>CM060911.1:99486598-100705764 GCA_030737875.1 Allium sativum | reverse complement strand
GGTGTTCAAAGTTGCTAGTTGTGAGTTTCTATCACTTTGATGATCTTTTGGTAAACTAATTAGATGAGATGTGATGAGATTTATGGTTTTGTATGTGGGTTAATGAGCTTTGAATCATATGATATGATGTTAGCATTAATCTTATGTTTATGCATGTTGAGTATGTAAGCTTATGCAAGTTTAATATGATGTATGTTATGTTTGCATGATGCTAAATATGCAAGTTGTGGGCTATGTAATCATATGCATGTTATGCAAGTTCATGGTAATATGCTATGCAAGTTACATGTTTGTTAATATGCAAGTTACATGTTTGTTAATATGCAAGTTACATGTTTGTTAATATGCAAGTTACATGTATGTAAATATGCAAGTTACATGTTTGTTAATATGCAAGTTACATGTTTGTTAATATGCAAGTTACATGTATGTAAATATGCAAGTTACATGTTTCTTTATATGCAAGTTACATGTTTGTTAATATGCGAGTTACATGTATGTAAATATGCAAGTTACATGTTTATTAATATGCAAGTTCATGATGACACATTATGCAAGTCTATAAGCTAATATGCAAGTTTGTTATGCAAAATGAATATGTAAGTTATGTGACATATTATATGCAAGTTATGTGACATGTTATGCAAGTTCATATGCAAGTTATGTGTTTGTTAATATGCAAGATGGCACCTTTGAAACATGTTCATTCATATGCAAGTTGACACCTTTTATATGTGTTATATCATGAACGAAATTACGTGGGAACGATGGGGTAATTAAATGCATAAGTTAATAAGATTGTGTGAAATTAATATAATTATGCATAACACAAAATAAATAAACATAGTATGGGAATTTGCCTATTTGGTTAGGTGTACCCATACTATGTGTTGGGAATTTACCTATTGAGTTAGGTCTACCCCATGGGAATTTACCTATTAAGTTAGGTCTACCCATGTTAAGAAAACTTGATTAATTAGGGATAATTAATATAAAATTATGAGGGTGATTAATTAGGTGTAATTAATTGACTAAGACACGAGGTTGGACTCAGTTGTAGCGTAAAACTGCCCGGACCCAACCGGCTTAACCAGTTGCTACAAATGTTAGCCCAATGTGAGAGGTCTTAGGCACAAACTAAATACGTAATTAATGTAAAGACACGAGGTTAGACTCTGTTATGACATAAGGCTGCCCGGACCCAACCGGCTTAACCAGCGGTCATAAAAGACAGTCTAATGTGAGAGGTCTTTACAAAGGTTACGTTCTTAATTAATTAATTAAGAAACACTTAACCACATTAGCATGTAGAGGGACATGAGGGGTTAAGTGGGTGCCTCGGGTGGCATGAGAAAATCTAGTGGTTGCCTTGGGTGGCAATAGAAAATACGATTAGAATACTTAACCAAAATAGAACATGTAATTAAAACATGATTAAAGGGTTAAGTGGGATATACTAGAAAAAGGGACAAGCTTAGGTGGGTAGCTTGTGGAGGCCCATTTCAACCAGTAACCCATACGTATCTTTGTGGGCTCGACCCATGTCGAGGACGGGACACGCATACTGGGCTTGACTGTAAGAGGCAAACGGGTTAGCGGTGGCAACGCAAGTCCAACGGGCTTCATATGCGTGAGTGGGCCCGGGCTGGTAGGTAAGCCGTTGTTGCATCGAGTAGATATAAGCCGTGCACCTTTAGTTTCATCAGGTTGCCACATTGGGGAATGATACATCCCACGGTGGGGCCAGCACGGGTATCTACGTTAGGGAGCCGATCGAATGGGAAGTTGTGTGTACACCTAGTGGATTGTAGGGCCCCGTGGCGCCTACTTGGTCACCTAGGGGTACGCAGGTACTAATTAGTAAATTTTATAAGTCCTTGGGTGGGATCAACCTTTAAGTTAGGAACGACTGGTGTGGTGCAGTTTAGTAATTTACCTTAGGAAGGGTAGATGCGTCTTTATCCTTTATCTTAGTTTAGTTAACTGCTTAGTATAGCCGTTCATCCCTATATGTTACCGTATATCAAGTTATGTCTTCTCTGGTTACTTTAACGATTGTATTGTTAAAGTTATAGGACTCACTCAGACTTATGTCTGACCCCGTTGTCTTTATCTTTTTCCCAACCCTCAGTTCCTGTGGTGGATCCTAGCAGTAGTGGAGCTTGATCGGATTGCTGTTCCAGTCTTTAGGAGCTTGGGTAGATGTAAAGCTCCAGTTATCCAGTTATCTTTTCTTTTGTTTGGCTATTGTATGAGAGTGGGATTATGTACTTCTTTATTTTGATGGATATTGTACTTGACCTTTATTGTGGTTTTATGATGTAACCAGACATGTTTTACTTCCGCTGTTATGAGATGATGTTTTAAAATTTCAAGCACTATTTATATCTGTCTTGTTGTAATTTTTCTGTTCTATATTCACTAAAATACTCCACCGATGCTATGGCATTCCCTTAGTGAGTGATCATAGCGGGAGTGGGGTGTTACACGTGGTATCAGAGCTTAAGGTTACCAGAACAGATAAAATTTTTGAGAAAAACTACTTTCTAAGAGTATTTTCGAAGAAAGTATTTTTAAAAGCATGTCTTCTAAGAGAAAAAGTTTTTGAAAAAGAAAAGCATAATCCCCAATAGCCATATCTTTATCTTTCGGAATCTCCTTTTTGAATCTTTCCTCTTTCGTTTCAGCATGGCTGAAGATCTTAACATCCCGGAGGGTTTAGTTATACCACTATGGTATAGGAGGTTGCAAGAGGCTAGGGCCGCGGCTGCGGGTCCGGCCAATGCTACTACACCAGAGACAACCGCTCCTCCTCCTCAGCCTAGAGTGGATAATTTTGCTAAGGTTTGCAAGGAGTTCAAGGCTATAGGAGGAAAACCTTTTCTTGGTTCAGAGACTTTCGTAGAGGCTAGAGATTGGCTTAAGGAAGTGGAAGAGTTGCTAGATATCTTTGAAGTGGAAGAGGGAAAGAAAGTCAAGTTGGCGGCTTGGTTAATGAAGGGAGAGGCCTCATTCTGGTGGGAGGTCACTAATGGAGAACGCCCTGTTGACTCTTGGGCAGATTTTAAGCAAAGGTTTGGGGCTAAGTTTCTCTCAAGGGCGGAAGAGAATCTGTTTATGGAGAAGTTCTTGAATTTGAAGCAAGGGAATCTCACGGTGAAAGAATATGTCAACAAATTCAATCAATTAGCAAGGTTTGGCATAGAGTTGGTGAATACACCGGAGAAGAAGGCTTTGAGGTTCGTTAGAGGCTTGAACGAACCATTGCAAGGAATAGCTATGACTCACATTCCTATGGGGGCCACTTTTGAGAAGCTTGTCTACATGGCACTTATGCATGAGGATGATAAGAATTCTAAGGCACCAGAGAAAAAGGGGGATCAGAAGAAACCGCAACAGCAACAACAAGGCAAGGGCGGAAAAGGCAATGGTGACAAAAAGAAGACGAAGAAGAAGTGCTTCAATTGTGGAACACCAGGACACCTCAGTAAGGATTGTCGCAAAAAGAAGAAGACCGGTTGCTTTCATTGTGGTGAAGCAGGGCATCTTGTGAAAAACTGCCCAAAGAAGGGGCAGAAGACGGGGTCTACCTCAGGAGGCCAGGTGCAAGCTCTTATAGCACCACCTCAGTCAGGGGGGCAAGTTCAGGTTCTCTCAGTTCCACCGATTCAGCAGAGAGGTAGAACTATTTCCGTTGAAAGTCTGGTTTTTCTGTTTGATCATCCAGTTCGTACTTTGTTTGACTCTGGCGCATCGCATTCTTTTATCTCATCATCGTTAGTTGAGTCACTGCACTTAGACACCAGTCTAGTTGATGATCCCTTGGTTGTCTCAAACCCAATTGGGGGCTCCATATATCTGTCTATGATATGTTTGGGTTTGAAGATTTCTATACTTAGCGTTGAGTTTAGATGTGATGCTTTTGTATTGGGCTTCACGGGCTATGGGTTGATCTTGGGCATGGACTGGTTATCCAGTAATGGTGCCGTTCTTGATTGCGAAAGGAGAGTTGTCAGGCTCATGACCCGCTTGGGTAACACTCTCGAGATCTCTTGCAATCCCATGGAATCTGTTTTGCTAAGTTATCTTGAATCGCTCGATGCTTTGGTCGAAAGTTTGTGTTCTGTCAGAGTAGTCCGGGAATATCCGGATGTGTTTGAAGAAGTAAAGGGTTTGCCTCCGAAGCGGGAGATAGATTTCCGAATTTATTTGGTGGATAATGCCAAACCAGTGTCTTTGCCAGTACGCCACATGGCTCCTCGTGAGAGAAGAGAACTTCATAAGCAAGTAGGGGAGTTGCTTGAGAAGGGGTTCATAAGGCGAAGTATATCGGAGTGGGGAGCTCCAGTAGTGTTTGCCACGAAGGCGGATGGGTCCCTCAGACTTTGTGTGGATTATAGGGAACTTAATAAGCTCACGAAGAAGAATAGACACCCATTACCGAGGATAGATGATCTCTTTGATCAGTTGGTTGGCGCGTCAGTATTTTCGCAGATGGACTTAGCTACAGGGTTTCATCAGTTAAGAGTGGCGGAGGACAGTATAGAGAAGACTGCTTTCCGGACTCCGGATGGTTTTTATGAGTGGCTAGTGATGCCATTTGGGTTGACAAACGCCCCCGCATACTTTGTTGATCTCATGAGTAGAGTGTTCAGAGAGTATCTGAATAAGTTTGTAGTAGTTTTTGTGGATGACATCTTGGTCTTTTCCAAGAATGAAGAAGAGCATGCCTTACATCTCAAGGAAGTGTTGGAGACTCTTCGAGCGCATAGTCTTAAAGCTAAATTCTCTAAATGCCATTTTTGGAGAAGAGAAGTGCGATTCTTAGGGCATGTGGTCTCTAAGGAAGGGATAGCTGTGGATCCCGCAAAGATAGTATCTATCCAGGATTGGAAAGTTCCTAGAAATGCTACCGAGGTAAGAAGTTTCTTGGGGTTGGCAGGATATTATAGGAAGTTCATCAAAGACTTCGCGAAGATATCAGCCCCATTAACCCGCTTGACGAAGAAGAATCTGGTTTTCTCATGGGATGTAGATTGTGATGATGCTTTCCGACGGTTAAAGAGAGCTTTGACCACCGCTCCAGTTTTAGTGCTTCCAGATGGGAGTAAGCCGTTTGTTGTTTATACCGATGCTTGTGGAACAGGATTAGGCGCAGTCTTGATGCAGGAGGGAAGGGTAATAGCCTATGGAGGGAGACAATTGAGAGTGCATGAGAAGAATTACCCTACCCATGATCTAGAGTTGGCCGCGATTGTTTTCGCACTTAAGTCTTGGCGCCATTATCTTCTTGGTGAGAGATTCGAGTTGTTCACCGACCATAAATCATTGAAGTACTTATTCTCTCAGAAGGATTTAAACTTAAGACAGCAAAGGTGGATGGAGTTCTTAGCATCCTATGATTTCGAGATAGCGTATACCCCTGGTAAGGGTAACGTGGTGGCAGACGCCTTAAGTAGAAAAAGGCTATCTTTGAGTCCATTGTTCGTGGAACGACGAAGCTTGGAGTTTCTTTCTTTGTTTGACTTCAGACCTTCTGTTGATTTTGTACCTGGTTTGTTGGCATCCTTGGAGGTTAGACCTACTCTTTTGAGACGGATTGGCGAGGCTCAGCGAGACGACCCACAGTTGGTTGTGTTGGTAGAGAAGCTTATAAGAGGGGAGTCGTCCAGCCATTTGGGTAGATACACCATAGATGATAAGGGATGGTTGCATAGAGACGGTATACTTTGTGTACCGCAAGATGAGGGTTTGAAGAAGGCTATTTTGGATGATGCACATCGTTCAAGAATGACTATTCATCCCGGTGGAGACAAAATGTACCAAGACATGAAGAGAGTTTTCTTCTGGGCCGGTATGAAGAAAGATGTGGCCGAGTATGTGGCTAGATGCTTAGTGTGCCAACAAGTTAAAGTGGAGCAAAGGAAACCCGGTGGGTTGCTACACCCATTGGAAGTTCCACAGTGGAAGTGGGATAGTGTCTCGATGGATTTCATCGACGGGTTACCGAGATCGAGGAAGGGCAATACGGGAATTTGGGTTGTGGTAGACAGACTTACCAAGAGTGCCCATTTTATACCCGTAAAGAGTAAGAGGACCGCTCCATGGCTTGCTTCAGTCTATGTTAGAGAGATTGTTAGATTGCATGGCGTACCATCCAGCATTGTGAGTGATCGAGATCCTATTTTCACTAGTGAGTTTTGGAGAAGTTTGCAAGAGGCGGTAGGGACTCAGTTGTGTTTGAGCACCGCATATCATCCTCAGACGGACGGTCAGACCGAGAGGGTGAACCGTATCTTAGAAGATCTTTTGAGGCTTTGTATCTTGGATTTTGGAGGTACATGGGAAGAACATCTTCCTTTGGTGGAGTTCGCATATAATAACAGCTTTCAGTCCAGTATTGGTATGGCTCCTTTCGAAGCTCTTTATGGAAGGCCTTGTCGATCTCCTACATGTTGGTGGGAATCTACGGATAAGATCTTGCTTGGGCCGGATATGGTTAGAGAGACTTCAGAGAAGATTGATTTAATTCGAAAAAGGATGAAAGCAGCGCAAGATAGACAGAAATCTTATGCGGATCGGAGAAGGACGGATCTTGAGTTTGAGGTTGGGGACATGGTTTTTGTCAAAGTATCTCCATTGAGAAATGTTGTTCGCTTTGGGTCCGTAGGGAAGTTAGCACCGAGATTTGTTGGGCCGTTTCCTATTAAGGAAAGGATTGGACGGATGGCATATAGGGTGGAGTTGCCCGACAGACTTAGTGGTGTTCATGATGTATTCCATGTATCACATTTGAGGAAGTGCTTACATGAGACCGCGGAGGTGGTAGAGCCGAGCTTGCTTAGAGATGTAGAGGTAGAGCGTGATGCGACGATTCGACGAGCTCCTACTCGCATCCTTGGGTCAGAAACTAGGAAGTTGAGGAACAGAGAAGTTCAGCTAGTTAAAGTGCAATGGGGAGATGACGAAAGCAATGCTACTTGGGAGACGGAAGCAAAGATGCGTTCTTTGTATCCATTTCTTTTTGAGAGTATGTCTTTTAACTTCTCCTTTATTGCTTGTCTAGTACTTATCTTATCTTTAGTATATCCTCTCGCTAATACCTATGACCTTTAGATAGGGTAAAACCTATGGTTGAAACATGTGTTTGAAACATGTTATGGTTGATGGATGCATATGGATGCAATTGTTTGCTAGTGGTTGCTCGTGGATGCATATACACACACATTAGGCACTAGATCGGCTCAGTCACTTCATGTTGCATATTGCATAAATGGATGTGGTAGTTAGATTGATGGATGTATCATGGCTGTGTTATCATATGGATGATGCATTTTTGTGTATGGTTGTGCACGCATGTAGAAATTTGTATGTGTCAATAGGGTTTCGCATACATATTGGATGCATGGCACTATCATGGTTTGCATTAAGGAGGTTTACTGTATCAGTAACCGCCTGATTTTCGCATTAGGTAAGTACATATACACACACTTTTGCATATATCCATCCAGCATTTAGAATCTTGTAAGGACAATGATTGCTCGTGGATGATGCTTTGAGTAGATGGATGATTGGATGGTAGGATACGTTCTTCCTAACTTGAAGATTTCGGGGACGAAATCCTTTAAGGAGGGGAGAATGTAACAACCCGTATTTTCAATAACCTGTAATAACATAAATCGAGGCAGAATTTAATTCTAAAATGGGAATCAAGGGAAACGGGCTATGCCATTGTGTTCGTCTCGGAAAAATACGCGAAATAGAGTCCGAGTTTTCGAAAATCGGAGTCCGTATGACCAAGATATGGCCTCGCGAAGTTTCACGAAAATTCCCAAATTAAAGTATACTTAATTAAGTGAAATGGGTTGTGTAGATATATATATATATATATTGATATATATATATATATAATTGAAAATTTAATAAATAAATATGCAAAAATGCTCAAAACAGCGAATTGGGAGAGGGGAATAACCGAACCGGCCGATTTTTGAAGTCGACCCGAGCCCGCTGGGTCGACTAGGGGTTAATCCAGGGTGTTTGGCTGTCAACCCGTGGGCCGATTCGCTCAAGTGCAGATTTTGCATTTGAATGGTTCTCATGGTCCATCTTTAATCTAAAGGCCCTAGATGGTTCCTACACTTGACTTCTTCCCCAAGACATGCTTTGATGGCTTGGATTGAATCTAGGGTTAATCCTATGGCCTAAAACACTTGCCTAATCTATAAATAAGACCCTAACCTACCCTAATTCATTCATAATTAAACCTAGTGACTAAACTATGGCAAAATGCTAGCTCTCATGGCCTCCACTAATTTTATGAAGAGGGTTGCATACTAATCACTCTCTAATCAACTTCTAATCCCTTCTTAGCATCTTAATCTTCTTCATTTGGTGTTCAAAGTTGCTAGTTGTGAGTTTCTATCACTTTGATGATCTTTTGGTAAACTAATTAGATGAGATGTGATGAGATTTATGGTTTTGTATGTGGGTTAATGAGCTTTGAATCATATGATATGATGTTAGCATTAATCTTATGTTTATGCATGTTGAGTATGTAAGCTTATGCAAGTTTAATATGATGTATGTTATGTTTGCATGATGCTAAATATGCAAGTTGTGGGCTATGTAATCATATGCATGTTATGCAAGTTCATGGTAATATGCTATGCAAGTTACATGTTTGTTAATATGCAAGTTACATGTTTGTTAATATGCAAGTTACATGTTTGTTAATATGCAAGTTACATGTATGTAAATATGCAAGTTACATGTTTGTTAATATGCAAGTTACATGTTTGTTAATATGCAAGTTACATGTATGTAAATATGCAAGTTACATGTTTCTTTATATGCAAGTTACATGTTTGTTAATATGCGAGTTACATGTATGTAAATATGCAAGTTACATGTTTATTAATATGCAAGTTCATGATGACACATTATGCAAGTCTATAAGCTAATATGCAAGTTTGTTATGCAAAATGAATATGTAAGTTATGTGACATATTATATGCAAGTTATGTGACATGTTATGCAAGTTCATATGCAAGTTATGTGTTTGTTAATATGCAAGATGGCACCTTTGAAACATGTTCATTCATATGCAAGTTGACACCTTTTATATGTGTTATATCATGAACGAAATTACGTGGGAACGATGGGGTAATTAAATGCATAAGTTAATAAGATTGTGTGAAATTAATATAATTATGCATAACACAAAATAAATAAACATAGTATGGGAATTTGCCTATTTGGTTAGGTGTACCCATACTATGTGTTGGGAATTTACCTATTGAGTTAGGTCTACCCCATGGGAATTTACCTATTAAGTTAGGTCTACCCATGTTAAGAAAACTTGATTAATTAGGGATAATTAATATAAAATTATGAGGGTGATTAATTAGGTGTAATTAATTGACTAAGACACGAGGTTGGACTCAGTTGTAGCGTAAAACTGCCCGGACCCAACCGGCTTAACCAGTTGCTACAAATGTTAGCCCAATGTGAGAGGTCTTAGGCACAAACTAAATACGTAATTAATGTAAAGACACGAGGTTAGACTCTGTTATGACATAAGGCTGCCCGGACCCAACCGGCTTAACCAGCGGTCATAAAAGACAGTCTAATGTGAGAGGTCTTTACAAAGGTTACGTTCTTAATTAATTAATTAAGAAACACTTAACCACATTAGCATGTAGAGGGACATGAGGGGTTAAGTGGGTGCCTCGGGTGGCATGAGAAAATCTAGTGGTTGCCTTGGGTGGCAATAGAAAATACGATTAGAATACTTAACCAAAATAGAACATGTAATTAAAACATGATTAAAGGGTTAAGTGGGATATACTAGAAAAAGGGACAAGCTTAGGTGGGTAGCTTGTGGAGGCCCATTTCAACCAGTAACCCATACGTATCTTTGTGGGCTCGACCCATGTCGAGGACGGGACACGCATACTGGGCTTGACTGTAAGAGGCAAACGGGTTAGCGGTGGCAACGCAAGTCCAACGGGCTTCATATGCGTGAGTGGGCCCGGGCTGGTAGGTAAGCCGTTGTTGCATCGAGTAGATATAAGCCGTGCACCTTTAGTTTCATCAGGTTGCCACATTGGGGAATGATACATCCCACGGTGGGGCCAGCACGGGTATCTACGTTAGGGAGCCGATCGAATGGGAAGTTGTGTGTACACCTAGTGGATTGTAGGGCCCCGTGGCGCCTACTTGGTCACCTAGGGGTACGCAGGTACTAATTAGTAAATTTTATAAGTCCTTGGGTGGGATCAACCTTTAAGTTAGGAACGACTGGTGTGGTGCAGTTTAGTAATTTACCTTAGGAAGGGTAGATGCGTCTTTATCCTTTATCTTAGTTTAGTTAACTGCTTAGTATAGCCGTTCATCCCTATATGTTACCGTATATCAAGTTATGTCTTCTCTGGTTACTTTAACGATTGTATTGTTAAAGTTATAGGACTCACTCAGACTTATGTCTGACCCCGTTGTCTTTATCTTTTTCCCAACCCTCAGTTCCTGTGGTGGATCCTAGCAGTAGTGGAGCTTGATCGGATTGCTGTTCCAGTCTTTAGGAGCTTGGGTAGATGTAAAGCTCCAGTTATCCAGTTATCTTTTCTTTTGTTTGGCTATTGTATGAGAGTGGGATTATGTACTTCTTTATTTTGATGGATATTGTACTTGACCTTTATTGTGGTTTTATGATGTAACCAGACATGTTTTACTTCCGCTGTTATGAGATGATGTTTTAAAATTTCAAGCACTATTTATATCTGTCTTGTTGTAATTTTTCTGTTCTATATTCACTAAAATACTCCACCGATGCTATGGCATTCCCTTAGTGAGTGATCATAGCGGGAGTGGGGTGTTACACGTGGTATCAGAGCTTAAGGTTACCAGAACAGATAAAATTTTTGAGAAAAACTACTTTCTAAGAGTATTTTCGAAGAAAGTATTTTTAAAAGCATGTCTTCTAAGAGAAAAAGTTTTTGAAAAAGAAAAGCATAATCCCCAATAGCCATATCTTTATCTTTCGGAATCTCCTTTTTGAATCTTTCCTCTTTCGTTTCAGCATGGCTGAAGATCTTAACATCCCGGAGGGTTTAGTTATACCACTATGGTATAGGAGGTTGCAAGAGGCTAGGGCCGCGGCTGCGGGTCCGGCCAATGCTACTACACCAGAGACAACCGCTCCTCCTCCTCAGCCTAGAGTGGATAATTTTGCTAAGGTTTGCAAGGAGTTCAAGGCTATAGGAGGAAAACCTTTTCTTGGTTCAGAGACTTTCGTAGAGGCTAGAGATTGGCTTAAGGAAGTGGAAGAGTTGCTAGATATCTTTGAAGTGGAAGAGGGAAAGAAAGTCAAGTTGGCGGCTTGGTTAATGAAGGGAGAGGCCTCATTCTGGTGGGAGGTCACTAATGGAGAACGCCCTGTTGACTCTTGGGCAGATTTTAAGCAAAGGTTTGGGGCTAAGTTTCTCTCAAGGGCGGAAGAGAATCTGTTTATGGAGAAGTTCTTGAATTTGAAGCAAGGGAATCTCACGGTGAAAGAATATGTCAACAAATTCAATCAATTAGCAAGGTTTGGCATAGAGTTGGTGAATACACCGGAGAAGAAGGCTTTGAGGTTCGTTAGAGGCTTGAACGAACCATTGCAAGGAATAGCTATGACTCACATTCCTATGGGGGCCACTTTTGAGAAGCTTGTCTACATGGCACTTATGCATGAGGATGATAAGAATTCTAAGGCACCAGAGAAAAAGGGGGATCAGAAGAAACCGCAACAGCAACAACAAGGCAAGGGCGGAAAAGGCAATGGTGACAAAAAGAAGACGAAGAAGAAGTGCTTCAATTGTGGAACACCAGGACACCTCAGTAAGGATTGTCGCAAAAAGAAGAAGACCGGTTGCTTTCATTGTGGTGAAGCAGGGCATCTTGTGAAAAACTGCCCAAAGAAGGGGCAGAAGACGGGGTCTACCTCAGGAGGCCAGGTGCAAGCTCTTATAGCACCACCTCAGTCAGGGGGGCAAGTTCAGGTTCTCTCAGTTCCACCGATTCAGCAGAGAGGTAGAACTATTTCCGTTGAAAGTCTGGTTTTTCTGTTTGATCATCCAGTTCGTACTTTGTTTGACTCTGGCGCATCGCATTCTTTTATCTCATCATCGTTAGTTGAGTCACTGCACTTAGACACCAGTCTAGTTGATGATCCCTTGGTTGTCTCAAACCCAATTGGGGGCTCCATATATCTGTCTATGATATGTTTGGGTTTGAAGATTTCTATACTTAGCGTTGAGTTTAGATGTGATGCTTTTGTATTGGGCTTCACGGGCTATGGGTTGATCTTGGGCATGGACTGGTTATCCAGTAATGGTGCCGTTCTTGATTGCGAAAGGAGAGTTGTCAGGCTCATGACCCGCTTGGGTAACACTCTCGAGATCTCTTGCAATCCCATGGAATCTGTTTTGCTAAGTTATCTTGAATCGCTCGATGCTTTGGTCGAAAGTTTGTGTTCTGTCAGAGTAGTCCGGGAATATCCGGATGTGTTTGAAGAAGTAAAGGGTTTGCCTCCGAAGCGGGAGATAGATTTCCGAATTTATTTGGTGGATAATGCCAAACCAGTGTCTTTGCCAGTACGCCACATGGCTCCTCGTGAGAGAAGAGAACTTCATAAGCAAGTAGGGGAGTTGCTTGAGAAGGGGTTCATAAGGCGAAGTATATCGGAGTGGGGAGCTCCAGTAGTGTTTGCCACGAAGGCGGATGGGTCCCTCAGACTTTGTGTGGAATATAGGGAACTTAATAAGCTCACGAAGAAGAATAGACACCCATTACCGAGGATAGATGATCTCTTTGATCAGTTGGTTGGCGCGTCAGTATTTTCGCAGATGGACTTAGCTACAGGGTTTCATCAGTTAAGAGTGGCGGAGGACAGTATAGAGAAGACTGCTTTCCGGACTCCGGATGGTTTTTATGAGTGGCTAGTGATGCCATTTGGGTTGACAAACGCCCCCGCATACTTTGTTGATCTCATGAGTAGAGTGTTCAGAGAGTATCTGAATAAGTTTGTAGTAGTTTTTGTGGATGACATCTTGGTCTTTTCCAAGAATGAAGAAGAGCATGCCTTACATCTCAAGGAAGTGTTGGAGACTCTTCGAGCGCATAGTCTTAAAGCT
Organism: Allium sativum; assembly: GCA_030737875.1. Classification (NCBI taxonomy): domain Eukaryota; kingdom Viridiplantae; phylum Streptophyta; class Magnoliopsida; order Asparagales; family Amaryllidaceae; genus Allium; species Allium sativum. Next base: position 100,692,589 of record CM060911.1, on the reverse strand, counting down.
AAATTCTCTAAATGCCATTTTTGGAGAAGAGAAGTGCGATTCTTAGGGCATGTGGTCTCTAAGGAAGGGATAGCTGTGGATCCCGCAAAGATAGTATCTATCCAGGATTGGAAAGTTCCTAGAAATGCTACCGAGGTAAGAAGTTTCTTGGGGTTGGCAGGATATTATAGGAAGTTCATCAAAGACTTCGCGAAGATATCAGCCCCATTAACCCGCTTGACGAAGAAGAATCTGGTTTTCTCATGGGATGTAGATTGTGATGATGCTTTCCGACGGTTAAAGAGAGCTTTGACCACCGCTCCAGTTTTAGTGCTTCCAGATGGGAGTAAGCCGTTTGTTGTTTATACCGATGCTTGTGGAACAGGATTAGGCGCAGTCTTGATGCAGGAGGGAAGGGTAATAGCCTATGGAGGGAGACAATTGAGAGTGCATGAGAAGAATTACCCTACCCATGATCTAGAGTTGGCCGCGATTGTTTTCGCACTTAAGTCTTGGCGCCATTATCTTCTTGGTGAGAGATTCGAGTTGTTCACCGACCATAAATCATTGAAGTACTTATTCTCTCAGAAGGATTTAAACTTAAGACAGCAAAGGTGGATGGAGTTCTTAGCATCCTATGATTTCGAGATAGCGTATACCCCTGGTAAGGGTAACGTGGTGGCAGACGCCTTAAGTAGAAAAAGGCTATCTTTGAGTCCATTGTTCGTGGAACGACGAAGCTTGGAGTTTCTTTCTTTGTTTGACTTCAGACCTTCTGTTGATTTTGTACCTGGTTTGTTGGCATCCTTGGAGGTTAGACCTACTCTTTTGAGACGGATTGGCGAGGCTCAGCGAGACGACCCACAGTTGGTTGTGTTGGTAGAGAAGCTTATAAGAGGGGAGTCGTCCAGCCATTTGGGTAGATACACCATAGATGATAAGGGATGGTTGCATAGAGACGGTATACTTTGTGTACCGCAAGATGAGGGTTTGAAGAAGGCTATTTTGGATGATGCACATCGTTCAAGAATGACTATTCATCCCGGTGGAGACAAAATGTACCAAGACATGAAGAGAGTTTTCTTCTGGGCCGGTATGAAGAAAGATGTGGCCGAGTATGTGGCTAGATGCTTAGTGTGCCAACAAGTTAAAGTGGAGCAAAGGAAACCCGGTGGGTTGCTACACCCATTGGAAGTTCCACAGTGGAAGTGGGATAGTGTCTCGATGGATTTCATCGACGGGTTACCGAGATCGAGGAAGGGCAATACGGGAATTTGGGTTGTGGTAGACAGACTTACCAAGAGTGCCCATTTTATACCCGTAAAGAGTAAGAGGACCGCTCCATGGCTTGCTTCAGTCTATGTTAGAGAGATTGTTAGATTGCATGGCGTACCATCCAGCATTGTGAGTGATCGAGATCCTATTTTCACTAGTGAGTTTTGGAGAAGTTTGCAAGAGGCGGTAGGGACTCAGTTGTGTTTGAGCACCGCATATCATCCTCAGACGGACGGTCAGACCGAGAGGGTGAACCGTATCTTAGAAGATCTTTTGAGGCTTTGTATCTTGGATTTTGGAGGTACATGGGAAGAACATCTTCCTTTGGTGGAGTTCGCATATAATAACAGCTTTCAGTCCAGTATTGGTATGGCTCCTTTCGAAGCTCTTTATGGAAGGCCTTGTCGATCTCCTACATGTTGGTGGGAATCTACGGATAAGATCTTGCTTGGGCCGGATATGGTTAGAGAGACTTCAGAGAAGATTGATTTAATTCGAAAAAGGATGAAAGCAGCGCAAGATAGACAGAAATCTTATGCGGATCGGAGAAGGACGGATCTTGAGTTTGAGGTTGGGGACATGGTTTTTGTCAAAGTATCTCCATTGAGAAATGTTGTTCGCTTTGGGTCCGTAGGGAAGTTAGCACCGAGATTTGTTGGGCCGTTTCCTATTAAGGAAAGGATTGGACGGATGGCATATAGGGTGGAGTTGCCCGACAGACTTAGTGGTGTTCATGATGTATTCCATGTATCACATTTGAGGAAGTGCTTACATGAGACCGCGGAGGTGGTAGAGCCGAGCTTGCTTAGAGATGTAGAGGTAGAGCGTGATGCGACGATTCGACGAGCTCCTACTCGCATCCTTGGGTCAGAAACTAGGAAGTTGAGGAACAGAGAAGTTCAGCTAGTTAAAGTGCAATGGGGAGATGACGAAAGCAATGCTACTTGGGAGACGGAAGCAAAGATGCGTTCTTTGTATCCATTTCTTTTTGAGAGTATGTCTTTTAACTTCTCCTTTATTGCTTGTCTAGTACTTATCTTATCTTTAGTATATCCTCTCGCTAATACCTATGACCTTTAGATAGGGTAAAACCTATGGTTGAAACATGTGTTTGAAACATGTTATGGTTGATGGATGCATATGGATGCAATTGTTTGCTAGTGGTTGCTCGTGGATGCATATACACACACATTAGGCACTAGATCGGCTCAGTCACTTCATGTTGCATATTGCATAAATGGATGTGGTAGTTAGATTGATGGATGTATCATGGCTGTGTTATCATATGGATGATGCATTTTTGTGTATGGTTGTGCACGCATGTAGAAATTTGTATGTGTCAATAGGGTTTCGCATACATATTGGATGCATGGCACTATCATGGTTTGCATTAAGGAGGTTTACTGTATCAGTAACCGCCTGATTTTCGCATTAGGTAAGTACATATACACACACTTTTGCATATATCCATCCAGCATTTAGAATCTTGTAAGGACAATGATTGCTCGTGGATGATGCTTTGAGTAGATGGATGATTGGATGGTAGGATACGTTCTTCCTAACTTGAAGATTTCGGGGACGAAATCCTTTAAGGAGGGGAGAATGTAACAACCCGTATTTTCAATAACCTGTAATAACATAAATCGAGGCAGAATTTAATTCTAAAATGGGAATCAAGGGAAACGGGCTATGCCATTGTGTTCGTCTCGGAAAAATACGCGAAATAGAGTCCGAGTTTTCGAAAATCGGAGTCCGTATGACCAAGATATGGCCTCGCGAAGTTTCACGAAAATTCCCAAATTAAAGTATACTTAATTAAGTGAAATGGGTTGTGTAGATATATATATATATATATTGATATATATATATATAATTGAAAATTTAATAAATAAATATGCAAAAATGCTCAAAACAGCGAATTGGGAGAGGGGAATAACCGAACCGGCCGATTTTTGAAGTCGACCCGAGCCCGCTGGGTCGACTAGGGGTTAATCCAGGGTGTTTGGCTGTCAACCCGTGGGCCGATTCGCTCAAGTGCAGATTTTGCATTTGAATGGTTCTCATGGTCCATCTTTAATCTAAAGGCCCTAGATGGTTCCTACACTTGACTTCTTCCCCAAGACATGCTTTGATGGCTTGGATTGAATCTAGGGTTAATCCTATGGCCTAAAACACTTGCCTAATCTATAAATAAGACCCTAACCTACCCTAATTCATTCATAATTAAACCTAGTGACTAAACTATGGCAAAATGCTAGCTCTCATGGCCTCCACTAATTTTATGAAGAGGGTTGCATACTAATCACTCTCTAATCAACTTCTAATCCCTTCTTAGCATCTTAATCTTCTTCATTTGGTGTTCAAAGTTGCTAGTTGTGAGTTTCTATCACTTTGATGATCTTTTGGTAAACTAATTAGATGAGATGTGATGAGATTTATGGTTTTGTATGTGGGTTAATGAGCTTTGAATCATATGATATGATGTTAGCATTAATCTTATGTTTATGCATGTTGAGTATGTAAGCTTATGCAAGTTTAATATGATGTATGTTATGTTTGCATGATGCTAAATATGCAAGTTGTGGGCTATGTAATCATATGCATGTTATGCAAGTTCATGGTAATATGCTATGCAAGTTACATGTTTGTTAATATGCAAGTTACATGTTTGTTAATATGCAAGTTACATGTTTGTTAATATGCAAGTTACATGTATGTAAATATGCAAGTTACATGTTTGTTAATATGCAAGTTACATGTTTGTTAATATGCAAGTTACATGTATGTAAATATGCAAGTTACATGTTTCTTTATATGCAAGTTACATGTTTGTTAATATGCGAGTTACATGTATGTAAATATGCAAGTTACATGTTTATTAATATGCAAGTTCATGATGACACATTATGCAAGTCTATAAGCTAATATGCAAGTTTGTTATGCAAAATGAATATGTAAGTTATGTGACATATTATATGCAAGTTATGTGACATGTTATGCAAGTTCATATGCAAGTTATGTGTTTGTTAATATGCAAGATGGCACCTTTGAAACATGTTCATTCATATGCAAGTTGACACCTTTTATATGTGTTATATCATGAACGAAATTACGTGGGAACGATGGGGTAATTAAATGCATAAGTTAATAAGATTGTGTGAAATTAATATAATTATGCATAACACAAAATAAATAAACATAGTATGGGAATTTGCCTATTTGGTTAGGTGTACCCATACTATGTGTTGGGAATTTACCTATTGAGTTAGGTCTACCCCATGGGAATTTACCTATTAAGTTAGGTCTACCCATGTTAAGAAAACTTGATTAATTAGGGATAATTAATATAAAATTATGAGGGTGATTAATTAGGTGTAATTAATTGACTAAGACACGAGGTTGGACTCAGTTGTAGCGTAAAACTGCCCGGACCCAACCGGCTTAACCAGTTGCTACAAATGTTAGCCCAATGTGAGAGGTCTTAGGCACAAACTAAATACGTAATTAATGTAAAGACACGAGGTTATACTCTGTTATGACATAAGGCTGCCCGGACCCAACCGGCTTAACCAGCGGTCATAAAAGACAGTCTAATGTGAGAGGTCTTTACAAAGGTTACGTTCTTAATTAATTAATTAAGAAACACTTAACCACATTAGCATGTAGAGGGACATGAGGGGTTAAGTGGGTGCCTCGGGTGGCATGAGAAAATCTAGTGGTTGCCTTGGGTGGCAATAGAAAATACGATTAGAATACTTAACCAAAATAGAACATGTAATTAAAACATGATTAAAGGGTTAAGTGGGATATACTAGAAAAAGGGACAAGCTTAGGTGGGTAGCTTGTGGAGGCCCATTTCAACCAGTAACCCATACGTATCTTTGTGGGCTCGACCCATGTCGAGGACGGGACACGCATACTGGGCTTGACTGTAAGAGGCAAACGGGTTAGCGGTGGCAACGCAAGTCCAACGGGCTTCATATGCGTGAGTGGGCCCGGGCTGGTAGGTAAGCCGTTGTTGCATCGAGTAGATATAAGCCGTGCACCTTTAGTTTCATCAGGTTGCCACATTGGGGAATGATACATCCCACGGTGGGGCCAGCACGGGTATCTACGTTAGGGAGCCGATCGAATGGGAAGTTGTGTGTACACCTAGTGGATTGTAGGGCCCCGTGGCGCCTACTTGGTCACCTAGGGGTACGCAGGTACTAATTAGTAAATTTTATAAGTCCTTGGGTGGGATCAACCTTTAAGTTAGGAACGACTGGTGTGGTGCAGTTTAGTAATTTACCTTAGGAAGGGTAGATGCGTCTTTATCCTTTATCTTAGTTTAGTTAACTGCTTAGTATAGCCGTTCATCCCTATATGTTACCGTATATCAAGTTATGTCTTCTCTGGTTACTTTAACGATTGTATTGTTAAAGTTATAGGACTCACTCAGACTTATGTCTGACCCCGTTGTCTTTATCTTTTTCCCAACCCTCAGTTCCTGTGGTGGATCCTAGCAGTAGTGGAGCTTGATCGGATTGCTGTTCCAGTCTTTAGGAGCTTGGGTAGATGTAAAGCTCCAGTTATCCAGTTATCTTTTCTTTTGTTTGGCTATTGTATGAGAGTGGGATTATGTACTTCTTTATTTTGATGGATATTGTACTTGACCTTTATTGTGGTTTTATGATGTAACCAGACATGTTTTACTTCCGCTGTTATGAGATGATGTTTTAAAATTTCAAGTACTATTTATATCTGTCTTGTTGTAATTTTTCTGTTCTATATTCACTAAAATACTCCACCGATGCTATGGCATTCCCTTAGTGAGTGATCATAGCGGGAGTGGGGTGTTACACACAGAGAATATTCCCGACCTCATCAAAGATATTCCTGTCGTCAAGAACTATGCGGACGTGTTCGAAGAAGTTGTTCGCTTACCTCCGCAGAGAGAAATAGATTTCAAGATTGCTTTAATTCCCAATGCAAGGCCGGTAGTTCACGCTATTCGAAGAATGTCCTTGAAAGAGAAGGAGGAATTAGACAATCAAACAAGACAGCTAGTATGGAAAGGTCTGATCAGGCCTAGTTTCTCTGATTGGGGTGCAGCCGTGGTATTTGTCCCAAAATCTGACGGTACTCTACGTCTATGTGTAGATTATCGTGATCTGAACAAGCAAACCATAAAGAATAAGTATCCATTGCCGCGGATTGATGATTTGTTAGATCGATTAAATGGAGCACAAGTATTTTCACGAATGGACCTAGCTACAGGCTTCCATCAACTTCGAATTGCCGAAGAGTGTGTTCCAATGACAGCGTTCAGAGGCCCCGACTTATTCTACGAGTGGTTAGTAATGCCGTTCGGCTTATGTAATGCTCCAGCTTATTTCGTCGATCTAATGAACAGAGTATTCAGAGGAGTTTTGAATAAATTTGTTCTGGTTTTCATTGACGATATTCTAATCTTCTCTAAATCGAAAGCCGAACATGAAAAACATTTGGAACAGGTTCTAGAAATCCTCAGAAGGAATGTATTGAAAGCAAAATTTTCCAAGTGTATCTTCTGGCAAGATGAAGTAAAATTTCTGGGCCACGTCGTATCGAAAGAAGGAATTGCTGTGGATCCAAGTAAAATCACAGCTATTTAGAACTGGAAACAGCCTAGTACTCCCACTGAAGTCCGCAGTTTTCTCGGATTGGCTAGCTATTACCGGAAGTTCGTTAAAAACTTTTTGAAGATATCTGGTCATTTAACAAAGCTTACAAAGAAGCATTCTAAATTCAAATGGACTCCAGAAAGTGAGGAGGCTTTCGAAGAGCTAAAGTTAAGACTAACAACTGCTCCAGTGTTAACCATCATCGATGGCAACCAGGATTTAAAAGTCTGGACTGATGCTTCTAGAGAAGGCCTTGGCGCAGTGTTAATGCAAAGAGGCCAAGTGATTTCTTATGCTAGCCGTCAACTGAAGCCGCACGAGAAGAACTACGTGACTCATGATCTTGAGTTATTAGCTATCGTGTTCGCTTTGAAAATCTAGAGACATTATCTTCTGGGTGAGAGGTTTGAACTGTTTACAGATCACCAGTCGTTAAAGTATCTGTTCACTCAGAAGGACTTGAACTTGAGGCAGCAACGTTGGCTGGAGTTCCTTGCAGCATACGACTTTGAAATTATATATACTCCAGGAAAAGCCAATGTCGTGGCAGATGCGTTAAGCAGAAAGAATGAAATGATCGCCAGTTTTATCATCACGACTTCATTGCTAGATAAGATATCTGCTCTTCAGGAGGATGATCACTTCATTCAGAAGATCAGAGGGATAATTCAACAAGGCGAACCCTCGAGTTTTCAAGTAGACAATGATGGGATTTTAAGGCTTAAAGGTCGAATCTGTGTCCCCAACATTCCTGAACTTCGAAAAGAAGTTCTGGATGAATGCCACAAATCAAAACTCAGTATCCATCCGGGAGTAAGCAAAATGTATAATGACATCAAACGCACTTTCTGGTGGAAGTCGATGAAAAGGGACATTTCCTTATATGTTAGCCGGTGCCCTACTTGCCAGCTAGTCAAAAGCGACCAGTAGAAACTAGCTGGATTACTACAACCACTGGAAGTTCCTGGCTGGAAGTGGGAACATATCTCTATGGATTTCATTGATGGTTTGCCCAGAACCAGAAAAGGTAATGACAGTATTTGGCTGATCGTAGATCGCTTCATGAAGACCGCCCATTTCATACCTGTCAGATCAAATAGAACCGCTCAGAGTCTGGCGCAGATATACTTCAGGGAAATAGTTAGACTGCATGGAGTGCCGCTCAGCATAGTCAGTGATAGAGATACAATATTCACTAGCAAATTCTAGGAAGCATTTCAAGTCGAGCTAGGAACGAAGTTAAACCTAAGCACCGCTTATCATCCTCAGACAGACGGTCAGACTGAGAGGGTGAATCGCATTTTAGAAGATCTATTGCGGGCTTGTGTTATAGATTTCGGTGGATCATGGGAAGACAATCTGCATTTGGCTGAATTCTCTTATAACAATAGCTATCAGGCAAGCCTGACAATGTCGCCATTCGAAGCATTGTATGGTAGACCGTGCCGATCTCCTGCTTGTTGGGTCGAGCCTGGAAATAGACTTGTGTTGGGTCCGGATATGATTCGAGAAGCTGCCGACAAAGTCGATTTTATTAAGAAGCGATTACTCGCCGCTCAAAGCCGACAAAAGAGCTATGCCGATAGAAGAAGAAGAGATATATCCTTTGAAGTTGGCGACTATGTATATTTGAAAGTATCGCCGATGAGAGGAGTTATCCGGTTCGGTAAAAATGGAAAGTTAGCACCCAAATTCATTGGTCCGTTTCCTATTCTGGAACAGATTGGGACTCTCGCTTATAGGGTCAAACTGCCTGACTGGTTGCCTTGAGTGCATGATGTATTTCATATATCTCAACTTCGAAAGCACGTTCATGATCCAGACTTGATCGTGGAAGAAGCAGCTCAGCAGGATATTGAAATTACTCCAGAGTTAGCTGTGAGGCGTGAGCCGCTAAAGATTATCGGCAAAGAAACCAAAGAGCTGAGAAACAAGAAGGTTCACTTAGTCAAAGTGCAATGGAGTGGAGATCCGCGAGATTGTACTTGGGAAACTGAGGATAGCATTCAGAAAGCTTATCCTAGATGCCGAGTAGATATCTCTGATTGACTCCGGTGCAAGGTACATTTAACCTACTTTGCATTACCATTCAATTCTCTACTTTATTGATATTTTCTTTTCATAGATATACACTTTTAATTATATGGTCTGAATGATTTTTAAGGAGTATGAAAATAGATTAGTATATTTTTGAAAGGTTAAAAACAATTGGATTGGTTGTTGTGTTGTGTGATTTTAGATTTATCAAACCACTTTCGACTTTGTTCCTTTTCGGGGACGAAAAGTTTTAAGTGGGGGAGATTGTAACGACCCAGAAAATCTGAACCAATTTAAAATTTTTAAATTGGCTAAAATAATGGATTTTAAATATTTAAAATAAATATTTTAAATAATGGCGATGAAAACTGAGTTTGAATCGACATTTGAAAACGAATATAATTAATTATAATTATATATAGAATTGAAAATGGCGCGGTAGTTCGATAATTCGATTTCAAACTTCAATTGAATATACCGGGTGCAAAACAATCCGGATTTTAGTGAAACCAAAAACATTAGGATCTAATTGATGATATCTTTCCAACGAATCTGACCAATCGAAATTTGATAGCGGGAATCAAAAGATATGTCCATTTGAAAATTCTGAATAGTCGCTATGGAATTCAGGCCCTTAAAAATGGACATTTTGCAAACGACCTCGGATTTCGACGAAACCACTTTTGTTGGATCCGTGATGTCAAATTATTGCTAGGTTTCAAATTTCATAATTTTTCGAATCAATATGTGAGCGTGGCAAAGGAAAACGCGTTTGACCGGTTTTAGTGATTTTAATCGACTGGAAATTGGCCATTTTTCAAACGGTCTCAGAATTCGACGAAACTAGTTTTGTTTGGACCGTATCGTCAATACGAGGCTAGAAAATATTTTTCTGGAATTTTTCGAGTTCATATGTGGCCTCACTAAATTGAAATGTGCGTTTAAATTGAATATATAAAGAAGTACACTTTAAATTCAACGGAAACTGATTCAAACGATCGAATCAGCTTACGTTACATATCCCATTGTGTTCGGGATGGGGGTAAAACGCTGTGGACGACAGGCGGTGGGCCTCGTTTAGAGGTCGTATGTAAAAGTCAACTTTTTGAAAAATTAAATAATTAAATATATATTTTATATAAACCCCCCCTATTCCCTCTTCTCTCTCTTCAGTTCGGAATAAAAAAAAAAGGAGAAAACCCTAATCGATCGGCGACGCCACCTCCACGGAAGCTCCACCCACGACCGCCTCCACCGAAGCCCCACCCTCGAACCGCCAGTGACCTCGCCCTCCCCCTCGAAGCCATCGCGACGCGATTCGAGAGCCCCCCCAGTCTGACAACCTCCCACCGCCGACGAACTGAAGGCCGCCCCACCTCCAACACCTCCAGCGCCGCCACCTGACGCAAACCCCCCCCCCCTCGCAGATCAATGTAAGTATTTTATTTTATTTTTCTTTTTTATTTTTAATTCTGAAAATTTCTGATTTTAATTAGGATTTAAAACTGATTTTAATTATGATTTAAAAACTGATTTTTTTTTTAAAAAGATTTAGAACTGATTTTTAAAAATGATTTAAAAACTGCTTTTTTTTTAAAAAAGATTTAGAACTGATTTTTAAAAATGATTTAAAAACTGATTTTTAAAAAAAGGATTTAAAAACTGATTTTATTTTAAAGATATAAAAAGGAAAAGATTTGAATTTTAAAAAGGAAAAGATTTGAATTTTAAATAGGAAAAGATTTAAACTTTAAATAGGAAAAGATTTAAACTTTAAATAGGAAAAGATTTGATCTTTAAAATAGAAAAGACGGAATTTTATTAAGTAGGAGAAGTAAGTTATGATTTTTATATTTTTAAAGGAATAAAAATATAATTTTTACATCATAGGAATATTAAAAATATAATCTTTATATATTGAATAGCGAAGTCAAAATTCGATTTTTATATATTGAATAACATAGTAAAAATTCGATTTTTACATATGTAGAGAATACGGGCGAAAGCGACAAAAAGGCGAGATTGGCGAAGATTTTATGCAAAGAAGAGTCGTGGGATTGAATTAGCTATTCGGTGAGATTACTGATTTAAAAATATATATATGTGTGTGAAATGAAAGTGAATTGCTATATATAAATATATATATATATATATATATATACGCCCCTCGTCCACAAACCATGGACGATATTTTTTGATTGAAATTGTTGTGAAAATTGGTTGATAGCGAATGATTGTTTGGGATTGTTTGTGATTGATATTGGTTGATTATGGTTGAAAAATACTCATTTGTGGTTGAGAAATATTTGGTTGAAACCACATAGGATTAGTTTGTGGAAATGAAATAAATATATACATGCCGCCTGCGTGCGAACTAGATGCATGATCCCCATTGTCAAAAACCGCGAGGTTTTAAGGTAGAGCGAGGAGCCGTACTAGGGACGGTCCCGGTTTTAACTACCCTGCCGTTATGCTGCCGAAATTTTGAATAATATTCGTGTGTTTGAATTATTTTCATATGCTTAAACTATATTTATTCATTGAATAGAAAACATTCATGTGTTGAATTGATATTCATTCGTTGATTAGAAATTCATGTGTTGAACGGTATTTGTAACAACCCGTAAAATGCGAGCCAGTTTGAAATTTTTATTTTGGCAATTTTAATGAATTTTGAATATTTAAAATGAATTATTTTAAATAATATCGACGAGAAATTTATTTTGAATAGAATTCGAACATATATTTTATATACGTCGTCGTTAGAATATAAATATTTATATATAATTATAAAAGGAATTGAAAGTGGCGCAGTAGTTCGATAATTCGATTTCAAACTTCAATTGAATGTACCGGGTGCAAAATAATCCGGATTTTAGTGAAACCAAAAATATTAGAATCTAATTGATAATATCTTTCCAACGAATCCGAAGAATTGAGATTTCATAGCGGGAATCAAAAGATATGTCCAGTTGAAAATTCTGAATAGTCGCTATGGAATTTAGGCCCTTAAAAATGGACATTTTGCAAACGACCTCGGATTTCAACGAAACCATTTTTGTTGGGTCCGTGATGTCAAGTTATTGCTAGATTCAAAATTTCATAATTTTTCGAATCAATATGTGAGCGTGGCAAAGGAAAACGTGTTTTGACCATTTTAGTTGATTTTAATCGACTGGAAATTGGCCATTTTTCTAACGGTGTCAGAATTCGACGAAACTAGTTTTGTTAGGGCCGTATCGTCAATACGAAGCTAGAAAATATTTTTCTGCAATTTATAGAGTTAGGATGTGACCCCGGTAATTTGAAATGTACGTTTAAAATTCAATATAGTGATTTAAATGTAAATTTAACGGAAACTGATTGTAACAGCCGAATCAGCTGACGATACATTTCCCATTGTGTTCGGAATGGGGGTAAAACGCTATGGGCGACAGGCGATGGGCCTCGTTTCAAGTTCGTATGTAAAAGTCAACACTTAGAAATTAAATAATATAAAAAAAATTAATTTAATAATATTAAAACCTTTAAACTTCTCCCTATAACCTTTGCCCCCCCCCCTTTTCTTCGATTTTCAGAATCGAATCAGCAAGAATAAAAAAAAAAAAAAGAGAGACGACGACGAAGGGGATCGGAGCCGCCGCCACCTCGCAGCTGTCCTCCAGCCTCCGCCCAGAGCCGCTGTCCAACCCTCCTTTCTCTCCCCCCTCCCCCCCCAGCTCTCCTTTCTCTCCTTCGATAAGCGCGCCTTCCCAGTTCGAGGCTCGAAGCTGCCACCACCGATCGAAGACCCGAGCCGCCACTTGGAAGCCAAACTCCTCCTGCCTCCGTCGATCTGCGGAAAACCCCCTCCCCTCGCCGTAAGTTTTTTTTATTATTTTATTCGTATTTTATATAAACAGAAAGATTTTCAAACTGATTTTTTTTTTAAGTTATAAAACTGATTTTTTTTTTAGAAATAAAAACTGAATTTTAATTAGGATCAAAAAACTGTTTTTTTTTTATGATTTCAAAACTGTTTTTTTTTATATAAAGGATTAAAACTGATTTTAATTTTAAGTTAAAAGCAAAAGGTTTAAACTTTAAAAAGATCGGATTTGTAGAAAAGAAAAAAATCATATTTTTATATATTGAAAGTCGAGATAAAAATCATATTTTTATATGGTGAAATGAAAGATAAAAATCATATTTTTATATATTGAAAGTCGAGATAAAAATCATATTTTTATATATTGAAAGTCAAGATAAAAATCATATTTTTATATATTGAAAGTCGAGATAAAAATCATATTTTTATATATTGAAAGTCGAGATAAAAATCATATTTTTATATATTGAAAGTCGAGATAAAAATCAGATTTTTATATATTGAATAGCGAAGTAAAAATTCGATTTTTATATATTGAATAGCGAAGTAAAAATTCGATTTTTATATATTGAATAGCGAAGTAAAAATTCGATTTTTACATAGGTAGTGAAAGCGGGCAACGAAGATGCGATAGCGATGAAGATTTCTACCAATGAAGAGCCGTGGAGCTAGGATAGCTATCGGTGAGAACTTCTCACTCAAATTCTACTTTTCTAGTTATATATATATATACTAGGATGCAGACGGTGCTTATTAGAAGCACCCGACACCCGTCCACAGACCATGGACTTGTTTGATTGGTTGTGTAGTTGGTTAGATTATTTGATTTGAATTGTTTGGTGAAATGAAATTGATATGATTGATGTGTGAATGGCGTGGGCCTTCACTAGACCGGGGATAAGGCTAGGCCTCGTCCCGTTTCTAGTATCGTGCCGTTATGCCGCCGAAATTTTCTAAAATATGTTAGAAAAATAAAAATATCATTTTATTGTGGAAATGAATTGAATAGAAATTCATAGGTTGAAATAAAATGTTTTATCGTTAAAAATATAATTTTAACGTGAAGTGAATAAAATAAAATAAAATATTCATTTATAAACCGGACGGTTTGTTTATGTACACCTATTTGAATGACATTGATTGGGACGATAAATTTTACACATCGCCCAACTGCACAAATAAAATCTGTGTTTGATTGTTTGAAACCCTACACAGGTGTTGGGATGAAATTTGAAGTTCACTCATCCTGATTGATTAAATATGTCGATCGATTGATTGACAGGCTGTTATAAGCATTAAATATCTATATTTGATGCTTATACAGTGTAGTGCACTTTGGTTGATGGTTGATTATTTTTCAATGCTATTATACATGTGTTGTATGAAAATCCATATAATTAACTTTATATGGTAATTGATTGGGCCTTATTCCAGTTTTAAAATAGAAATATTTGAAATAGAAATATTCGAAATGGAATATTTGAGAATATCAATATATGAAGCCGTGTTGATTAGATTGACGCCATTTTGACGTGAACGATGTTTATACCGATCTTATTCATTTTAAAATGAATATTAAAAAGTAATTTTGAAATCGAATATTTCGAAACGAAGTGAATTGAAAACGATTTCGAAATAAAGTGAATTGAAAACGATTTCGAAATGAAGTGAATTGAAAACGATTTCGAAATGAATTGAATTGAAAACGATTTCGAAATAAAGTGAATTGAAAACGATTTCGAAATGAAGTGAATTGAAAACGATTTCGAAATGAAGTGAATTGAAAACGATTTCGAAATGAATTGAATGGAAAACGATTTCGAAATGAAGTGAATTGAAAACGATTTCGAAATGAAGTGAATTGAAAATGATTTCGAAGTGAAGTGAATTGAAAACGATTTCGAAATGAATTGAATTGAAAGCGAATTCAAATGAATTCAAATTGAATTGAATAGAAATGAATTTTAAAACGAATTTATAAAGAAGAATTCAATTTTGATTTGAGTTGAAATGGTAGTTGAAATTGTTTTGAAACGAATGTAGAACTATTTATAAAATTCGTTTTAAAAGGAAATCGACGAAATATATATAATATATATATATTATATATATAATGGCCTGAAGAGAACGCGCCGCGCCGCGGCAGTTCGTGAATTTCGACCATTTATTTCAAACGGACATTGCGGGAGATCCGACCGTCGGATTCTCCTAAAACCGGAACCGTTGGGTTCGTATCGAAAAGAGCTTTCCAATGAATATTAGAAATTTGAAATCTAACAGTTGGATTTGGAGTTATGTCCAAATCAAATTCGAAAAAGGTCGCTGTAAGTGCAGTTCGATGGCCGTTGTTGGAAATCGACTGTACGGGCCTTGGTAAAATTATTAAAAATATCTATAAATTGTGTAAAATCATAATATATGGATTGGAAAGAGTTGAGCTGGAAAATTCCACATTTGAAAAGATAAAAATAGATTTTTATCGAAATGAACTAGTTTTGAACTAGAATTATAATTCTATTTATTTTTAAATAAATAAATTGAATTTGAAAAGGGTTTTGAAAATAACCAAAATTTCCAATGATTGCATTGGAGTGGATTTGAATCGAAATTGTATTCGGAATATTTCGATGTTGGAATTCGTGATTATACAGATGTTGTTATGGAAATTTGAAAGATATATATTTATATCGTTATTTCCAATACGGCATTTGTTAGTCGTAGAATTTGATATTGAATATAAGCCGATATATTTTCTATTCAGAGCCTTGTATTGAATATCAAATGTGATTTGGGTTTATCGTGAACAGTGTTTTAAATAACACTTGTCCTTTAACCCGATAATTAGTGGAATGTGATTTTGGGTTTATCGTGAACCGTGTTTTAAATGACACTGATTCTTTAACCCAGTTAAAGATTAAAACTAAGTGGAGTTTTAATGGATCTTTAATTAGATTGAAATGATCGAAAATGGAGTATCACCAGTTCCGCTCTAGGCGATAGTTAAATCTTTAATTAGATTTGAACGTGAAATGGTAATTGAATTTACCGATAACACCGTGGTGTTAGATATGAAGTATTACCAGTTTTACTTCATGGGATGAATAGGTTGGGATTGGGAAATAAAATAAATGATTACTTCGGTGTGGTTCGCTAATCCCGACTAGTTTGAATTGATATTCAAAGGAGATTAAAGAATAAATTTAAAGAATTTATCTTGGATAAAATTAATGGGAACTTTTCCCAAAGTATAAGAATATTGGAATAAAAGGATATTCTGAATTGGGATGAGGCGTATGTTGTGTTTGTGTAACACTTTTAAAATATATACGCGAGTTATTCAGAAAGACCGGATTTATCCCATTCTGAATAACTGTTTCGACGTGGTGTCGAAGATGAAGACGGTGGTCGAAGACCGGAAGTCTTCACATCGTTTGGGTGATTACTGATGTTCTTGATTGGGCTATACACCCAAGAAGATGGAAACAGTTAGTGATCGTCCAGACGTACTTGGAGATCGATGGATATGCGGGGTACTAGGTGCCTCCGGTTTCGTTCAGACCCAGAACGGACTTGTAAATGGACTGTGTGTCTGACATTGGATTTTAGTCCGTGTGATTGATCTCTATTAAATATGTATCTGTTTGGCGGCGGAGAATTTATTCTCTTGCTTAACGCCCTTCTCTGAGACGTACGAGCTCATGGGTTATATATTGATGGATATCAAACGCATGGATTGAATTGCCTGTGTGGCATGCCTAAGTGGCAATTGATCGAGGCTTCTGTTGAAAAGCAAAGTCTTGTGGTGATGATCAAAGCACAGCCTGTGTGGCACAGCTTTGTGTAACGTTAATTCGCGAGCCTCGCACCCCGGTTGTGAATCAAAAACGGGAGACGGACCTCAGGGAGGGCATGCGTTTCTTTCTAGTTAGAAGTGGCGTCAGTGGTTTTACACGCCCTGACGAGTTTGACTTATGTGGTTGTTGCTGTTGTGAGGCGCCTCGGATTGATCGGTCGTTCTCGAACCGATGGAGTCATTTGGTTGGCTCATTTACGCCCCAAAGGGCGGGGAAACGTAGTGTTCAGGGTTTAAGTTTAATCCACATCGGTGGACCGGCCATGTCGCTCCAAGGGTCGATGCGCTCTGACCCTGTGGCTCGGGCTAGAGAGTCACGAATCGGTTGAGGACTATCTTTTGCCTCGGTTCATAGACGGAAATCCAATTTCCAAATACGTGACATTTGCGGTTTTATTTGTAGAACCTAGTATGGTGACATAGTGGGATGGGGCGCTCATGCCGCCTATGATTGATACTTATGATTTGAAGTTGTTTTATACACTATGCACTTATTATAGTATCAAATGATTTGTTTCAAACGTATCAAGCATTCTTTGGCTGTTATAAGGGAAAACCCTATCCCCCGGCTTGCGTTGCATTGTGTGATAGGACCTGGGTCTTATAACAGCTTCATTTTTCTTTATTTAGCATTGCGCTGTTTGTTTTATGCACTGGTATTCTTGGGAGGAAACCCGTTCCGTGTTACGGCGTGGTCCCTTGATTTACCGAACTTTAAAATAAAGAATTAATAACTGTTTTAGTTCTCACACCAGTCACATGACTGACCTGGAGTTTATTGTTTTAACCTAAACTCTGGGTGCCCTTATTTTGACACGGGCAGCTAGTAGTTTTGGTTTTGCAGATTTATATTCACAGGATCCTGGTTTACAGCTGGAACGATATCCGGAAAGCTTTGTATCCGTATATCCCTTCTAGTTGTGTATTGTATTATTTTCCGCTGCTATGTATTTAAATGTAATTTAATTCTCTGATATTTCTGTGTAATATTCATTTATACTCTGTATATTCTTGTAATCTGATGCATTGTTGTAATATACAGTGAAACGTTCTTCTGTATGTGTTCTGTTGTGGTTTGTTCTCGAACTATCCGACGCTTTCCTTTACGGGGAAGTTACGGGTTCTTACAGTATTCATATTTTGAAATAAATTGTTTGATAATAAAAATCACCTTTTATCGACTATATGAACTGTGTAAAGTAATCTCGTTTTAAAAGAAATTGTTTTATGATAAAGATCTCATTTTTATCACCAACATGAACTATATAGAAAAATAGTGTTTTGAAATGAATTATTTTACAATAAAAATCACATTTTTATTGTATGCATAAATCGTTGAAATGTGAAGTGTTAAAAATAGCCACTTGTTCAAAATAAACATATATGAGTTGAAATATTCATTAATTAGCTAATGAAATGATTTGCACCTATTTATGTAACATTAGAATGAATGGTGTTTTTAAACCAAATAGAAATCAAATATGAAGTCGAATAGAAAATGATAAATGATAAGAACTATGTATATATGTACATACATATTCATTGAACAGGTTATAGCAAAGGGGCTAGAGAAGAGGAATAAAATTTTGTGCCCGACAAAAAGGTACACATTTACTGTTATGTTTGGGTGATGATTTTATGAGCTTGTTGGCTAGCCGCTTGGCTTTTTCTTTTTCTTTTTGAGATTAGAAGGACCGGGAAAGCTATTTGCGATTTCCCAATGCTCCCGGTGCAGGGGAGGTTATGGCGAAATTTTCCAAAATTTTAAGGTGTTAGTGAAATTTTTGAAATGGAAACGATATAGAAATCATTGAACGAACTATATTTATATAAATATAAATAAAATTAAAACGAAACGAGGCCGTGCAGTTCTTATTTTGAAACCATGATTTCAAATGACTAGTGCGGGAAATCCGACCATTGGATTTTCCCGAAACCTCAACCGTCGGGTTCGCCTTGGAAATATCTTCCCAACGGCACCAACTTTGTGAAAATCCAACGGTTGGATTTTCTGTAATGTTAGTTCAAATCTGAAGAAAAACAGCGCCAGAAACGATTATATTTATTTATATATATAAATATAATTATATTTAATCGAATAACGACGATGCAGTTCGTATTTTGAAATCGAAACTTCAAACGATTATACCGGGAGATCCGACCGTCGGATTTTCCCGAAACTGGAACCGTTGGATTCGTTTTGAAAAGACCTTTCTAATGATGTAAATTTTGTGAAGATCCAACGGTTAGATTTTCAGATATGTGTAAAACAAATCTGAAGAAAAACAGCGCCACGGTCGCTTTATGGCCCGAAGCGTCGTTTTGAATAAATTAGCTATTTAAAAATAAATAAAAATAGCGATAAATCATTATGAAATATCATAAACGATATGGAATGGAAATAAACTGAATTTGCTCGATTTATGTTGTATTTGATGGTTGAATGTGTTTGGTGTGAAAATTACATTAAAGAACACAATTAGTGTTGTCGAATAATTTAACCATTGAAATAAATTGATTTGAAATTCTAAAAATACGTGAATCATTTGAAAAGGCCGAGTAAACTCTCATTTCAAATAATTGACCGACGATTGAAATTCGAAGATGAAGACGACGGTCGAAGACCGGAGATCTTCACCTCGTTTGGATGGTAACCGAGGTCCTGATTGGGAGGCATCCCGAAATATGGATAATGAGTGGTGATCGTCCAGACGTGCGTGGTGATCGAAGGGTTTGCGAGGTATTTAGTGCCTCCGGTTTCGTTCAGACCCAGAACGGACTTGTAAATGGACTGTGTGTCGGACATTGGAGTTTATTCTGTGTTGATTGATTTCTGTTAAATATACATCTGTTTGGCGGCGGGGAATTTATTCTTTTGCTTAACGCCCTTCTCTGAGACGCACGAGCTCAGAGGTTGTATATCGATGGACATCAGTCGCATGGCATGAATTGCCTGTGTGGCATGCTAAGATGCAGTGATCAGGACTTCTGTTGAAAAGCAAAGTCTTGTGGTGATGATCAAAGCACCGCCTGTGTGGCGTAGCTTTGTGTATAACGTGAATTCGCGAGCCTCGCACCCCGGTATGAACCTAAAACGGGAGAAGGACCTAAGGGAGGACATGCGTTTCTTTCTAGCTAGGGTGGTGTCAGTGACCTACCAGCCCTGACATTTATATACTTTTCACCTATGTGGTTGTTGCTGTTGCGAGGCGCCTCGGTTTGATCGGACGATCCGGGTCCGATGGAGTCATTCGTTGGCTCATTTACGCCCCAAAGGGCGGGGAAACGTATTGTTCAGGCACTATAATCCACTTCGTGTGGACTGGCCCTGACGATCCAAGGGGCAGTTGCGGCTGTTCCGGAGGCTCGGGCTAGAGAGTCTCGAATTCGGTAAGGACTATCTTTTGCCTTGGTTCATGACGGAAATCCCATTTCCAAATACGACATCGTGCGGTTTTGATTGTGTATATATATATATATATATATATATATGGCGACATGATATATGGTACCCATGCCGTCTATGATTGATAGTTATGATTGAAATTGTTTTTGAAACATATAAACACTAGTCATAATACCCAATGCTTTTGTTTTATTCGTATCAATCATATTTTGGCCATTATAAGGTAAAACTCTATCCTCTGGTTTGCGTTGCATTCTGTGATGGGAACTGAATCTTATAATGGCTTCATTTTTATAAAAAGCATAGCGAAGTTTAAAAGAAAGATTTGTTTTAAAAGCACTGGCAATCCAATGGAGTAAACCCGTTCAACGAAAGTGGCGTGGTCCTGTGATTAGCCATATTATATATGTGTTGAATGGATTTCTCATACCAGTCCCATGATTGACTCGTAGTTTGTTTCACTTTCAAACTCGGGTGCCCCTTTTTCTACATGGGCAGCCTTGTATTCAGGTTTAGCTGGTTCTTTCTGGATAGCTGGAGCTGAAGATGGATTCTATCATTTATTTCCTTTTATGCTGTTCAGCTCCTATTGTACATATTTTGTTTATTTCCGCTGTAGACATTTATGTATAGCTGAACTGTATTTGTACTAAGTAAGATCCTGTATACTGTGTAACTCTGATGATTACTTTTATCCAGTATATTCTATTGTTCATTATCTGGTGTATTTATTTAATTCTGTTCTGCTATTATCTGTTTCTGTGTTATATTCCAAAGATAACCCTTGTTTCCATGAGAACGGGATTTCGGGTCGTCTCAACGGGTACATGAACACCCTCTGGTATCTCAGATGCTTCAGACATGCTGAAACGAAAAAGGAATGATTCAATATAAAAGAACCGAGGGAAAGTTATATGGCTCTTGGGGTTATGCTTTCTAAAATGTACTTTTCTCTTGAAAATACTTTCCTTAAAACATACTTATAAAAATGCTTTTGAAAAACAGTTTTTCAAAATTCATATCTGTTCTGGTAACCTTCAGCTATGATACCACGTGTAACACCCCACGTCCATTAATGTCACTCACAAAGGGAATGCATTAACTTCCATGGAGCATTTTAAGTGAATATAGAACAGAAAATCACAACAAGGCAGATATAAAGCAGTACTTGAAAATGTAAAACTTTATTTATTGCAGCAGAAGGTAAATATGTTTAGTTACATCATCAAAACCCATAAATCAAAGTCAAGTACATCATATCCATCTTGGTAAAACAAAATACATAATCTGAAAGACATAATCCCCAACATTAAAATAGCCATAAATAAAGAGAAGTTGAACTTTACTTCAGCGGTCCAAGAAATCTTCTAAAAGCAGTCCAAGATCAAGCTCCACTGGTGCTAGTTCGAACTTGAGCACCTAGGGGGGAAGGGAGAAAAGAGGTGGAAACAAAGGGGGTTAGACATAAAATCTGGCGAGTGCGATAACTTTAATAATATAATTAACAAAGTAACTAGGCTAAGGCATAAGTTGGAAAATAAGGAAATGATCATGAACCATTGAGTATGGCAGAGTAAACAAGGAAACAAGATGAACAACGATATCGTTTAAGCGCACCTAAACCACTATAGGATGATTACTAAACTACACCAACACTATAGGATAATTGCTATACTGCACCACCACTAGTCACCTTAAGTTTGATCCTGCCTACAGACTAAACAATGATATTGGTAGTTTCGTGCACCCCTAGCTGCCTTCATAGGTGTCGCATGCCCATATCTCCACTAGGTGTACCCACTATCCCCAAGCGATCGGCTCCCTAACTCGCAGATACCCATGTTGGCCCCATAGTGGGGTGTATCACTCCCCAAAGTGGCAACCCGATACAACCAACAATGCACGGCTTATACCTACACGATGCAACAATGTCTTACCTACAAGCCCGGGTCCACACATGCATATGAACCCGTTGGACTTGCGTTGCCACCGCTAACCCGGTTTGGCCTCTTACAGTCAAGCCCATTTTGCGTGTCCCGTCCTTGACTTGGGTCGAGCCCACAAAGATAAGTATGGGTTACTGGTTGAAATGGGCATACATTACTTGACACAAGCTATCCACCTAAGCTTGGTCCCCTCTAATAAATCCCACTTAACCCACTTCTTATTCATGTTTTAATTACATGTTTTAAGTTTGGTTAAGTGTTTCTAATCGTATTTCCAAATGCCACCCAAGGCACCCACTAGATTCCACATGCCACCCAAGGCTCCCACTTAACCCTCTCATGTACCACTACATGTTTATCTGGTTAAGTGTTTCTTAATTCATTAAGACCGTAACCTCATAAAGACCTCTCACATTAGACTGGCATTTGTGGCAGCATGATTTGTCGGGCGGGTCCGAACAGTCTTACACCACAAAAGAGCCTAACCTCCTGTCTTTAAAATTGTTACGTATTTAGTTTATGCCTAAGACTTCTCACATTAGACTGGCATTTTTGGCAGCTGGATTTGCCGGGCGGGTCCGGGCAGTCTTACACCACAAAAGAGCTTAACCTCGTGTCTTAGACGATTAATTACTCCTAATTAATCATTCCCCAATTTGAATTACTTTCCCTATTCAAATTATCAATCAATTCCAAATTTAATGATGTCCATAATTGACTCAATTATGTCCATCCATTTATGGTCTGTAAAATATACCAATTTTCATCACAATTATATTTTATGCCTTTTAAGGCACTTATGCCAATTAAATCTTTTTTAAAATTATCCCCTTTTTACCCCACGTTGAACGTTTGTTCGTTTAACGTAAAATATACGTTATACTCGAATAGTCTAACTCATGGAATAAAGAGAAAACATCACAATATACACATAATTAAAACATAGATCTAACATAGGGGTGAACTTGCATATGTGAATGATGTTCTACATCTAAAACTTGCATAGGCCAAAGTTACAACTTGCATAAACAACATATGTCATGGATCCAAATCTAAAGGTGTGAACTTGATGAGATAATGGCCACAAACTTGCATAAACAATCGTATGTCATGGATCCAAATCTAAATGTGTGAACTTGATGAGAAAATGACCACAAACTTGTATACATCATGTATGTCATAGATCTATATCTAAAGGAATAAACTTGCATAGGTAATAATCCTAAACTTGCATAACATGATTCATATCCAACTCATAAACTTACATATGTGATTTATACATCGTAACAATGGTGTAAACAAGTATCTAACATGTAAAGCATCATATAGAATTTAGCACATGTCATAGCCTAACTTTCAATTAAATTTTCACATAAACAAGGTGCCAAAACCATGCAAGGTCACATATAATTCTACCCAAACTTGTATATGGTTCATGTTTGAATCAAAATTTAAACTTGCCTACATATGTTTTATCATATGAATCGACATAACCAACTAGCATATGAAACATGATGATTTGATTGTATATAAAATTACAACATGGATGATAGCAACATAACTTTACATCATCAATGATAGCATCACAATATAACGTCATAAAGATTTCAATCACAATCCTACAACAAAATTATAACATGAAATCAATACTTCATATCACATCCATACAATCCGCATTATATCTTAATCCAATTAAATTACTAATTATTTTGTTAAAACTATCGAACTCACAACTCAAAAGCAGTCTTGAGTTCTGAATTCTGATTTCTTGAGTTGAATTAGCTCTCCTTTGAAGAAGATTCGTTGTTAGGGTTGAGTAGTTCTGATTTGATTTGCTGTTCTTCCTCTTTAATTTGGTGGCGGCTGCTCTAGGGTTCAAGACAACAGCATGACGGCCATAGTTTTAGTTTTAATTCTGATTTAGGGTTTGAGTCTATGGGTCTTTTTATAGAGTTATAAATTAATTTAAACCACTCAGTCAAGATATGGTGATAAGTCAGCCCTAATGACTCAGCAAGGAGTCAGAAAGGACTCAGCAACATGGGTCAGCCTGAACCAAAAAGCTGTGCAGGCTCACTGCCTCGGCCTGGGCGCACTTAGCATGTGCACAAGTGTTAATTTGCACTGGCGCACTTCCCAAGTGCGCCAGTGCATTTTTTTCTTACTTTTGCCACCAATCTTCATTAATCCATAACTCCTTCATCCGGTACCCGTTTCCCGTAAACTCGGACTCTATTTCAACAAGAATTCCGAGACGAACACAATGGCGCAACCCCATTCCCATAATTCTCACGTCTGAGATAAATTATTCTTTATTTTAGTTAATTCGATTATTCAAAAATCCAGGGTGTTACACTTATGTTTTACAGATTTATACTTTTTATATTTATATTTTATATACTTTATATTTATATAGTTTTAAACTCTACGATTTTATAAATATGTTTATATAGTTTAAATTTATGTTTTCATATGATTTTGTACTTTACAATATTCATTTGTAACACTATATTTTGAATCAAGGATTTCTAGAATTTTATATATATATATATATATATCAAAACACTTAAAAAATATTCAAATTTGAAGTTTGTACATGTATATGTCAACATACATATGCATACATGTCGACATATAACTGTCATTTTTTTCAAATTTGAAAGGAAGTGTCTTCTCACTATTTGTGATTGTTCTAAGACATTGCAGTCTTTCATACATTATTAAAAGGGGCTAATTTCGAAATTTTAGTCACTTCTTCTTTTCCATCTTCATTCCCTTTCATTACACCATTATTCTTTATCATTTTTATGATTTCTACACCTATACTCTGCCGAACTCAATTCTATTTTCACTATCTTCTTCTCTCCACACTCTCTACTCATTACTCTCCGAATCAAGTGATACTGAAGAGTTATAGGACTGTTTGTAATTGTTTGTGTTGAATAAAGGAATCGGTGAAATCCATTGTAGCCGTGAAATCAAGGACGGGTAATCCATGGTATCCCTTGTAACCATGAAATCAAGGAAGGTATACTTGATCAAGTATGTGTGTGGAATCGGTGGTATCCCTTGTAGCCGTGAAATCAAGGAGGGTTGTAATTGGATATTGATATAGTAATAAAACTCTGCGCAATCCAGCGTTGCATGGGACTGGACGTAGGAGCAATTCCTAAGCAGTATGAAATCCATTGTGTTATTTCCTTTTATGTACTTTATTTTTGTTTATCTTTGCATTTTTGTTTAGTTATGTGTCTGTGATTGTTTCTGTAGTGTTTGATTCATATATTAGTTCATATAAGTTTAGATTTTGTTTAATTTCTCAATAACACTATTCACCCCCTTTAGTGTTTGTTTTGCCTTAACGATCTATTCCGCAATCCTTAACAAGTAGTATCGGAGAAAGGTTTTTCAAAAAGTTTATAATTTGATTTTTAAAAAAATTAATTGGAAAATTTTGAACACTAGTTTAAATTCATGTTTGCATCAGTATTAGATGAGACTGCATTTAATATTATTGAAAAACCAAGTTACTATGATTTGATTTTTGAAATTTAAAAGTTTGAAATTTCAATTTTTTTTAAAATCTTTGATATATGGATATGTTACAAAACCATCATGATATTATTGTAGTTAGTTATTTGAAAAGCCATTTGAATTATTTGAAAAGTTATTTGACTATTTGAAAAGTTATTTGATTATTTGAAAAGTTGTGTTGTTTTACAGGAAAAGATGGATTATATGGATACTGGATTTTCAAATTTTGAAAAGTTGGGTGACATGGCAGTTGAAAATTCAAATTCCGAAATTGTAACGAACTGAGATTTTCGACTCCGAAAATCAACACAAAACTATCATGTTGACTATTCAGACATCGGAAATACCTGATCATTAATAGAAAGAAGTTAGAGGGTGAGAATGGATGAGATAAAAAAATTAGAAAAGAAGAAGAAGAAGATCACTACAGAACAGAATCAGAGTAATACGAAATCTCACAGCGGAACGAATAAAATATGTTATATAACACAACTTTGTAATAAAACAGTATATATATATACAATAACATTATCAGCGTACAACACTTACACACGGCGGAAATAACAATAACTATATAATCTTGAAGCCTGCTGCATCAAGCTCCTCCAAGTATATCTGTAAAGACCTAAACTACTTGGCTGCCCGTACAAATTTGGGCACCCAAGAGTTTAGGGAAAACAAAACACGATATACTCTGGGTCAGTCATGGGACTGGTGTGAGTAAACTCAAATCATTTGGTTTAACTTTTCAAAATCCTTTTCAAAAGAAAAGATAATCGTAAAACCGATCCACACATAAACATAGATGGTTTCTACCTTACGATAACCAAAACACTTTTGGAAATCAATACTTCTCTGATATTATAATAATGTCTGATCACAAGTAATTAACAGTCTAGCAGAATGCTTGCATCTCACGTTCCCCATATATAGTATACAAACAAAACCACGAGCGCTTATTGGAGATTGGATTCCACCTATGACAAGGTATGGGACCACCTGCCGGTAGTGTATCTCTAGAGGCGAATACACTGGGTTCAACAAGAACATCTTGCAACCCGGCCCACACATGACCGACCACTCATTTCGCTTGAGTGTATCGAATGTATATCACCAACGGTTCGGAGCTACCCACCGTTTCCCAAAAAGGGACAACATCGGAAATAGATAAAAGAATGAAATGGATTTTCTCTAGATAGGTGATATACACCCTAATGGGAGTGACCCACTTTGCCATGCTGCCTGCCCGATTTCTGTTATTTCCCGGTTGATGAGGCTTAAGGTCGTTACGTATCTTTTGGAACATCTGACCACGATTCACTTTGAATGCCACATCATCATACCCGCCAAATCACAAATTGATTTCCCCAAAAATACCACGGGTATAAAGCTAAGAGAAACGAATTCCTCCGCCACCAAACGTAAGTATGTTTGAAGAGATCAACTTACGCGATCCGTTAGGTATACTCAGTCAAACATTCGTCCATTCACGTTGTCCTGGGACTGGACAAACCGAAGACACTCTTCTGTAAATAGGATAGCCCTTGTATAACTCCATCTTCAATTATTTTCATCATATTTGATTGCAATGCTAACGTCCATACAGAGGAGTTTTCAGATAATCAATCTGATCCCGGTCTCTCTGTATTGACGACAGAAAAATGGTCAAAAACTTCGATAGTCGGTGATTTAACAATCAAAGAAAAACAGGTGTGCAAACAACAATATTATTTCCAGATGGAAATTCTATCGATTAATCAACATTCAAAATTTATCTCTTTTAATTAAACTATCATTAATTTATCCATTTTCCCTTTCTATATATTTGTAAATTCTTATTTTCTAAATTTAGAAAATAAACTTTATTAACATTGGAAACATTTCCTGATTTACTCCCTTTTCTTATTTTCTATATTATAAAACATTTCTGATCTTTATTTGGAAAACGTTTCCAAAACTCCTTTATTAGATTTAAACAGATGTTTAAATATAATGTCACTATGCGAACTCGAACCATTACACTCATTAACTAGATTCACTTAACTAACCTTCACCATCGAACCTTACATATTCCTTAGTTAAAACTGAAGCCAATCAAGTTGGGGTATAATTACCTCTCAGACCTTAACTGAACAACATTTCGAACCTCGAAATAGATAAACTTCACCTTTTAAATCCTTTAACAAACTTCATTATGTAACTCTCGGATTCTATTTAAGAATCCCCTTCCTTTACATAAATCATTTGATTATAACGATAGTGTTATAATCCCATGCCTTTGAAATATAATAACTTAAATATAACTTTTAATTATTAATTTGAATAATTAGAACAACAACTAATTT
This sequence comes from Allium sativum, assembly GCA_030737875.1. Taxonomy (NCBI): domain Eukaryota; kingdom Viridiplantae; phylum Streptophyta; class Magnoliopsida; order Asparagales; family Amaryllidaceae; genus Allium; species Allium sativum. The sequence goes on along the minus strand of CM060911.1, from coordinate 100,664,701 downwards.
ATTAACAAATAAATAAATCTAGATTTGAAAACAGAAAGTATATAGTACTTTCCCAAATTTGATATAATCGAATTTCAACTAACAATTCTCTCTCGAATAATCTCTATTCAAATAAACTATATTCGATAACTCTTTCAAATAAACTATATTCGATAACCCTATCTTTTGAATAACCTATATTCGATTTTCTCTTCTCTAAGGATTTTATTTAATTCTTTTTACATTTCAAATATCGAAATGGATTTCATCGTTCCCTTTTTTAAAACAACTCTGAATTTCCCATTTTATATTCACTGTTGAATTTGCCATCTCAATTATCCACTGATAATTATATTTTAGTTCATTTATAAACTTTGTTTATAAATCACAACACTTGTTTCATTTTTAAACAAGTTCTTCAACATTACTGCTTGAATTCCTGTTACAAAACCCCAATTTCCGCTACACGTGTTTTTATTTGCAAAATCTTTGCTTATTTTCATTATTCACATCGAATGTGAATAATGTTTCCTTTATATAATCTATTCAGTTTGATTTCATTTTTTTAAAACAATATCTTATCTTAAATTTCTATTTATTATCTCTATTTACAGAATTATTTGTAAAAAATCTCCTTTTAACTTCTAACACTTAAAATCTCATTTAAATTTCCCTTTACAAATGTTGAATTCATACTCCATAAAATACCGGTTATAAAACCGATTTCTCTTACCCTATATAAGTTCGACTTATATATTTCATTTATCAAAAGACAAATATTTTTATTTAATTTATAAAGTTTTATTTATAAATTAATCGTCTTTATTTTATCTGTTAAAAACATATTTCTATTTAAATATTTACTTTAAACAATTTCCTATAATTCTTTTATATCTTGCCCATTCCCTTTTATAATTCTATTTATTTCCCAAATAAATTCTTTTATAATTCTATTTGATTTCCGAAATATCTCCTTTCAATTATATTTTTTTTTCAAATACTATATTTACTCCATAAAGTTCTTTATTTACTTCTTATTACTTCCTTTTAGTATTTCAACCAAATCGGCCTTTCAAACTCCCATATAACTGATAATAATTTTATATATGGGCTTCTCATTTAATTTTCACATATCCTTTCTTTTTACAAAACCTTTTTGATTTATAAAATCCTAATTTCAATATACATTTCACAAATTCCCTTTTTATGAAACCCTTTTAAATTTATAAACTTCCAGAATTTAATAATCACTTCAAATTTCCTTTTTATATAAAATCCTTGATTTTATATATATAAATATTTTATTTCAAAATATAGTTTGAAATTTCCCTTTTTACATTCCAATATTTCCTTTGGTATTTAAAAGTACCAAATAACCATGATCAACACCCATAATCAAAAATAGATTATAAATCACATCATATATCACAATATATGAGAAACGGTAAAATAAATGTTGAGGAACCCTGTTGGGTCCCTCCGACCTGTTTCCCTGCATCCACAGATGTTAATCAACATAGATAACACGAGTATGAAATATTCTGATAAACAACATCAGTATTCAATTAACGATTTATATATATCGTTATCGATATTTTCATCCAATTAACTAGCAGTTCAACCAAACAGCCAACACACAGCAAATCAACCAATATATATCAATTCTAAAAATAATTTATAAAAATATAAATTGATCAAAATTAGTGAGATTTACTCACATTGGACGGTTTATCGTTAAATAACGATTATCGGTCATTAATTTGATTCAGGCGCTTAACTTCACCATAAATCCAAACGAGCTCCAATTCACTCCTGGTCAGTTCCATGGTGGAGCCCTCGTCCATACGATCCCAACGTGACCAATTTTGCTGAATTTTGTTAACATATGAGAAGTTATGACATTAAAAAGGTTGAATATATTAATTGAAATTTCCATTCTATACTAGTTTAAACCATGGGCCTCACCAAGTCCTCAAGCCCAACTTCCACGTTGCCAACCAAAATGAATAGTATCCTCTCTTCCACTTTTGAAGACCACGGCATCTCAGAATTTTCTCAACACCATTGCCGATCTCTTCCTCAACCTTACTCGTCAATCCTTCCATAACAAATCAAGGAAAAAATGTTATAATTCCTATCGTTCGATCCTCTATCCAACCATACCACAACAGCATCACTCGGATTGCCCTTCTAAACTGCGTCGAACATCCCAAACCACCGTATACAAAAAACTATCGGCATCATTAATCATGAATCCCTCCAAAAGTCCATAAATCCAACTAATCAGTAACCTAAACCCCAAACCAACCACAGATTCTCGAATAGAAGCTTATACCTCTCTCGATATTGAACCCTAGAACGCTGGAATCGTCGAACTTGGTTTCGGCTATACACCGAGCTAGATAAGAGTCATACCAAATCGAAGCTCAGACTCCGATGATCTCAACAAACCTTGTTTCAAGATTTAACTATTTATATCCGATTTTATGTGGATTTATAAACTTGCGATTTCTACCGTAGTGAAGTAATATGGTGGCGGCAGATAAGTTTTGACCACCGTGAAAATGTTTAGGGTTAGAAAAAAGTTAGGATATTTGTAGAGAGTTTTTTATATTTTTTTAATTGATTATTTTATTTGTTTATATTAAATCGTTGCTTTCATTTATCGTTTAGAAATCCCTGTGATCAAACATATACCCAAAAATCACGAAAATGGACATGCAACTATAGTTTGACATTGCGGACCCAACGAAACTGATTTCGTTGAATTCCGACTTCGTTTGCTCACACAGCATATTTTTAAAGTCAGAAAATTGACTGTTTTTTCACATTAAAATCCCGTACGGCCACACACTGACCCCAAAAATCACTGAAATTGAAATCTAATAATTATTTGACATTACGAATCCAACAAAATTGGTTTCGTCGAATTTGGAGGTCGTTTGAAAAACTGGCTATTTTTAAAACCCATTTAAATATATAAATATATTTAAAAACAATTAAATTAAATAAAAATAATTTAATATTATCATATATATTCACACTAGAATGTCATATAGCTCCATAGTATTTCTATATGAATTTCTAGCTCGATATTTCAAATCCCGATTGAATCGATATTCGATTTATAATGAAATTCCTTATATATATATATATATATATATATATATATCATTATAAATTATAAAGGAATTCCATAGCGACTTTTATAAAATTTGATTTGGGCATAAATCAAAATCTACACGACGAAATCCTGATTTTTCTCTTCCATTAGAGAAAATATAGTTCACCAGCTCCGAACATTCCTTGTTTCACAGAAATCCGATTTAAAACGGATTCTTTATATTCGTTTAAAGTTCGAATCGCCAAATTACGAACTGCCGCGCCATTTCGAGCTCGATTATAATTAAAATATAAATTATATGTTCTATCATCCTGTAGCCTTGTCTAAGGGAACATGACCGATATTTGGTTGCATATTTATTTGTATACATTTGTTCTTTTCAAGTTTCAGAAATCGATAAAATGATTATTTTTTAATAAAATTAAACATATGTTTAATTTTATACAAATTCAATGTTTAACATGACAATAAAAAGGAATATTTTTATTTATTTACAATTCTAATTCAACATAGCAAATAAAAATAATATTTTAAATTGGTTCTGATTTTCCCGGTTGTTACAACATACATATATATACACACGTCGACATATAACTGTCATTTTTTAAAATTTGGAAGGAAGTGCCTTTTCACTATTTGTGACGGTTCTGAGATGGTGCAACCTTTCACACATTATTAAAAGGGGCTGATTTCGAAATTTTAGTCACTTCTTCTTTTCCATCTTCATTCCCTTTCATTACACCATTATTCTTTAACATTTTTATGATTTCTACACCTATACTCTACCGAATTTAGTTCTATTTTCACTATCTTCTCTCCACACTCTCTACTCATTACTCCGAATCAAGTGATACTAAAGAGTTATAGGACTGTTTGTAACTGTTTGGGTTGAATAAAAGAATTGGTGAAATCCTTTGTAGCCGTGAAATCAAGGACGGGTAATCCATGGTATCCCTTGTAACCATGAAATCAAGGAAGGTATACTTGATCAAGTATGTGTGTGGAATCGGTGGTATCCCTTGTAGCCGTGAAATCAAGGAGGGTTGTAATTGGATATAGACATAGTAATAAAACTCTGCACAATCCAGCGTTTCGTGGGACCAGACGTAGGAGCACTTCCTAAGCAGTATGAAATTCGTTGTATTATTTCCTTTTCTGTACTTTATTTTTGTTTATCTTTGCATTTTTGTTTAATTCAGTGTCTGTGATTATTTCTATAGTGTTTGATTCATATAGTAGTTCATATAAGTTTAGATTTTGTTTAATTTTTCAATAACACTATTCACCCCCCTTCAGTGTTTGTTTTGCCTTAACGATCCATTCCGCAATCCCTAACATCTTTTGGCAAACATCAATTGTACAAGGATTTTTTTATACACATCAACAAACGCCAAAAGAATTTGTTTTTGGAAAGAAATGAATTTTCTTTTTCAAATGTTTTCTGGAAAATATCTTTAATTAGGAAGCAATAATTTTTCAATTCAAATTTTTCAAAAACATATTTTTGGCAACCATCAAAATATGTCCAGAAATCACAGTGTCATAGTTTGGCAGATTCATCATTTTTTTGGAAAGAATTTAATCAATGTTTTTCCAAAACATCCATCACACAAGGGACCAGAGGAGGACAATTATATCACCAAGATTTGTCTTATTCCTCAAGTGTTTATGGCATGTTTAAATCAGCATGAATCAAACTTGGTAACCAGATTTCTCGGCAATATTTATTACGCATGAATTTTTCAAGAGGCCACAAATACTCTGCTGTTTTAACATATTTCCATATTTCACTCCAACAAATATGGCATGCAACCCCTTAAATTGTTTCCAGTACTAAATCAACGAATCATGCAAGTTATTCAAGTAATGGAACAAGGGGACTCTCGGCTAAACAATTTAGAGTAACAAGTCAAAGTACACGCGCAATCAGGCAAGTCATATAAAGAAATGATAGACGATTTAGGATTTTTTTTAATCCTATAAAATCACACACACTCGTCATAGGCACGGATCAAAACAAAAACAGAAAAGTCAAGTAATAAGCTCGAAGATTAACAAGGAAAATCAATTCGAATTACTCACTTTATTTTTCGATCGCAAGTTCTCCAAAATCGAACAACAAACGAGCATAGACAATTGTAGCATCAAAGATTAATTGAGGAGTAATCACTTGAAGTTGAATTTTGGAGCAAGGAGAAGACCCTAAATTGTTTTGTGTCGGTCGATATTGAAAAATTCAGAGAGAAGCCCCTATTTTAAGTGTGAAAGAAAAATTGTGGTCGACTTTGTTTTGACATAGAAAAAGGGAGGGTTTATATTTTAATTTATTTGTGTTTTTATTTTGTAATTTTCAGTCTAGGGTTTACTAGTTTTCTGGCAAAAATTAGGGGTTATTAGCTACAGGTATGTAGCTAGGAGAAAACCTAGTTTCGGAGACAGAAACCAGATCAGGGGTTTGAGTGTAGGATTGAAATAACAACAGGATGTGCGAGTGTACAAAACTGTATAGGCAGTTAGTGAGGGGTTCGCGAGTTTATGGATTTTTGTATGTGGGTGTCTATTAAATACCTAGTAGAAACCTTGGAGAATGCAGTAGTAGGTAGGGTTTGCCAAAGCTTTGTAAAAAAATTATGTCATTTACTTTCAACACTTATTTACTCCTCTATTATTTGTGCTCTGATTATTATTCTGTGCTGCAATTGGTTTTATATTCTTGATATAATTCAATAAACCCCATTCACCGCCCTCTAGGGTTAATCTAGATCCAAAAGTGGTATCAGAGCAATTGCCTAATTAACTCTAGTGTCAGGATTTTAATGAATAATGCTTTTTTTGAGGGTCAATCCATTGCTAGGCCTCCTATGTTCAATGGTAGTGATTATGCTTACTGGAAAGCAAGGATGAAAATTTATTTAGTATGTGTTGGTTACGATGTTTGGGATATTATTGAAATAGGATATAAAACTCCCACTGTAATTATTAATGAAGCTGAATTTGCTAAACCGAAGGATTAGTGGGATGCTAATGATAAGAATCTCATCTTGCCTTATTCAACAATGAATACGAAAATTTCACTATGCAAAAAGACTAGAGAATAAAGGATATATGTATGGTCGTTTCACTGTGCTGGTTTACAACGCTGGAGCTCTTGGAAAATATATACTGAAGTAGAACTTATGAGGAAAATTCTACGAGTTCTGCCGATGAACTTTGAAGGTAAAGTCACAACAATCCAAGAATCAAAGGATTTGAGCAAGCTGAGCATGGAAGAGCTAATTGGAAATCTAATGGCTTATGAAATGGAGCTGAAGGCACGAGAAGATTGCAACAACTCAGAATTAAAGAAGAAGTCGATTGCTTTGTCCAATACTGTAGACAACGATGATGAAGGCACCATCGAGTAGCTTGCCATGGCTATTAGAAAGCTCACAAAATAGAGCAAATTCAAATCACGAAGGAACAAACCAAAAGCCACCAAATCAAGCAGCTCTGAAGATTCAGAAAGGGAACCAACCTGCTTCAAATGCAAGAAGCTTGGGCATATCAAACCAAACTTCCTACTGCTATAGTATTATAATGGAAACAAAAAAAAGAAATCTTTTGCAATAACATGGGATGATTGGGAAGGATGTAACGAACCGGTAACGTTGACGTTTAAAATATGAATTAAATTGAGATTTAACGCTAAAATATATGTATTTATATTTGGATTTTTATTTAGAATTTGGAATTTTACATATTTTGAACGTGGTTAAATTCTTTTTGTAAATTAAATTTTAATAACAATGTTTTGTCAATTAAACATGATTTAGACTATTAACTAAATGGAATCTTTAAAGTTATAATTCTTTGGTTGTTTTGTTATAAACAATACGACAAACTAACGATTTATCATGAGAAGATATAATCCATCACAATTTGAAAAATTGGAGTTTATTTTATTAAATGTCTAAAATTTAGCGTTTGAGAAATTCAACGTAATAACATTAAGTGTTGCTTATCTATAGAAGCGCATCTGTAATGATAAAAGGAAACGCTTGAAAAAATATAATAAATAAATAGCGTTCCTTATCGTGTTCGATGGAAAATCCGTTAGTGTCCTTTTTGTTAGTATAAAAAAATTTATAATTGTAACAATCCGGAAAATCAGAGGCAATTTAAAATTTTTATTTTGGCTATTTTATTGAATTTTGAAAAGTGGAAATAATTTATTTTAAATAATAACGGTTAAAAATTTAATTAAATCGAAGTTTGAATGAATATATTTATTTTCAGTTCAAATGGAGTTAGAAATAGCGCGGTAGTTTGAAAATTTGAGTTCAAACTTTGACTGACTGTACAGGATGCAAAATAAATTGGATTTTGGTGAAACTGAAAATACTAGAATCTGTTTAAGAATATCTTTCCAACAAATCCGAAAAATTGAAATTTCATAGCGGGAATTAAAACTTATGGTCAGTTGAATTTTCGGAATAGTCGCTATGGAATTTAATATAATATATTTTGCCTGTATAAATAACCATTTTGCAAACGACCTCCGTTTTAGACGAAAACACTTTTGTTGGATCCGGAATGTCAAATTATTGCAGGGTTCCAATTTTCATAATTTTTGGAATTAATATACGAGCGTGGCAAAAGAAAATGTGTTTTGTCAATTTTTGTCAATTTCGATCGACCAGAAAATGGCCATTTTTAAAACGGTCTCCAAATTCGATGAATTTAGTTTTTTATGACCGTATCGTCAAAACATAGCTAGGTTTATTTTTCGTAAATTTTTAGAGTCAGTCTATGGCCCCGGTAAATTAAAATATTCGATCAAATTAAATAATTAAATGTTTTATTATTTGATTTGAAGAATAACTGATTGAAACAGTCGAATAGGCCTACGAGACATATCCCATTGTGTCCGGAATGGGATTATTTAGCTAGAGACATCACTCGTTGGGTTTGATTTAGAGTAAAGAGTGATATAGAAATTAAAAGAATTAAATAAAATTAAAATAAAATAGAAACACAGTATTTATACAGTATACCGTATAAACCACTCTCGTTTAATCCCGTAACCCTTGAAATCGAATGGCGGCCACCTCTCAGAATTTCCTCCTCAAATAACTCGAGATTCACTTCATAAAATTCGATAGTCCAGTTGAGGATTTGGTAGAGACTTTCAAGATCTTCGAATTCATATAAGGATCATCACTTGTATTGGAGTATTCGTCGTGTTCCAGGTCCCCGAAGTCGGCCTATTTCAACCGCCGCCGTGCCCTTAGATTGTCGGTGAGTTCGACGCCGTTCATGGCATAGGGGCGCCTCTCCGAGGCCTTTGACGTGGTCATACCTGATTGGACTCCAGCCTTACGAATTTCGAGATAATTGGATCCCTAGTTTTGAACACATCCTGTGGTATACGACTGATATATAATTAACTGTTTATAAAAAATTTAAGCATTGCAAATTCATGTTTAATTATAAAAATCATATCTCTCTCATACGTTGATGAAATTCGATAAAACAGGAAGCGTTGGGACCGTGACATTGAGATCTACATTTTAAAAGAGACCGGAGAATTTTTGGAGCTCGCTACAATTTTTGGCGTCGTCAAATCGAAGTGAGATATCTGAATCCGATAAATTAAATAAAACAATATTAGGATGCAGATGTATTTTAGAAACTCCCGACACCCGTCGTCCAAAAACCATGGACGGCTTGATTGATTTGTGGTATGTAATTGGTTGATTTTTGGTGTTCGATTGTGGTTGAAAAAAAATGAAATTGATTGATATTATGGCATTAGACCGCCTAGAAAAGTGTATTAGGAAATTTAATTCCATGTGAAGTCGTGAGGCCTAAGTTAGTGTAAGGAGCCGTACATAGGGACGATGTCGGTTTTAATTACTCTGTTGTTATGCTACCAAAATTTTCTGAAATATTTTTGTGTTATAAAATATTCATGTTATTATATATTAATTGATTGAATAATATGAAAATAAGATTTTTAATATATATATATATATATATATATATATATATATGATAATGATCGTTATACGCCAACATAAAATCTACATTTTCAATGAAATGAAAAGTGGTCATTTGTTTCATTTGAATGAATTACATTTGATTTTTCATTTTTAATGTAAATGCAACATTAAAATTGAGATGACCCGAACTTCCCTGTGAAGGAAAGCCCAGAATGCTTTGAGAACAGGACAAATCAGAACACGAACAGAAGAACATTTCATTGCTTATTACAACAATTTCATCAGAATACAAGAATATACAGAGTATGAATAAATATTACATATCAGAAAAATATCAGAGATTTACAATTTACAATGCAGTGGAAAATAATACAAAACATAGCTAAAAAGAATATACAGATACAGAGCTTTCCGAATACCATTCCAACTGTAAACCCAGATCCTGTGAATATAAATCTGCAAAACAAAAACTACTAGCTGCCCGTGCGGAAAATAGGGGCACCCAGAGTTTAGGTCAAAACAATAAACTCCAGGTCAGTCATGTGGCTGGTGTGAGAATTAAAACAGTTATTAGTATTTATTTTAAAGTAAGGTAAATCAAGGGACCACGCCACATAACACAGAACGGGTTTCCTCTCAAGAATACCAGTGCATAAAACAAGAACGCAATGCTAAATAAAGAAAAATGAAGCTATAATAAGATTCAGGTCCCATAACACAATGCAACGCAAACTGAAGGATAGAGTTTTTACCTTATAATAGCCAAAAATGCTTGGTACATGAAATTTCATATTTTTACTATAAGTGTATAGTGTCAAAACAATTTCAATCATAATTATCAATCATAGACGGCATAAGTGCCCCATCCCACTATGTCGCCATACTAGGCTCTACAATCAAAACCGCAAAATGTCGTATTGGAAATTGGATTTCTATCTGTGAACCAAGGCAAGGGATCGTCCTTACCGCTTCGCGACGCTCTAGCCCGTGTCTCAAGAACAGCCGCAACTACACCTTGGATCGTCAGGGTCGGTCCACACGGAGTGGATTAAAATGCCTGAACAATGCGTTTCCCCGCCCTATGCGGCGTAAACTGGTCATATCCCGACCAAACCATCGGCCCCAGAACGACCAATATAACCGAGGCGCCTCACTATCCATCATCCACATAAGTAAAACGTCAGGGCTTCTAAAAAGCTGACACCACTCCTAGCTAGAAGGAAACGCGTGTCCTCCCTGAGGTCTTCTCCCGTTTCTGGTTCACACCGGGGTGTGAGGCTCGCGAATTAACGCTACACAAAGCTACGCTATATTAAAGTCGTGCTTTGATCATCAACCACAAGACTCTTCTTTTCAATAAAAGCCTTGATCATTTGCATCTCAACATGCCACACAGGAAATTCACGCTATGCAACCGATGTATATCAATCACATAGAATGAAATGCGATGTCAGACGGACTGAACAAAACCGGAGGCACCTTATTCCTCGTCCCATATGTCCAATACAAGAGAGAGGCCCTCGCATATCCGGCCAATCTCCAAGTACGTCTGGACGATCACCACTTATTACCTTATCTTGGGTGTACAGCCCAATCAAGACATCAGTAGTCATCCAAAAGATGTGAAGACCTCCGGTCTTCAACCACCATCTTCATCCTCGACATATCATCGAATCAATTATTCAGAATGGGATAAACCCGGTCTTTCTGAATAACTCGCGTATATAATAAACAAGTGTTATAAAAACACAACATATGCCTCATTCCAATCCAGAATATTCTTTATTCAAATATTCACATTCTTTGGGAAAGGTTCCCATTAATTTTATCAAAGATAAATTCTTTAAGTTAATTCTTTAATCTTCCTTTGGATATCAATTCAAACCAAATTATGGTTTATCCAAACTAGTCGGGATTAATGAACCTTACCGAAGTAATTATTTGTTTTAATTTCCTAATCCCACCCTATTCATCCCATGAAATAAAACTGGTAATACTTCATCTCTAACACCACGGTGTTATCAGTAAATTCAATCACCATTTCACGTTCATATCTAATTAAAGATTTTACAATCGCCTGGAGTAAAACTGGTGGTACTCCATTCTCGATCATTTCTATCTAATTAAAGATTCACTAAAACTCCACTTGGTTTTAATCTTCCCAAATATCAATATTAATGATTATTTAACTTGGGAAATCATAGCCAGTCTTTAACTGGGTTAAAGAACCAATGTCACTTAAAACATGGTTCATGATAAAACCAAAATCACATTCCATTCCACCAGCCTCTAACCGTAAATTAGCAAGTGAACAATTCCCAAAGTATTAACCCCGAAGGCCGAAACCAACATCAGATCAATACCCAGGAAACCATTCAACTTAACTAATATCCAGTTAGTTTCTGATTTTCTTAACTCCTTTGGGTCTAAGAACAGTATTATTAAAGATACCATTCAAGACAATCCAAAATCTCGTTCCATTGTTTATCGGGTTAAAGAGCAAGTGTTATTTAAAACACCATTCATGATAAACCCAAAAACCAATTTCAATTCAATTCCAATTAAATATTAATTAATTGGTATACTTCATTAAATATATATAAAAAGATTTAATCTTTTCTCAACTGGGTTTAAGAACAGTGTTAATGAAGACACCATTCACGACAAACCCAAATCACATTCCATTGATTATGGAATTTTCATGGAAAAACAAATCAACATATAATCGATATCAATTTTCGTATCCAACCAATAGTATAAATGGAATAACGGCAAAGCCTTTTAAATTCCATATGTATAAACAGTCTTCCTCTACAGAAGATTATTATCAATCGAATTCCATTCAATTCCAATTTAATATATTAAATTGGAAAACATTACTTTAGAAAATTACTGTTAAATCTTAATAAGATTTACAAATTCCAAATCACATTTCATTGTAAATCGGATTAAAGAACGAATGTCGTTAAAAACACAGTTCATAATAAACCCAATTCACATTCTCAGTCTCTAACCGTAAATTAGTAAGAGAACAAATCCCTAAATATTAAACCCAAAGGCCAAAACCAACATCAGATCAATACCCAGGAAACCATTCAGCTTAACTAATCTCCACTCAGTTTCTAATTTTCTTAACTCCATTGGGTTTAAGAACAGTATTATTAAAGATACCATTCACGACAAACCCACAATCCAATTTGATATTAAATACAAGGCTCTGAATAGAAAATATATCGGCATATATTCAATATCAAAATCTGAAACCAACAAATATCATATTGGAATAACGATATATATATATATATATATATATATATATATATATATCTTCCAAATTACTCCGTAATATCCACATAATCACGAAATCCAATATCGAAATATTCCGAGGATAATTTCGATTCAAATCCATTCCAATTCATATATTGGAAATTTTAGCTATTTTTAAAACCATTTCAAACCCAATTTATTTATTTAAAAATATTGAATTTTTAATTCTGGTTCATTACGAGTTCATTTCGACAAAAATTTATTTTTATCTTTTTAAATATGGAATTTTTCATCCCAACTCTTTCCAAATCATTTATTATGATTTTACACAAATTACTGATATTTTTAATAATTTTATCCAGGCTCATACAATCGATTTCCATAAACGGCCATCGAACTACACTTACAACGACCTTTTCCAAATTTGATTTGGACATAATTCCAAATCCAACCGTTAGATTTCAAATCTATCATATTTGTTAGAAAGCTCTTTTCGATACAAACCTAACGGTTCCGGTTTTAGTAGAATTCAACGGTCGGATCTCCCGTAATGTCCATTCGAAGTCAATGGTCGAAATTCGCAAACTGCCGCGACGCGGTGCGTTCTATTCAGGCCATTATATTATATATATATATAATATATGTTTCGTCGATTGCCATTTGAAACATATTTTACAAATCGCTTTAAATTCATTTTCAAAACGATTTCAACTTCATATTCAATTTCAAATCAAAATTGAATATTCCATATCATCGATATATAAATGATAATATTTTCAAAACGTTATATTTTGAAATCAACTCCTTTTCGATATTCATTATAAAAATGAATAAATTGATATAAATATCGTTCGTGTCATAATGGCCTTAATCTAATCAATACGGCTTTATATATTTAAATATATTCGTGTCCATCCCAAATCGGACATCAAAATCATATTTTGATCTTTTATTGAATATTATTTAAAATATTCATTATTTTAAAATAATCGTTATTTTAAAATATTCATTCTTTCTGAACTGGAATCTGACACAGTCAACTACCATATAATGTCATTATATGGATTTCATACAACACATGTATACAACAACAGTGATAAATAATCATCCATCATCCAGAGTGCATTCCACACTGTATAAGCATTAAATATAAATATTTAATGCTTACAACAGTCTGTCAACCTATCGATTGACATAGAACTAAAAAATTGGGATTATGTACGTCAAATATCATCCCAACACCCGTGTGGGGTTTCAATCAACAAATAATGAATTTTATTGGTGCAGTTGGACGATGTGTAAAATTTACCGTCCCAATTCATATAAGTCAAATGGGTGTACATAAACAAATCATCTGATTTGTAAATGAATATTTATTTTATTCACGTACACGTTAAAAATTATATTTTTAACGATAAAATATTTATTCAATTCATTTACATAATAAAAATAATATTTTTATTGTTCTAACATATTTTAGAAAATTTTGGAGGCATAACATCGCGATATCAAAATCGGGTAATGTCTAGCATTACCCCACTCCTGATATAGGCTCGCGCCATACACACATAACAATTCTAATCAATTCATTTCACCGAAACAACCAATTTCAACCAAATAATCTAATAAACTAAACCAAACAATCAAACAAGTCGTCTATGGTCTATGGACAATGGGGAACAGTTCATATATGCAGTTATAAAATAAATAACTGTATAAGAAAATTTCAGTGAGGAGTTCTCACCTTTGGGTTCCACTCCGCAATTCTTTATTTCTGAACGGTTTGGATTCGCCTGACATTCCAATTCAACCATTTCACGTTGTTCATAATAAAAATCACATTTTTATTCCGCTACTACATATGTAAAATCACATTTTTACAATGCTACTTTTTATGTAAAAATTATATTTTTATATCGCTAACTTCATAATAAAAATCATATTTTTATTTCTCTAACTTCATATTAAAGATCGAATTTTTATTTCTCTTTATATATAATAAAAATCGAATTTTTATTCCGCTACAACATATATAAAAATCGCATTTTTAATACTGTTATTCCTATAATAAAAACCATATTTTTATAATGCTAAAAATCATATTTTTATTTTATATGCCATACATATAAAAATCCAATTTTTTTAATGGCAAATCATATCACCTATTTATCATTTCTTTTTATAAAAGAAAAATAATCACTTTAAAAAAAATCAATTTTTTTATCATAAGAAAAATCAAAACTTTATAAAAAAAACCGAAAAGGAAATTGAATAACTGAAAAGGAAATTGAATATCAATATAAAAACTCACTTTCATTGTCAAAGTCGAAGCTTCATTGTCGGAGGAGGGGTTTCATCGCGGCGGTGGATCGTCTTAGGGGGCGCAGGGGGTTTCCGAGGTGGTGGGGGAGGCACAGTTGGTGGCGATGGAGCCAGGGTCCACGGCAGTCTCGATTTCGGGCCATAGGGTTTGGGGTTTTCTGCGTTGGGTGGGGCGACTGGAGATGAGGTGGAAGAGAAGGGGAAGTGGCAGCGAGAGGGGGGATCTCCGGCGATCAGCGACGAGGGGGGAGGATCACGATGGCTGGAGCAATTTAGGGAGCGGTCCTCTTCATTTTTTAATTATTCATTTAACCGATGTCAGCGAAAGAGAAAAGGAGGGGGCATATGTAAATAGTTTTATATTTATTTATTATTTAATTCAAAGAAAAATGTTGTCTTTATATACGAACTCCAAACGAGACCCAACGACTATCGCCCCTAACAAATTACCCCCATTCCGAACACAATGGGATATGTCCCGTTAGCCAATTCGACCGTTTCAATCATCTTTCATAAAAATCAAAATATAAATCAATATATTGAATTTAAACGTACATTTCAATTTACCGGAGCCACATACTAATTTGAAAAATTCCAGAAAAATTATTCCTAGCTTCGTATTGACGATACGGTTCTAATAAAACTAATTTCTTCAAATTTGGAGACCGTTTGAAAAATGTCTGAGACGAGCCAAAATCCCGTTCTCACGGAAACAAGGGTTATCTTTGGAATATAACACAGAAATAGATAATAGTAGAACAGAATTAAATAAATACACCAGATAATGAACAATAAAATATACTGGATAAAAGTAATCATCAGAGTTACACAGTATACAGGATCTTACTTAGTACAAATACAGTTCAGCTATACATAAATGTCTACAGCGGAAATAAACAAAATATGTACAATAGGAGCTGAACAGCATAAAAAGAAATAAATGATAGAATCCATCTTCAGCTCCAGCTATCCAGAAAGAACCAGCTAAACCTGAATACAAGGCTGCCCGTGTAGAAAAAAGGGGCACCCGAGTTTGAAAGTGAAACAAACTACGAGTCAGTCATGGGACTGGTATGAGAAATCCACTCAACACATATATAATTGGCTAATCACAGGACCACGCCACTTTCGTGGAACGGGTTTACTCCATTGGATTGCCAGTGCTTTAAAACAAATCTTTCTTTTAAACATCGCTATGCTTTTTATAAAAATGAAGCCGTTATAAGACTCAGTTCCCATCACACAATGCAACGCAAACCGGAGGATAGAGTTTTTACCTTATAACAGCCAAAATATGCTTGATACGAATAAAACAAAGGCATTTGATATTATTGCTAGTGTTTATATGTTTTGAAAACAATTTCAAATCATAACTATCAATCATAGACGGCATTAATGCCCCATACCACTATGTCGCCATATATAGGTATATAATCAAAATCGCATCGTCGCGTAGTTGGAAATTGGATTTCCGTCATGAACCAAGGCAAAAGATAGTCCTTACTGAATTCGATACAATCTAGCCTATGTCTCAGGATCAGAGCTCGAGTGACCCTAGGAGCGACAGGGCCGGTCCACCGATGTGGATTAAAATTCCTGAACAATACGTTTCCCCGCCCTTTGGGGCGTAAACGAGCCAACGAATGACTCCATCGGACCCGGATCGTCCGATCAAACCGAGGCGCCTCGCAACAGCAACAACTACATAGGTGAAAAGTATATAAATGTCAGGGCTTGTAGGTCACTGACACCACCCTAGCTAGAAGGAAACGCATGTCCTCCCTGAGGTCCTTCCTCCCGTTTCTGGCTCATACCGGGGTGTGAAGCTCGCGATTTTACGTTATACACAAAGCTACGCCACACAGGCGGTGCTTTGATCATCACCACAAGACTTTGCTTTTCAACAGAAGCCCTGATCACTGCATCTTAGCATGCCACACAGGCAATTCATGCCATGCGACCGATGTCCATCGATATACAACCTCTGAGCTCGTGCGTCTCAGAGAAGGGCGTTAAGCGAAAGAATAAATTCTTCGCCGCCAAACAGATGTATATTTAACAGAAATCAATCAACATAGAATAAACTCCAATGTCAGACACACAGTCCATTTACAAGTCCGTTCTGGGTCTGAAAGAAACCGGAGGCACTAAATACCTCGCAAACCCATCGATCACCACGTACGTCTGGACGATCACCACTCATTATCCATATTTCGGGATGCCTCCCAATCAGTACCTCGGTTACCATCCAAACGAGGTGAAGATCTCCGGTCTTCGACCACCGTCTTTATCTTCGACTTTCAATTGTCGGTCAATTATTTGAAATGAGAATTAACTCGGCCTTCTCAAATAATTCACGTCTATTTAGAATTTCAATTCAATTTATTTCAATGGTTAAATTATTCGACAACACCAATATTGTTCTTTAATGTAATTTTCACACCAAACACATTCAACCATCAAAAACCACATAAATCGAACAAATTCAGTTTATTTCTATTTCATATCGCCTATGATATTTTATAACTATTTATCGCTATTTTTATTTATTTTAAAATAGCTATTTTATTCAAAACGACGCTTCGGGCCATAAGGCGGCCGTGGCGCTGTTTTTCTTCATATTTGATTTACACATATCTGAAAATCTAACCGTTGGATCATCACAAAATTTACATCATTAGAAAGGTCTTTTCAAAACGAATCCAACGGTTCCAGTTTCGGGAAAATTCGACGGTCGGATCTCCCGGTACAATCGTTTGAAGTTTCGATTTCAAAATACGAACTGCAGCGTCGTTATTCGATTAAATATATAATTATATTTATATATATATAAATATAATCGCTTCTGGCGCTGTTTTTCATCAGATTTGAATTAAACATTCCAGACAATCCAACCGTTGGATTTTTACAAGGTTGGTGCCGTTGGAAAGATTATTCCAAGGCGAACCCGACGGTTGAGGTTTCGGGAAAATCCAATGGTCGGATTTCCCGTACTAGTTGTTTGAAATCATGGTTTCAAAATACCAACTGCACGGCTTCGTTTCGTTTTAATTTTATTTATATTTATATATTTATATAAATATAGTTCATTCTATGATTTCCATATCGTTTTCACTTCAAATATTTCACTAACGCCTTAAATTTTTGAAAAATTTCGCCATAACCTCCCCTGCACCGGGAGCATCGGGAAATCGCAAATAGCTTTCCCGGTCCTTCTAATCTCAAAAAGAAAAAGAAAAAGCCAAGCGGCTAGCCAACAGGCTCATAAAATCATCACCCAAACAAAACAGTAAATGTGTACCTATTTGTCGGGCACAAAATTTTATTCCTCTTCTCTAGCCCCTTTGCTATAACCTGTTCAATGAATATGCATGTACATATATATACAGTTCTTATCATTTATCATTTTCTATTCAACTTCATATTTGATTTCTATTTGGTTTAAAAACACCATTCATTCTAATGTTACATAAATAGGTGCAAATCATTTCATTAGCTAATTAATGAATATTTCAACTCATATATGTTTATTTTGAACAATTGGCTATTTTTAACACTTCACATTTCAACGATTTATGCATACAATAAAAATGTGATTTTTATTGTAAAACAATTCATTTCAAAACACTATTTTTCTATATAGTTCAAGTTGGTGATAAAAATGGGATTTTTATCATAAAACAATTTCTTTTAAAACGAGATTATTTTACACAGTTCATATAGTCAATAAAAGGTTATTTTTATTATCAAACAATTTATTTCAAAATATGAATACCATTCAACACATGAATTTCTAATCAACGAATGAATATCAATTCAACACATGAATGTTTTCTATAGTTTCTATATATAGATAAAAATGTGATTTTTATTATCAAACAATTTCTTTCAAAATATGAATACCATTCAACACATGAATTTCTAATCAACGAATGAATATCAATTCAACACATGAATGTTTTCTATAGTTTCTATATATAGATAAAAATGTGATTTTTATTATCAAACAATTTATTTCAAAATATGAATACCATTCAACACATGAATTTCTAATCAACGAATGAATATCAATTCAACACATGAATGTTTTCTATAGTTTCTATATATATAGATAAAAATGTGATTTTTATTATCAAACAATTTATTTCAAAATGTGAATACCATTCAACACATGAATTTCTAATCAACGAATGAATATCAATTCAACACATGAAGGTTTTCTATTCAATGAATAAATATAGTTTAAGTATATGAAAATAATTCAAACACATGAATATTATTCAAAATTTCGGCAGCATAACGGCAGGGTAGTTAAAACCGGGACCGTCCCTAGTACGGCTCCTCGCTCTACCTTAAAACCTCGCGGTTTTTGACAATGGGGATCATGCATCTAGTTCGCACGCAGGCGGCATGTATATATTTATTTCATTTCCACAAACTAATCCTATGTGGTTTCAACCAAATATTTCTCAACCACAAATGGGTATTTTCAACCACAATCAACCAATATCAATCACAAACAATCCCAAACAATCATTCGCTATCAATCAATTTTCACAACAATTTCAACCAATAAATATCGTCCATGGTTTGTGGACGAGGGGCGTATATATATATATATATATATATATATATATATATATATATATTTATATTTATATATAGCAATTCACTTTTATTTCCACACATATATATATATATAGAAAAAGAAATTGAAGAGTGAGAAATTCTCACACATTTATAATTTTTAAATCAGAAATCTCACCAATAGCTATCCAATACTACGACTCTTCCTTTATAGAAATCTTCGCCAATCTCGCCTTTCGTCGCTTTCGTTGCCCGTATTCTCTACATATGTAAAAATCGAATCTTTACTATGCTATTCAATATATAAAAATCGAATTTTTACTATGTTATTCAATATATAAAAATCGAATTTCAATAATATAGATTCCTCCTTTTCAAAAATAAAGATTATATTTTTAATATTCCTAAGATGTAAAAATTATATTTTTATTACTTTAAAAATATGAAAATCGTATCTTACTTCTTCTACTTAATAAAAATTCCGTCTTTTCTATTTTAAAAATATGATCTTTTCTATTCTAAAAATCTGATCTTTTCTATTTTAAAAATATGATCTTTTCTATTCTAAAGTTTAAATCTTTTTCTATTTTAAAGTTTAAATCTTTTTCTATCCTAAAGTTTAAATCTTTTTCTATTCTAAAGTTCTAACCCTTTTAAAAATCAGTTTTAATACTTTTAAAAAAAATCAGTTTTTAAACCTAATTAAAATCAGTTTTAAATCCTTTAGAAAAATCAGTTTTATAACTTAAAAAAAATCAGTATTTCCTTTTAAACAAAATCAGTATTCACCTAAAAAAAAATCAGTATTTCCTTTTAAACAAAATCAGTATTCACCTAAAAAAAATCAGTATTTCCTTTTAAACAAAATCAGTATTCACCTAAAAAAAATCAGTATTCAGAATTAAAATGAAAATAAAATAACGCAAAATACTTACCTTATCTGCGAAACGGGGGGGGGGGTTGGTTTTTCGTCAGGTGGCGGCGCAGGAGGTGCTGGAGGTGGGGCGGCCTTCAGTTCGTCGGCGGTGGCGTCTCGAACGGGGCTCGCGGATTTAGGGTGTCGCGATGGCTTCGGGGGGGGGGGGTTGGATTGAAGGAGGAGGAGGGAGCGAGAGCAAGGAAGAGGGGGGGAGAAGATCGGAGGGCGCGGTGGAGGTCTGGTCGACGGTGAAGGCGGGCGGCTGCTGCTGTTGCTTTCTTCTTCTTCTTTTTTTTTCTGTTTAATGAATCGGGGGGGGGGGGGGGGGCAGAAAGGGAGATAAAGGGAGGGAATTAAAATTTATTTTTATTATTTTATTGTTTAATTTTTCAAAAAAGTTGACTTTCACATACGACCTCGAAACGAGGCCCACCGCCTGCCGTCCATAGCGTTTTACCCCCATTCCGAACACAATGGGATATGTATCGTAAGCTGATTCGATTGTTTCGAATAGTTTCCGTTGAATTTACATTTAAATCCTTATGTTGAATTTTAAACGTACATTTCAAATTACCGGGGTCACATACTAACTAGAAAAATTCCAAAAAAATATTTTCTAATTTCGTATTGATGATACGGTCCTAACAAAACTAGTTTCGTCGAATTCTGAGACCGTTTGAAAAATGGCCAATTTCCAATCGATTAAAATCAACAGAAACTGGTCAAACGCGTTTTCCTTTGCCACGCTCACATATTGATTCGAAAAATAATGGAATTTGAAATCTAGCAATAATTTTACAACACGGATCCAACAAAAGTGGTTTCGTCGAAATCCGAGGTCGTTTGCAAAATGTCCATTTTTAAGGGCCTGAATTCCATAGCGACTATTCAGAATTTTCAACTGGACATATCTTTTGATTCCCGCTATCAAATTTCGATTGGTCAGATTCATTAGAAAGATATTCACTAGCAGATTTAAATATTTTTGGTTTCACTAAAATCCGGATTGTTTTGCACCCGGTACAGTCCGACAAAATTTGAATTCAATTTTTTGAAACTGCCACGCCGTTTTAGGCCTTGTTTATAATTATAATTAATTATATTCGTTTTCAATTGTCAATTCAAACTCAGTTTTCATCGCCATTATTTACAATATTTATTTTAAATATTTAAAATCCATTATTTTAGCCAATTTAAAATTTTTAAATTGGTTCAGATTTTCCGGGTCGTTACAATGTCCATTTTCTGGTCGATCCTAATTGACTGAAACTGTCAAAACACATTTTCCTTTGCCACGCTCACATATTAATCCCAAAAATTCTGAATTTTGGAATCTAGCAATTACTTGACATCCCGGATTCAACAAAAGTGGTTTTGTCGAAAACGGAGATCGTTCGCAAAATGGCTATTTTTAAGGGCTCTATTTCCATAGCGATTATTCTGAATTTTCAACTGGACATAACTTTTTATTCCCGCTGTGAAATTTGGATTTTTCAGATTCGTTGGAAAGATATTCTCAAATAGATTCTAATATCTTTGATTTCACTAAAATCTGGTTTATTTTGAATCTTGTACATTCATTTGAAATTTGAAAACGAATTTTCAAACTACCGCGCCATTTTCAATTCCTTTTATAATTAAAAATAAATATTTATATTCTACGTCGATTCAAATAAATATATTCGTTCTAGTTCTATTCAAAATAATTTTCTCGTCGTAATTATTTAAAATAATTCATTCTAAATATTCAAAATTCATCAAAATTGCCAAAATAAAATTTTTAATTTGGTTCTAATTTTCCGGGTCGTTACAAAAATAGGCATATTGAAAATAAAATTGTTTTTTCATTGGATTTTATATTTCTAATGTATATACAACATTAAAAATAAAACACTATGAAATAAAGATATATTTACATTGGATTTTTACATTTCAATGTATATGAAACATAGAAATCAACATTTTGATATAAAAATGTATTACAGTGGAAATCTTCTTTTCAATTAAATAAGAATTTAAATAAAAAGGTTACATTTTCAATGTGATAAAACATTGAAATAAAAAAGTTACATTTCCAATGAAAATAAATATTGAAATAGAAGTTACATTTTCAATGTAAATAACTCATTGAAATAGTAGTTTACATTTTTCAATGTAAACAAAGTACAAAGGAGAAATTTACATTTTTCAATGTAATTAAAGTACTGAATAGAAATTTACATTTTTCAATATAATTAAAGTAACGAGTAGAAATTTACATTTTTCAATGTAATTAAAGTAATGAACAGAAATTTACATTTTTCAATGTAACTAAAGTAATGAACAGAAATTTACATTTTTTAATGTAATAAAAGTAATGAATAGAAATTTACATTTTCCTTTGTAAATAAAAGTAATGAATAGATATTTACATTTTTTTTGGTAAATAAAAGAATGAATAGGAATTTACATTTTTCTTTGTAAATTAAAGAATGAAAATATGATATAGAAATTCACATTTTTCAATGTAAACAAAGCATTGAAATTGACCATAGTTACATTAAAATGTCTTTACTGTGAAGTATATATTTTATTGTAACCAACAATAAAAATAATTATTTTCTAAATAGATTTGCATTTATATTGAAATATACATTTTTAATGTCATGCAATATTAAAAATAGTCATTTGTCATATAGAAATGTATTAACATTGAATCATACATTTTCAATGAAAAATACATTTTTCAATGTAATCATATGTTGAAATGGAAATTTTCATTTTTCAATGTGAGCATAATATGAAATCAAAAGTTACCTTTTTTTAATATGAAAATAAAGAATGAAATAGGAGATTACATCTTTATATGTAATCAAAGCAAAGTATTGAAATTTACTTTTTCAATGTAAATAAAGATATCATAGAAATTTACATTTTTCAATGTAAATAAAGGGTACATGGAAATTTACATTTTCAATGTAAATAAAAGAATGATTAGAAAATTTACATTTTTCCAATGTAAATGGAATATGAAATAAAGGCTTGCATTTTAGATATATACTGGAATGGAAAATTACATTTTCAATATAATAATATATTGAAATAAAAGTTTAAATTTCCAATGTAAATAAATATTGAAATAGAAGTTACATTTCCAATGTAAACATATATTGAAATAAGAGATCACATTTTTCAATGTAATATTGTATTGAAATAAAAGATTACAATTTTAATAATATAGATGAATGATAAAACAAATTTCATTTTCATGTAATATACATATGAATCATATAAAAGATTCATTGTACAAAGAGAATGGTATTATCATTAAAAAATTCATTTTTAATGTAATATATGATTTCATATATAAAAGAAATCAATGTTGAACTGAAAATGGTGTTAAAACCATGAAACGATTTATATTTATATATAAATATAAATTAAAATAAAACGATTCGCGTCGCTGTAGTTCACGTTTTGAAATCGTAACTTCAAACGATTATACCGAAAGATCCGACCGTCAGATTTTCCCAAAACTGGAACTGTTGGGTTCGTTTTGAAAGATCTTTCCAACTATACAAAGTTTGCCAAGATCCAACGGTTAGATTTTGAGAAATGTGTAAATCAATTTTGGTAAAAAGAGCGCTAGGGCCATGTAATGACCCGAAGCGTCGATTAATTGAAAATGGCTATTTTTAAATAAATAAAAATAGCGATAAATTATTATAAAATATTGTTAATGATATGGAATGAAAAGAATTGATTTAAGTTATATATATTCGAGAAATTATTTGAAAAGTCTGAGTTAACTCTCATTTCAAATAATTATGCGACGATTGAAAGTCGAAGATTCGAAGATGGTGATTGAAGACCGGCGATCTTCACATCGAATGGATAACTACTGATGCCCGGCATTGGTTAGCTACCAGTAAAGGGTTACAGTGGTAGTTGTCCAGACGTACTTGTTGATAGTCCGAATTTGCGAGCACCTCTCTTCCGTATTGGACATATGGGACGAGGAATAAGGTGTCTCTGGTTTCGTTCAGATCCAGAACGGATTTGTAAATGGATGTGTGTCTGACATTGAATTTCATTCCAGGTAAATTGATTTCTATTTAATATATATCTATTGGTGGCGGAGAATTCATTTTCTTGCTTAACACCTTTCTCTGAGACGCACGAGCTTAGATGTTATATATTGATAGTTATCGATCGCATGGCATGAATTGTCAGTGTGGCATGCCAAGATGCAAATGATCAAGGCTTATTGTTGAAAAGCAGAGCCTTGTGGTTGATGATCAAAGCACAGCTTTATTGTAGCATAGCTTTGTGTATAGCATTACTTCGCGAGCCTCACACCCCGGTACGAACCAGAAACGGGAGAAGGTCCCCAGGGAGAACATGCGTTTCTTTCTAGCAAGAAGTGGTGTCTGGGTTTTACACGCCCAGATATTTTTACTTATATGGATGAGGATGATGGAAAGCGAAGTAACTCGGATTTGAGTCCCTAGTGGCTCTATTTTATGCGCCATAGGGCGGGGAGACGTATTGTTCAGGCATAACTTATCCACTAACATATTTGTGGACCGGCCCTGGCGCTCCTAGGTGCAGTTGCAGCTATATCCTGAGACATGGTAGGCTAGATTGTCTCGAATTCGGTAAAGACTATCTCTTGCCTTGGTTAATGATGGAAATCCAACTTCCAATATGACACCATACCGTTTATATTGTATTACTAGTATGGCGACTTAGTATATGGTAGCTATGCCGTCTATGATTGATATATTATGATTGAAATGTTTTTGAAACATATGTACACTAATAATAATATCAAATCTGTTTTGTTGTATCAAGCATTTTTTACCATTATAAGGTAAAACTCTATTCTCCAGTTTGCATTGCATTGTGTGATGGGACTTGAGTCTTATAATGGTTTCATTTTTCTAAAAAGCATTGCATTGTTTTGACGATTTACTTTATTTCATGCACTGGCAATCCACTGGAGTAAACCCGTTCCACGTTAGCGGCGTGGTCCTGGGATTAGCCTTATTATTAAATAGGTTAATTAGATTTCTCATACCAGTCCCATGACTGACTCGTAGTTTGTTTCACTTTGCAATCTCGGGTGCCCTCTTTTCCACACGGGCAACCTTGTATACAGGTTTAGCAGATTCATTTTGGATAGCTATGGAGCTAAAGATGGATCTTATCATCTCTATTATGCTGTTCAAACTTCAATTAGTATATTATGTTAAGTTGAAAAATTGTATTTGTAATAAGTATGATCCTATTATACTGTGTAACTCTGATGATATTTTTTCCAGTGTTATTTTGGATATATTTTCTGCTGTAATTCTATGTTTCTGTTCTGCTGTTATTGTTTATGTGTTATATTCCAATGATTATCCTTGCTTTCGTACTACGGGAGCTTGGGGTCATCACAGTAATTCTCTAAACATGTTAGCAAATAAAAAAGGGAAGAAAAAACGATAGACACTCTAGTTTAAATTTCAAAGCTTTAATACAAGTGTAAATAAATTTTCAGCCAAAATAACACTTGTCTCTATGTCGAACAAAACTAACAAGTGTCCTTTTCTCCCTGATATCTCTCTCCACGTCTCTCTCTCTTCATGTTGCTGATCGAATATGAAGTTTTCCTTCTTCCTAAAAATATGCAGTAGCTCTAAATCTTACTCTGTCAGATACAAAGATTTTAAACAGTGCCCAAAAGTTTCAAAAACACTGAACAAGATTTCAAAATCTCCTTCTGTCACCAGCTCCAATGTTATATTAACTCCATGTTTTCTTCTCGTACCCATATTTTTCCCTTACTCAATTTATGCCGTGCCCAATATTTCGAATGATCGGAAAAAAGCACTTAATCCCTCAAATAAAAATTGAAATAATTGTAACCATTTTTCCCCAAAATAAAACAAAATAGAAACATGTTCTGCCTCTTCCACGCCCTCCTCCTCACCTTATGCGCTTGGCCATGACCTCCCAGGGCACCGCCGAATTAAGACGTCATCACCGTTAGTCGTCAATCGACGACTCATTTGCCAAAGTAGATTGAGCCTCCTACTTAGGGAAACGCCGCATTCGATCCATTTTCGCCAAATTCAATGCAATAAAAACGAACGGGAGCCCTCCATCGCGAAACCCTCTTTCTCCAAACAGTTGAGTTAGCCTCCTCTCATCATCACCACCCCGTTCATAGGCTCCCCTGATCCAAGCGAAGCACAACCTGGTCTAAAGCAACAACGACTTTAGCAGCCGCAAACCATGACCTCGACAAGGTGAAACTACCTGTAACGACCCGTATTCTACGCATCATAGGATCGTAGAATATTTATTTCTTTCACATACGAAGTCGTATGGTCATGTAACTTTGGGAGACGACTATTGGGGTCATTTCCCATGTTCATGATTTTTGTCGAAATTTAAATGACCATTTTACCCCTAGTTGGTACTGTTTTGGCCATAACTTTTGACTGCACAGGAATTTTGATCTAAAACCACTTTCATTGGCTCCGGATGATGGTTTACAATTCCGTAGAGTGGTCACATTAGCCAAACGGTCTCACCGTTTGGGAGATATGGCTGAAACAAGTTTCAGATAGTGAAAAACAACTTAATTGGGCTTAACCGGGTAATTAGCAGCTAGGCCCAAAGGGGATTTCGGGTTTAGAGGCATAGGAGGGCTGATTAGGGTTAGGAAATCACTTTCATTTCAGTTTTGAGCCGCCACAAACCTTCTTGAGACCCTAGTAATGGCTTCCATCCTCTAAAACCACTCCAAAACACATTTTTAGTGAAGATTAATCATAAACTGCATCAAATCAGGGCCAAATAGCAACAGAGCAAGCTTGGAGCTGCTGCTATACATAGGAATTCGACCCAAACAGAGAGTATTTCAGATTTGGTGTTTTATTTTGTGGCCAAGGTGAGTGATTAGCATCGTTTTGGCACTAATTACAGTTAATTAAGGGTAATTAGTGAAGATTAGCGAATTTATACACTAATAAATTCTGGAAAAATGTTTAGAAATTCTTAAATAATATTTTATGCCTCTGTTAGAAATTTGGTTCGATTTGATTAAGTTTCGTTAACCCTATGATTAGTTTTATTTAATCATGCTTAAGGGGAAAATGGGATTTTGGGTATATTTGATCCATTTTGACATGTAAATTCATTGTTTTGGTGTTTGTGGGTAGTTTGCTATGTTGCTATGACTGTTTGGGATGGTTTGTGATTGATTAGAATAGTTAGATTTGTCGAAAACGTCGTCGAATGGCGTAAACAATTTGCTGGAAAAAGTTGCAGAAAGTTGTGCAGGGTTTCGGATCAGATCGGATATGGGCTCGAATCGGATAGGAGACCTGAGCAAGGAACCCGACCCGAACTGGAGTCTGGCACAAAAGATGCTTGGCAAAAAGGAAGGCCATGTTGGTTAAGTTGGGGATCGGATCGGCTTAGGGACGAAGGGCTCGGATCGGAACTTGACACTTGGTAGAACTGGCAAGAGGGAAGGCCACGCTAATTGAACTAGGATCGGATCAGATGAAGAAGGAGGGATCGGATCGGAGCACGTGAACAACGAGGGAGCGGATTGGAGCAGAAGCACAAACTGGAAGGGAGATGGCACCCGACCCGACCCGAAGTGGAATACCCGACCCGAACCGATGCGACGCTGTGGACCCGAACCGAACCGCTACAGGAGAAGAATACGAACCGACCCGAAGTAGAGGACCCGACCCGAACCGATGGCTAGAAGGAGAACCCGACCCGACCCAGTATTGACTAATAACCCGAGATGCAAAGGTAGTCCAATATGGGAAGTTAGAGCTCATGATCCAGTTGGGAACCGATGAGTTCACTTCATGATTGGGCTTTGTTGTGGGACGTGTGCCAAGAGGCAGTCGATGTTTATGACTTTGGATCACTATGTATAGGAAGTACGTGAACAGATTCAGGGCAGGAATGGCCTAGGTATGACTAAAGGGCTATAAACCAATGAAGTGGGGTCATTTGTAAAGATTTGGTCATGACTCCATGTGGTAAGCTTGGTAGTAGCAGTAGTTGTACAAGTTGAACTCCGTCACTACTACGATGGGTCTAGTGATTGGCAGTGGTGGACATCGTATGCTTTACGCACTGAGTGAGAGATGTGAGGATGGTTGCTATGGATGATTTGTTTGCCATCATTATGACATGCACACCCCACCCCCGTATTCTTACACTATTTATTATGGCACCTTAGAGTATTTCACGGTATGTGGTACTAACTCTTTGGTTGCAGGTCCAGGTTCAGGTATGGTTTAGTATACCTGTTATTGTTCTGTTTAGATGCTTATCGCTCATACTAGGCTTTATGTCTGACCCAGAGTTTTATGTCTCCTCTTATTACTGTGGGTGCTCACACGAGCAGACTAGAGACAGGTTAGCTGGTGATGCACGGGTAGATGATCCGGAGACGAGCAGGAGGCTTCCACGTAATATATATATATATATATATATATATATATATATATATATATATAGTATTCTCCCTGTGTTGTTGAAGATCACTGCTTGGGCATTGGTGGTGCATCTTCTACTTTAGCTTTCTTTTGTTTAGAGACAGTAAATTTGAAAAGTTGTAATAAGCTATATTTGGATTTCCGCTGCTCTGATGTTGATGTTGGTTTTAGTTATCAGCTTATGCACTGTCTCGCTTGTTTTATGTCAAGTATGTTATTATTATACTTTATTCCATGCGCTGTGAGACATTCTACATGTTCCTCGTTGGTTAATTCCCTTCTTTCCTTTCTTCTGACGACCGTCCAGTGCTAGTCGGGCATGTGTACAGCACACTTTCGGAGGAAATGCAGGCTGGTGCGGGGCGGGCCGTTACACTTGGTATCAGAGCTCTAGGTTGCATAGTTAACCTAGGGAAGTTATCAGGGAGAGATAATATACGTATACGAGAGAGCGTATTTGTGATTATTTTGGTTTTTAAAAGCTATATATATATATATATATATATATATATATATATATATATATATACTACTAGTAGTATAAGACTGAAGTCGTGCTGCACTAGCACCACTATGGGGTCGTTAATCGTTTCCCTTTACAGATTGATGATGAGCCGATATGTTAAAGGTACCGGTAGGGGGGCCAATAATGGGAATGCTGCTGACATGAGGACGATGTTTACTGACCTCATGAGGGAGATGCTTAGGGATGTACAGAGGGCAGCTCCCAATGGTGGAAATGGTGGTGGTCCAATAGTGCAGGCGCCGAGAGTCGACTTCGCCAAGCTAAATAAGGATTATACTAGCCTTGGTGGGAAGCCGTTTCACGGAACGGAGTCGGCCACGGATGTTCAAGATTGGTTGGATAGTTGCGAACGTATCTTCGAGGATTTGGGTATCGAGGATGCGATGAAGAGAAAGCTAGCGTCCCGTCAGCTGCAAGGGCGGGCCATGAATTGGTGGAACGCTATAAAGGTAGCTACTCCCGAAGATCAGATTACTTGGGAGCAGTTTAAGGCTCGCTTTAGCGAGAAGTTCATTCCAGCTTCCCAGAAGTCAGTGCTGTTTAAGAAATTCTTGGAGCTCAAGCAGAATGGCAGAGCTTTCTCGGAATATATTGCCGAATTCGATACTCTATCGAAATATAGGCTATCTCTTATTGATACTGCCGAGAAGAAGAATGAGAAATTCATAACTGGTTTGGATCAATCCTTGGGGGAAAGGCTTATTAACCACATCGATGAGACGTTTGAGTCGATTGTGGGGAAAGCATTAAGATCAGAAAGTATCTACCCTAAGCTGAAGATTGAGGTTGCATCCGCAGATGAGCCAAAGCCGCAAGCAAGTGGTGGAGGCAAGGGTGGTTCCCAGAATAAGAGAAAGCAGAATCAGACTAAGGATGGCCAGAAGAAAAAGAATAAGCAAGATGTTGAGTGCTTCAGTTGTGGTAAGAAGGGCCATTATGCTAGTAATTGTCGGGCCAAGCCAGCGGATAGGAAGTGCTTCAACTGTGGCCAAATGGGACATCACAAGGACAAGTGTCCGCAACCCCCTAAAGAAAAGCAAATAGTGAAAGCCTATGCCCTTAATGCTATTCCTTCTTCGTCGAATGCCCCAACTGCGGCGGAGAAGGGAAAGAATGTCGTCATTCAAGGTATGCTTTCTGTTTATGATGTTCCTGTTAGATTTTTGTTTGATACCGGAGCTACCAGTTCTTTCATATCTAATGACCTGGTAGATAGGTTGGGATTGGAGCCCGAGATTGTCGATAGACCTTTAGTAGCGACGAACCCGATTGGTGGTTCGACAAGCCTTAGCATGATTTGTCGTAATGTGGTCTTATCGAGTCATGGATGCATGTTTGTTTTTGATTGCTTTGTTTTGGGCTTTACTGGGTTTGGCATTATTTTGGGAGTAGAATGGCTCCAAAGATACGGGGTGGTGGTAGACTGTGAGGGCTTTTTGGTGACAGCTAGAGCGGATGATGGGCGGAGGATAGTTTTTGGTGGTCTACCCAGTGAGGGGGTATTGGCTAGTTTTCTAAACTCCCTCGACATTCCGCATAGTGAGTTGTCAGGTTTGCCCATGGTTGGCCAGTATCCGGATGTTTTCGAAGAAGTGACCGGGCTTCCACCACACCGAGAGATTGAGTTTCGTATTGATTTGGTAAAAGATGCCAGACCTATAGTGATGCCACTTCGTCGTATGGCACCAAGGGACCAGCGAGAGCTCGAGGTGCAAGTCAACGATCTTTTGAAGAAGGGATTTATCAGAAGGAGTGTTTCTGAAAGGGGAGCACCAGTTGTGTTTGCTACCAAGGCGGATGGCTCCCTTCGTTTGTGTGTAGACTACCGCGAGTTGAATAAAGTGACGAGGAAGAATAAGTATCCTCTACCGCGGATAGATGATTTGTTCGATCAGTTGAGTGGCGTGAGAGTATTTTCTCAGTTGGATCTCACGACAGGTTTTCATCAGCTTAGAGTGGAAGCTGAGAGTATAGCTAAAACGGCATTTCAGACGCCGTCTGGATTTTATGAGTGGTTGGTCATGCCATTCGGGCTGACCAATGCCCCAACATATTTTGTGGATCTTATGAATAGGGTATTCAGAGATTAGTTGAATAAGTTTGTCCTTGGGTTCATTGATGATATTTTGGTCTATTCGAAGACAAAGGAAGAACACAAGGAACATTTAAGAATAGTGATGGAGGTGTTGAGAAAACACCAATTGAAAGCAAAGTTTTCTAAGTGTCACTTCTGGAAGAGGGAAGTGAGGTTCTTGGACCATGTTGTATCAAAGAATGGTATTGCCGTGGACCCAGCGAAGGTGGCTACGGTACAGGATTGGCCTACGCCCAAGAATGCAACAGATGTAAGAAGTTTCTTGGGATTAGCTGGATATTATCATAAGTTTATCCAAGGTTTCTCCAAGATAGCAGCACCATTGACCCAGTTGACCAAGAAGAATCAAGCTTTTGTCTGGGATGAAAGGTGCGAGAATGCATTCAAGAGTCTAAAGGACAAGTTAACAGGCGCACCAGTGTTAGTCATTCCTAAGGGGAATGAAGAGATGACGGTATACACGGATGCCTGTGGTACCGGACTGGGTGCTGTATTGATGCAAGGCGGTAGGGTTGTAGCTTATGCAAGTCGGCAATTGAAACCGCACGAGAGAAGATACCCTACCCACGATTTGGAATTGGCAGCGATCGTGTTCGCGTTGAAGATGTGGAGACACTATCTCTTGGGAGAAAGATTTGAGTTGTTCACAGATCATAAGTCGTTGAAATATCTCTTCTCCCAGAAGAATTTAAATCTCCGGCAACAAAGGTGGTTAGAATTCTTGGCTTCCTATGATTTTGACATCGCATATACACCGAGAAAGGGCAATGCGGTGGCTGATGCATTGAGTAGGAGACATGCTAGTTTAGGGGTTACGTTTCTTTAGTGGAAGCAACTGGAGTATATCGCGGGGTTTGATTTCAGACCAAAGTGCGAGTTGGATCCAGAAATGTTAGCAAGTTTGACGATCAGACCCACTTTGATTGAGCGGATCGGCTCTAGTCAGAGGGACGATCCTAACCTATTGGAAATCATCTCCAAGTTAGAGATGGGTATCGATGAGGAGATGAACAAGTATGGGCTTGGTCGAGATGGATGGCTTAGAAAGAATGGAAAGCTTGTTGTACCCAATGTCAATGATTTGAGAGATGAAGTGCTTAGAGAATGTCATCACTCAAAACTGACTATACACCCCGTTGGTAACAAGATGTATCGAGACGTGAAGCAGACCTACTACTGGGAAGGGATGAAAAGAGACATTGGGAGGTTTATATCCAAATGCATGAATTTCCAGCTAGTTAAAGCCGAGCAAAAGAAGCCCAGTGGGTTGTTACAGCCATTAGAAATCCCCGAATGGAAATGGGATCAAGTCTCGATGGATTTCATCGATGGTTTACCAAGGACTAGATCGGGACATGATTGCATTTGGGTAATTGTGGATCGATTGACTAAAAGTGCAAGATTTATACCAGTCAAATCAACCAGAACGGCAGCTAAGTTAGCAGAATTGTATATGAAGTGGGTAGTGAGATTTCATGGAGTACCTAAAAGCATTGTGAGTGACCGAGACCCATTGTTCACTAGTGGGTTTTGGAAGAGCTTACAAGAGGCTCTAGGGTCAGAGTTACATCTCAGTACCGCATATCATCCTCAGACCGACGTCAGACGGAGAGGATGAATCGTATTTTGGAAGATCTCTTGAGGGCATGTATATTGGATTTTGGTGGATCATGGGATGACCATTTGCACTAGTAGAGTTTGCATATAATAATAGCTACCAATCCAGTATCGGTATGGATCCGTTTGAAGCTTTGTACGGAAGACAGTGCAACTCACCATCATGTTGGATAGAGACTGGCGAGAAGTTTATGCTTGGACCAGATGTGGTGAACGAAACTTCAGGTAAGATTAAGATCATTTAACAACGAATGAAGGCTGCCCAAAATAGGCAGAAGAGTTATGCTGATAAGAGGAGAAGAGACCTAAAATTCTCCGTTGGTGACTTGGTGTTTGTCGAGATTTCTCCGTTGAAGAGCGTAATACGATTTGGGAGGAGAGGCAAGTTGGCACCAAGATTTGTTGGCCCATTCCCTGTTCTTGAACTAGTTGGGAATTTGGCATATAGAATTGACGTACCAAAGAAAATGGCTGGAGTTCACGACGTATTTCATGTTTCCCAACTAAGGAAGTTCGTTCACGACCCATATATGACTATTTCACCTGATCAGTTAGGGGACTTCGAAGTAGAACTCGAGGCGGTTGGGAACCGCAAGCCGGCCCGTATTATCGAGCACGACATGAAGCAACTTCGAAGGAAGGCAGTGAAGCTAGTCAAGGTTCAGTGGGGCGAGGACGGGAATGATTGTACTTGGGAGACAGATGAGAACATTAGGAAGACGTACCCAGAACTCTTTTCCTGGTAAGATTTTGACTTCGATTTAGTTTTCCGCATGCTAGGATAGGTTTGTTTGCTTGTTTTGCATGTTTGATTGTTGTATGTGGCTGTTAGGCATGCGGAATCTTTTGAATGTTTGGGTTAAGGAATTTCGGGGACGAAATTTCTTAAGGGGGGAGAGTGTAACGACCCGTATTCTACGCATCATAGGATCATAGAAAATTTATTTCTTTCACATACGAAGTCGTATGCTCATGTAACTTTGGGAGACGACTATTGGGGTCATTTCCCATGTTCATGATTTTTGTCGATTTTTAAATGACCATTTTACCCCTAGTTGGTACTGTTTTGGCTATAACTTTTGACTGGAAAGGAATTTTGACCTGAAACCACTTCCACTGGCTCCGGATGATGGTTTACAATTTCGTAGAGTGGTCACATTAGCCAAACGGACTCACCGTTTGGGAGATATGGCTGAAACAAGTTTCAGATAGTGAAAAACAGCTTAATTGGGCTTAACCGGGTAATTAGCAGCAAGGCCCAAAGGGCATTTCGGGTTTAGAGGCATAGGAGGGCTGATTAGGGTTAGGAAATCACTTTCATTTCAGTTTTGAGCCGCCACAAACCTTCTTGAGACCCTAGTAATGGCTTCCATCCTATAAAACCACTCCAAAACACATTTTTAGTGAAGATTAATCCTAAACTGCATCAAACCAGGGCCAAATATCAACAGAACATGGTTGGAACTGCTGTTATACATAGGAATTCGACCCAAGCAGAGAGTATTTCAGATTTGATGTTTTATTTTGTGGCCAAGGTGAGTGATTAGCATCGTTTTGGCACTAATTACAATTAATTAAGGGTAATTAGTGAAGATTAGTGAATTTATACACTAATAAATTCTGGAAAAATGTTTAGAAATTCTTAAATAATATTTTATGCCTCTGTTAGAAATTTGGTTCGATTTGGTTAAGTTTCGTTAACCCTATGATTAGTTTTATTTAATCATGCTTAAGGGAAAAATGGGATTTTGGGTATATTTGATCCATTTTGACATGTAAATTCATTGTTTTGGTGTTTGAGGGTAGTTTTCTATGTTGCTATGACTGTTTGGGATGGTTTGTGATTGATTAGAATAGTTAGATTTGTCGAAAACGTCGTCGAATGGCGTAAACAAGTTGGTGGAAAAAGCTGTAGAAAGTTGTGCAGGGTTTCGGATCGGATCGGATATGGGCTCGGATCGGATAGGAGACCTGAGCAAGGAAACCAACTCGAACTGGAGTCTGGCACAGAAGAGGCTTGGCAAAAAGAAAGGCCATGTTGGTTAAGCTGGGGATCGGATCGGCTTAGGGACGAAGGGCTCGGATCGGAACTTGACACTTGGGAGAACTGGCAAGAGGGAAGGCCACGCTAATTGAACTAGGATCGGATCAGATGAAGGAGGGATCGGATCGGAGCACGTGAAGAACGAGGGAGCGGATCGGAGCAGAAGCACAAACTGGAAGGGAGATGGCAACCGACCCGACCCGAAGTGGAATACCCGACCCGAACCGATGCGACGCTGTGGACCCGAACCGAACCGCTACAGGAGAAGAATACGAAACGACCCGAAGTAGAGGACCCGACCCGAACCGATGGTTAGAAGGAGAATCCGACTCGACCCAGTATTGACCAATAAGCCGAGATGCAAAGGTAGTCCAATATGGGAAGTTAGAGCTCAGGATCCAGTTGGGAACCGATGAGTTCACTTCAGATTGGGCTTTCCTGCGGGACGTGTGCCAAGGGGCAGTCGATGTTTATGACTTTGGATCACTATGTATGGGAAGTACGTGAACGGATTCAGGGCTGGAATGGCCTAGGTACGACTAAAGGGCTATAAACCAATGAAGTGGGGTCATTTGTAAAGATTTGGTCATGACTCCATGTGGTAAGCTTGGTAGTAGCAGTAGTTGTACAAGTTGAACTCCGTCACTACTTCGATGGGTCTAGTGATTGGCAATGGTGGACATCGTATGCTTTACGCACTGAGTGAGAGATGTGAGGATGGTTGCTATGGATGATTTGTTTGCCATCATTATGACATGCACACCCCACCCCCGTATTCTTACACTATTTATTATGGCACCTTAGAGTATTGCACGGTATGTGGTACTAACTCTTTGGTTGCAGGTCCAGGTTCAGGTATGGTTTAGTATACCTGTTATTGTTCTGTTTAGATGCATATCGGTCATACCAGGATTTATGTCTGACCCAGAGTTTTATGTCTCCTCTTATTACTCTGGGTGCTCACACGAGCAGACTAGAGACAAGTTAGCTGGTGATGCACGGGTAGATGATCCAGAGACGAGCAGGAGGCTTCCACGTAATATATATATAGTATTCTCCCTGTGTTGTTGAAGATCACTGCTTGGGAATTGGTGGTGCATCTTCTACTTTAGCTTTCTTTTGTTTAGAGACAGTAAATTTGAAAAGTTGTAATAAGCTGTATTTGGATTTCCGCTGCTCTGATGTTGATGTTGGTTTTAGTTATCAGCTTATGCACTGTCTCACCTGTTTTAAGTCAAGTATGTTATTATTATACTTTATTCCATGCGCTGTGAGACATTCTACAGGTTCCTCGTTGGTTAATTCCCTTCTTTCCTTTCTTCTGACGACCGTCCAGTGCTAGTCGGGCATGTGTACAGCACACTTTCGGAGGAAATGCAGGCTGGTGCGGGGCGGGCCGTTACACTACCCAATTCTATTTCCAAACCATGTTTTCCCCTGTATAGCGTAGTCAGTGCGATTTGGGGAGAAGAAAAGTAAACATAGGGGGTCAGCTCCACCTCCGATCTGTTCGCTGGTGTTGCAGGCTATCGCTAGTACACCTCCGGAGCCCAGGGCTTCACCAGCGATTTGAATACCCTAGTTGCTGTAAATTTCAGAATCACGCACTCTAGGTGTTTGATACTATGTCTAAGAAGCCGTCTCAATTGTACTGGGCTTCGTTCATCATATTGGGATTTGTCCGGGTTTGAGGACACTAGGCCATTGACTAGTCATTGCTGTTTGTTGTTAAGACAGAGCATAGGTATAAGTTCTTAACTTCCATCATTTTAATAAATATATTATAAGATATATATGTATATATATATATATAATACAATCAAGATGTTTTGATACACGTTGAAATTTTCTGTAGGAACCGTAGTAGTCTACGGTCAAGTGGAGAAGTTGGTGGTGCACTTCTAATTTTTTTGTTCACGTACATATATGAATATATAAGTGTATATTAATCTATTGGAAGTGTATTCATCGTTTGATTTTCGAGCTTCATTCTCATGTTTCTACATCAATTTTTGTATTCACCTCTTTACCTCGGAAGGTGAGTATCCCTCACTCATAGACAAACTTATGATTAAGTGAATTAAAAATTTGAGATATCGAATGCAATGTTAGTCACTCTAGAAATTGTTGTTATGTGATTTGTGCACATATGACACATATTGTAACACCCCGTATTTTCTATGAATATTAAAATTAACAAATCTAAGAACGCTTAATTTTAAGAAGAAGAATTAAGGGAAACGGGTTATGCCGTTGCATTGATCTCGGAATTTTGCTTGAGATAGAGTCCGAGTTTGCGTGAATTGGACTCCGTATGAAGAAGTTATGGAGTTCAGAAGATTTCAAGAATAAACAGAACATAATAATTAAATAATATATCCAGTTCAAAAATCAAAATTCGGACAGAACAGGCTGAGTGGAAAAATTCCTGCTCAGGGTGTCGACCCCCCAGGAGGAGTAGACATAGTTGTCAACCCCCTATAAGGGAGTCGACATAGGTGTGGACCCCCTATAGGGGAGTCGACCCCTTTGAGATTTGCTTCCTGTGACGAATTTCTGTAGTCCTGAGCTGAGGTGGCCTTCTCTGATTGGCCAATGACTAATGTCTGCGGTGTTAGGGCTTATGTGTCATGTTATGGTCGGTTGGATGACACATCTCTTTGGTTTGATGGCTTTGATTTCTCCTAGACTAATCTAAAGGCTAGAATTAATCCTAGACATCTATATATATATATATATATATATATATATAGCCAAACCTAGACCCTAACCTCATACCCTAAGACTATGGTGTCGTCATGTTGTTCGTCTACAAGCTAGCCTCGCCTCCTTCATCTTCTCCTAACTAGAACAATAAATCCAAACTAGTAATCGATTAGAAGAACTTCAAATCAAACATCTACATCAAAGGATAGCTTTTCAACTTCAGAAATTAGATCCCAGAATACAAGATCCATCCTTTTTCTATAAGTTTAGTTATTATTTATATTTAAACATCTAATAGAAATCATGACTGTAATAATCGGTTCTAGAACGATGCCTAATTCAGATTCGTGCCTATTCTTTTGTCTAATCTAAATTGCTTATGCCTATGAGACTATTGTAATTGATTTAATGGAACCTATCATTCCTATGAGACCGTTGGACTTACATAATAGAACCTATCACGCCTATGAGATTGTTGGACAGACATAATAGAACCTATCATGCCTATGAGACTGTTGGACTGACATAATAGAACCTATCATGCCTATGAGACTATTGGATTGATATAAATGAACCTATCATGCCTGTGAGACTGTTGTGATTGATAGGATGGAACTTTTCATGTTGTACAACCTATGCCTAGGAGACTATTGTGATTTATCAAATGGGACTTATCATGTTGTACATTAAATTAGTAATTCTCTTAAGTCCAATTCTATCTAATCTTTATACCTATGGTGTGAATTTCTTAGCTTCTCTACACATAGTGTTAATGTACAACACTGAAACATGATTCTTGAATTTGCTACATCTTAACATGCCTATTTTTCCTTATGTCAATTCTTATGCTCCTTCTTTATTTTTCCCCTTTTTACTTGCTTTTGTGAATACTAAGTTCATTCGCAAGGTAGATTGAATCTTGTTATACGTGCGATTATAACGCGGGGAAAACTGGGTATAATTTAATTTAGTAAATTTTGGGTATAGCTTGGGAATGTGGTATAAACTTGTATTTACTAGACTTGTGGAAAGTTTGACACATAGATTTGGATACATATGACAAATATGAAAATTGGCTAAAGATGAACATGCCTAACTCGAGTTTAGATTGAGTTGCGGTGTAAGACTGCTCGGACCTGCCCGGCACATCCAGCTACCGCAACAATATAAATCTAATGTGAGAGGTTAGCGCATTAAGCCCAAAAACCCGAGGTTAGATTGAGTTGCGGTGTAAGATTGTTCGGAACCGCCCGACATATCCAGCGACCGCAACAATATAGATCTAATGTGAGAGTTTGGTGCCTTAATGAATGAATTAAAGCCAAGGAACAAACATACTAAGAATGGTAGGGTTAAGTTAATTAAAGCAACACTTAACCAACATAACATGTTAGTTAAACAAATGGGTGGAGTTAGGTAAATTTGAGAGCACTTAACCGTTGTAACATGTTGATTAGGAAACCCTAGTAACGGGGACCCATTTCAATAGTAACCCACAAAGATGTATCTCGGCACCCTGAACTAGGCAGGGTGGGGCACGACAGGATTACTGGGCTGATTATAAGCGGTCAAAATAGCGGTAGGTGTTGCAGCAGTTTAGGTTCCGGCGGAGTATGGGCATGCACGTACTCTGGAGTGGATAAAGCAGGCACTGGGCATCAGTAGTATACACTGTGCATCTAGAATTTGTGTCGGGTTGGCACCATAGGAATTGATACAACCTATGGTGGGACCAGCGTAGGTATCTACAATTAAGCAGGGCCGAATGACACAAGTGATAAATGCATGCGAGTAGAAGCCGATCGGAAAAAGGGTCACTTTGTTATGAAAACATGATGGTAGTTGAAACATTCATAGTAGGTGCATAGAAATGGAAATGAGTGCGACAGTATATTCAGTTTATCTTGCATTATCTTATGTTATATAATTTCTATGCTATTGTCCTATATTCAGTTTATTCATGTCATGATTCTTTTACCTGTTTACATGCTGAATAATCACTGGACTTAACAGACTTATGACTGACCTATTTCCTTTCTCCTTCTTTTCTTCCGTTCCCCCCAGGTCCGTAGGGAGGGAATACTTCAGCTTAGTGCAAACCTTTTCCAGTTTGAAGAGAGTAGTTGTATTGCTTGGATTCTCTCTTCTTGGGCTATGGCCGTGGTTACACTTTTATTGGGGATTTATGCTGCTTTACTACTGTTATATGCTTCTTTATGTGCTTGGAGTTTTAAATCAAGACAGATGTTTTATTGTAATAATTTAGAAGTTGGGTTTTGAGACAATTCTTGTAATGTTTTGACTGAACCGCGCTATTTATGAAATGATTTCAGTTTTCCATTGTTTATATGTCTAACTTGTAAATTATCTGTCTTTTACCTAAAATGCTTCACCAAAGTTAATGCATTCCCTTTGTGAGTGACCTTAACGGAGGTGGGGTGTTTCACTTGGTATCAGAGCGATGGTTTACTAGATCAAGTAAAAGTTTTTGAAAACTATTTTTCAAGGAGAAGTTCAAAGAAGCATTTTCAAGAAAGCTATTGTTTTATTTTAAAGGCATAATCCCCAAAGCCATATGCATTATCTTTCTATCCTTTGTTTTGAACCTTTTCTTTTCATTTCAGCATGTCTGGGGATCTTAATCTTTCTGAGGGCGTACCGATACCTAGCTGGTTCAGAAGGTATCTGGAGGCTAGGTTTAGTGACGTAGGCCCAGCAGACGTTCCTCCTCCCCCAGCTGCAGCCGTTCCTCCTCCTCCTCCGCGGGTGAATGCTTTCTCGAAGATATGTAGGGACTTTCGAGTTATGGGTGGAAAGAACTTTAATAGGACTGAGTCATTTGTGAAAGCAAGAAACTGGCTCAAGGAAAGAGTAGATTTGTTTGTTATCTTCGAAGTGGACGATAGGAAGAAGATACAACTGGCTGTATGGTTACTTAAGGATGAAGCCTCGTACTAGTGGGAAGTTACTAATGCTGAGAGACCAGTTCAAACTTGGGAGGATTTCAGAAGGAGATTTGAAATGAAGTTCCTCTCACTAGCTGAGCGAAGCCTACAGATGGAGAAGTTCTTAGCACTCAAACAGGGAAACCTATCGGTTAAGGAATATGTCAACCAATTCAACCAGCTTGCTAGATTCGGACTGGAGTTGGTAAACACTCCGCATAAAAAGGCTCTCCATTTCGTGAAAGGGTTGAATGAACCGCTGCACATCCCAGTTATGTCCCATATACCTATGGGTGTGACTTTTGAGAGACTGGTGGACATGGCACTGTTACAGGAGGAAGACAAGGGTAGCAAGAAAGAGGCAAAGGTGGATGATACTCTAGACAAGAAAGTGGAGGGATCGCAGAATAAGAAGACAGATTCCAGGAAAGGCGAGAAGAATAACAAACCCCATGACAGGAGGAAGTGTAAATTTTGTGGCACACTTGGACATCTGATTAAGGACTGCGGAAAGAAGAAAAGGAAGATGGGTGGTTGTTTCAATGCGGCGATACATGACATATTGCTAAGGATTTCCCAAAAAGGCAAGGGCAAGGGTTGGATCCACTTCTAGATGGAAGATTCACGCTCTCATTGCACCTCCGCAAGAAAGAGGTAGAAATATTTCTATTGAGAGTTTAGTTTATCTTTCTGATCATCCAGTTCGTACTCTTTTAGATTCTGGCGCATCGCACTCTTTTATATCTACTGCTTTAGTTGAATCTCTGCATCTAGATACCAGTATAGTAGAGAATCACATGGTTGTCTCAAATCCAATTGAGGGCTCGGCTTACTTGTCCATGATTAGTTTGGATTTGGAAATTTCTATACTAAGCGTTGGGTTTAGATGTAATGCTTATGTTTTGGGTTTCACGGGCTATGGGTTGATTCTAGGCATGGATTGGTTATCCAGTAATGGTGCCATCCTCGATTGTGAAAAGAGAGTGTTTAGACCTATGACTCGCCTCGGTAACACTCTTGAAATCTCTTGTAATCCCATGAATTCTGTTATGCTTAGTTACCTAGAATCTCTTGATGCATCTGTTGAAAACTTGCAATCTGTTAGAGTGGTCCGCGAATACTCGGATGTCTTTGAAGAGGTAAAGGGTTTACCTTCGAAGACATAGATAGATTTCCACATATGCCTTGTTGATAACGCAAACCTGTTGCTTTACCCGTTAGACACATGGCTCCAAGGGAATGGAAAGAGCTTAGCAAGCAAGTTAAAGAGTTGCTTGAAAAGGCGTTCATAAGGCGGAGTATTTCTGAATGGGGTGTTTCAGTAGTGTTTGCAACCAAAGCAGATGGTTCACTTCGCCTGTGCGTGGACTATAGGGAGCTAAACAAATTGACCAAGAAGAATAGGCACCCACTTCCTAGAATAGACGACTTGTTCCACCAGCTCGTAGGTGCCTCAGCTTTCTCCCAACTAGATCTGGCCACCGGATTTCCTCAGCTAAGAGTGGCTGAGGACAACATAGATAAGACTGCGTTCAGGACCCCGGATGGTTTCTTTAAATGGCTTGTCATGCCTTTCTGCTTGATAAACGCACCTGCCTACTTCGTAGACTTGATGAGTAGGGTATTCAGAGAGTTCCTTAATAAATTTGTACTGTTCTTCGTGGATGACATTTTGATTTTCTCAAAAAGTGAGGAAGAACATGCTTTGCATTTAAGGGAAGTTATGGATACTCTTCGCGCACATCAGCTGAAAGCAAAATTCTCCAAATGCTATTTTTGGAGAGATGAAGTAAGGTTTCTTGGACATGTAGTGTCCAAAGAGGGGATAGTTGTGGATCCCGCAAAAGTAGTTGCGGTGCAAGACTGGAAGATCCCACGGAAAGCAACCGAAGTACGAAGTTTTCTCGGGCTGGCAGACTTTTACAGAAAGTTCATTAAGGACTTTGCAAAGATCTCAACCCCACTTACTAGGTTGATAAAGAAGAATCTAAATTTTTCTTGGGATTTGGATTGCGATGTTGCTTTCTAACGATTGAAAAGGGCTCTAACAACAGCCCCGCTTCTGACATTGCCTAATGGGAGTAAGATGTTTACAGTGTACACAGACGCATGCAGTATAGATTGGGCGTTGTCTTGATGTAAGAGGGCAGAGTAGTTTGTTATGGAGGAAGGCAGTTGAAGGTACATGAGAAAAACTACCAAACTCATGATTTAGAACTAGTTGTCATTGTTTTCACTCTTGAGTCATGGCGTCATTACATGCTAGGAGAAAGGTTTGAATTGTTTACTAACTATAAATCATTAAAGTACCTTTTCTCACAGAAAGATCTTAACTTAAGGAAACAAAGGTGAATGGAATTTCTTGCCTCATACGATTTTGAGATTGCTTATACCCCTGGCAAGGTCAATGTCATAGCAGACGCCTTAGGTAGGAAAAAGCCGACCTTAAGTCCCCACTTTGTAGAAAGGTAAAGCTTAGAGTACATAGCAAACTTTGACTTTAGACCCTCCTTTGAATTTGTACTTGGTTTGTTAGCATCGCAAGAGGTGCGGCCTACTCTTTTGGACTCAATAGGAACCGCGCAACTTGAAGACCCTCAGCTAGTTGATGTGATGGAAAGCTAATTAGAGGTGAGACTTCTAGTCACCTCAATAGATACTCCATCGATGACAAGGGTTGGTTGAGACAGGATGGAAGACTATGCGTCCCACAAGCAAGGGATTTGGTGAAGACCGTTCTCGAAGAGGCACACCATTCTAAGTTGACCATACACCCAGGCGGGGACAAGATGTATAAAGACATAAAAAGGGTTTCTTCTGGAATGGCATGAAGAAGGATGTAGTTGAGTTTGTCTGTAAATGCTTGATATGCCAGCAAGTCAAGGCAGAGCAGAAGAAGCCTAATCGTCTGCTTCATCCTCTAGATGTCCCACAGTGGAAATGGGATAGCATTTCGATGTACTTTATTGATGGGTTGCCTAGATCAAGAAGGGGCAATACCAGTATTTGGGTAATAGTGGATAGGCTCACTAAAAGCGCTCACTTTATACCTGTTAAGAGCAGGAGGACTGCCTCATCGTTAGCATCGATTTATCTGAAAGAGGTAGTTTGACTACATGGAATACCCTCCAGCGTAGTAAGTGATCGAGACCCTATCTTTACGAGTGAGTTTTGGAAGAGTTTGCAAGAGGCTGTAGGCATACAGTTATGCTTAAGCACTACTTATCACCCTCAAACCGATGGTCAGACGGAAAGGGTGA
Source organism: Allium sativum (assembly GCA_030737875.1). Taxonomy (NCBI): domain Eukaryota; kingdom Viridiplantae; phylum Streptophyta; class Magnoliopsida; order Asparagales; family Amaryllidaceae; genus Allium; species Allium sativum. The sequence goes on along the minus strand of CM060911.1, from coordinate 100,620,831 downwards.
ACAGATTATTAGAAGATCTCTTGAGATTGTGCATTCTTGATTTTGGGGGAACATGGGAGGATCACCTTCCTTTGGTGGAGTTCGCCTACAACAATAGCTACCAAGCCACCATAGGCATGGCACCCTTTGAGGCTTTATATGGAAGACCATGCCAATCACCAATTTGTTGGTGGGAGTCTACAGACAAGCTCGTACTTGGGCCTGACATGATCAGAGAAACTTCAGAGAAGGTGTACTTGGTATGAAGACGAATGAAGGCCGCACAAGATAGACAGAAGTCTTGCACTGATAAAAGAAGGACCGACCTTGAGTTTGAGGTTGGGGACAGAGTTTTTCTTAAAGTATCTCCTTTGAGGAATGTTGTTCGCTTTGGGTCCATAGGAAAATTGGCACCAAGATTTGTAGGGCCATTTCCTATCATTGAGAGGATTGGGAAGATGGCTTATAATGTAGAGCTGCCTGAAAGATTGGTTGGAGTACATAATGTCTTTCATGTCTCTCATCTACGAAAGTGCTTACATGAGTCTGCGGAAGTTGTGGAGCTAAGCATACTAGAGAAAATAGAAGTGGAACGAGAAGCAATGGTGAGAAGAGTTCCAACTCATATCTTGGGTACAGAAGTTAAAAAGCTATGTAATCATGAGGTCAAGCTAGTTAAAGTACAATGGAGTGATGCTGAGGAAGACGAGACGTGGGAGACTGAGGACAAGATACACGCAACTTACCCTTATCTTTTTGAGGGTACATTCTTGATCTCTTTCTCATAAGTTTATGCATGCTTGTATATCTCCTCGGTCCTATTCTTGATCCTTAGGTAGAAACCAATGGATGCAAACATGTATTTGAAACATGTTATGATTAATGGTTGCAAGTGGTTGCAAGTGGTTGCTAGTGGTTGCTCATGGATGCATATACACACATACTAGGTACTAGATCGGCTCAGTCACTTTCATATTGCATATGCATTTATGAATTTATATATGGATTGAAACTTGATGTTTTATCATGCGGACGTTGCATTTATACGAATGATTATGCACTCATGTAGAAGTTACAAAATACAATCAGGAATAATTGCATACATGATGGACTCATAGCACTGACATGATTCACATCAAGGAGGTCAACTGAATCAGTAGACCGCCTGATTTTGCATTAGATAAGGACATATACACACACTATGCATATGATCATGAAAGCATTAGAAGTCTTTTAAGGACAATGGATGCCTGTGATTGATGGTTGAGTAGATGGATGTTGGATGTTAGGATACATTCTTCTTAACTTAGAGATTTCGAGGACGAAATCCTTTAAGGAGGGGAGAATGTAACACCCCGTATTTTCTGTGAATATTAAAATTAACAAATCTAAGAACACATAATATTTATAAGAAGAATTAAGGGAAATAGGTTACAACATTGCGTTCATCTCGGAATTTTGCTTGAGACAGAGTCCGAGTTCGCGTGAATCGGACTCCGTATGAAGAAGTTATGGAGTTCAGAAGATTTCAAGAATAAACAGAAAATGATAATTAAATAATAAATCCAATTCAAAATTCGGACAAAACAGGCTGAGCGGGAAAATTTCCGCTCAGGGTGTCGATTCCACCTCCCAGGTGGAGTCGACATAGGTGTCGACCCCTTATAGGGGAGTCGACATAGGTGTCGACCCCCACTATAAAGAGTCGACCCCTTTGAGAACTGCTTCCTATGACGAATTTCTATAGTCCTGAGCTGAGGTGGCGTTCTCAGATTGGCCAATGACTAATTTCTGAGGTGTTAGGGCTTATGTTTCATGCTATGGTTGGCTGGATGACACTTCTCTTTAGTTTGATGGCTCTGATTTCTCCTAGACTAATCTAATGGCTAGAATTTATCCTAGACATCTATATATACATAGCCGAACCTAGACCCTAACCTCATAACCCTAAGACTATGGTGTCGTCATGTTGTTCGTCTACAAGCTAGCCTAGCCTACTTCATCTTCTCCTAACTAGAAAAATAAATCCAAACTTGTAATCGATCAGAAGAACTTCAAATCAAACGTCTACATCAAAGGATAGCTTTTAAAATTCAGAAATCAGATCCCAGAATACAAGATCCGTCCTTTTTCTGTAAGTTTAGTTAATATATAGATTTAAACAACTAATAGAAATCATGACTGTAATAATCAGATCTAGAACGATGCCTAATTCTGATTCATGCCTATCCTTTTGTCTAATCTAAATTGCTTATGCCTATGAGACTATTGTGATTGATGTAATGGAACCTATCATACCTATGAGACTGTTGGACTGACATAATAGAACCTATCATGCCTATGAGACTGTTGGACTGACATTATAGAACCTATCATGCCTATGAATTGTTGGACTTACATAAATGAACCTATCATGCCTGTGACACTGTTGTGGTTGATAGGATGGAACTTTTCTTGTTGGACAACCTATGCCTAGGAGACTATTGTGATTTATCAAATGGGACTTGTCACGTTGTACATTAAATTAGTAATTCCCTTAAGTCCAATTCTATATAATCATTATACCTTGTAAAGACCCGCAACTTCCCCGTAAAGGAAAGCGTCGGATAGTTCGAGAACAAACCACAGCAGAACGCATACAGAAGAACATTTCATTGTATATCACAACAATGCATCAGATTACAAGAATATACAGAGTATAAATGAATATTACACAGAAATATCAGAGATTTAAATTACATTTAAATACATAGCAGCGGAAAATAATACAATACACAACTAGAATGAGATATACGGATACAAAGCTTTCCGGATATCGTTCCAGCTGTAAACCAGGATCCTGTGAATATAAATCTGCAAAACCAAAACTACTAGCTGCCCGTGTCAAAATAAGGGCACCCAGAGTTTAGGTTAAAACAATAAACTCCAGGTCAGTCATGGGACTGGTGTGAGAACTAAAACAGTTATAATTCTTTATTTTAAAGTTCGGTAAATCAAGGGACCACGCCGTTTAACACGGAACGGGTTTCCTCCCAAGAATACCAGTGCATAAACAAACAGCGCAATGCTAAATAAAGAAAAATGAAGCTGTTATAAGACCCAGGTCCTATCACACAATGCAACGCAAGCCGGGGGATAGGGTTTTCCCTTATAACAGCCAAAGAATGCTTGATACGTTTAAAACAAATCATTTGATACTATTATAAGTGCATAGTGTATAAACAACTTCAAATCATAAGTATCAATCCTAGGCGGCATGAATGGCCCATAACACTATGTCGCCATATATAAGTTTACAATCAAAACCGCAAGACTTCGTATTGGAAGTTGGGTTATCATTTATGGTATGAACCGAGGCTAGGGGCAAGATCCTCAATGATTCGAGACTGCCTAGCCCGAGTCTCAGGATCAGAGCTCGAGTGACCCTTGGATCGTCAGGGCCGGTCCACACGGAGTGGATTAAAATACCTGAGCACTACGTTTCGCCGCCCTTTGGGGCGTAAGCGAGCCAACTAAATGACTCCATCGGTTCGAGAACGACCGATCAATCCGAGGCGCCTCACAACAGCAACAACCACATAAGTCAAACTCGTCAGGGCGTGTAAAACCACTGACGCCACTTTTAGCTAGGAGGAAACGTAGGCCCTCCCTGATGTCCATCTCCCGTTTTTGATTCATACCGGGTGTGATACTCGCGAATCAACGTTACACAAAGCTACGCCACAAAGGCCGTGCTTCGATCATCAACCACAAGACTTTGCTTTTCAACAGAAGCCTTGATCATTTGCCACTTAGGCATGCCACACAGGCAATTCACTCCATGCGATTGATATCCATCAATATATAACCCCTGAGCTCGTACGTCTCAGAGAAGGGCGTTAAGCAAGGGAATAAATTCTCCGCCGCCAAACAGATATATATTTAATAGAGATCAATCACACGGACTAAAATCCAATGTCAGACACATAGTCCATTTACAAGTCCGTTCTGGGTCTGAACGAAACTGGAGGCACCTAGTACCTCGCATATCCATCGATCTCCAAGTACGTCTGGACGATCACTAACTGTTTCCATCTTCTTGGGTGTACAGCCCAATCAAGATCATCAGTTATCACCCAAACGACGTGAAGACTTCCGGTCTTCGGCCACCGTCTTCATCTTCGACTTATCGTCGTATCAGTTATTCAGAATGGGATAAACCCGGTCTTTCCGAATAACTCGCGTATATTTTAAATAAGTGTTACACAAACACAACATACGCCTCATTCCAATCCATCAGTCACTAACCGTAAATTAATCAAGAGAATAATTCCCCAAATATTAACCCCGAAGGCCGAAACCAACATCAGATCAATATCCAGAAAACCATTCTACTTAGCTAACCGACAGTTAGTTTCTAATTTCACATTCATAGGGAAAGGTTCCCATTAATTTTATCAAAGATAAATTCTTGAATTTATTCTTTAATCAACTTTTGAATATCAATTCAAACTAGTCGGGATTAGCGAACCTTACCGAAGTAATCATTTGTTTTAATTTCCCAATCCCAACCTATTCATCCCATGAAGTAAAACTGGTAATACTTCATATCTAACACCACGGTGTTATCGGTAAATTCAATTACCATTTCACGTTCAAATCTAATTAAAGATTTGACTATCGCCTGGAGCAAAACTGGTGATACTCCATTCTCGACCATTTCAATCTAATTAAAGATTCATTAAAACTCCACTTAGTTTTAATCTTTGACTGGGCTAAAGAATCAGTGTCATTTAAAACACGGTTCACGATAAACCCAAAATCCCATTCATTAATTAACGGGTTAAAGAACGAGTGCTATTTAAAAACACTGTTCACGATAAACCCAAAAATCAATATCAATTCAATTCCAATTAAATATTATTTAATCGGTACACTTCATTAAATCTAAATAAAAAGATTTAATCTTTCCTCAAATGGGTTCAAGAACAGTGTTAGTGAAGACACCATTCACGACAAACCCAAATCACATTCATTAATTATCGGGTTAAAGAACGAGTGTTATTTAAAACACTGTTCACGATAAACCCAAAAATCAATATCAATTCATTTCCAATTAAATATTATTTAATTGGTAAACTTCATTAAATCTAAATAAAAAGATTTAATCTTTTCTCAACTGGGTTCAAGAACAGTGTTAGTGAAGACACCATTCACGACAAACCCAAATCACATTCGATATTCAATACAAGGCTCTGAATAGAAAATATATCGGCTTATATTCAATATCGAATTCTACGACTAACAAATGTCGTATTGGAAATAACGATATAAATATATATCTTTCAAATTTCCATAACAACACCTGTATAATCCCGAATTCCAACATCGAAATATTCCGAAGACAATTTCGATTCAAATCCACTCCAATGCAATCATTGGAATTTTGGTTACTTTTAAAACCCTTTTCGAATTCAATTTATTTATTTAAAAATAAATAGAATTATAATTCTAGTTCAAAACTAGTTCATTTCGATAAAAATCTATTTTTATCTTTTCAAATATGGAGTTTTTCATCCCAAACTTTCACAAATCATTTCTTATGATTTTACACAAATTATTACTATTTTTAATAATTTTATCAAGGCCCGTACAGTCGATTTCCATTAACGGCCATCGAACTGCACTTACAGCGACCTTTTTCGAATTTGATTTGGACGTATCTCCAAATCCAACCGTTAGATTTCAAATTTCTAACATTCATTAGAAAGCTCTTTTCGATACGAACCCAACGGTTCCGGTTTTAGGAGAATCCGACGGTCGGATCTCCCGTAATGTCCGTTTGAAATAAATGGTCGAAATTCGCGAACTGCCGCGGCGCGGCGCGTTCTATTCAGGCCATTATATTATATATATAATATATATAATATATATTTCGTCGATTTCTATTCAAAACGAATTATATAAATAGTTTTAAAATCGTTTCAAAACCTATCTCAACTTCCATTTCAATTCAAAGCAAAATTGAATTCTTCTTTATAAATTCGTTTCAAAATTCATTTCTATTCCATTCAAATTTCAATTCAATTTGAATTCATTTCAATTCGCTTTCAATTCAATTTGAATTCGCTTTCAATTCAATTCGTTTCGAAATCGTTTTCAATTCATTTTGAATTCGTTTTCAATTCAATTCATTTCGAAATCGTTTTCAATTCATTTTGAATTCGTTTTCAATTCATTTCGAAATCGTTTTCAATTCATTTTGAATTCGTTTTCAATTCATTTCGAAATCGTTTTCAAAATCGATATAAATATCGATCACGTCAAAATGGCGTCAATCTAATCAACACGGCTTCATAAATTTCTAATTTCAAATATTCTATTTCAAACATTTCTATTTCAAATATTCTATTTTAAAACTGGAATGAGGCCCAATCCATTACCATATAAAGTTAATTATATGGATTTTCATACAACACATGTATATAATAGCATGGAAAAATAATCAACCATCAACCAAAGTGCACTACACTGTATAAGCATCAAATATAGATATTCAACGCTTATAACAGCCTGTCAATCAATCGATCGACATATTCAATCAATCGGGATGAGTGAACTTCTAATTTCATCCCAACACCCGTGTGGGGTTTCAAACAATCAAACACATATTTTATTTGTGTTGTTGGGCGATGTGTAAAATTTATCGACCCAATCAATGTCCTTCAAATATGTGTACATAAACAAACCGTCTGGTTTGTAAATGAATATTTATTTATTCACATTCACGTTAAAAATTATATTTTTAACGACAAAACATTTTATTCCAACCTATGAATTTCTATTAAGTTCATTCTTTAAATAAAATGATATTTTTATTTTTCTAACACATTTTAGAAAATTTCGGCGGCATAACGGCACGATACTAGAAACGGGACGAGGCCTAGCCTTATCCCCGGTCTAGTGAAGGCCCACGCCATTCACACATCAATCAAATCATTTTCACCTCACCAAACAATCCAATTCAAACAAATAATTCAACTAATCTATGCAACCAAACAAACAAGTCCATGGTCTGTGGACAATTGTGTCGGGTGCTACTAAGCACCGTCTGCATCCTAGTATATATATAAAACTAGAAAATAAATTGAAAGGTGAGAAATTCTCACTTATAGCTATCCTAGCTCCACGGCACTTCATTGATAGAAATCTTCATCGCTCTCGCATCTTCGTCATCCTCTTGCCCGTAGCCACTACATACATAAAAATCGAATTTTTACTTCGCTATTCAATATTTAAAAAATCATATTTTTCTATCGAAGTTCAATATATAAAAATTCCATTTTTATTCTGAAGTTCAATATATAAAAATAAAGTTTTCGCTTTTATAAAAATAAAGTTTTCACCTTTATAAAATTTACCACCTTATCTCAACGTATATAAAATAAAAATCAGATTTTTATTTCGCTACACATACAAAGATGATATTTTTATATTCTCTATCCTATAAAGATTATATTTTTAATACTTTAAAAATATAAAAATCATATTTTTATTACTTCTATTCAATAAAAATTCCGCCTTTTCTATTTTAAAGTTTAAACCTTTTAAAAATAAAATCAGTTTTAAAATTCCTTTTAAATCAGTTTTAATATCCCTTTAAAATCAGTTTTTAAAACTTCAACAAATATCAGTTTTTAACTTTAAATAAATCAGTTTTTAACTTTAAACAAAAATCAGAAATCAGTTTTTAACTTTAAATAAAAATCAGTTTTTTTTAACTTTAAATAAAAAACAGAAATCAGTTTATAAATTATAATTAAACATAAAGCAAAAATAAAAAATAACTTACAGCGGTTTCCACTGTTGAACTTCGAAGGGGGGGGGGGAAGTCTGCGCGCATCGGTCAGCGTGGGGGTGGGCTCGTCGGAGTCACAGTCGGCGATGGAAGCTGGGGTTGCGGTTTTGGGAGCGGGTTTTCTGGTGGTTTGGGGCTTGGTCAACGGATTAGAGAAGAGAGAGAAGAGAGAGAGTAGGGGAGGGCGACACTAGGCAGGGGGCGATCGTCGGAGAGGGGGGGGGGGGTGGCCGACCTGGTGGCGTGGTGGACGGAAGGGCGACGGCCAGATCGAGGTTTTTTTCTTTTTTTTTTTTCAATTCAAATGAACGTTGACTTGGGATAAGGAGAGAGAGGGGGCAATATATAATTTATATATTTTTATTCTATTTTTATTTTCCAAAAAGCAACATTCATTTCGAACTCGAAATCGAACCCACCGACTGTCGCCCCCAACTAAATACCCCCATTCCGAACACAATGGGATATGTATCGTAAGCTGGTTTGATCGTTACAATCAGTTTCCGTTGAATTTACATTTAAATCACTATATTGAATTTTAAACGCACATTTCAAATTACCGGGGCCACATACTAACTATAAAAATTCCAGAAAAATATTTTCTAGCTTCGTATTGACGATACGGTCCTAACAAAACCAGTTTCGTCGAATTCTGAGACCGTTAGAAAAATGGCCATTTTCCAGTCGATTAAAATCTACTGAAACTGGTCAAACGCGTTTTCCTTTGCCACGCTCACATATTGATTCGAAAAATTATGAAACTTGAAACCTAGCAATAACTTAACATCACGGACCCAACAAAAGTGGTTTCGTCGAAATCCGAGGTCGTTTGCAAAATGTCCATTTTTAAGGGCCTGAATTCCATAGCGACTATTCAGAATTTTCAACAGGACATATCTTTTGATTCCCGATATGAAATCTTGATTTTTCGGATTCGTTGGAAAGATATCATCAATTAGATCCTATCATTTTTGGTTTCACTAAAATCCGGATTGTTTTGCACCCGGTATGTTCAATTGAAGTTTGAAATCGAATTATCGAACTACCGCGCCATTTTCAATTCTATTTATAATTATATATAATTATTTATATTCTAACGACGACGCATATAATATATACGTCGAATTCTATTCAAAATAAATTTTCTCGTCGATATTATTTAAAATAATTCATTTTAAATAATCAAAATTCGCTAAAATGGCCAAAATAAAAATTTTAAACTGGCCCAGATTTTCCGGGTTGTTACAATCTCCCCCACTTAAAACTTTTCATCCCCGAAAAGGAACAAAGTCGAAAGTGGTTTGATAATTCAACTCTACGCTCGATCTGGCTTCCATTCTCCAACTCTTTAGTTTCTGAGAATTTTCAAAATTTCAAAAATTTGGCTAACACCCTAAATTTTCGAAAAATTTCGCCATAACCTCCCCTGCACCGGGAGCATCGGGGAATTTCAAATAGCTTCCCCGGTCCTTCAGATCTCAAAAAGAAAAAGAAAAAGCCAAGCGGCTAGCCAATAGGCTCACAAAATCATCATCACCCAAACAAAACAGTAAATTATGTAGTAAACATGTACCTATTTGTCGGGCAAACAAATTTTATTCTCTGGCTCTAGCCTCCTTGCTATGACCTGTTCAATGATATATATGTATATGCAAACAAATGCGACCAATTTTCAAAACAATTCAATATTTGATCAAATTAGGCATAATGGTTCAAAATTACTAAACAATTAGGCAAACAACACAAACATCAATCAATTAGTGAATTAGAGTTTCAAATTCATAATTTTGATACATAGTCAAAAATCAGATTTTTGATGCCAAATCACAACAATAGGCCCTATCTAATTTTGGTTCTCACACCAGTCTAATTGAAATATATAAATATCACACCTTCGACACTCGAATATAAATACTGGCGACAGTGCCCCATCACCAGAATTATCCCCGGGCAACTAGAGTATGATTCTATAACCATCCAGTATATTAAAACTTCGAATACACGTTTGCAAGACATATATGAAAAATCTTTATATATCGGATTGTCCAAATCAATATAAATAAAAAATCAAATACGAATAATTGATTTAAATTTTCAAAACAAAACTTGTTTTCACTTTAAAAATGTACTCTTCACACTCGTTCTAGGATATTACTGATCCTATCTCTAACGAGTCATTCTAATTGGATATTACTAATCCAATATCTGATGAATTCTTTCGCATGGTTCTAATGTGTCTTGTTCTCTGCTTTGTAAACCAAAGCTCTGATACCACGTGTAAAGACCCGCAACTTCCCCGTAAAGGAAAGCGTCGGATAGTTCGAGAACAAACCACAGCAGAACGCATACAGAAGAACATTTCATTGTATATCACAACAATGCATCAGATTACAAGAATATACAGAGTATAAATGAATATTACACAGAAATATCAGAGATTTAAATTACATTTAAATACATAGCATCGGAAAATAATACAATACACAACTAGAATGAGATATACGGATACAAAGCTTTCCGGATATCGTTCCAGCTGTAAACCAGGATCCTGTGAATATAAATTTGCAAAACCAAAACTACTAGCTGCCCGTGTCAAAATAAGGGCACCCAGAGTATAGGTTAAAACAATAAACTCCAGGTCAGTCATGGGACTGGTGTGAGAACTAAAACAGTTATAATTCTTTATTTTAAAGTTCGGTAAATCAAGGGACCACGCCGTTTAACACGGAACGGGTTTCCTCCCAAGAATACCAGTGCATAAACAAACAGCGCAATGCTAAATAAAGAAAAATGAAGCTGTTATAAGACCCAGGTCCTATCACACAATGCAACGCAGTCGAGGATAGGGTTTTCCCTTATAACAGCCAAAGAATGCTTGATACGTTTAAAACAAATCATTTGATACTATTATAAGTGCATAGTGTATAAACAACTTCAAATCATAAGTATCAATCCTAGGCGGCATGAATGGCCCATAACACTATGTCGCCATATATAAGTTTACAATCAAAACCGCAAGACTTCGTATTGGAAGTTGGGTTATCATTTATGGTATGAACCGAGGCTAGGGGCAAGATCCTCAATGATTCGAGACTGCCTAGCCCGAGTCTCAGGATCAGAGCTCGAGTGACCCTTGGATCGTCAGGGCCGGTCCACACGGAGTGGATTAAAATACCTGAGCACTACGTTTCGCCGCCCTTTGGGGCGTAAGCAAGCCAACTAAATGACCCCATCGGTTCGAGAACGACCGATCAATCCGAGGCGCCTCGCAACAGCAACAACCACATAAGTCAAACTCGTCAGGGCGTGTAAAACCACTGACGCCACTTTTAGCTAGGAGGAAACGTAGGCCCTCCCTGATGTCCATCTCCCGTTTTTGATTCATACCGGGTGTGATACTCGCGAATCAACGTTACACAAAGCTACGCCACAAAGGCCGTGCTTCGATCATCAACCACAAGACTTTGCTTTTCAACAGAAGCCTTGATCATTTGCCACTTAGGCATGCCACACAGGCAATTCACTCCATGCGATTGATATCCATCAATATATAACCCCTGAGCTCGTACGTCTCAGAGAAGGGCGTTAAGCAAGGGAATAAATTCTCCGCCGCCAAATAGATATATATTTAATAGAGATCAATCACACGGACTAAAATCCAATGTCAGACACACAGTCCATTTACAAGTCCGTTCTGGGTCTGAATGAAACCGGAGGCACCTAGTACCTCGCATATCCATCGATCTCCAAGTACGTCTGGACGATCACTAACTGTTTCCATCTTCTTGGGTGTACAGCCCAATCAAGATCATCAGTTATCACCCAAACGATGTGAAGACTTCCGGTCTTCGACCACCGTCTTCATCTTCGACTTATCGTCGTATCAGTTATTCAGAATGGGATAAACCCGGTCTTTCCGAATAACTCGCGTATATTTTAAATAAGTGTTACACAAACACAACATACGCCTCATTCCAATCCATCAGTCACTAACCGTAAATTAATCAAGAGAATAATTCCCTAAATATTAACCCCGAAGGCCGAAACCAACATCAGATCAATATCCAGAAAACCATTCTACTTAGCTAACCGACAGTTAGTTTCTAATTTCACATTCATAGGGAAAGGTTCCCATTAATTTTATCAAAGATAAATTCTTGAATTTATTCTTTAATCAACTTTTGAATATCAATTCAAACTAGTCGGGATTAGCGAACCTTACCGAAGTAATCATTTGTTTTAATTTCCCAATCCCAACCTATTCATCCCATGAAGTAAAACTGGTAATACTTCATATCTAACACCACGGTGTTATCGGTAAATTCAATTACCATTTCACGTTCAAATCTAATTAAAGATTTGACTATCGCCTGGAGCAAAACTGGTGATACTCCATTCTCGACCATTTCAATCTAATTAAAGATTCATTAAAACTCCACTTAGTTTTAATCTTTGACTGGGCTAAAGAATCAGTGTCATTTAAAACACGGTTCACGATAAACCCAAAATCCCATTCATTAATTAACGGGTTAAAGAACGAGTGCTATTTAAAAACACTGTTCACGATAAACCCAAAAATCAATATCAATTCAATTCAAATTAAATATTATTTAATTGGTACACTTCATTAAATCTAAATAAAAAGATTTAATCTTTCCTCAAATGGGTTCAAGAACAGTGTTAGTGAAGACACCATTCACGACAAACCCAAATCACATTCATTAATTATCGGGTTAAAGAACGAGTGTTATTTAAAACACTGTTCACGATAAACCCAAAAATCAATATCAATTCAATTCCAATTAAATATTATTTAATTGGTAAACTTCATTAAATCTAAATAAAAAGATTTAATCTTTTCTCAACTGGGTTCAAGAACAGTGTTAGTGAAGACACCATTCACGACAAACCCAAATCACATTCGATATTCAATACAAGGCTCTGAATAGAAAATATATCGGCTTATATTCAATATCGAATTCTACGACTAACAAATGTCGTATTGGAAATAACGATATAAATATATATCTTTCAAATTTCCATAACAACACCTGTATAATCCCGAATTCCAACATCGAAATATTCCGAAGACAATTTCGATTCAAATCCACTCCAATGCAATCATTGGAATTTTGGTTACTTTTAAAACCCTTTTCGAATTCAATTTATTTATTTAAAAATAAATAGAATTATAATTCTAGTTCAAAACTAGTTCATTTCGATAAAAATCTATTTTTATCTTTTCAAATATGGAGTTTTTCATCCCAAACTTTCACAAATCATTTCTTATGATTTTACACAAATTATTACTATTTTTAATAATTTTATCAAGGCCCGTACAGTCGATTTCCATTAACGGCCATCGAACTGCACTTACAGCGACCTTTTTCGAATTTGATTTGGACGTATCTCCAAATCCAACCGTTAGATTTCAAATTTCTAACATTCATTAGAAAGCTCTTTTCGATACGAACCCAACGGTTCCGGTTTTAGGAGAATCCGACGGTCGGATCTCCCGTAATGTCCGTTTGAAATAAATGGTCGAAATTCGCGAACTGCCGCGGCGCGGCGCGTTCTATTCAGGCCATTATATTATATATATAATATATATAATATATATTTCGTCGATTTCTATTCAAAACGAATTATATAAATAGTTTTAAAATCGTTTCAAAACCTATCTCAACTTCCATTTCAATTCAAAGCAAAATTGAATTCTTCTTTATAAATTCGTTTCAAAATTCATTTCTATTCCATTCAAATTTCAATTCAATTTGAATTCATTTCAATTCGCTTTCAATTCAATTTGAATTTGCTTTCAATTCAATTCGTTTCGAAATCGTTTTCAATTCATTTTGAATTCGTTTTCAATTCAATTCATTTCGAAATCGTTTTCAATTCATTTTGAATTCGTTTTCAATTCATTTCGAAATCGTTTTCAATTCATTTCGAAATCGTTTTCAATTCATTTCGAAATCGTTTTCAAAATCGATATAAATATCGATCACGTCAAAATGGCGTCAATCTAATCAACACGGCTTCATAAATTTCTAATTTCAAATATTCTATTTCAAATATTTCTATTTCAAATATTCTATTTTAAAACTGGAATGAGGCCCAATCCATTACCATATAAAGTTAATTATATGGATTTTCATACAACACATGTATATAATAGCATGGAAAAATAATCAACCATCAACCAAAGTGCACTACACTGTATAAGCATCAAATATAGATATTCAACGCTTATAACAGCCTGTCAATCAATCGATCGACATATTCAATCAATCGGGATGAGTGAACTTCTAATTTCATCCCAACACCCGTGTGGGGTTTCAAACAATCAAACACATATTTTATTTGTGTTGTTGGGCGATGTGTAAAATTTATCGACCCAATCAATGTCCTTCAAATATGTGTACATAAACAAACCGTCTGGTTTGTAAATGAATATTTATTTATTCACATTCACGTTAAAAATTATATTTTTAACGACAAAACATTTTATTCCAACCTATGAATTTCTATTAAGTTCATTCTTTAAATAAAATGATATTTTTATTTTTCTAACACATTTTAGAAAATTTCGGCGGCATAACGGCACGATACTAGAAACGGGACGAGGCCTAGCCTTATCCCCGGTCTAGTGAAGGCCCACGCCATTCACACATCAATCAAATCATTTTCACCTCACCAAACAATTCAATTCAAACAAATAATTCAACTAATCTATGCAACCAAACAAACAAGTCCATGGTCTGTGGACAATTGTGTCGGGTGCTACTAAGCACCGTCTGCATCCTAGTATATATATAAAACTAGAAAAGAAATTGAAAGGTGAGAAATTCTCACTTATAGCTATCCTAGCTCCACGGCACTTCATTGATAGAAATCTTCATCGCTCTCGCATCTTCGTCATCCTCGTTGCCCGTAGCCACTACATACATAAAAATCGAATTTTTACTTCGCTATTCAATATTTAAAAAATCATATTTTTCTATCGAAGTTCAATATATAAAAATTCCATTTTTATTCTGAAGTTCAATATATAAAAATAAAGTTTTCGCTTTTATAAAAATAAAGTTTTCACCTTTATAAAATTTACCACCTTATCTCAACGTATATAAAATAAAAATCAGATTTTTATTTCGCTACACATACAAAGATGATATTTTTATATTCTCTATCCTATAAAGATTATATTTTTAATACTTTAAAAATATAAAAATCATATTTTTATTACTTCTATTCAATAAAAATTCCGCCTTTTCTATTTTAAAGTTTAAACCTTTTAAAAATAAAATCAGTTTTAAAATTCCTTTTAAATCAGTTTTAATATCCCTTTAAAATCAGTTTTTAAAACTTCAACAAATATCAGTTTTTAACTTTAAATAAATCAGTTTTTAACTTTAAACAAAAATCAGAAATTAGTTTTTAACTTTAAATAAAAATCAGTTTTTTTTAACTTTAAATAAAAAACAGAAATCAGTTTATAAATTATAATTAAACATAAAGCAAAAATAAAAAAATAACTTACAGCGGTTTCCACTGTTGAACTTCGAAGGGGGGGGGGGAAGTCTGCGCGCATCGGTCAGCGTGGGGGTGGGCTCGTCGGAGTCACAGTCGGCGGTGGAAGCTGGGGTTGCGGTTTTGGGAGCGGGTTTTCTGGTGGTTTGGGGCTTGGTCGACGGATTAGAGAAGAGAGAGAGGAGAGAGAGTAGGGGAGGGCGGCACTAGGCAGGGGGCGATCGTCGGAGAGGGGGGGGTGGCCGACCTGGTGGCGTGGTGGACGGAAGGGCGACGGCCAGATCGAGGTTTTTTTCTTTTTTCTTTTTTTTCAATTCAAATGAACGTTGACTTGGGATAAGGAGAGAGAGGGGGCAATATATAATTTATATATTTTATTCTATTTTTATTTTCCAAAAAGCAACATTCATTTCGAACTCGAAATCGAACCCACCGACTGTCGCCCCTAACTAAATACCCCCATTCCGAACACAATGGGATATGTATCGTAAGCTGGTTTGATCGTTACAATCAGTTTCCGTTGAATTTACATTTAAATCACTATATTGAATTTTAAACGCACATTTCAAATTACCGGGGCCACATACTAACTAGAAAAATTCCAGAAAAATATTTTCTAGCTTCGTATTGACGATACGGTCATAACAAAACCAGTTTCGTCGAATTCTGAGACCGTTAGAAAAATGGCCATTTTCCAGTCGATTAAAATCTACTGAAACTGGTCAAACGCGTTTTCCTTTGCCACGCTCACATATTGATTCGAAAAATTATGAAACTTGAAACCTAGCAATAACTTAACATCACGGACCCAACAAAAGTGGTTTCGTCGAAATCCGAGGTCGTTTGCAAAATGTCCATTTTTAAGGGCCTGAATTCCATAGCGACTATTCAGAATTTTCAACAGGACATATCTTTTGATTCCCGATATGAAATCTTGATTTTTCGGATTCGTTGGAAAGATATCATCAATTATATCCTATCATTTTTGGTTTCACTAATATCCGGATTGTTTTGCACCCGGTATGTTCAATTGAAGTTTGAAATCGAATTATCGAACTACCGCGCCATTTTCAATTCTATTTATAATTATATATAATTATTTATATTCTAACGACGACGCATATAATATATACGTCGAATTCTATTCAAAATAAATTTTCTCGTCGATATTATTTAAAATAATTCATTTTAAATAATCAAAATTCGCTAAAATGACCAAAATAAAAATTTTAAACTGGCCCAGATTTTCCGGGTTGTTACATACCTATGGTGTGAATTGCTTATCTTGTCTACACATAGTGTTAATGTACAACATTGAAACATGAATCTTGAATTTGGTACATCTTTACATGCCTATTTTGTCTTATGTCAATTCTTATGCTCCTTCTCTATTTTTCCCCATTTTACTTGCTTTTGTGAATACTAAGTTCATTCGGAACTTAGATTGAATCTCGTCATACGTGTGATTATAATGCGGGGAAAATTGTGTATAATTTAATTTAGTAAATTTTGGGCATAGCTTGGGAATGTGGTATAAACTTGTATTTACTAGACTTGTGGAAAATTTGACACATAGATTTGGACACATATGAAAAATATGAAAATTGGCTAAAAATGAACATGCCTAACCAGAGGTTAGATTGAGTTGCGTTTAAGACTGCCCGGAACCGCCCAACACATCCAGCTACCGCAACAATATAAATCTAATCTGAGAGTTTACCGCATTAAGCCCAAAAACCCGTTGTTGGATTGAGTTGCGGTGTAAGATTGTCCGAAACCGCCCAGCACATCCAGCGACCACAACAATATAGATCTAATGTAAGAGGTTGGTGCTTTAATGAATGAATTAAAGCTAAGGAACAGACAGACTAAGAATGGTAGAGTTAAGTTAATTAAAGAAACAATTAACCAATACAACATGTTAGTTAAAAAGATGGGTGGGGTTAGGTAAATTTGAGAGCACTTAACCATTACAACATGTTGATTTGGAAACCCTAGTAACAGGGACCCATTTCAGCGGTAACCCACATAGATGTATCATGGTACCCTGAACTAGGCAGGGTGGGGCTCGATTACTGAGCTGATTATAAGCAGTCAAAATAGCGGCAGGTGGTGCAATAGTGTAGGTTCCGACGGAGTATGGGCGTGCACGTACTCCGGAGTGAATAAAGCAGGCACTGGGCAACAATAGTATACACTGTGCATCTAGAGTTTGTGTCGGGTTGCCACCATAGGAATTGATACACCCTATGGTGGGACTAGCACAAGTATCTACAATCAAGCAGGGCCAAATGACACAAGTAATAAATGCATGCGAGTAGAAGTCGTTCGGAAAAGGGATCACTTTGTTATGAACACATGATGGTAGTTGAAACATTCGTAGTAGGTGCAGAGAAATGGAAATGAGCGCGACAGTATGTTCAGTTTATCTTGCCTTATCTTGTGTTATCTTATTTCTATGGTATTATCCTATATTCAGTTTATTCATGTCATCATTCTTTTACCTATTTACATGCTGAATAATCACTGGACTTACCAGACTTATGTTTAACCTATTTTCTTTCGCCTTCTTTTCTCCCCCCCCCCCCCCCCCCCCGCCTTGCCCCCCGATCCGCAGGGAGGGAATACATCAGCTTAGTGCAAACCTTTTCCAGTTTAAAGAGAGTAGATGTATTGCTTGGATTCTCTCTTCTTGGGCTAAGGCTGTGGTTACACTTTTATTGGGGATTTATGCTGCTTTACTACTGTTTTATGCTTCTTTATGGACATGGAGTTTTAAATCAAGACAGATGTTTTATTGTAATAATTTAGAAGTTGGGTTTTGAGACAATGCTTGTAATGTTTTGAAACCACGCTATTTATGAAATGATTTCAGTTTTTCGATGTTTATATGTTTGTCTTGTAAATTATCTGTGTCTTTTACCTAAAATGCTTCACCAAAGTTAATGCATTCCCTTTGTGAGTGACCTTAACGAAGGTGGGGTGTTCCACAAACATTACCCGTTATATGACACAAATGGATGCTATGTATGATACGTTATGTTTTTGTTGCTCTCACCTTGCTAGTTCCCTATAGATCTAGGAAAAATCACCATGGGTTGAAATGATACATACCCGAATAATAACATGGATTTATAAAATAAATTCGAATCAATTTGGGATGCGGGTTGAACTGATATATACCCGGGATTCAAATTTTCCTTTAAACGGAATGAAATGACACATATTTGTATCACTTGACCACAGGATAGAAAATAATATACGGATGTCGTAGTCAATAAAAATCTATTTTAAAAGGATTACCGGTACGTATCGATTTTATAAATAGATTTTTGAAATGAATTTTTCAAACAAGGAAATTGTTGGAAAAAAAATTCTAACTAAATCTTAAATCTTGTTTCAAATTACGGGGTTTAAATTTAAATATTTACACTAATGTTTGTTTTAACAAGATTTTAATATATATATATATATATATATATATATATATATATATATTTATATGGATTTATGTTAGCTTAAATACTTGATTCTAGAAATTATTTTAGTTAAATATTTAAATTTTTACCCTACATCCGTTTGTATAAAGATTATATGTAGTAAATTTTATAAATTCAATTTGAAAAGGGACCCAATGAAATTTGAATATTGGATAAAGAAGGGTTTGAAGGATTTCTCTTGAAATAACTTAAATTTGATAAAGTAAGTAAGATTTTGTTTTAAATAAAAGTGCTTGAGATATTTCGTAAAGATTTATAGTTAAAAGTATTGTTTAAGGAAAACAAGACTTTATGAAATTGGTTTATATAGATTCATTAACAATGAAATGTGTTGATTTCTCAGAAAAATGAATTAGCTATAAAGGGTCACCAACCAAACCTTATTTCGATCTATTAAGATTGATTTACTAAATTTTATGAATTTTACTTAAGAGAAATGAAGAGAATGAAAAAAATGGGAATTTTAGGATAAATTAAAGTGAATGTAAAGAATAAGTCATGTAAGGAAGCTCGACATCGAAATTTTGGAATGAAAAGAAATAGCAAATTTGAATTTACTAGCGAGTTAAGTGACGACATAATTAATCGTCGAAGCTATTTTGAAATTTTATACTTTGAAGAAACTCAGAATCTAAGCCACATCTAAGTTAGAATAATGATTTGGAAATAATTCTATTGTGAGATGAGTGTGAATTCAAACCACAAATAAAGAAATGGGTTGAATATTTGAAATACAGATTTGGGATCGGATCATGCTATTCGAATTAAGCTATATTTTCAAAAAAGAAAATGCATTTAAATATTGCTTTGTTTTTCAAACTATATTTGAAACGACCCGAAAAGTTCCGATCCTGATTATCGATACTAATATGTTTCTTGTATCACACATCAACTAATCAACCATCAGAAATTTACAGACCGTTAACAGAAAGAAGTTAGAGGGTGAGGAATAGAAAGAAAGAAAGTTATAATAGAAGAAAAAGAAGAACTAATCACAATAGAGTATAACGAATCTCGCAGCGAAACTAAATAAAATATATTATATATCATCTTGGAATACAAAACCGTATTTGTACTTACATACATCATCAGAGTGTAACATATATAAAACACATCGGAATTAAACTCTATATATCTAATATTGAAGTCTCCTGCTCTAAGCTCCTTTAAGTAAATCTGGAAAATCCTCAAACCACTTGACTGCCCATACAATTTAGGCACCCAAGAGTTTAGGGAAAACACAGAAAAATAAACTCTGGGTCAGTCATGAGACTAGTGTGAGTAAAGATTTTAAAACAGCTTGATTTTAATGTTCAAAAATTCTTTTGCAATAAAAGATAATCGTAAGATCGATCCACACATAAATAAAATGGTTTTTACCTTACGATAACCCAAAACATTTTGAAACCAACATCTTATGATATTATAATAGTGTCTAAATACAAATAAATAGCAATCTAAAGGAACGCTTGCATCACACGCTCCACATATATAGTATACAATCAAAACCCCGGGCGCTTATTGGAAATTAGATTCTGACTATGACAAGGTATGGTGCCACCTACCGATAGTGTATCTCCAGAGGGGAATACACTAGGTTCTGCAAGAACGTCTTGCAACCCGGCCCATACATGACCGACCACTCATTTCACTTGAGTGTATCAAATGTATATCACCAACGGTTGGGAGCTACCTATAGTTTCCCCAAAAGGGACAACATCAAAATAGTTTAAAGAAGCAAAAGGAATTTCTCTAGACAGGTGATTATACACCCTAAATGGATCGACCCACATAGCCATGCTGTCTGCCCGATTTTTGTCATTTCCCAATTGATGAGTCTTTAGGTTAGAAGTTACCTTTAGAACATCTGGCTACAATTCACTTTGAATGCCATATTGTCAGATCCATCAAATCACTAATTGACGTCCACAAATATACTCTGGATGTAAAAGAAGGGCCATTCTTTGCCATCAACTTAGTATATTTGTAAAAATCAATGTACGTGGTTTTTAGGAAATACTCTATCAGAGATTCGTCCATACAAGTCACCAAATAATAGGATGAACCGAAGGTACTCTCCTACTGCACCCATTATAGGAATCACCCCATGGATCAGTAGCAAATAGTCCTTGCAATTCCGAAGATTTCAATCACGAAAGAATCACAAGTTAGAATAACTCGGGTGGCCACCAAAGAGTTTTAACAAGTAATTATTTTTCTAATGAAGATCTACGATCTTCAATTTCACCATTTATATATGTCTTCTGCACATTAGTATAAGAATCGTTGATTTAGTTCGAAGTGGTTTTGGGTTCAGTTCCCATCTCGGTCTCTTCGAACTAACGCGTAAGGGTTATTATTTGATAGTTTGTGTTTTAACTATCAAATTTAAACAATATAGATGAGTAAAACTATTTATACAAACTATTCTATATTTAATTTACATGGCTAGCCAATTCAATTTATTTTACTTGTATAAACCTCAACTTTGATTCCAGAATAACAACCAACACAAGACAATTAAAATTTTCAATGTTTTATTCTAACTAATATAGATTTCATTTGGTCACTTCATAACATAACATATAAATTAACAACAATTATTTAACACAACATTAACATTCAACAATGATTTCACATTTGATTTCAGCATAATAATAGTTTGAGATATTGATCTTTGATCACGACTTATTTCACAATTCTTTTTATTCCAAATTCTAAGGAAATAAATTTATTAATTACATTTAAACTTTTATTTTTGTTGCAATAGACTATGTGTAATAATACACACATGTATATAAACGTTGTAGATTCGACTTTACACTTACACGACAACGTTTTATTTGCAATTACGAATTTCTAAATAGCTTCTCGATCCCTTTGTTTATTTATTTCTTATTACTTTTATTAAAAATCAATTATATTAAAGTTGATTAATTTAAATTGTCCTTCATTGTGATCGTTAAAGTGAACTTCCCGTTAATAAATATACATACACACAAATATATATACACACACACAAACACATACATAAATATGTATATATAATTTAAATTTAAAAAGAAACTTAACCTTTAACAAAACCTTATTTAATAAAATTTCATTTATTTGCATTTAGACTCGAAGGCCCAAAGGCCCGAAACACTTAATAGTTATCGACCCATACTTTATTTTTTCACGTTATTGAACCAAGAAATAACTATGGACATCGATCTTTATCTTTATCTTGACAGATCCTTTCCTCCCTCTTTTTTTCCTTCAGCCAACGACCCAAAACCCTGCTGAACCCGTGTTTGGCACAATAAAAATGCTGATCTGAACATCTGCTAGCCCGTTTCTTTCTAATCTGACCTTCTTCCTTCTTATTTCTTTTCCCCACCTGCTATCTGTTCTTCACCAATTCCGTGCATCCCGTGCACTGTACACATGCACGGTCTCCTCCTTGACCATCTCGTCGTCGCTGTAATCACCACAAACCAAAAACCCATGCCTGAATCCATTCCTTCCACTACTATGTGCTCCAGTGTAGTATATCAAGATATGGGACATCCATCGTCAGTTCACCATTTTTGTCTTTACCAAGTTTGCCTCGCATCACCATTTTCCACCATCAGTTACCTCCAGATTTTTTTCAGAGATTGGTGACGACCCTTCGATCTCATCCCCCTCCACGCGATCCTCTAGGACTTCACCACCTTGCTCCAGTTTGTCAATGAACCCAGGCACCCCAAAACAGTAGTAAATACCCTAATTTAATCTAATTTTGTTTACACCAACCCTTAAATTTAAAGTTGTATTTTTCTCATGATCTCCATTCTTCCATGTGCCTCTAGTCCTGACACCATGATTCCCGATCATCCCCCTTGCCGTAATTTCCCCAAAATCCACTTTTCGATTAACATAGAAATTCCCAACCCTTAAGCTACTAAAAATCATGATTTTAATACTAAATTTCATGGTTTATTATTACAAATCCATCCACATACCTGAATCATGATATAGTTATATTTGAAAATATGAGATTTCCAACCTCTCTGTTGATTTTAATTGACTTCTAGTGATATAGGTTACTAATTTAAGTGGGACAAATTTTAGATCATACAGGGATCACTAACACACAACTTTCATGTTAAACATACACCTTACTACATACTAAAATTTGACTTATTGATTTTTGAGTTTCCTGGAGATGAATATATCTCTCCTGTATATCACATAGACAAGTTTCATTTACTTTTTATAATTTAATTTAACAGCAACAACATGTATATATACAACAACCAGTAGCATCACATGAAGACATATGTTTTGAATTCAATACACCTACATCTTTAAATTAGATTTCTAAGGAAGAAAATTAGTATTTACTCACAAATTTTTCTTACTCTCTCTTGTTATATTTTCCCAGGTTTTTTCAAACTTAATAGTCTAAATCTAACCATTTACAGATATTAACCCCTTACACAACTTAAATAAACTATACACTTGCACGGTCTCCTCCTTGACCATCTTTTCGCCGCTATAATCACCACAAACCAAAAACCCATGCCTGAATCCATTCCTTCCACTACTATATGCCACAGTCCAGTATATCAAAATGTGCGACTTCCATCGTCAGTTCACCATTTTATACTTTACTAAATTTGCGTCGCATCGCCCTTTTCCACCACCGGTTACCTCCAGATTTTTTTTAGAGACTGGTGACGACCCTTTGATCTTAATCTAGGACTTCACCACCTCGCTCCAGTTTGTCAATGAACCCAACACCCCAAAACAGTAGTAAATACACAAATTTGATCAAATTTTGTTTACTTTGACCCTTAAAATTTAAATTTGTATTTTTCTCATGATCTTCATTCTTCCACGTGCCTCCCGTCCTGACACCCTGATTCCCGATCATCCCCCTTGCCATAATTTCCCTAAAATCCACTTTTCGGTTAACACAGAAATTCCCATCCCTTAAGCTACTAAAATTCATGATTTTTATACTAAAATTCATGGTTTCTTATTACGAATCCATCCACATACCTGAATCATAATATAGTTATATTTGAAAATCTGAGATTTCCAACTTGTTTGGTGATTTTAATTGATTTCTGGTGATATAGGTTACTAATTTAAGTGGGACAAATTTTAGGTCATACAGGTTCACTAACACACAACTTTCATGTTAAACTTACACTTTACTATACACTAAAATTTGAGTTATTTTTTTTTGAGTTTTTTCAGATGAATATATCTCTCATGTTTATCACACAAACAAGTTTCATTTACTTTTAATAATTTAATTTAACAGCAACAACATATATATATATATATATACAACAACCAGTAGCATCACATGAAGAAATATGTTTTGAATTCAGTAAACCTACGTCTTTAAATTAGATTTCTAAGGAAGAAAATTAGTATTTACTCACATATTTTTCTTACTGTCTTTTGTTATATTTTCCCAGGTTTGTTCAAACTTGATAGTCCAAATCTAACAATTTACAGATATTAACCCCTTACACAACATAAATAAATATGATGAGTACATTGTAACACACATACAGTTAGAATCTACTAGGATTACAGAGGAAATATTGAAGAGATTAAGGGTGTTTTCTCACTAAATTTTGTTCGGCACTTTTACTTAAGCCTGCTGCCATATTTTAAATATTAACAGAGATTTTATTTTAACATATGTTCAGTATCGATGATAAATCTTATTCATATATATATATATATATATATATATATATATATTCAATATCATTAACAAACAATCCTAAAACAGGTTGGAAAGAGGGATAGGGAAAGCTTACCCACCGATATATGTTCACTATTTTTGCTATCTTATTTTTTATTTCCCTTGTCATTAAAACTACTAATCCCGAAGATTGAACACTTATATTCAATCCAAGATGATGGATACATATAACCACACTAGTACTTTAAATATAAGTTGTAAAAAAGAGTTTAAGCGTTCAATCACCTTGTATATTACTGTTCACTGTTTTGCCTATTTTTCATTTGCTTGCTACTGAGTTTCCAGGTCCTTGTCCCATGGTTTTCAGCCACTTTTAGTTCCAGTTAACTAAGTGAGAATTGCTTGAACTCTAAGGGTATTTGTAGCTGAAAGATGTGAGGCTCTAAGTTGGGTAGGTGCTAAGGCAAGAAGGGCACATATGATGTGGCCATGGTGAGGTGATGTTGTGTGTGATGTTACAAGTCTCTTACTGTCATAAATCTTTGGTCCTAAACAAAAATCAATCCCATGTTCATTGTTGCACTACCCCGGATATGTATGTCCTATATATATTAAAAATTCATCCTTGGTCTCCAAGCTTATTTATGACATTTGATTTCCTATCCATTTTCTGTCACTTTGACTGGCTATATACTCTCAAATCAAATGCTAGGCTGAGCTCTTTATACTTTGCACATGGCCATATTTTTCTTTAAATCTCTTTCATTTCAGCTACTTGGCATCTACAAGGATATGCTTCACATGGCTAAGCTGATTTTCAGATTTTTGGGTAGGGTTTTCAGGTGTTAGATGTATATTTTCCTTTTTGTCAACATGTGTACACTAGCCGGCTTTAACTTCTTTCATTTCCCTTTCAATTAAATTGTCCAGTCCTTGATTTAATTTTTGCATTAGTTTTCACTTCAAATGTCCAACTTCTAGCTTGGCTATCCTAATTATATTGTGTTGCCTTGTTGGTTTTATTTCATTCTTATATTTGTATGTAGATGTATATTCATTTCTTAAACCCTGGGCTCTATTTGTTTACTTTAGTTTGCTAAATATTTATTTACTTGAGTTTAAACTTATTGTCTTTCATTCTTATTTTATTATTAACTAAATGCATACATTTTAAATTTGTATAAGCTGAATACATTTTATTGTTCAAGTATCTTGTATAAATGTTTGTGTGCATATAATTTTAATTGTACAAAACAAGGTAAATTTAAATATTGGGATTTTATACAATATGTAATATTTTCTTGAATTAATATGCAATATATATAATATTTTAAATTCTAAGCTTTTACTTAATTTTGTGAACCAACATACACATATACAATATATATTCACTTATATATTTAACTTAGATTATCATATTAAAATTTTCTTGTCTCTTTTATATTTGGATTCAACAATAACACTATTACAAGGAAGAATATTCAAGAAATATTCATCCTTGTTACATATATTCGTTCTTATGGATTATTAATAATAAGAGTTGGATTTTATCTTGTTTATCTTACAAACAAAATAAATCCAAGTTTAATCGTTTGCATATACACATACAGATGAATATAATAAATTTTATATACACATTTAGATAATTATATACTATGTTTATCTTGAATTTCTAAAATATTAAAAATCCAAATTTATTTACTTGAGTCCAATTACTAGTAAAATCTATAAATTATATACTATAAAAAGTAGTCCAAAAACTGGGTCGTTATAATGTGACAGCCCGCCCCGCACCAACCGACATTTACTCCAAAGGTGCGCTGTACACATGCCCAGTTGGCACGGAACGGGTCGTCGGAAGGAAAAAGGGAAGAAGGAAATGAACTAACAAAGAATCTGTAGAATGTCTCATAGCGCATCGAATAAAATATAATAATAACATACTTGACATAAAACAGGTGAGACAATGCATAAGCTGAAACAACTAACATAGCAGCGGAAAATCCAAGTACAGCTTATGATCCAAAGTTAAACATTATTACAACTTTTCAAACTGTCTCAAAGCAAAAGCGAGATAAAGGATGTACACTGATAATGCCCAAGTAGCGACCACCAACGACACAGGGAGAATATCTATATATCATACGTGGAAGCCTCCTGCCCGCCTCCGAATCAGCTACTCGCGCATCACCAGCTAACCTGTCTCTAGTCTGCTCGTGTGAGCACCCATAGTAATAAGAGGAGACATCAAACTCTGGGTCAGACATAAAGCCTGGTATGAGTGATAAGCATCTAAACAGAACAATAACAAGTAGACTAAAACATACCTGAACCTGGACCTGCAACCAAAGAGTTAGCACTACATACTGTACAACACTCTAAGGTGCCATATCAAATGGTGTAAAGATACGGAGGTGGGGGTGTGCATGTCATAGTGATGTCAAACAGTCAAACATAGCATCCATCCTCACATCTCTCACTCAGTGCGTAAAGCATACGATATTCACCACTTCGATCACCCAACATACCTTGCTACGATCACTTTGCCCCCATGAAGTCATAGATGGCTTCACTGCACTGATAACGTAGCCACTAATCCTTCGCTATGTCCACTTGCCCCATGGAGTTATTCACCCCATCTGCGCTGGCTCATAGCCTTACCAATCCTTTACTATGTCCACTTGCCCCATGCAGTTATTCACCCCATCTGCGCTGGCTCATAGTCTTACTACGCATCACTTTGCCCCTCAAGTCATAACGACTCTACTGCACTGATAACGTAGTCTTGCTACCATCACCTTGCCCCTCGAGTCATAATGACTCTACTGCACTGATAAGTAGCCCATCATCCATTTTCAATGGTGAATCGAAGTTATGAACGTCGACAACTCCTTAGCACACGTCCCTCAACAAAGCCCGACCATGAAGTGAACTCATCGGCTCCTAATTGGATCCTGAGCTCTAACATCCCACATTGGACTACATTTGCATCTCGGGTTATTGGTCAATACTGGGTCGGGTTGGGTTCCTCTTCAAGCCATCGGTTCGGGTCGGGTCCACTACGTTGCGTCGGTTCATGGCCTACTTCTGGTAACGGTTCGGTTCGGCTTTACTACATCGCATCGGTTCGGGTCGGGTGTCCCACTTCGGGTCAGGTCGGGTCGCCATCTCCCCTCCAGTTCGTGCTCCCGCTCCGATCAGCTCCCTCGTTCTTCATTTACTCCGATGCGATCCTCCTCCTTTAGCCGATCCGATCCCCCTCCTTAATCCGATCCGGTCCCAATATTGCTAGCATGGCCTTCCTTTTTGCCAGATTTCTCAAGTGTCAAGTTCCGATCCGATCGAATCCCTTGCCCAGTTCACTTATCCGATCCGAGCCACCATATCCGATCCGATCCGAAAACCTGCACTGTTTCCTGAAACTTTTCCAGCAAGTGTTTTACGCCATTCGACGACGTTTTCGACCATTCTAACTATTGAAATCAATCACAAAGCATATCATACAGTCATAGCAACATGCATAATCAACCACAAACATCAAAACATCAATATGATAGGTTAAAGTGGATCAAACATACCCAAACCCCCATATTTCCCCTTAAGCATGTTTAGGTGAAACTAATGATAGGATTATCAAAACTTAACCAAATTAACCCAAATTCATATTAGGGGTCTAAAACATCATTTAAGAATTTATGAACATTTTTCCAGAATTTTATCATGTTTAATTTCGCTAATTAACACTAATTACCCTTAATTAGCCATAATTAGTGAGGAACTATGCAAATCACTCACCTTAGCCACAAATAAACTAAGATCTAAAATAAATCTCTGATTTGATGCGAATCCCAAAGCTAAACAATGGCTCCAATGTTGATTTGGTGTAGATCTTCCTTGATTTGATGTTGCTAAGCTTAATCCTTGATTAAAAGATGATTTGGAGGTGATTTAGAGGTTGGAGGCCATTTTTAGGGTTTCTTGGAGATAAGTGGAGGCTAGAAAACTGAAATGGAATGATTCTCTAACTCATTTCAGCCTCCCCATAACCCTAATCCCGAAATGAGTTATGGGCCTATTCACTAATCACCCTATGTGGCCCGGTTAAGCAGTTTTTCACCTTCCAAACCTTATTTCAGCCATATCTCCCAAACAGTAAGTCCGTTTGGCTATTATGACCACTCTACGGAAAGGTAAACCATCAAATGAATCTAATAGAAGTGTTTTCAGGTCAAAATTCCTTTCCAATCAAAAGTTATGGCCAAAACAAGATCAGCTAAGGGCAAAATGGTCATTTAAAAATCGGCAAAAATCATGAACATGGGAAATGACTCTAATAGATGTTTCCCAAAGTTACATGACCATACGACTTCATACGGGAAAGAAATAAATATCCTACGATCCTCCGATGCGTAGAATGCGGGTTGTTACATTCTCCCCCCCTTAAGAAATTTCGCCCCCGAAATTCCCTAACCAAAACACACAAAGGGTCCCGCATGCCTATCAATCATAAACCAACAATCAAACATGCAAAACAATTCTATCCTAGCATGCGGAATAACTAAATTACAAAGTAAGTCTTACCAGGCAAAGAGTTCTGGATACGTTTTTCTAATGCTCTCCTCTGTCTTCCAAGTATTATCATTCTCGTTCTCGCCCCACTGAACCTTGACTAGCTTCATCGCCTTCCTTCGAAGTTGCTTCGTATCGTGCCCCACAATACGAATCGGCTTGCGGTTCCCAACCGCCTCGGGTTCTACCATGAAGTCCTCTAGCTGATCAGGTGAAATAGTCATATCTGAGTCGTGAACGAACTTCCTCAGTTGGGAAACATGAAATACATTGTGAACTCCCGCCATCTTCTCTGGTAAGCCAACTCTATATTCCAAATTCCCGACTAGTTCAAGAACAGGGAATGGGCCAACAAATCTTGGTGCTAACTTGCCTCTCCTGCCAAATCGTATCACGCTCTTCAACGGAGAAATCTTGACGAACACCAAGTCACCGACGGAGAATTTTAAGTCTCTTCTCCTCTTATCAGCATAACTTTTCTGCCTATCTTGGGCAGCCTTCATTCGTTGTTGAATGATCTTAATCTTATCTGAAGTTTCCCTCACCACATCTGGTCCAAGCATAAACTTCTCGCCAGTCCCTATCCAACATGATGGTGAGTTGCACGGTCTTCCGTACAAAGCTTCATATGGAGCCATACTGATACTGTATTGGTAGCTATTATTGTATGCAAACTCTACTACATGCAAATGGTCTTCCCATGATCCCATAAAATCCAATATAAAAGCTCTCAAGAGATCTTCCAATATACGATTCACCCTCTCCGTCTAACCGTCGGTCTGAGGATGATATGCGGTACTGAGATGTAATCTTGACCCTAGAGCCTCTTGTAAGCTCTTCCAAAACCCACTAGTGAACAACGGGTCTCGGTCACTCACAATGCTTTTAGGTACTCCATGAAATATCACTACCCACTTCATATACAATTCTGCCAACTTAGCTGCCGTTCTGGTCGATTTGACCGGTATAAATCTTGCACTCTTAGTCAATCGATCCACAATTACCCAAATGCTATCATATCCCGATCTAGTCCTTTGTAAACCATCGATGAAATCCATCGAGACTTGCTCCCATTTCCATTCGGAAATTTCTAATGGTTGCAACAACCCACTAGGCTTCTTTTGCTCGGCTTTAACTAGCTGGCAATTCATGCATTTGGATATAAACTTCCCAATGTCTCTTTTCATCCCTTCCCAGTAGTAGGTCTGCTTCATGTCTCGATACGTCTTATTACCACCGGGGTGTATAGTCAGTTTTGAGTGATGACATTCTCTAAGCACTTCATCTCTCAAATCATTCACGTTGGGTACAACTAGTCTTCCATTCTTTCAAAGCCATCCATCTCGATCAAGCCCATACAAGTTCATCTCCTCACCGTCGATGTCCATCTCTAACTTGGAGATGATTTCCAATAGATTAGGATCGTCCCTCTAGCTGGAATCAATCCGCTCTATCAAAGTGGGTCTGATCACCAAACTAGCTAGGATGACTGGATCCAATTCGCACTTTGGTCTAAAATCAAACCCCGCGATATACTCCAGTTGCTTCCATTCAAGAAACATAGCCCCTAGAATGGCATGTCTCCTACTCAAGGCATCGGCTACCGCATTACCTTTCCCAGGTATATATGCGATATCAAAATCATACGAAGCCAAGAACTCTAACCATCTCTGCTGACGGAGATTTAGATCCTTCTGGGAGAAGAGATACTTTAACGATTTATGATCGGTGAACAGCTCAAATCTTTCTCCCAAGAGATAATGTCTCCACATCTTCAACGCAAACACGACCGCTGCTAGTTCCAAATCATGGATAGGATACTTCTTATCATGCGGCTTTAGCTGTCGGCTAGCATAAGCTACAACCCTACCTCCTTGCATCAACACAGCACCTAGTCCGGTACCACAAGCATCCATGTATACCGTCATCTCTTCATTCCCTTTAGGAATGACTAGCACTGGCGCACGCGTCAACCTTTCCTTTAGACTCATGAATGCATTCTCACACACTCCGTCCCAGACGAAGGACTGATTCTTCTTAGTCAACTGAGTCAACGATGCAGCTATCTTGGAGAAGTCCTGGATAAACTTACGGTAATATCCAGCTAACCCCAAGAAACTTCTTACATCTGTCGCATTCTTGGGCGTAGGCCAATCCTGTACCGTAGTCACCTTCGCAGGGTCCACGGCAATACCATTCTCGGAAACAACATGACCCAAGTATCTCACTTCCCTTCTCCAAAATTGACACTTAGAGAATTTCGCTTTCAATTGGTGTTTCCTCAACACCTCCATCACTATCCTCAAGCGTCCCTTGTGTTCCTCCTCTGTCCTTGAGTAAACAAGGATATCATCTACGAACACAAGAACAAACTTATTCAACTGATCTCTGAATACTCGATTCATAAGATCCACAAAGTAGGCTGGTGCATTGGTCAACCCAAATGACATGACCAACCACTCATAAAATCCAGACGGCGTTCTAAATGTCGTTTTCGGAACACTCTCATCCGCTACTCAGAGCTGATGAAACCCTGTCACGAGGTCCAACTGGGAGAACACTCTTGCTCCTTCCAGTTGATCAATCAAATCATCTATCTGTGGTAGAGGATACTTATTCTTCCTCGTTACCTTATTCAACTCGTGATAGTCAACACACAAATGAAGGGAACCATCTGCCTTAGTGGCAAACACAACTGGTGCTCCCCCACTCGGAGACACTTCTTCTAATATATCCCTTCTTCAAAAGATTGCTGACTTGCACCCCGAGCTCTCGCTGCTCCCTTGGTGCCATACGACGAAGTGGCATCACTATAGGTCTGGCATCTTTCACTAAATCAATACGAAACTCAATCTCTTGGTGTGGTGGAAGCCCGGTCACCTCCTAGAAGACGTCCGAATACTGGCCAACCACGGGCACATCTGACAGCTCATCCTGTGGGATGTCGAGAGAATTTACAAAACTAGCCATGACCCCATCACTAGGTAGACAACCAAACACTACCCCCCACCCAGCATCCGCCCTTACTGTCACCAAAAAGCCCTCACAGTCTACCACCACCCCGTATCTTTGGATCCAATCGACCCCCAATATAATGCCATACCCAGTAAAGCCCAAAACAAAGCAATCACAAACAAACATACATCCATGACTCGATAAGACCAAATTCCTGCAAATCATAATAAGGCTAGTCGAACCACCAATCGGGTTCGTCACAACCAATGGTCTATCGACTATCTCGGGTTCCAGTGCCAACCTATCTACCAGGTCACTAGATATGAAGGAACGGGAAGCCCCAGTATCAAACAAAACTCGAACTAGTACATCATAAATAGAAAGCATACCTTGAATAACAACATTCTTTCCTTTCTCCGCCGTAGTTGGGGCATTCGACGAAGAAGGAACAGCATCAATAGCATATGCTTTCACAATCTGCTTCTCCTTAAGAGGTTGCGGACACTTATCCTTATGATGTCCCACTTGACCACAATTGCAGCACTTCCTTTCCGCTGGCTTGGCCCGACATTCTTTGTCATAATGGCCCTTCTTACCACAGATGAAGCACTCAACATCCTTCTTGTTCTTTTTCTGGCCACCCTTAGATTGGTCCTGCTTCCTCTTATTCTGAGAGTTATTCTTGCCTCCACCGCCTGCTTGCGGCTTTAGCCCTTCCGCAGAAGCAGCCTCAGTCTTTGACTTAGGGTAAAGACAATCTGATCTCAAAACTTTCCCCATAATCGATTCAAAAGTCTCATCGATGTGGTTGATAAGCCTTTCCCCCAAGTATCCATCCAACTGTGAAGACCCGTAACTTCCCCGTAAAGGAAAGTGTCGGATAGTTCGAGAATAAGCCACAACAGAACGCATATAAAAGAACATTTCATTGTATATTACAACAATGCATCAGATTACAAGAATATACAGAGTATGAATAAATATTACACAGAAATATCAGAGATTTAAATTACATTTAAATACATAGCAACGGAAAATAATACAATACACAACTAGAAGAGATATACGGATACAAAGCTTTCCGGATATCGTTCCAGCTGTAAACCAGGATCCTGTGAATATAAATCTGCAAAACCAAAACTAGTAGCTGCCCGTGTCAAAATAAGGGCACCCAGAGTTTAGGTTAAAACAATAAACTCCAGGTCAGTAATGTGACTGGTGTGAGAACTAAAACAGTTATTAATCTTTATTTTTAAAGCTAGGTAAATCAAGGGACCACGCCGTATAACACGGAACGGGTTTCCTCCCAAGAATCCCAGTGCATAAAACAAACAGCGCAATGCTAAATAAAGAAAAATGAAGCTGTTATAAGACCCAGGTCCCATCACACAATGCAACGCAGCCGAGGATAGGGTTTTCCCTTATAACAGCCAAAGAATGCTTGATACGGTTAAAACAAATCGTTTGATACTATTATAAGTGCATAGTGTATAAAACAACTTCAAATCATAAGTATCAATCATAGGCGGCATGGGTACCATATATCATGTCGCCATATATAGGTTTACAAATAAAACCGCAAAGTCACGTATTTGGAAATTGGATTTCCATCTATGAACCGAGGCAAAAGATAGTCCTCAACCGATTCGAGACTGCCTAGCCCGAGTCTCAGGCAAGCGCGCAGGCAAGCCTTGGATCGTCAGGGCCGGTCCACCGATGTGGATTAAACTTAAACCCTGGACACTGCGTTTCGCCGCCCTTTGGGGCGTAAGCGAGCCAACGAATGACTCCATCGGACCCGAATCGTCCGATCTAACCGAGGCGCCTCGCAACAGCAACAACCACATAAGTCAAACTCGTCAGGGCGTGTAAAACCACTGACACCACTTCTAGCTAGGAGGAAACGCAGGCCCTCCCTGAGGTCCGTCTCCCGTTTTTGGTTCATACCGGGTGTGAAACTCGCGAATTCACGTTACACAAAGCTGTGCCACACAGGCTGTGCTTTGATCATCACCACAAGACTTTGCTTTTCAACGGAAGCCTCGATCTATTGCCACTTAGGCATGCCACACAGGCAATTCACTCTATGTGTTTGATATCCATCAGTATATAACCCCTGAGCTCGTATGTCTCAGAGAAGGGCGTTAAGCAAGAGAATAAATTCTCCACCGCCAAACAGATATATATTTAATAGAAATCAATCACACAGGCTAAAATCCAATGTCAGACACACAGTCCATTTACAAGTCCGTTCTGGGTCTGAACGAGACCGAAGGCACCTAGTACCCCCCATATCCATCGATCTCCAAGCACGTCTGGACGATCACTAACTGTTTCCATCTTCTTCGGTGTACAGCCCAATCAAGATCATCAGTAATCACCCAAACGACGTGAAGACTTCTGGTCTTCGACCACCGTCTTCATCTTCGACACCACGTCGAATCAGTTATTCAGAATGGGATAAACCCGGTCTTTCTGAATAACTCGCGTATATATTATAAAAGTGTTACACAAACACAACATACGCCTCATTCCAATTCAGAATATTCTTTTATTCAAATATTCCTATACTTTGGGAAAAGTTCCCATTAATTTTATCCAAGATAAATTCTTTGAATTTATTCTTTAATCTCCTTTGAATATCAATTCAAACTAGTCGGGATTAGCGAACCACACCGAAGTAATCATTTATTTTATTTCCCAATCCCAACCTATTCATCCCATGAAGTAAAACTGGTTATACTTCATATCTAACACCACGGTGTTATCGGTAAATTCAATTACCATTTCACGTTCAAATCTAATTAAAGATTTAACTATCGCCTGGAGCAAAACTGGTGATACTCCATTTTCGATCTTTTCAATCTAATTAAAGATTCATTAAAACTCCACTTAGTTTTAATATTTCTCTGGGTTAAAGAATCAGTGTCATTTAAAAACACAGTTCACGATAAACCCAAAATCACATTCATTAATTATCGGGTTAAAGAACGAGTGTTATTTAAAACACTGTTCACGATAAACCCAAAAATCAATATCAATTCAATTCCAATTAAATCTCATTTAATTGGTACACTTCATTAAATCCAAATAAAAAGATTTAATCTTTTCTCAACTGGGTTCAAGAACAGTGTTAGTGAAGACACCATTCACGACAAACCCAAATCACATTCGATATTCAATACAAGGCTCTGAATAGAAAATATATCGGCTTATATTCAATATTGAATTCTACGACTAACAAACGTCGTATTGGAAATAACGACATAAATATATATCTTTCAAATTTCCATAACAACCCCTGTATAATCACGAATTCCAACATCGAAATATTCCGAAGACAATTTCGATTAAAATCCACTCCAATGCAATCATTGGATATTCTGGTTATTTTCAAAACCCTTTTCAAATTCAATTTATTTATTTAAAAATAAATAGAATTATATTTCTAGTTCAAAACTAGTTCATTTTGATAAAAATCTATTTTTATCTTTTCAAATATGGAGTTTTTCATCCCAAATCTTCACAAATCATTTCTTATGATTTTACACAAATTATTACTATTTTTAATAATTTTATCAAGGCCCGTACAGTCGATTTCCATCAATGGCCATCGAACTGCACTTACAGCGACCTTTTTCAAATTTGATTTGGACATAATTCCAAATCCAACCGTTAGATTTCAAATTTCTAACATTCGCTAGAAAGCTCTTTTCGATACGAACCCAACGGTTCCGGTTTTAGGAGAATCCGACGGTCGGATCTCCCGTAATGTCCGTTTGAAATAAATGGTCGAAATTCACGAACTGCGGCGGCGCGTTCTATTCAGGCCATTATATTATATATATAATATATATAATATATATTTCGTCGATTTTCTATTCAAAACGAATTATATAAATAGTTTTAAAATTAGTTTCAAAATCTATTTCAACTTCCATTTCAATTCAAAGCAAAATTGAATTCTTCTTTATAGATTCGTTTCAAAATTCATTTCTATTCCATTCAAATTTCAATTCAATTTGAATTCGTTTTCAATTCAATTCATTTCGAAATCGTTTTCAATTCAATTCATTTCGAAATCGTTTTCAATTCAATTCATTTCGAAATCGTTTTCAATTCAATTAATTTCGAAATCGTTTTCAATTCAATTCATTTCGAAATCGTTTCCAATTCACTTTGAATTCGTTTTCAATTCAATTCATTTCGAAATCGTTTCCAATTCACTTTGAATTCGTTTCCAATTCACTTTGAATTCGTTTTCAATTCAATTCATTTCGAAATCGATATAAATATCGTTCACGTCAAAATGGCGTCAATCTAATCAACATGGCTTCATATATTGATATTTTCAAATATTCCATTTCGAATATTTCTATTTCAAATATTTCTATTTTAAAACTGGAATGAGGCCCAATCAATTACCATATAAAGTTAATTATATGGATTTTCATACAACACATGTATAATAGCATTGAAAAATAATCAACCATCAACCAAAGTGCACTACACTGTATAAGCATCCAATATAGATATCTAACGCTTATAACAGCCTGTCAATCAATCGATCGACATATTTAATCAATCAGGATGAGTGAACTTCAAATTTCATCCCAACACCCGTGTGGGGTTTCAAATAATCAAACACAGATTTTATTTGTGCAGTTGGGCGATGTGTGAAATTTATCGACCCAATCAATATCAGTCAAATCAGTGTATATACAAACAAATCGGCCGATTTGTTTATAACTATTCATTTATTCACATTCACGTTAAAAATTATATTTTTAACGATAAAACATTTTATTTCAACCTATGAATTTCTATTCAATTCATTTACACAATAAAATGATATTTTTATTTTCTAACATATTTTAGAAAATTTCGGTGGCATAACGGCACGATACTAGAAACGGGACGAGGCCTAGCCTTATCCCCGGTCTAGTGAAGGCCCACGCCATTCACACCTCAATCATATCAATTTCAATTTCACCAAAACAATCAAATCCAAATCAAATAATCTAACCAACTACACAACCAATCAAACAAGTCCATGGTCTGTGGACGGGTGTCGGGTGCTTCTAATAAGCACCGTCTGCATCCTAGTATATATATATATATATATATATATATATATATATATATATATATATATATAACTAGAAAAGTAGAATTTGAGTGAGAAGTTCTCACCTATAGCTATCCAACTTCACGACACTCCTATTGTAGAGATCTTCGTCGTTCTCGCCCTTTTTGACCGCTTGGTTGTCGTAGCCACTACATATGTAAAAATCGAATTTTTTACTTCGCTATTCAATATATAAAAATCGAAGTTTTACTTTGCTATTCAATATATAAAAATCGAAGTTTTTTTCTACTATGTTATATAGATAAAAATTATATTTTTATCACGCTATTTTCTATATAAAGATTTTGCTTTTTTTAAATTTAAAGATTTCACCTTTTTAAATTTAAAGATTTCACCTTTTTAAATTTAAAGATTTCACCTTTTTAAATTTAAAGATTTCACCTTTTTAAATTTAAAGATTTCACCCTTTTTAAATTTAAAGATTTCACCTTTTTAAATTTAAAGATTTCACCTTTTTAAATTTCTCATCTTTTTCCATTTAAAATTCAAATCTTTTTCTATTTAAAATCTTAAAATAAAATCAGTTTTACCTATATAAAATAATCAGTTTTTCCTATATAAAATAATCAGTTTTTCCTATATAAAATAATCAGTTTTTCCTATATAAAATAATCGGTTTTTCCTATATAAAATAATCAGTTTTTCCTATATAAAATAATGTACAAAACTCACTGTTGTCTTCTTGGAACGGCTGGTACCGAAGTCGAACTGTTCTGGTCACCTAGGGTTCAAGATTGACGCGCCGTTGGACAACCCCATCAGACCGCGGAAGTCGGAAGTGGGTGTCCCTGCAGATCGGCGGCTCGATTTTGATCCTGGCGTCGCGGTTGTGGGACTCGAGGGGGGCGACTGCGCGAGAGG
The DNA here is from genome assembly GCA_030737875.1 of Allium sativum. NCBI lineage: Eukaryota > Viridiplantae > Streptophyta > Magnoliopsida > Asparagales > Amaryllidaceae > Allium > Allium sativum. The sequence continues at coordinate 100,582,759 of CM060911.1, read as the reverse complement.
GAGGGGAGGCGGCTGCGCCTTGGCGGCGTCACTGGCGGTCCTTCTGGAGGGAGTGGCGACGGATTTCGCCTGTTGAGGAGCGAGCGTCGATCGCCATTTCCCCCTTTTTTTTTATTTCATTCTGATTTGTTAACGGGGAAGAAAAGATATATAATATATATAAATATTATTTATTTATTTATTTATTATTATTTTTTTTAAAATTCGAAAAGTTGACTTTTTAATACTAACCCTGAATCAGGCCCACCGACTGTCGTCCCTAGCGTTTCACCCCCATTCTGAACACAATGGGATATGTATCGCAAGCTGATTCGACCGCCTCGATAAGTTTCCGTTGAATTTACATTTAAATCACTATATTGAATTTTAAACGTACATTTCAAATTACCGGGGTCACATACTAACTCTAAAAATTCTCGAAAAATATTCTCTAGCTTCGTATTGACGATACGGTCCTAACAAAACTAGTTTCGTCAAATTCTGAGACCGTTTGAGAAATGGCCAATTTCCAGTCGATTAAAATCCACTAAAAATGGTCAAACGCATTTTCCTATGCCACGCTCACATATTGATTCGAAAAATTATGAAATTTAAAACCTAGCAATAACTTTACATCCCGAACCCAACAAAACTGGTTTCGTCGAAATCCGAGGTCATTTGCAAAATGTCCATTTTTAAGGGCCTGAATTCCATAGCGACTATTCAGAATTTTCAACTGGACTTATCATTTGATTCCCGATATGAAATCTTGATTTTTCGGATTCGTTGGAAAGATATTATCAATTAGATCCCATTATTTTTGGTTTCACTAAAATCCGGATTGTTTTGCACCCGGTACATTCAATTGAAGTTTGAAATCGAATTATCGAACTACCGCGCCAATTTCAATTCCTTTTATAATTATATATAATTATTTATATTCTAACGACGACGCGTATAATATATACGTTCTATTTATATTCAAAATAAATTTCTCGTCGATATTATTTAAAATAATTCATTTTAAATAATCAAAATTCGCTAAAATTGCCAAAATAAAAATTTCAAACTGGCTCGCATTTTCCGGGTTGTTACAATCTCCCCCACTTAAAACTTTTCGTCCCCGAAAAGGAACAAAGTCGAAAGTGGTTTGATTAATCAACTCTACGCTCGATTTGGCTTGCATTCTCCAACCTTTCAGTTTCTGAGAATTTTCAAATTTTCAAAAATTTGGCTAACACCCTAAATTTTTGAAAAATTTCGCCATAACCTCCCCTGCACCGGGAGCATCGGGGAATTTCAAATAGCTTCCCCGGTCCTTCAGATCTCAAAAAGAAAAAGAAAAGGCCAAGCGGCTAGCCAATAGGCTCATAAAATCATCATCACCCAAACAAACAGTAAATTATGTAGTAAACATGTACCTATTTGTCGGGCAAACAAATTTTATTCTCTGCTCTAGCCTCCTTGCTATGACCTGTTCAATGATATACATGTATATGCAAGCAGATGCAACCAATTTTCAATACAACCCAATATTTGGTTCAATTAGGCTAAATGGTTCAAAATTATCAACCAAATAAACAAACAACACAAACATCAATCAATTAGTGGATTAGAGTTTTCAAATTCATAATTTTGATACATATACAAAAAATCATGTTTTTGATGCCAATTCACAACAATGTGTTCTAGCTATATTAGTTTTGGTTCTCACACCAGTCTAATGGAAATATATAGAAAATCACACCTTCGAAACACGAACATAAATTTTGGTGATGGAGCTCCATCATCAAAATCATTCCCGAGCGACTAGAGTGTAATTCTATATCTATCCAGTATATTAGAACTTCGAATATACGTTCATGACGCGTATATGAAAAATCTTTATATACTCGATTGTCCATATTCAAAATAAATAAATAACCAAATACGAATAATTGATTTAAATTTCAAAACAAAATTGTTTTCATTTGAAAAATATACTCTTCACACTCGTTCTAGGATACTGCTGATCCTATCTCTAACGAGTCACTCTCATTGGATATTACTAATCCAATATCTGATGAATTCTTTCGTATGGTTCTAATGTGCCTTGTTCTCTAAGCTTTGTAAACCAAAGCTCTGATACCAACTGTGAAGACCCGTAACTTCCCCGTAAAGGAAAGTGTCGGATAGTTCGAGAATAAGCCACAACAGAACGCATATAAAAGAACATTTCATTGTATATTACAACAATGCATCAGATTACAAGAATATACAGAGTATGAATAAATATTACACAGAAATATCAGAGATTTAAATTACATTTAAATACATAGCAATGGAAAATAATACAATACACAACTAGAAGAGATATACGGATACAAAGCTTTCCGGATATCGTTCCAGCTGTAAACCAGGATCCTGTGAATATAAATCTGCAAAACCAAAACTACTAGCTGCCCGTGTCAAAATAAGGGCACCCAGAGTTTAGGTTAAAACAATAAACTCCAGGTCAGTCATGTGACTGGTGTGAGAACTAAAACAGTTATTAATCTTTAGTTTTAAAGCTAGGTAAATGAAGGGACCACGCCGTATAACACGGAACGGGTTTCCTCCCAAGAATCCCAGTGCATAAAACAAACAGCGCAATGCTAAATAAAGAAAAATGAAGCTGTTATAAGACCCAGGTCCCATCACACAATGCAACGCAGCCGAGGATAGGGTTTTCCCTTATAACAGCCAAAGAATGCTTGATACGGTTAAAACAAATCGTTTGATACTATTATAAGTGCATAGTGTATAAAACAACTTCAAATCATAAGTATCAATCATAGGCGGCATGGGTACCATATATCATGTCGCCATATATAGGTTTACAAATAAAACCGCAAAGTCACGTATTTGGAAATTGGATTTCCATCTATGAACCGAGGCAAAAGATAGTCCTCAACCGATTCGAGACTGCCTAGCCCGAGTCTCAGGCAAGCGCGCAGGCAAGCCTTGGATCGTCAGGGCCGGTCTACCGATGTGGATTAAACTTAAACCCTGGACACTGCGTTTCGCCGCCCTTTGGGGCGTAAGCGAGCCAACGAATGACTCCATCGGACCCGGATCGTCCGATCTAACCGAGGCGCCTCGCAACAGCAACAACCACATAAGTCAAACTCGTCAGGGCGTGTAAAACCACTGACGCCACTTCTAGCTAGGAGGAAACGCAGGCCCTCCCTGAGGTCCGTCTCCCGTTTTTGGTTCATACCGGGTGTGAAACTCGCGAATTCACGTTACACAAAGCTGTGCCACACAGGCTGTGCTTTGATCATCACCACAAAACTTTGCTTTTCAACATAAGCCTCGATCTATTGCCACTTAGGCATGCCACACAGGCAATTCACTCTATGTGTTTGATATCCATCAGTATATAACCCCTGAGCTCGTATGTCTCAGAGAAGGGCGTTAAGAAAGAGAATAAATTCTCCGCCGCCAAACAGATATATATTTAATAGAAATCAATCACACAGACTAAAATCCAATGTCAGACACACAGTCCATTTACAAGTCCGTTCTGGGTCTGAACGAGACCGGAGGCACCTAGTACCCCGCATATCCATCGATCTCCAAGCACGTCTGGACGATCACTAACTGTTTCCATCTTCTTGGGTGTACAGCCCAATCAAGATCATCAGTAATCACCCAAACGACGTGAAGACTTCCGGTCTTCGACCACCGTCTTCATCTTCGACACCACGTCGAATCAGTTATTCAGAATGGGATAAACCCGGTCTTTCTGAATAACTCGCGTATATATTATAAAAGTGTTACACAAACACAACATACGCCTCATTCCAATTCAGAATATTCTTTTATTCAAATATTCCTATACTTTGGGAAAAGTTCCCATTAATTTTATCCAAGATAAATTCTTTGAATTTATTCTTTAATCTCCTTTGAATATCAATTCAAACTAGTCGGGATTAGCGAACCACACCGAAGTAATCATTTATTTTATTTCCCAATCCCAACCTATTCATCCCATGAAGTAAAACTGGTTATACTTCATATCTAACACCACGGTGTTATCGGTAAATTCAATTACCATTTCACGTTCAAATCTAATTAAAGATTTAACTATCGCCTGGAGCAAAACTGGTGATACTCCATTTTCGATCTTTTCAATCTAATTAAAGATTCATTAAAACTCCACTTAGTTTTAATATTTCTCTGGGTTAAAGAATCAGTGTCATTTAAAAACACAGTTCACGATAAACCCAAAATCACATTCATTAATTATCGGGCTAAAGAACGAGTGTTATTTAAAACACTGTTCACGATAAACCCAAAAATCAATATCAATTCAATTCCAATTAAATCTCATTTAATTGGTACACTTCATTAAATCCAAATAAAAAGATTTAATCTTTTCTCAACTGGGTTCAAGAACAGTGTTAGTGAAGACACCATTCACGACAAACCCAAATCACATTCGATATTCAATACAAGGCTCTGAATAGAAAATATATCGGCTTATATTCAATATCGAATTCTACGACTAACAAACGTCGTATTGGAAATAATGACATAAATATATATCTTTCAAATTTCCATAACAACCCCTGTATAATCACGAATTCCAACATCGAAATATTCCGAAGACAATTTCGATTCAAATCCACTCCAATGCAATCATTGGATATTCTGGTTATTTTCAAAACCCTTTTCAAATTCAATTTATTTATTTAAAAATAAATAGAATTATATTTCTAGTTCAAAACTAGTTCATTTCGATAAAAATCTATTTTTATCTTTTCAAATATGGAGTTTTTCATCCCAAATCTTCACAAATCATTTCTTATGATTTTACACAAATTAATACTATTTTTAATAATTTTATCAAGGCCCGTACAGTCGATTTCCATCAATGGCCATCGAACTGCACTTACAACGACCTTTTTCAAATTTGATTTGGACTTAATTCCAAATCCAACCGTTAGATTTCAAATTTCTAACATTCGCTAGAAAGCTCTTTTCGATACGAACCCAACGGTTTCGGTTTTAGGAGAATCCGACGGTCGGATCTCCCGTAATGTCCGTTTGAAATAAATGGTCGAAATTCACGAACTGCCGTGGCGCGTTCTATTCAGGCCATTATATTATATATATAATATATATAATATGTATTTCGTCGATTTTCTATTTAAAACGAATTATATAAATAGTTTTAAAATTCGTTTCAAAATCTATTTCAACTTCCATTTCAATTCAAAGCAAAATTGAATTCTTCTTTATAGATTCGTTTCAAAATTCATTTCTATTCCATTCAAATTTCAATTCAATTTGAATTCGTTTTCAATTCAATTCATTTCGAAATCGTTTTCAATTCAATTCATTTCGAAATTGTTTTCAATTCAATTCATTTCGAAATCGTTTTCAATTCAATTCATTTCGAAATCGTTTTCAATTCAATTCATTTCGAAATCGTTTTCAATTCAATTCATTTCGAAATCGTTTCCAATTCACTTTGAATTCGTTTTCAATTCAATTCATTTCGAAATCGTTTTCAATTCACTTTGAATTCGTTTCCAATTCACTTTGAATTCGTTTTCAATTCAATTCATTTCGTAATCGATATAAATATCGTTCACGTCAAAATGGCGTCAATCTAATCAACACGGCTTCATATATTGATATTTTCAAATATTCCATTTCGAATATTTCTATTTCAAATATTTCTATTTTAAAACTGGAATGAGGCCCAATCAATTACCATATAAAGTTAATTATATGGATTTTCATACAACACATGTATAATAGCATTGAAAAATAATCAACCATCAACCAAAGTGCACTACACTGTATAAGCATCCAATATAGATATCTAACGCTTATAACAGCCTGTCAATCAATCGATCGACATATTTAATCAATCAGGATGAGTGAACTTCAAATTTCATCCCAACACCCGTGTGGGGTTTCAAATAATCAAACACAGATTTTATTTGTGCAGTTGGGCGATGTGTGAAATTTATCGACCCAATCAATATCAGTCAAATCAGTGTATATACAAACAAATCGGCCGATTTGTTTATAACTATTCATTTATTCACATTCACGTTAAAAATTATATTTTTAACGATAAAACATTTTATTTCAACCTATGAATTTCTATTCAATTCATTTACACAATAAAATGATATTTTTATTTTCTAACATATTTTAGAAAATTTCGGCGGCATAACGGCACGATACTAGAAACGGGACGAGGCCTAGCCTTATCCCCGGTCTAGTGAAGGCCCACGCCATTCACACCTCAATCATATCAATTTCAATTTCACCAAAACAATCAAATCCAAATCAAATAATCTAACCAACTACACAACCAATCAAACAAGTCCATGGTCTGTGGACGGGTGTCGGGTGCTTCTAATAAGCACCGTCTGCATCCTAGTATATACATATATATATAACTAGAAAAGTAGAATTTGAGTGAGAAGTTCTCACCTATAGCTATCCAACTTCACGACACTCCTATTGTAGAGATCTTCGTCGTTCTCGCCCTTTTTGACCGCTTCGTTGTCGTAGCCACTACATATGTAAAAATCGAATTTTTACTTCGCTATTCAATATATAAAAATCGAAGTTTTGCTTTGCTATTCAATAAATAAAAATCGAAGTTTTACTTTGCTATTCAATATATAAAAATCGTAGTTTTTTTCTACTATGTTATATAGATAAAAATTATATTTTTATCACGCTATTTTCTATATAAAGATTTCGCTTTTTTTAAATTTAAAGATTTCACCTTTTTAAATTTAAAGATTTCACCTTTTTAAATTTAAAGATTTCACCTTTTTAAATTTAAAGATTTCACCTTTTTAAATTTAAAGATTTCACCCTTTTTAAATTTAAAGATTTCACCTTTTTAAATTTCTCATCTTTTTCCATTTAAAATTCAAATCTTTTTCTATTTAAAATCTTAAAATAAAATCAGTTTTTCCTATATAAAATAATCAGTTTTTCCTATATAAAATAATCAGTTTTTCCTATATAAAATAATCAGTTTTTCCTATATAAAATAATCAGTTTTTCCTATATAAAATAATGTACAAAACTCACTGTTGTCTTCTTGGAACGGCTAGTACCGAAGTCGAACTGTTCTGGTCACCTAGGGTTCAAGATTGACGCGCCGTTGGACAACCCCATCAGACCGCGGAAGTCGGAAGTGGGTGTCCCTGCAGATCGGCGGCTCGATTTTGATCCTGGCGTCGCGGTTGTGGGACTCGAGGGGGGAGACTGCGCGAGAGGGAGGGGAGGCGGCTGCGCCTTGGCGGCGTCACTGGCGGTCCTTCTGGAGGGAGTGGCGACGGATTTCGCCTGTGGAGGAGCGAGCGTCGATCGCCATTTCCCCCTTTTTTTTTATTTCATTCTGATTTGTTAACGGGGAAGAAAAGATATATAATATATATAAATATTATTTATTTATTTATTATTATTATTATTATTTTAAAATTCGAAAAGTTGACTTTTTAATACTAACCCTGAATCAGGCCCACCGACTGTCGTCCCTAGCGTTTCACCCCCATTCTGAACACAATGGGATATGTATCGCAAGCTGATTCGACCGCCTCGATAAGTTTCCGTTGAATTTACATTTAAATCACTATATTGAATTTTAAACGTACATTTCAAATTACCGGGGTCACATACTAACTCTAAAAATTCTCGAAAAATATTCTCTAGCTTCGTATTGACGATACGGTCCTAACAAAACTAGTTTCGTCAAATTCTGAGACCGTTTGAGAAATGGCCAATTTCCAGTCGATTAAAATCCACTGAAAATGGTCAAACGCATTTTCCTATGCCACACTCACATATTGATTCGAAAAATTATGAAATTTAAAACCTAGCAATAACTTTACATCCCGAACCCAACAAAACTGGTTTCGTCGAAATCCGAGGTCATTTGCAAAATGTCCATTTTTAAGGGCCTGAATTCCATAGCGACTATTCAGAATTTTCAACTGGACTTATCATTTGATTCCCGATATGAAATCTTGATTTTTCGGATTCGTTGGAAAGATATTATCAATTAGATCCCATTATTTTTGGTTTCACTAAAATCCGGATTGTTTTGCACCCGGTACATTCAATTGAAGTTTGAAATCGAATTATCGAACTACCGCGCCAATTTCAATTCCTTTTATAATTATATATAATTATTTATATTCTAACGACGACGCGTATAATATATACGTTCTATTTATATTCAAAATAAATTTCTCGTCGATATTATTTAAAATAATTCATTTTAAATAATCAAAATTCGCTAAAATTGCCAAAATAAAAATTTCAAACTGGCTCGCATTTTCCGGGTTGTTACACCAACCCAGTAATGAACTTCTCATTCTTCTTCTCAGGAGTACCGATAAGAGATAGTCCATACTTTGACTAAGTGTCGAACTCAGCAATATAGTCAGAGACTGCCCTACCACTCTGCTTGAGTTCCAAGAATCTCTTAAACAACACTGACTTCTGGGCAGCTGGAATGAACTTCTCGTTAAAGCGAGCCTTGAACTGATCCCAAGTAACCTGATCTTCTGGAGTAGCTGTTCTAATGGCATTCCTCCAATTCATCGCTCGCCCTTGCAGCTGACGAGACGCTAGCCTTCTCTTCATCGCATCCTCAAGACCCAAGTCATCGAAGATACAATCACAGCTATCCGTCCAATCTGGAACATCTATGGCCGACTCCGTTCCATGGAACGGCTTCCCACCAAGGTTAGTGTAATCCTTGCACAACGTGGCGAAATCGATCCTAGGCGCCTACACTACTGGGCCAACACCAACTCCGGGATTGGGAACTGCACCTTGCGCTTCTCTAAGCATGTCCCTCATGAGGTCAGTAAACATCGCCCTCATGTCAGCAGCATTCCCATTATTGGCTCCCCTACCAGCACCTCTAGCATATCGGCTCATCGTCAATCTGTAAAAGGGAAACGATTAACGACCCCATAGTGGTGCTAGTGCAGTACGACTTCACTCTTATACTACTAATAGTACATACATATATAACTTTTGAAAACCAAAGTAATCACAAATACGCGCTCTCATATACGTACTATCTCTCCCTAGTGTCTTTCCCTAGGTTAACTACGCAACCTAGAGCTCTGATACCAAGTGTGACAGCCCGCCTCGCACCAACTGACATTTACTCCAAAGGTGCGCTGTACACATGCCCAGTTGGCACGGAACGGGTCGTCGGAAGGAAAAAGGGAAGAAGGAAATGAACTAACAAAGAACCTGTAGAATGTCTCACAACGCATAGAATAAAATATAATAATAACATACTTGACATAAAACAGGTGAGACAGTGCATAAGCTGAAATAACTAACGTAGCAGCGGAAAATCCAAGTACAGCTTATGATCCAAAGTTAAACATTATTACAAATTTTCAAACTGTCTCAAAGCAAAAGCAAGATAAAGGAGGTACACTACTAATGCCCAAGTAGCGACCACCAACGACACAGGGAGAAAATCTATATATCGTATGTGGAAGCCTCCTGCCCACCTCCGAATCAGCTACTCGCGCATCACCAGCTAACCTATCTCTAGTCTGCTCGTGTGAGCACCCAGAGTTTTAAGAGGAGACATAAAACTCTGGGTCAGACATAAAGCCTGGTATGAGCAATAAGCATCTAAACAGAAAAATAATAGGTAGACTAAAACATACCTGGACCTGCAACCAAAGAGTTAGCACTACATACTGTACAACACTCTAAGGTGTCATATCAAATGGTGTAAAGATACGGAGGTGGGGGTGTGCATGTCATAGTGATGGCAAACAATCAAACATAGCATCCATCCTCACATCTCTCACTCAGTGCGTAAAGCATACGATATTCATCACTTCGATCACCCAACATACCTTGCTACGATCACTTTGCCCCATGAAGTCATAAATGGCTTCACTGCACTGATAACGTAGCCACTAATCCTTCGCTATGTCCACTTGCCCCATGGAGTGATTCACCCCATCTGCGCTGGCTCATAGCCTTACCAATCCTTTACTATGTCCACTTGCCCCATGGAGTTATTCACCCCATCTGCGCTGGCTCATAGTCTTACTACGCATCACTTTGCCCCTCAAGTCATAATGACTCTACTGCACTGATAACGTATTCTTGCTACCATCACCTTGCCCCTCGAGTCATAATGACTCTACTACATTGATAAGTAGCCCATCATCCATTTTCAATGGTGAATCGAAGTTATGAACGTCGACAACTCCTTAGCACATGTCCTGCAGCAAAGCCCGACCATGAAGTGAACTCATCGGTTCCCAATTGGATCCTAAGCTCTAACTTCCCATATTGGACTACCTTTGCATCTCGGGTTATTGGTCAATACTGGGTCGGGTTCCTCTTCAAGCCATCGGTTCGGGTCGGGTCCACTACGTTGCGTCGGTTTATGGTCTTCTTCTGGCAACGGTTCGGTTCGGCTTCACTACATCACGTCGGTTTGGGTCGGGTGTCCCACTTCGGGTCGGGTTGGGTCGCCATCTCCCCTCCAGTTCGTGCTCCCGCTTCGATCAGCTCCCTCGTTCTTCATTTACTTCGATGCGATCCTCCTCCTTTAGCCGATCCGATCCCCCTCCTTAATCCGATCCGGTCCCAATATTGCTAGCATGGCCTTCCTTTTTGCCAGATTTCTCAAGTGTCAAGTTCCGATCCGATCGAATCTCTTGCCCAGTTCACTTATCCGATCTGAGCCACCATATCCGATCCGATCCGAAAACCTGCACTGTTTCCTTAAACTTTTCCAGCAAGTGTTTTACACCATTCGACGATGTTTTCGACCATTCTAACTATTGAAATCAATCACAAAGCATATCATACAGTCATAGCAACATGCATAATCAACCACAAACATTAAGACATCAATATGATAGGTTAAAGTGGATCAAACATACCCAAACCCCCATATTTCCCCTTAAGCATGTTTAGGAGAAACTAATGAAAGGATTATCAAAACTTAACCAAATGAACCCAAATTCATATCAGGGGTCTAAAACATCATTTTAGAATTTATGAACATTTTTCCAGAATTTTATCATGTTTAAATTCGCTAATTAACACTAATTACCCTTAATTAGCCATAATTAGTGAGGAACTATGCAAATCACTCACCTTAGCCACAAATAAACTAAGATCTGAAATAAATCTCTAATTTGATGCAAATCCCAATGCTAAACAGCGGCTCCAATGTTGATTTGGTGTAGATCTTTCTTGATTTGATGTTGCTAAGCTTAATCCTTTATTAAAAGATGATTTGGAGGTGATTTAGAGGTTAGAGGCCATTTTTAGGGTTTCTTGGAGATAAGTGGAGGCTAGAAAACTGAAATGGAATGATTCTCTAACTCATTTCATCCTCCCCATAACCCTAATCCTGAAATGGGTTATGGGCCTATTCACTAATCACCCTATTTGGCCCGGTTAAGCAGTTTTTCACCTTCCAAACCTTATTTCAGCCATATCTCCCAAACGGTAAGTCCGTTTGGCTATTATGACCACTCTACGGAAAGGTAAACCATCAAACAAATCTAATGGAAGTGGTTTTAGGTCAAAATTCCTTTCCAATCAAAAGTTATGGCCAAAACAAGATCAGCTAGGGGCAAAACGGTCATTTAAAAATCGGCAAAAATCATGAACATGGGAAATGACTCTAATAGATGTTTCCCAAAGTTACATGACCATACGACTTCATACGGGAAAGAAATAAATATCCTACGATCCTCCGATGCGTAGAATGCGGGTTGTTACATACAATCTACCCCCCTTAAAAGAATTTCGTCCTCAAAATTAAGGAGTAACTAGGAGATTCCAATTAAATTTAAAATCATATATCATATTAAAACACATATACGGATCATCCCCTAACAACTATAGCAAACCAGGTACCCAAAATACATATGTAATTTACCAAACGGTTCACAGAAATCAAAACAATTAGCTATCAATCATAGTCATTTTCTTTACTAGACATATCTGTTATTAATGGGAAAACATTTTCATTTTTATGCCTTACTACTCTTCCACTTTCATTAGTTCCTCAACATAAACTGGTAAGTAAATAATCCTCTAATTATTGACCCCGAAGACCAAAATCAACATTAGGTCAACACCCGAAAAATAATTTATCCCAACCAGTCCCTAGTTAGGTTCCAATTTCTTGACTCCATATCTTAACTCCTTATCAACTTGTATTACCCTATTTTCTTATTTCAAGGAAATCCTTCTGATAATATTTGGTAAAATAATCCCTAAACTTACTTACTTCACTAGTTTGAACCAGATTAATTCACATACCTCTATCTGCTTCAAATTCTCCTTTTAAATTCCAATCCAGTTTAATCCCATTTAACATAACCTTAGTTAACTCCAGTCCACTCAATTCACTTCTACTGCCTTAATCCACTTGACTTGCTTTATTTAAATCGTCAAGTTCCTAAATTTGAAATCACGGTTTTTATTTCAAACCGGTTTGAATATAGTTTGAAATCGCCTTCCTTATTTTCAAAACCTTTGAATTTCCCAAGACAATTTATTTTTCTTTACAAACAATCTTCCATCACAAATCTTTCTAACTTCCGAAATTTCAAATTCAAGTTCCAAATTTGAATTTAGTTTTGGATCGTCTCATTTGTATATTTTGTTCGTATACAAATTACATTTGGTTATATATAATCGTCTCAATGTTATAATATGTTACCAAATTATAATAGCAACCAACATAGCTACTTAAAATAATTTCTGAAAATTATTCTTTTACCTCAAAACATAATTTTGGGTAAGATTATTTCATTTACCCAAAATTTTAAAACAATATTTGTCAAATTACTCTGTTCAAGAGTTTATAAACACCTATCGATACAATTTGCAATCTTGTATCGATCAAAATTCATAATCCACCCAACAAACCAATTAACACAATATAAAAAAATTTATATCAACTAACAAATACGCCCTCATATATATACACTCAAAATCAATTTAGTGTATTACTAACCCCATCTCTATTGAGTTACGCCACAGAGCCAAGATTATATTGTAAACTATTGCTCTAATACCAACTGTAACGACCCGAAAAGTTCCGATCCGGATTGTCGATACTAATACATTTCTTGTATCACATATCAACTAATCAACCATCAGAAATTAACAAACAATTAATAGAAAGAATTTAGCGGGTGAGGAATAGAAAGAAAGAAAGTTAGAGTAGAAGAAAAAGAAGAACTAATCACAACAGAATCAGAGTATAATGAATCTCACAGCAGAACTGAATAAAATATATTATATATCATCTTGGAATACAAAACCATATTTATACTTACAAACATCATCAGAGTACAGCATATATACAACACATCGGAATTAAACTCTATATATCTAATGTTGAAGTCTCCTGCTCCAAGACCTTTAAGTGAATTTGTAAAATACTGAAACCATTTGAATGCCCATACAAATTTGGGCACCCAAGAGTTTAGGGAAAATGCAGAAAAATAAACTCTGGGTCAGTCTTGGGACTGGTGTGAGTAAATGATTTTAAAACAGCTTGATTTTAACGTTCAAAAATTCTTTTTAAATAAAAGATAATCGTAAGACCGATCCACACATAAATACGGATGGTTTTTACCTTACGATAACCCAAAACATTTTGAAATCAATATCTTATGATATTATAATAGTGTCTAAATACAAATAAATAGCAATCTTGCGGAATGCTTGCATCTCACACTCCATATATATAGTATACAATCAAAACCCCAGGCGCTTATTGGATGTATATCACTAGGTTCAACAAGAGCGTCTTGCAACCTGGCCTACTCATTACCAACAACTCATTTGCCTTGAGTGTATTGAATGTATATCACCAACGGTTGGGAGCTACCCATCGTTTCCTGAAAAGCGGCCGCATCAAAATAGATTAAAGAAGCAAAAGGAATTTATCTAGACAGGTGATTATACACCCTAATAGGAGCGGCCCACATAGCCATGCTAGCTCCCCGATTTTTGTCATTTCCCAGTTGATGAGGCTTGAGGTTAGAAGTTACCTTTAGAACATCTGGCTACCATTCACTTTGAATGCCACATTGTCAGATCTGTCAAATCACTAATTGACGTCCACAAATATACTCTAGATGTAAAAGAAGGGCCATTCTTTGCCATCATCTTGGTATATTTTTAAAAATAAATGTAAGTGGTTTTTAGGAAATACTCTGTTAGACATTCGTCCATACAAGTCACTTAAGAAAAGGATAAACTGAAGGTACTCTCCTACAACACCCATTACAAGAATTACCCCATAGATCAGTAGCAAATAGTCCTTGCAATTCCGAAGATTTCAATCACGAAAGAATCACAAGTTACAACAACTCGGGCGACCATCAGAGAATTTTAACAAGTAATTATTTTGCTCATTACGATCTACGGTCTTCAATTTCACCATTTATATACGTCTCTTACACGTTAGTTTAAGAATTGTGGATCTAGTACAAAGTGGTTTTAGGCCCAGTTCCCATCCCGATCTCTTCGAACTAATGCGTAAAAAATATTATTAGATACTTGGTGTTTTAACTATCAAATTTAAATAGTGTAGATGAGTAAAAATATTTATACAAACTATTTTATATTTAATTTACAAAGCTGGCTAGTTCAATTTATTTTACTTGTATAAACCTCAATTCTGACTCCAGAATAACAGCCAACATAAGAAGATTAAAAATGTCAATGTTTCATTCTAACTAATTTAGATTTCATTTGTTCACTTTATAACATAACAGATAAATTAGCAACAATTATTTTACACAACATTAACATTCAACATTGATTTCACGTTTGATTTCAACCTAATAATAGTTTGAAATATCGATCTTTGATCACGACTTATTTCACAATTCTTATTATTCCAAATTCTATGGAAATAAATATATTATTTTCATTTAAACTTTTATTTTCGTTGCAATAGACTATTAGTAACAATACATACAAAAGTATATAAACGTTCGAGATTCGACTTTACGCTTACACGACAACATTTTATTTGCAATTGCAAATTTCTAAATAGCTTCCCGATCCCTTTGTTTATTTATTTCTTATTACTTTTATTAAAGATCAATTATATTAAAATTGATTAGTTTAAATAGTCCTTCATTATAATCGTTTAAGTGAACTTCCCGTTAATATATATACATACATAGACATATATATATATACACATATATATAATCTAAATTTAAAAAGAAACTTTACCTTTAACAAAACATTATTTAATAAATTTTTATTCATTTGCATTCAGGCCCGAAGGCCCAAAGGCCTGAATACACTTAACAGATATTGGCTCATACTCTATTTTTTCACATTATTGAACTAAGAAATAACTATGGACATCGATCTCTATCTTTATCTTGCCAGATCCTTTCGTCCCTCTTTCTTTGCTTCAGCCAACGATCCAAAACCCTGCCGAACCCGAGTTCGACACAATAAAAATGCTGATCTGCACGTTTGCTAACCCTTTGTTCCTGATTCGATCTTCTTCCTTCTTATTTATTTTTCCCCACCTGCTATCTGTTCTTCACCACTCTTGTGCACCCCGTGCACTGTACACGTGCACGGTCTGCTTCTTGACCATCTTGACACCGCTGTAGTCACCACAAACCAAAAACCCACGCCTGAATCCATTCCTTCCACTACTATGTGCTCCAGTCCAGTATATCAAAATGTTGGACTTCCATCGTCAGTTCACCATTTTTGTCTTTACCAAATTTGCCTCACATCGCCCTTTTCCACCACCGATTACCTCCAGATTTTTGTTAGAGATTGGTGACGACCCTTCGATCTCACTCTAGGACTTCTCCACCTCGCTCCAGTTTGTCAATGAACCCAGCACCCCAAAACAGTAGTAAATACACTAATTTGATCTAATTTTGTTTACTCCGACCCTTAAGATTTAAATTTGTAATTTTCACATGATCTCCATTCTTCCACGTGCCTCCAGTCCTGACACCATGATTCCCGATCATCCCCCTAGCCATAATTTCCCAAAATCCACTTTCCAATTAACACAGAAATTCCCGTCCCTTAAGCTACTAAAAATCATGATTTTTGTACTAAAATTCATGGTTTCTTATGACGAATCCATCCACATACCTGAATCGTGATATAGTTATATTTGAAAATCTGAGATTTCCAACCTCTTTGGTCATTTTAATCGATTTCTAGTGATATAGGTTACTAATTTAAGTGGGACAAATTTTAGATCATACAGGGATCACTAACACACAACTTCCTTGTTAAACTTACACTTTACTACACACTAAAATTTGAGTTATTTATTTTTGAGTTTTTCAGATGAATATCTCTCTCTTGTTTATCACACAGACAAGTTTCATTTACTTTTAATAATTTAATTTAACAGCAACAACATATATATATATATATATATATACACACACACACAACAACCAGTAGCATCACATGAAGAAATATGTTTTGAATTCAATACACCTACATCTTCAAATTAGATTTCTAAGGTAGAAAATTAGTATTTGCTCACATATTTTTCTTACTGTCTTTTGTTATATTTTCCCAGGTTTGTTCAAACTTGATAGTCTAAATCTTACGATTTGCAGATATTAACCCCTTACACAACTTAAATAAATATGATGAGTACATAGTAACACACATACAGTTAGAATCTACTAGGATTACAGAAGAAATATTGAAGAGATTAAGGGTGTTTTCTCACTAAATTTTGTTCAGCACTTTTACTTAAGCCTGCTGCCATTGTTTAAATATTAACAGAAATTTTATTTCAACATATATTCAGTATCAATGATAAATCTTATTAAAATATATACATATGTTCAATATCATTAACAAACAATCCTAAAATAGGTTGGAAAGAGGGATAGGGAAAGTTTACCCACTGACGTATGTTAACTGTTTTTTCTATCTTAATTTTTTTCCCTGGTCATTCAAACTACTATTCCCAAATATTGAACATTTATATTCAGTCCAAGATGATGGATGCATATCACCACACAAATTCTTTAAATATAAGCTAAAAAAAGTTTAAGTGTTCACTCACCTTGTATATTATTGCTCACTGTTTTGCCTATTTTTCATTTCCTTGCTACTGAGTTTCCAAGTCCTTGTCCCATGGGTTTCATCCATTTTTAGTTCCAGTTAACTTAGTGAGAATTACGTGAACTCTAAAGGTATTTGTAGCTGAAAGATGTGAGGCATTAAGTTGGGTAGGTGCTAAGGCAAGAAGGGCACATATGTTGTGGCCATGGTGAGTGATGTTGTGTGTGATGTTTGATGTTACAAGTCTCTTACTATCATAAATCTTTGGTCCTGACCAAGAGTCAATCCCATGTTCATTGTTGTACTACCGTGGATATGCATGCCATATATATTAATAATTCATCCTTGGTCTCCAAGCTTATTTACGACATTTGGTTTCCTATCCACTTCCTGTCACTTTGACTGGCTATATACTCTCAAATCAAATGTTGGTCTGAGCACTTCAGACTTTGCAGGTGGCCACATTTTTCTTTAAATCTCTTTCATTTCGGCTGCTTGTCATCTACAGGGATATGCTTCACATGGCTAAGCTGATTTTCAAATTTTTGGGCAGGGGTTTAAAGGTGCTAGATGTATATTTTCCTTTTCTGTCAACATATGTACACTAGCAGGCTTTAACTTCTTTCATTTCCCTTTCAATTCAATTGTCCAATCCTTGATTCAATTGTTGTATGAGTGTTCACTTCAAATGTCCAACTTCTAGCTTGGCTATCCTAATTATATTGTGTTTCCTTGTTGATTTTATTTCATTCTTATATTTGTATTTAGATGTATATTCATTTCTTAAATCCTGGGCTCTGTTTGTTTACTTTATTTTGCTAAATTATTTATTTACTTAGGTTTAAACTTATTGTCTTTTATTTTTATTTTATTATTAACTAAATGCATACATTTTAAATTTGTAGAAGTTGAATACATTTTATTGTTCTAAATTCATTCTCGCTTTCAAGTATCTTGTATATATGTTTACGTCCATATAATTTTAATTGTACAAAACAAGGTAAATTTAAATATTGCGATTTATACAATATGTAATATTTTCTTGAATTAATATGCAATACATAAAATATTTTAAATTCTAAGCTTTTACTTATGTGAACTAGCATATTTGTAACGACCCGCATTCTACGCATCGAAGGATCGTAGGATATTTATTTCTTTCTCATGCGAAGTCGTATGGTCATACAACTTTGGGAGATGACTATTGGGGTCATTTCCCACGTTCATGATTTTTGCCGATTTTTAAATGATCATTTTGCCCCTAGCGGATCTTGTTTTGGCCATAACTTTTGATTGGAAAGGAGTTTTGACCTAAAAACACTTCCATTAGGTCCGGATGACGGTTTACCTTTCCATAGAATGGTCATATGTGAAAAACGGACTTACCGTTTGGTAGATATGGCTAAATTAATGTTTAAAAGGTGAAAAACTGCTCAACCGGGCTTAATTGGGTAGTTAATAACTAGGCCCAATGGGGAATTACGGGATTAGGTGTATATAGGGGCTGATTAGGGTTAGAAAACATTTCTTTAGACACTTTTTCAGCTGCCACTTTCATTCTTAGAACCCTAGTAATGGCCTCCAACATCTAGAATCACCTCTAATCACTTTCTATTTTTTTTTTTTTTTAGCAGAAAGGTAGAGGCGCTATCATGCCTCGCCATATTTAAATACTGCATACAATTACAAAGTCCTGTTGGTCACAAAGTTACAACCCAGACTGCTCATACGCGAGCCAAAAAGAAATTCTACATTAGTTTGCCCACGTAGGAGCTAACAAAAGACAACAGCTACTACAAAACAAATGAAAGCATGCAAAGCAAAAGTGACCAACAGCATCCCTTCCAAGCAGCGTGGAGCCAATCACCAAGCTCCGCTGCTATCTGTAACAAAATCAACAAATAACCAATCATCAATACCTACCCACTTATAGTAAAACTTCAGTACTTTGAACAAAATAGCATTCGATGATGTAGCAGTGTTTTTAAAGCAACGGTTATTCCTTTCGTACCACAAAATCCAACAAAAAGACAAGTTAAGAAACGCAAGTTGTTTTGAGGGAATATTTTCCCAAAACTTTGTCTGGTCCCTCATAGAATCTTTCCACATAATATCAATATTAGTATTAACTAAACACTTGACCCATACATAAAAAGCCAAATCGCATTCATGGAATAAATGATTGCAGCCTTCTTCCTCGAAACCACACAACACACATGCAGCGTCCACATTAATATTCTTCCTTCTCAGCATACTTTTTGTATTTAATTTCCCATGCAAAACCACCCACATATGCATTTGAACCTTCAATGGGACATTGCAACCCCACATGCATGCAAAGTGCATGAATTTCCTACCAGAGAAATTCAATAACTCATAACACTTTTTCACTGAGAATTTAGTTTTGTCTCTCCACAAACACACATCATCTTCAACACCTAAATTCACATTTTCCAAAAGACTAAACAGTTTCAGTAACTGAATTAAAGCCCTTCCTTCAATAATTCTGTTGAAACTCAGCTTCCACTTAAAAGCAACAGCTGAAGAATCATAAACCTCTGAAACAAAGGCCAACTTATCACAAGAAATTGCATAAAGCAAATCAAACTCCGAAATCAGTCATGTAGGTAAAAGCCACTTATCAAACCAAAAGTAGCTCCATCTTCCATTATTCACCGTCAAACTAAACTGCACCTTGAACACCTGAGAATAGCTAATGACTCCTTTCCAAAACATAGAGGGATGATCAACATTAGTATAGAGAGAAAAGCTACCTCCATAATAAGTGTTAACAACCCACTCACACCATAACGAATCCTTGTGAGATGATATAGTCCAAAGCCATCTGCATAGTAATGCAGTATTCATTTCCATCAAGTTCAAAACTCCCAATCCCCCTTGCTCTCTAGATTTACACACTTGTTTCCAAGAGATTAAACAAGTTGCAGCACTAGCTTCACTTTTCCCAGTCCAAAGAAAGCTTCGCCTCACTTCATCAATCTTTTTTATAACCCAATCAGGAACATTATAAAAAGAAAACCAGTACAAAGGAGTAGCTGACAGAACAGAATTAACTAAAATTAATCTTCCTTCTTTAGAAAGAGATCTTCCTTTCCATTTAGACAATTTGGTATCCACTTTGCTAACACGAGTGTACCAATCATCCTTTAATAATTTGCCCGACCTTATACAGAGTCCCAAATAATTCAATGGAAAGGTACCCACTTTACAGTTCAACATCCTCGCAATATCATCTGCAACTCCATTATCAGCTCCAACCACTAAAACTGAAGTCTTATGAAAGTTGATCTGTAGTCCAGAAATACTCTCAAAAGCATAGAGAATAAATTTGAGAGCAGCAATATACTTACAGTCAGGGTTGCTGAAAATTATCGTATCGTCAGCATAATGAAGAGACGTAATACCACCCATAACAAGATCATCTCCAAGGCTCTTCAAAATACCATTCACCCAACTCAGTTTCAAAATCTGGGTAAAAACATCAGCTGCCAGATCAAACAACAGTGGCGACAACGGATCTCCCTGCCTCAATCCCCTCTTAGAGCTGATCGATTTCCCAGCTATTCCATTCACAAACACATTAGCCTTACTTGCCTTGAAAATGCCACTAATCCATCCAATCCACTTACTACTGAAACCTCTGGCTTCCAACAGTTGCAGGATGAAGTTCCATCCTACTGTGTCAAAAGCCTTTGCAAAGTCTAACTTCAAAAGCGCACAAGGCAAAGAGTTACGAGAACAATATGATACCACCTCCTGAACCAATGCTGCCCCTTCAAGAATGTATCTTCCTTTAAAAATGCAGTTTGGGCCTTTTCAATTATCTTCTCCATGACCATCTTCAGCCTATTAGCAAGCACTTTAGTAATTAACTTGTAAGTACTGTTTAATAAGCTAATTGTTCTAAAATCTGATGGTGATAAGCAGCCTTCCTTCTTTGGAAATAGAACCACATTTGCGTAGCTAATTTTCTCAAAATTGATGGAACCATTTTCCAAATCTCTGAATAGATTCATGATATCCACCTTGATCCAATTCCAATATTTTTTAAAGAAAAAATTTGGAAAACCATCTGGACCTAGTGCTTTGTCATTCGGCATGTCTTTCAAAGCAGCAAAAATCTCATCTTCAGTGTAACTTGAATCTAAACAGGATAGATCCAAACTGACTGGATATAAAGCACTCCAGTTCACTTCTAAGTCTACATTATTAACAGAACCAAACAGCTTACTATAATAATCAGTAAAAATCTTATTCAAATCTTCCTGATTAGAAACTTCCACCCCCTCATGTTCAATACTGCATATCATATTAGAGCGTCTTCTACCATTGGCTATACGATGAAAATAACCAGTGTTCCTGTCTCCTTCTTTAATCCATTGATCTCTAGAACGTTGCCTCCAGTAAACTTCTTCTTGATCAATTACAGTCAGAAGCTCCTTCTCTTTGTCTCTCAAAAGATCTTTCTCTACATCAGATAACATTCTTTGTTCAGCCACAATGTTTATATTCAAAATCTCATTCTCCAAACCTTCTTTCTTTCTCTTAATAGAACCAATAACCTCTTTATTCCACTTCTTCAAAAAGGATCTCAACAGCTTCAGTTTCCTCCTGATAGAACCTGCAGCCTCTTTCAAACTCGAGAATTCAGACCACTTGTTCATCAACATATCATCAAAACATTTCTCTAAACACCACATCTTTTCAAATCTGAACATAGTATTCCTGGGCAATCTGTCACCAGTATCAAGTATGATCGGCCAGTGGTCAGAAATTAAAGAAGCAAAACCCCTCTGGGAAGATAGAGGATGAAGGTCTTCAAATTCAGGATTTATGAAAAACCTGTCCAGCTTCACCAAAGTAGGATCATCCCTTCTGCTACTCCAAGTGTAATTTCGATTGTTCAACGGCAAATCAATCAAATTACATTCTCTAACAAACTTTCCAAAATCTTCCATATCCTCCCCATAATTCTCTACTCTTTTATTTCTCTCAAATGAGAATCTCGTAACATTGATATCCCCTCCAATCGACCATGGACCTTGAAAAGAATTATCAAATTGTAAACAGTCTTCCCACAGTAATTTTCTTTCTTCTCTAGTTTAAGGGCTGTATATATTAATGAAGAGATAATGAACACCAGAGCTCTTCAAACATAACACCACGTGCAAACAATGTGTGTCTTTTATTTCCTGTTTTAGTTCCCACTTATCACAGTTCTAACCCATCATTAGACCACCTGAACTGCCAGAAGCATTCAGTTGACTCCATCCGTCCAACATTGAACCACCCATAGACATGAAACAAAAATCATCAGCATTAGCAATCTTAGATTCTTGAATGAACACAATATTAGGATTAAGAATAAATAAAACATTCTTAACCCTATGGCATTTTTTGGGTTTGCCTAAACCACGCGCATTCCAAGACACAACTATCGTTTATTTGAGTTAACCCTTTCTAATTCTTTCTTCTTAAAAGTAACAATGTTAGCATCAATATTGCTCATGTTAAAACCAGAGTTAACTGCTAACTCATATAATTGCTCATTTGATAAACTATTTAGAAAAGCAGGAGTGAAAACACTACCTTCAAGTGGATGTTCCATGCCTTGACTCCTTCTCGCACTCCTCCTAAGAAAAGTGATCCCAGAGGCGCCTACAACTGCTTTGCCCTTTGAACGAGAGCTACTCACAACAACAGAAGCATCTCCCACCTGTTCACCATTTGAACCATCACTTTCCAACACCTCTTCAACATTTCCCACCACATGGGACTTCACCTGGCTAGCATGCAAACTCCCCAGATCTTCCTGAGCATCACCACCACCAAAGATAGAAGAAGGTTCGCCCATCCTTCAGGAATATTTAGAAAAACATTCTGAAGATGCACATCACTCTTAGCTTTCCAAGTTTTCAGAATACCTTCAGAGTCTTTCCTACATACCACATTTTTGAATTCAACTGGATCCGGCATCTTGTTGGGGTTCCCAAAGAACCTACTTATCTCTACTTCATGATACGATCTCTTTGCAAAAATTCTCAATAGTGATGGCAAATACACCGGCATAAGAACTTCAACCTCCACTCTCAAATAAAAAAGATCAACCACATCCCAAATCTTTTGCTGCAGATTTGTAACCTCCCCCACTTTCATCAGAATCAAGCTTACCATCCAACGATTATGAAAAATAATCGGTAAGTTCTTCAAAGTGATCCAGATCCTCGCCATCTCTTAAGGTTTAGCGGAATTGAAACGAAGACTCCAAGGCCTCGAACAAAGAACGCCTCTATCTACATTCAAGATCTTTTCACCATCTAAGAAATTCTTCGGAAATTTCACCACAAAATCATTATTAAAACGCTTTACATTCCAAATCCACCGATGAAGATAGTCGAACTCCTTTTTCAAGCACTGCTCCACATGATACATAGAAAATTCGTCCTTTACTATTGAAATAACCCCCCAAGAATTAGTCCTCTCTAAATCAGTATCACCAGTCAACTGAGAGATATGAATTTCCTTACCGATTATCATCTTCTTTTTTTGTTGCGGAATTTGCGAATTATTCAAAGGAACAGGCGGCTTACTTGAAGGATTTAGAGTATTTCTATGTGGTTTTTTACCTTCGAGACACTGAAACCCTTTGTGACCAGTTTTTTTGCATTTTTAAATCAAATTATTGGATTTCTACAATCCCTAATCCAATGATCTGATTCACCGCATCGAAAACAGCTTTTCTTTGATTTGACATACTGCAATTTAGCAGAACATGAATCGGCACCTTTTCTTGAATCTTGCAACTTATTTTTCTCGATTTTTGAACCAGCATTATTTAAAAGTGCTTCTTTAAAGGTCACGTGAGGTTTAGTAAGTGAGGTATTCATTGGGAATAGATACTCTTGAACCTGATTTGAAGTCGACGCCATTAGAGACTGGACGCCATTAAGGAAGGAGGACGCCATCCTCTAATCACTTTCTAATCTAGTATTAGCCTAATCTTTACCAAACTAAGGAGAAATAGCACCAAATCAAGGTCGGATCTGCTGTATAGCCTTGGCAACAGTACCAAACAGAGGATAGTTTCAGATTTGGTATTTTGTTTGTGGCAAAGGTGAGTGATTTGCATAGTTCCTCACTAATTATGGTTAATTAAGGGTAATTAGTGTTAATTAGCGAATTTAAATATGATTAAATTCTGGAAAAATATTTATAAATTTTGAAATATTGCTTTAGACCTCATTTAGAAAATTTGGTTAATTTGGTTAAGTATTACTAATCCTATCATTAGTTTTGCTTAAACATGCTTAAGGGAAAATATGGGATTTTGGCTATGTTTGATTCGTTTTAACCTATCAAATTATTGTTTTGGTGTTTGTGGTTGATTATACATGTTGCTATGACTGTATGGTATGCTTTGTGATTGATTAAAAGAGTTAGAATAGTCTAAAATGCCGTCGTATGGTGTAAAACAGTCGTTGGAAAAGTTGTAGGAAAAACTGCAGGGATCGGGATCGGATCAGATAGGGTGAAGGGGTTCGAATCAGATAGGATTGGTCGAACCGAACCGACACCAGAGAAAAGGAATCTAAACCGAACCGACACCAGAGAAAATGAATCTAAACCGAACCCGAGCCCACGCAGAAGAAAGAGTATGGCAACAAAGGAAGGCTACATGCAACGAGTTGGTGTTGGGTTGGGGACCAGATCGGAGCTGAGCATGGGATCGGGTCGGAAAAGCTGAACTGAAGCGGATTGGATTATGGCAAAAAGAAAGGCCACCATTTGTTGGAATCGGACCGGAGCTTGGAAGGGGATCGGATCAGACCAAATGTAGGAAGGAGCCCCGAACCGAACCGGGATCTGGATATGGAGGAACACCAAACCAAATCGACTTGGGAAGGAACAATTTGAGGACCGAACCGAACTGCACCACGGAGTTTTACGACCGAACCGAACCGAGTTCAAGCTCCCACTACTACGACGCGACTACTCTTCTGAAGACCAACTCTAATTCAACCAAAACCCGAGATGCAAAGGAAGTCCAAATAGGAAGTGGAACTCAGGATCCATATGGGAACCAAAGAGTTAACTTCATGAGTTGGGCTTTGCTGCGGGACTTGTGCTAAGGGGTTATCGATGTCCATAACTTTGATTCACCACCATGACGGATGTTAGGCTACGGATCAGTGCAGTGGGGTAGATGTTACTCCATGGGGCAGAGTGGTCGTTGCATGGCTATGAGCCAGTGCAGTGGAGTCTTCATGACTTCATGGGGGCAGAGTGGACATAGCAAGGACTAGTGGCTATGGATCAGTGCAGTGGAGTCGCCATGACTCCATGGGGCAGAGTGATCATAGCAAGGAATAGGGTGATCAAAGAGATGGATATAGTATGCTTTATGCATTGAGTGAGAGATGTGAGGATGGTTGGTATGATTGATTGTTTTCCATCACTATGTCATGCACACCCCCACCCCCATATTCTTCACGCTATATGTTAATGGCACCTTAGAGTATTGTACAGTATGTAGTGCTAACTCTTTGGTTGCAGGTCTAGGTTCTAGTATGGTTTAGTATACCTCTTATTGTTCTGTTTTGCTGCTTATCGCTCATACCAGACTTTTGTATGACCCAGAGTTTTATATCTCTTCTTATTACTCTGGGTGCTCTTAAACGGCAGACTAGAGATAGGTTAGGTGGTATGCACGAGTATCTATAGCGAGACGAGCAGGAGGCTCCCACGTATGATATATATAGATATTCTCCATATATTAGTGCTGGTCACTACTTTGGGCATTAGTAGTGTACCTTTCTTATTTTCTTTAGAGACAGTTTTCAAAAGTTGTAATAATGGTTATGGATCATAAGCTGTATTTTGGATTTCCGCTGCTATGATGCTTATGGTTTAGTTTTCAGCTTATGCACTGTCTCGCCTGTTTTATGTCAAGTATGTTATTATTGTATTTTATTCCTTACGTTCTGAGATATTCTACAGGTTCCTTGTTAGTTCAAATACCCTTCCTTTCCTTTCTTTGGCGACCGTGCCGTGCTGGTTAGACATTGGCACAACGCACTTTCATTGAAATATCAGCTGGTGCAGGGCGGACCATCACACTTGGTATCAGAGCTCTAGGTTGCGTGGTTAACCTAGGGAAAGACACCAGGGAGAGATAATACGTATATGAGAGCACGTATTTGTGATTATTTTGGTTTTCAAAAGCTATATATATATATATATATATACATATTATTAATATAGCTAAGGATGAAGTCACACTGCACTGACACCACAAAGAGGATGGTTAATCGTTTCTCTTTACAAATTGAACGATGAGTCGATATACGAGGGGTGCTGGTAGAGGAGCTAATAATGGGAATGCTCCTGACATGAGGACTATGTTCACTGACTTCATGAGAGAGAGATGCTTAGGGATGTTCAAAGGGCAGTTCCCAATGTTGCTAATGGTGGTGGTGCAGCGGTGCAGGCGCCTAGAGCCGATTTCTCCAAGCTTTGCAAGGAATACACTAGTCTTGGTGGAAAGCCGTTCCACGGAACGGAATCGGATACAGAAGTTCAGGATTGGTTGGATAGCTGTGAGCGTATCTTCAAAGACTTGGGTATCGAGGACGTGATGAAGAGGAAGTTAGCATCCCGTTAGCTGCACGGACGGGCAATGAATTGGTGGAATGCTATTATGGCAGCTACTCCAGAAGATCAAGTTACATGAGATCAGTTTAAGGCCCGATTTAGTGATAAATTCATCCCAGCTGCCCAGAAGTCAGAGTTGTTTAGGAAATTTCTGGAGCTTAAGCAGAATGGTAGGGCAGTCTTGGAGTACATTGCAGAGTTCGATACTTTATCGAAGTATAGATTATCCCTTATTGATACTGCCGAGAAGAAAAATGAAAAGTTTATAATAGGCTTAGAACAGTACTTTGGGGAAAGGCTTATTAACTACATCGATGAGACGTTTGAATCGATTGTGGGGAAAGCATTGAGGTCAGAGAGCCTTTACCCTAAGTCCAAGACCGAGGTTGCGTCTGTGGAGGAGCCAAAGCCGCAAGCAAGCGGTGAAGGCAAGAATGGTTCTCTGAATAAGAGAAAGCAGAATCAGACCAAGGATGACCAGAAGAAAAAGAATAAGAAAGATGTTGAGTGCTTCAGCTGTGGTAAGAAGGGCCACTATGCCAAAGAATGTCGGGCCAAGCCTGCGGATAGGAAGTATTTTAACAGTGGCCAAGTGGGACATCATAAGGATAAGTGTTCGCAACCCCCTAAGGAAAAGCATATTGTGAAAACATATGCTATCAATGTTGTTCCTTCTTCGACGAATGCCATAACTGTGGCGGAGAAAGGAAAGAATGTCGTTATTCAAGGTATGATTTCTATTTATGATATTCCTGTTCGAGTATTGTTTGATACCGAAGCTTCCCGTTCCTTCATATCTAGTGACCTAGTAGATAGGTTGGGATTGGAACCCGAGATAGTCGATAGACCTTTAGCAGTTACGAATCCGATTGGTGGTTCGACTAGCCTTTGTATGATTTGTCATAATATGGTCTTATCGAGTCATGGATGCATGTTTGTTTGTGATTGCTTTGTTTTGGGCTTTACTGGGTTTGGCATTATTTTGGGAGTCGACTGGCTCCAAAGATACGGGGTGGTTGTAGACTGTGAGGGTGTTTTGGTGACAGTTAGAGCGGATGATGGGCGGAGGGTAGTGTTTAGTGGTCTACCTAGTGATGGGGTAACAGCTAGTTTTCTAAATTCGCTCGACATCCCGCATGATGAGTTGTCAGATGTGCCCATGGCTGGCCAGTATCCGGACATCTTGGAGGTAGTGACCGGACTTCCACCACACCGAGAGATTGAGTTCCGTATTGATTTAGTGAAAGATGCCAGACCTATAGTGATGCCACTTCGTCGTATGGCGCCAAGGGAGAAGCGAGAGCTCGAGTTGCAAGTAAGCGATCTTTTGAAGAAGGGATTTATCACAAGAAGTGCTTTTGAGTGGGGAGCATAGTTGTGTTTGCTATTAAGGCAGATGGTTCCCTTCGTTTGTTTGTGGACTACCGCGGGTTGAATAAGGTGATGAGGAAGAATAAGTATCCTCTACCGTTGATAGATGATTTGTTTGATCAGTTGAGTGGAACGAAAGTGTTTTCCAAGTTGGATCTCACGATAGGTTTTCATCGGCTTAGAGTGGAAGCTAAAAGTATAGATAAACAACATTTCGGACGCCGTCTGGTTTTAATGAGTGGTTGGTCATGCCATTCGGGTTGACCAATGCACCAGCATATTTTGTGGTCCTTATGAATAGGGAATTCAGAGATTAGTTAAATAAGTTTGTTCTTGTGTTCGTGGACGATATACTTGTTTATTCGAGGACATAGGAAGAATACAAGGAAAATTTGAGGATAGTGATGGAGGTGTTGAGAAAACACCAATTGGAAGCAAAGTTTTCTAAGTGTCACTTCTCGAGGAGGGAAGTGAGATTCTTGGGTCATGTTGTTTCAGAGAATGGTATTGTCGTGGACCCTGCGAAGATGGCTACGGTACAAGATTGGTCTACACCCAAGAATGCAACGGACATAAGAAGTTTCTTGGGATTAGCTGGATATTATTGTAGGTTTATCCAAGACTTCTCCAAGATAGCAGCACCGTTGACTTAGTTGACCAAAAAGAATCAAGCTTTCGTCTGGGACGAAAAGTGCGAGAATACATTTAAGAGTTTAAAGGAAAGGTTGACATATGCACCAGTGTTAGTCATCCCTAAAGGGAATGAAGAGATGATGGTATACACAGATGTCTGTGGTACCGGACTAGGTGTTGTATTGATGCAAGGAGGTAGGGTTATAGCTTATGCTAGTCGGAAGCTGAAACCACATGAGAAAGGATATCCTACCCATGATTTGGAATTAGCAGCGATTGTGTTCACGTTGAAGATGTGGAGACATTATCTCTTGGGAGAAAGATTCGAGTTGTTTACCATCATAAATTGTTAAAGTATCTTTTCTCTCAGAAGGATCTAAATCTCCGATAGCAAAGTGGTTAGAATTCTTGGCTTCCTATGATTTCGATATCGCATACACACCAGGAAACGGAAATGCGGTAGCTGATGCATTGAGTAGAAGACATGCCAGTTTAGGGGCTATGTTTCTGGAATGGAAGCAACTGGAGTACATCGCTGGGTATGATTTCAGACCAAAGTGCGAATTGGATCCATAAATATTAGCAAGTTTGACGATCTAACCCACTTTGATTGAGCGGATTGGTTCCAGCTAGAGAGACGATCCTAACCTATTGGAAATAATCTCAAAGTTAGAGATGGGAATCAACGAAGAAATGAACAAGTATGGGCTTGATCGAGATGGATGGCTTAGAAAGAATGGAAGACTAGTTGTACTCAATGTCAATGAATTGAGAGATGAAGTGCTTAGAGAATGTCATCACTCAAAACTGACTATACATCCCGATGGTAACAAAATGTATCGAGACATGAAGTAGACCTACTACTGGAAAGGGATGAAAAGAGACGTTGGGAAGTTTATATCCAAATGCATGAATTACCAGCTAGTTAAAGCTAAGCAAAAGAAGCCTAGTGGTTTGTTGCAACCATTAGAAGTTACAGAATGGAAATGGGAACAAGTCTCAATGGATTTCATTGATGGGTTACAAAGAACTAGATCGGGCCATGATCGCATTTGGGTGATTGTGGACCGATTGACCAAGAGTGCAAGATTTATACCCGTCAAGTCGAACAGAACGGCAGCTAAGTTAGTTGGGCTATATATGAAATGGGTAGTGAGATTTCATGGAGTACCTAAAAGCATTGTGAGTGATCGAGACCCGTTGTTTACTAGTGGGTTTTGGAAGAGCTTACAAGAAGCGTTAGGATCAGAATTACATCTTAGTACCGCGTATCATCCTCAAACCGACGGTCAAACAGAGAGGGTGAATCGTATATTAGAAGATCTCTTGAGAGCTTGCATATTAGATTTTGGTGGATCATGGGATGACCATTTACATCTAGTAGAGTTTGCATATAATAATAGTTTTCAATCCAGTATTGGTATGGCTCCATTTGAAGAATTGTACGGAAGACCGTGCAACTCACCGTCATGTTGGCTAGAAACTGGTGAGAAGTTTGTGCTTGGACGAGATGTGATAAGAGAAACTTCAGATAAGGTTAAGATCATTCAACAACGAATGAAGGCTGCCCAAGACAGGCAGAAGAGTTATGATGATAATAGGCGAAAGGATTTAAAGTTCTCCATTGGCAACTTGGGGTTTGTCAAGATTTCCCTGTTAAAGTGTGTGATTCGATTTGGCAGGAGAGGCAAGTTAACACCAAGATTTGTCGGACCATTCCCAGTTCTCGAGCAAATTGGGAATTTGGCATATAAAGTTGAATTACCAGAGAAGATGGCAAGAGTTCATAACGTATTTCATGTTTCCCAGTTAAGGAAGTTTGTGCACGACCCTAGTATGACTATTACACCGGATCAGTTGGACGATATCGAGGTTAAACCTGAGGCGGTTGGGAACCGCAGGCCTACGCGTATTGTTGGGAACGATATGAAGCAGCTTCGAAGGAAGGCGGTGATACTAGTCAAATTTCAGTGGGGTGATGATGAGGAAGACTGTACTTGGGAAACAGAAGAGAACATAAGGAGGAAGTATCCAGAACTCTTCGCCTAGTAAGGTTTTTATATCGATATAGTACTCCCTTGTTAGTAAACCGCATGTAGGATAGGCTTGTTTTTTTGTTTTGTATGCTTGATTGTTTTGTTAATGATTGGGAGGCATGCAGGATCCATTGTATGTTTTGTGTTAAGGAATTTCGAGGACGAAATTTCTCAAGGGGGGAGAATGTAACGACCCGCGTTCTATGCATCGAAGGATCATAGGATATTTATTTCTTTCTCATGTGAAGTCGTATGGTTATGCAACTTTGGAAGACGACTATTGGGGTCATTTCCCATGTTCATGATTTTTGCCGATTTTTAAAAAATCGTTTTGCCCCTAGCTGATCTTGTTTCGGCCATATCTTTTGATTGGAAAGGAGTTTTGACCTGAAACCACTTCCATTAGGTCCGGGTGATGCTTTACCTTTCCGTAGAGTGGTTACATGTGAAAAACGGACTTACCGTTTACGAGATATGGCTGAATTAATGTTTAAAAGGTGAAAAACTACTTAACCGGGCTTAATTGGGTAGTTAATAGCTAGGCCCAATTGGGGATTTCAGGATTAGAGGTATATAGAGGCTGATTAGGATTAGAAAACATTTCTTTAAACACTTTTTAGCCACCACTTTCATTATTAGAACCCTAGTAATGGCCTCCAACATCTAGAATCACCTCTAATCACTTTCTAATCAAGTATTAGCCTAAATTTCACCAAATTAAGGATAAATAGCACCAAATCAAGGTCGGAACTGTTGTATAGCCTTGGGAATAGCGCCAAACAGAGGATAGTTTCAGATTTGGTATTTTGTTTGTGGAAAAGGCGAGTGATTTGCATAGTTCCTCACTAATTATGGTTAATTAAGGGTAATTAGTGTTAATTAGCGAATTTAAACGTGATTAAATTCTAGAAAAATATTTATAAATTTTGAAATATTGCTTTAGACCTCTGTTAGAAAATTTGGTTAACTTGGTTAAGTTATACTAATCATATCATTAGTTTTGATTAAACATGCTTAAGGGAAAATATGGGATTTCTACTATGTTTGATTCGTTTTAACCTATCAAATTATTGTTTTGGTGTTTGTGGTTGATTATACATGTTGCTATGACTATATGGTATGCTTTGTTATCGATTAGAAGAGTTAGAATGGTCGAATACGCCGTCGTATGGCGTAAAACAATCGCTGGAAAAGTTGGAGGAAAATCTGCAGGGATTGGGATCAGATCGGATAGGGGAAGGGGTTCTGGTTCAGATCGGATAGGATTGGTCGAACCGAACCGACACCAGAGACAAGGAATCCGAACCAAACCCGAGCCCATGTAGAAGAAAGAGTATGGCAACAAAGGAAGGCTACTTGCAAAGAGTTGGAGTTGGGTTGGGGACCAGATCGGAGCTGAGCATGGGATCGGGTCGGAAAAGCTGAACTGAAGCGGATTGGATTATAGCAAGAAGGAAGGCCATCATTTGTTGGAATCAGACCGGGGCTTGGAAGGGGATCGTATCGGACCAAACCCAGGCAGGAGCCCCGAACCGAACCGGGATCTGGAGATGGAGGAACACCGAACCGAACTGACTTGGGGAGGAACACTTTGAGGACCGAACTGCACCACAGAGTTTTACGACCGAACCGAGGCAACGATTACGAACTGAACCGAGTTCGAGCTCCCACTACTACGACGCGATGACTCTTCTGAAGACCAACTCTAATTCAACCAAAACTTGAGATGCAAAGGAAATCTAAATAGGAAGTGGAACTCAGGATCCAGATGGGAACCAAAGAGTTAACTTCATGAGTTGGGTTTTGCTGCGGGACGGGTGCTAAGGAGTTATCGATGTCCATAACTTTGATGCACCACCAAGACGGATGTTAGGCTATGGATCAGTGCAGTGGGGTAGTTGTTACTCAATGGGGCAGAGTGATCGTACCATGGCTATGAGCCAGTGCAGTGGAGTCTTCATGACTTTATGGGGCAGAGTGGACATAGCAAGGACTAGCGGCTATGGATCAGTGCAGTGGAGTCGCCAGGACTCCATGGGGCAGAGTGATCATAGCAAGGAATAGGGTTATCAAAGCGGTGGATGTCGTATGCTTTACGCACTGAGTGAGAGATATGAGGATTGTTGCTATGATTGATTGTTTGCCATCACTATGTCATGCACACCCCCACCCCCGTATTCTTCACACTATATGTTAGTGGCACCTTAGAGTATTGTACAGTATGTAGTGCTAACTCTTTGGTTGCAGGTCTAGGTTCAGGTATGGTTTAGTATACCTATTATTGTTCTGTTTTGCTGCGTATCGCTCATACCAGACTTTTGTCCGACCCAGAGTTTTATGTCTCTTCTTATTACTCTGGATGCTCTTAAACGGGCAGACTAGAGACAGGTTAGGTGGTATGCATGAGTAGTTGTACTGGAGATGAGCAGTAGGCTCCCACGTATGATATATATAGATATTCTCCCTGTATCGCTGCTGGTCACTACTTTGGGCATTAGTAGTGTACCTTTCTTATTTGCTTTAGAGACAGTTTTCAAAAGTTGTAATAATGGTTATGGATTGTAAGCTGTATTTTGGATTTTCGTTGCTATGATGATTATGGTTTAGTTTTCAGCTTATGCACTGTCTCGCATGTTTTATGTCAAGTATGTTATTGTTATATTTTATTCCTTGTGATGTGAGACCTTCTACAGGTTCCTTGTTAGTTCAAATACCCTTCCTTTCCTTTCTTTGGAAACCGTCCCGTGCTGGTTAGACATTGGCACAACGCACTTTCATCGAAATGTCGGCTGGCGCGAGGCGGGCCGTCACAATATTTAACTTAGATTATCATATTAAAATTTTCTTGTCTCTTTTATATTTGGATTCAACAATAACACTATTACAAGGAAGAACATTCAAAAATATTAATCCTTGTTATATATTCATTCTTATGGATTATTAATAACAAGAGTTGGATTTTATCTTGTTTATATTACAAATGAAATAAATCCAAGTTTACTCGTTTGCATATACACATACAGATGAATACAATAAATTTTAAATACACACTTAGATAATCATATCATAATTGATTATCCTGAATTTCTAAATATTAAAAATCCAAATTTATTTATTTGAATCCAATCACTAGTAAAATCTATAAATTATATATATAAAAATTAGTCCAAAAACTAGGTCATTACAATATTTCTTTTAACAGATAAACTTAAACCACTTTGATTATATAAACTTTATAACTATTTTTCAACTACATATATATAAAAACTATTTTGGAAAATTAACTTTTAAGCATATTTTATAAAGTGAAAATAAGGCTCAGGCCCCTAAAACTTATTAAAATAGACGCCACATTCATGTTTCTTCTGTAAACCCGCCCCCTATTTTCACTTGGGCCTCCTTCTTTTCTGGGACTTCCGCCTTTCAGGTTTGTTTACTTCCGCCTTCTTCAATTTCTGCCAAAAAAATGCGCCACTGATTAAAAAATATATTCTAAAATCTGGAAATAATCCCATAAGTCCACGCAAAGTAAAAAATAGTTGCATATATGTATGCAACTTTTGCAAATAGCTGCATACATATATGCAACTATTTGAATACGCATGCACATATTAATGCATGCATCTTGAATAACTGCATACATATATGCAGTTTTTCTTTATAACTGCATATATGTGTGCATATATGTGAAAATATATGTAAAAGTGAATGAACTGCATGTATGTATGCAGTTGTTAAATAAATACATGAAAAGTTGCATGTATTTAAAATATGTGTGTACATGTATGCGTTTATACTGTAGTTTTGACGCAGAATTGAAATAAATGCATACATGTATGCAACTAATTGAACTATATGCATCTTTTATTTCATTTTACTGCATTTCATTATTTTGTGTAATTTTTTATTTTTACGTTGTTTTTGATGTTTTTTCGATTTGATTTTTTTTATGATTAATTGTTTTAATTAATTACTAATTTACGTATTTTTTTATTTTCTTATTAAATTTTTGAAAAATAGGAACTAAATTTACATTAAGTTTATGAACGGATGTGAGCCTAATTTAAAACCTTAACAGGGACGTGTAAAAAACGCACCCTTTTATAGATTCAATGTTTGGCAATTTAAAATCTTATACTATTTTACAACTATAACACCCCGTATTTTCTATGACTATTAAAATTAACAAATCTAAGAACACTTAATTTTTAGAATAACAACTGGGTGAAACGGGTTACGCCATTGCATTCGTCTCGGAATTCTACCTGAGATAGAGTCCGAGTTTCCGAAAATCGGGCTCCGTATAAAGAAGTTATGGAGTTCAAAAAATTTCAAGTTTATACAGAAATGAAATTAAAATAATAATTTAAAGTCAAAACTGTTCAAAATTCGAAATTCGGTCAAAGCGGGCTGAGCGGGAAATTTCCCGCTCAGAGGTGTCGACCCCCCAGGGGACTCGACATAGGTGTCGACCCCCTACAGGAGTGTCAATTTAGGTGTCAACCCCCTTGTAGGGATTCGACCCCTCTTTGATCCAGATCCAATGACGAATTTTTATAGCTTTGAGCTGATGTGGCCTTCCCTGATTGGCCTGATGACCGATTTCTAAGGTATTTGGGCTTATGTGTCGTGCTGTGGTTGGCTGGATGACACATCTCTTTGGTTTTAATGGCTCTGATTACTCCTAGACTAATCTAAAGGCTAGAATTAATCCTAGGCATCTATATATACACTCATAACCCAACCCTAATTCTATTGCTACAAAACTATGATGCCGTCATGTTGTTCATCTTCAACCTAGCCTAGCCACCGCCTTCTTCTCGAAAATAGAACTCAAATTAGAGAGCCTCAAATCAACTTTGAAGATTAATCAACATCAAATTAGAGTCTCCGCAACAACAATGATTCAATTATCTTTTCTTAATCCTAGTAATGAAAGTTCATGTTATTTTCAGATTTAAACACCTAATAGTAATCTTGGCATGTAATAAAATGGATCTAAGTCTATGCTTGATGATGAGACAATCTTTTCAGGTTTACCCCTATCTTTCTATTGAATCTATGACTTTACATGCCTAAGAAGTTATTATATCGATTCAATCATGCCTATCTTTGTTGAACATCGAATATATAATCCTTTTTGGTTCATGACATTATTCTTATGCCTGCGATAATGATTATATCAGCTTATTCAAGAATCTATCTTTGTTGGATCTAAATTTCTTGTAGTAGGTCTTTTGTTACATGCCTATTTTTATTCCTATTCTTATTTTATGCTCCTTCTCTCTCTTTTCCCCTATTTCCTTTTTCTTTTATAAACCTGGGTTACCTTCAAACCTAGGCTGAAATCGCGAAATACGAACGATTGGATTACGGGGAATATTTGGGTATAGCCTATTTTTGGTGAAATAATTGGGCATAGTTGTTATTGTTGCGAACCTGGGGTAAATTGAAAAATTAAATCTGGATTGAGTTTAAACTGTAAATTGGAATATTAAATCTAGATTAGGCACAACTATTGGTTGGGGCGCCAAGCATAATGTATATTGAGATTTTGGGGCATGACTATTATTGCACATTTGGGAAGATTAGGTGTAACCTATTTTGAGCAATAACTTGAAATTTAATTTGTGGGGCATAGCTTGGAATTGGCTTGGTTGGACATAACTTGAGAATTGGAACATGACTAGTTTTGTAAAATTTGGGATAATTAGTATATAAAATCTAGACTTGGACATGAATGGTAAATATGTAAATTGTCTAAAAGATGAATGTGCCTAACCCGAGGTTTAATTGAGTTGCGGTGTAAGACCGCCCGGAACCTCCCGACACATCCAGCAACCGCAACAACATAGATCTAATGTGAGAGGTCAGCGCATAAAGCCCAGAACCCGAGGTTAGAATGAGTTTGCGGTAGAAGACTGCCCGGAACCGCCCGACACATCCAGCAACTGCAAGCAACAGTTCTAATGTGAGAGGTTGAGGCATTAATGAATTAATGCTCATGAACGGACATGCCAAGAATGGTAGGGTTAAGTTAACACAAGAGGTCAACACTTAACCAATATAACATGATGTGTGATAGGGCAATGCTTAACCAAGGTAACATGACAAGTGGAAGGGTTAAGTTAATAGGAAACACTTCACCGAATTCAACATGATGAATGAGTAGGGTTAAATTAACCAACATAACATGATGAACGAGTAGGGTTAAGTCAAGGGGAAACACTTAACCAATATAACATGATGAATGAACATGGTTAAGTTAATAGGAAACACTTAACCAATACAACACGACGAATGGGAAGGGTTAAGTTCGTAAGAAACACTTAACCAATATGACATGTTAGGTGGGTGGGTTAAGTTAACATGGACAAGAAGACAACTTAACCAATATTATATGGACAAAGTGGATAAGGTTAACGCAAGCTTAACCAATAATACATAAGGACTTGATAAGGGGAAGGGTTAAGTAAATCTTTGGTAAGTGGGTAATATTAGTATATATAGGCCCACAAACTAACCATCAAATAAACATGAGTGAATCAGTGAGAGGGTTAAGTAACATATGAATAAGTAACACATAACCAATACAACATGTTAATTAAGCAAATGGGTGGGGTTAAGTTTAATTGGGAACACT
Source organism: Allium sativum (assembly GCA_030737875.1). Classification (NCBI taxonomy): domain Eukaryota; kingdom Viridiplantae; phylum Streptophyta; class Magnoliopsida; order Asparagales; family Amaryllidaceae; genus Allium; species Allium sativum. The sequence continues at coordinate 100,545,304 of CM060911.1, read as the reverse complement.
TAACCATTAAAACACGTTGATTAAGAAACCCTAGTAACGGGGACCCATTTCAGTAGTAACCCACATAGATGTATCATGGTACCCTGAGCTAGGCAGGGTGGGGCACGATTACTGGGCTGATTATAAGCGATCAAAATAGCGGCAGGTGTTGCAGCAGTGTAGTTCCAATGGAGAATGGGCGTGCACGTGCTCCGGTGTGGAAAAGCAGGCACTAGGCATCAGTAGTATACACTGTGCATCTTGAATCATGTCGGATCGCCATCATGGGAATTGATACACCCTATGATGGGGCCAGCATAGGTATCTACATAAAAGCGGGGCCGGATGACACAAGTAATGAATGCATACAAGCGAGGTCAAATGACACAAGTAATACATACATGCGGGTTAAGGAGTCGATCGACATGGTAGTAAGGGTACATCTAACATATCCATGGAAGTTAGGCAGATTGAGGTGGGATCCTCATAATGGATGTACACCTGAAGGCTACCACAATTGTAGGGATTGGGATCATATTATCATTCTATACGGGTTACTAGTTGGGACACTAGTTAGGTGGTGCAGAGATATAGAAATCAGAATAATAGGGTAGTAGCAAAGCAGAGAAAGAGTAGAAGCGCATTCAGTTTATCTTGCCTTATCATATCTTATGCTAATCTTATGTTATCTTGTTATCCTGTTATCACGATATTTTCTTATATTCAGTTTATTCACATCATGTTGCTTTTACCTGTTTACATACTGAAAATCACTGAACTTACCAGGCTTTATGTCTGACCCGTTTTCTTTTGTCTTCTTTTCTTCCGTTTCTCCCCCTAGGTAGTCAGGGAGGGAATAGTTCAGCTTAGTTTGGACCGTTTCTCTTTCCAAGCTTGAACATTCTTTGATGTATTACTTGGGTCCTCTTATCTTTAGCTATGGCTGTGTTTGCACTTTAATTCGAGGACTTATGCTACTTTTCTATGTTTTATTCTTCTTATATACTTGGAAGTTTTTGAATCAAGACAAAAGTTTTGTGTAGTACTTCTACGTATGATTGAGTCAATTGTTGTAAAAGCTTGACTGAACTATGTTGCTTATAAAATGACTTTGTTCCCCGCTGCTTTATTTGTCTGTCTTGTAATTTATCTTCATCTTTTACCTATAATGCTTCACTGAAGTTAATGCATTCTCTTTGTGAGGGACATTAATGGTGGTGGGATGTTACACTTGATATCAAAGCTGAAGGTTACCGAATAAGATAAAAGATTTGAAAAATTATTTTCAAAAGGGTTTTAAAAGAAGAATTTCCAAAAGAAAAGTTTTGATTTAAAGGCATATTCCCCAAAGCCATACGCACTCACTTTTGATCCTCTGTTTGAATCCTTATTTCCTTCTTTTCTGAGTCTCCAGGGCTCCTGGCTTTCTGGGTGGTAACCTCATCGCGGCATGGTTCCGTAGGCTTAATGAGACTACGACACTTGTCAAAGGGCGAAAAAGTGCCCAACTACCATCTATAGGCGTAGTAGTTTCACCTGCGGCTAATTTTCTTTCACGCTTGGGTTTTCCATGCAATGGAGGCTACACAAGGATGGTAAAGATGAGATGAGGGAGTTTGGCTAAGGAGCACAACCCAAGGATGAGAAACTCATGGATAGGGACTTAGTTCACAAAAGAGGTAAAAAGAAAGAAGTGTAAGTGGAAGAACCACAGGAAAAGAAGGGAGGAAAGAATAGTAAAACCTAAGACAAAGGGAAGTGTCTTTATTATGGTATAACGGGTCATATAATTAAGGATAAGGGCAAGAACAAGGGACAGGATTTTCAGGAGGGCAAGTGCGTGCTCTCACTGCCAGCGTATCGGAGAGAGAGGTAGTAAAGTTTCTGTTGAGAAAGTTTAGTTTTTCTTTTTGATCATCCTGTTAGTACTCTTTTTGATTTTAGCACTTCACATTCAGTTATATCTGCTTCCATAGTGAGTCTCTGCACCTTAGTACTTGCATAGTAGAAGATCCCATTATTGTCTCAAATCCAATTGGTGGTTCGGCTCATCTATCTTTGGTTTGTAAGGATTTGAGAATAGCAATATTAAGTATTGAGTTTAAGTGTAATGCTTATGTTTTTGGTTTCATGGACTACGGGTTGATTCTAGGCATGGATTTGGTAGCTAGTAATTGTGAAAGGAGGGTAGTTAGACTTTTGACTTGCCTCGGGAATACCCTTGAGATTTTGTGCAATCCTAAGGGATCATTTTGGCTTAGCTTCCTAGAATCACTTGATGCATCTATCAACGATTTGCAATCCGTTAGAGAAGTCCATGAGTACGCAGATGTTTTTGATTAGGTTAGAAGTTTTCCCCTAAAAAACGCTTGACAGACTTCCGCATATATCTAGTTGACAATGCAAAGCCAGTTGCATTACCTGTACGACACATGACTCCAAGGGAAAGGAAGGGCTCAGTAAACAAGTAAAAGAGTTACTTGAGAATGGGTTCATAAGGCGAAGTATTTCTGAATGAGGTGTTCCACTTGTTTTCGCTACAAAGGAGGATGGTTCACTTCGCTTGTACATACATGATATTTTGGTTTTCTCTGAGAGTGGGGAAGAACATGCTTTGTATTTAAGGGAAGTCTCGGATACCCTCCAAGCGCATCAGCTTAAGGCTAGGTTCTCCAAATATCATTTCTGGAGAGAAGAAGTAAGGTTTCGAAGATATGTGATATCCAAGGAAGGGATAACAGTAGATCCCGCAAAAGTAGTTGCGGTGCAAGATAAGTAGGTCCCAAGGAATGCAACGGAAGTAAGAAGTTTTCTTGGATTAGCTGGCTAGTATAGGAAGTTAATTAAGGGCTTTGTGTACGTATCAGCCCCACTTACTAAATTGATGAAGAAGAATTGAACTTTTGCTTGGGATTTGATTTGTGATGTTGCTTTCCAATGACTGAAGAGAACCTTGATGACAACCCCAGTCTTGACATTACCCGAAGGGAACAAGATGTTTACAGTTTATACGGATGCGTGCGGGACAGGGTTAGGTGTTGTTTTTATGCTAGAAGAGAGGGTAGTTAGTTATGGAAGAAGATAGATGAAAGTACATGAGAAAGACTATCCTACCCATGACTTAGAATTAGTTGTTATAGTGATCGTTCTTAAGTCATGGCATCATTATCTTTTACGAGAGAAAGTTTGAACTATATACGGATCATAAGTCCTTAAAATATTTGTACCCTAAAAAAAATATGAAATTGAGGCAACAACAATAGATGGAATTTCTTACCTCATATGACTTTGAGATTGCTTATACCCTTAGCAAGGGTAATGTTGTGGTAGGTGCCCTAAGTAGAAAGAGACTAACCTTAAGAGGAGTAAAATTTGAGGTACATAGCAATCTTTAGCTTTAGTCCCTCAGTCAAGTTTGTACCTAGTTTGTTAACAACGCTAGAAGAGCGGCCTATGCTTTTCGATCGGATAGGAGCGGCGTAAAATGAAGACCCTCAGATTTGTGACATGATGGATAAGCTAAGTAGAGGAGAGACCTCTAATCATCTTAGTATATACACTTGATATCATGGTTAACATCTGTTTATCTTAGAAAGATAGTCCGACTACATGGGATACCCTCTAGTATAGTAAGTAATCGAGATCCTGTCTTTACTGAGTTTTGGAAATGGAGGTCAAGAAGCTTCGAAATCATGAAGTCAAGCTAGTTAAAGTACAATGGGGTGACGCTGAAGAACACGCGGCTTGGGAGACCGAAGACAAGATACGCGCATCCTACCCTTTTCTTTTTAAGGATACGTCCTTGATCTCATTTTCCATAAATGTATGCATGCTTGTATCTATCTCTTAATTATATCTCCTCGGTCCTATTCTTAATCCTTAGATAGAAACCAATGGATGTAAACATGTATTTGAAACATGTTATGACTGATGGGTGCAAGTGGTTGCTAGTGGTTGCTCGTGGATGCATATACACACACATTAGGTACTAGATCGGCTAAGTCACTTTCATATTGCATATGCATATATGTATTTAGATATGGATTGAAATTTGATGTGTTATCATATGGATGTTGCATTTGTATGAATGATTGTGCAATCATGTAGAGGTTATAAGGTACAATTAGGAATAATTGCATGCATGATGGACTCATGGCACTGACATAATTCACATTAAGGAGGTCAACTGAATCAGTAGACCGCCTGATTTTGCATTAGATGAGGACATATACACACACTATGCATATGATCATGAAAGCATTAGATATCTTTTTAAGGACAATGGGTGCTTGTGATTGAATGGTTAAGTAAATGGATGTTGGATGGTAGGATATACATTCTTCTTAACTTGGAGATTTCGGGGACGAAATCCTTTAAGGAAGGGAGAATGTAACACCTCATATTTTCTATGAATATTAAAATTAACAAATCTAAGAACACTTAATTTTTAGAAGCAGAATTGGTGAAATGGGTTACGCCATTGAGTTCGTCTCGGAATTCTGCTTGAGATAGAGTCCGAGTTTGCGTAAATCGGGCTCCGTATGAAGAAGTTATAGAGTTCAGAAGATTTCAAGTTTAAACATAAATTAAATTAAAATTCAAAACTTTTCAAAATTCAAAATTCGGTCAGAGCGGGTTGAGCGGGAAATTTCCTGCTCAGAGGTGCTGACCCCCGCCCCCAGGGGGAGTCGACATAGGTGTCGACCCCCTGTAGGGGTGTCGACGCCCTATAGGGGTGTCGACATAGGTGTCGACCCCCCTATAGGGAGTCGACCCCTCTTTGATACAAATCCAGTGATGAATTTTATAGCCATGAGCTGATGTTGCCTTCCTTGATAGGCCCGATGACCGACTTCTGAGGTATTAGGGCTTATGTGTCATGTTGTGGTTGTCCGGATGACAAAACTCTTTTGGTTTTGATGGCTCTGATTACTATAGACTAATCTAAAGGCTAGAATTAATCCTAGGCATCTATATATACACTCATAACCCAACCCTAATTCTATTTCTCCAAAGCTATGATGTCGTCATGCTTTTCATCTTCAACCTAGCCTAGCCACCGCCATCTTCTCGAAACAAGAACTCCAATTAGAGAGCCTCAAATCAACTTTGAAGATTAATCAACATCAAATTAGAGTCTCTGCAACAACAACGATTCAATTATCTTTTCTTAATCCTAGCAATGAAAGTTCATGTTATTTTCAGATTTAAACACCTAATAGTAATCTTGGCATGTAATAAAATGGATCTAAGTCTATGCTTGATGATGAGACAATCTTTTCAGGTTTACCCCTATCTTTCTATTGAATCTATGATTTTACATGCCTAAGAAGTTATTATATCGATTCAATCATGCCTATCTTTGTTGAACATCGAATATATAATCTTTTTTGGTTCATGACATTATTCTTATGCCTGCGATAATGATTATATCAGATTATTCAAGAATCTATCTTCGTTGGATCTAAATTTCTTGTAGTAGGTCTGTTGTTACATGCCTATTTTTATTCCTGTTCTTATATTATGCTCCTTCTCTCTCTTTTCCCTTATTTCATTTTTCTTTTATGAACCTGGGTTACCTTCGAACCTAGGCTGAAATCGCGAAATACGAACGATTGGATTATGGTGAATATTTGGGTATAGCCTATTTTGGTGAAATAATTGGGCATAATTGTTATTGTTGCGAATTTGGGGTAAATTGAAAAATTAAATCTAGATTGGGTTTAAACTGTAAATTGGAATATTAAATCAAGATCAGGCATAACTACTGGTTGGGGCGCCAAGCGTAATGTATATTGAAATTTTGGGGTATGACTATTATTGCACATTTAGGAAGATTAGGTGTAACCTATTTTGAGCAATAACTTGAAATTTAATTTGTGAGGGCATAACTTGCAATTGGCTTGGTTGGACATAACTTGAGAATTGGAACATGACTAATTTTGTAAAATTTGGGATAATTAGTATATAAAATCTAGACTTGGACGTGAATGGTAAATATGTAAATTGACTAAAAGATGAATGTGCCTAACCCGAGGTTAGATTGAGTTGCGGTGTAAGACTACCCGGAACCGCCTGGCACAACCAGCGACCGCAGCAATATAGATCTAATGTGAGAGGTTAGCGCATAAAGCCCAAAACCCGAGGTTAGAATGAGTTTGCGGTAGAAGTCTGCACGGAACCGCCCAACACATCCAGCAACCGCAAACAACAGTTCTAATGAGAGAGGTTGAGGCATTAATGAATGAATTAATGCTAATGAATGGACATGCCAAGTATGGTAGGGTTAAGTTAACACAAGAGGGAAACACTTAACCAATATAACATGATGTGTAATAGGGCAACGCTTAACCAAGGTAACATGACAAGTGGAAGGGTTAAGTTAATAGGAAACACTTAAGCGAATTCAACATGATGAATGAGTAGGGTTAAGTTAACCAACATAACATGATGAACGAGTGGGGTTAAGTCAAGGGGAAACACTTAACCAATATAACATGATGAATGAACCGGGTTAAGTTAATAGGATACACTTAACCAATACAACATGCTGAATGGGAAGGTTTAAGTTAATAAGAAACACTGAACCAATATGACATGTTAGGTGGGTGGTTTAAGTTAACATGGAAAAGAAGACAAATTAACCAATATTATATGAACAAAGTGGATAGGGTTAACGCATGCTTAACCAATAATACATATGGACTTGATAAGGGGAAGGGTTAAGTAAATCTTGGGTAAGTGGGTAATATTAGTATATATAGGCCCACAAACTTAACCGTCAAATAAACATGAGTGAATCAGTGAGAGGGTTAAGTAACATATGAATAAGCAACACTTAACTAGTACAACATGTTAATTAAGCAAATGGGTAGGGTTAAGTTAAATTGGAAACACTTAACCATTAAAACACGTTGATTAAGAAACCCTAGTAACAGGGCCTCATTTCAGTAGTAACCCATATAGATGTATCATGGTACCCTGAGCTAGGAAAGGTTGGGGCATGATTACTGGGCTGATTATAAGCAGTAAAAATAGCGACGGGTGGTGCAGCAGTGTAGTTCCGACGGAGTATGGGCGTGCACGTGATCCGGAGTGGAAAAGCATGCACTGGGCATCAGTAGTATACAGTGTGCATCTTGAATCATGTCGGGTCGCCATCATGGGAATTGATACACCCCATGATGGGGCCAGCACATGTATCTACATACAAGCGGGGATGAATGACACAAGTAATGAATGCATACTAGCGAGGTCAAATGACATAAGTAATAAATAGATGCGAGTTAGGGAGCCGATCGATACGGTAGTAAGGGTACATCTAACATATCCACGGCGATTAGGCAGATTGAGGTGGGATCCTCATATGGTTGTACACATGAAGGCTACTACAATTGCGGGGATTGAGAACATATTATCATTCTATACAAATTACCAGTTGGGACACTAGTTAGGTGGTGCGGAGATATAGAAATCAGAATAACATGGTAGTAGTGAAGCAGAGAAAGAGTCGAAGCACATTCAGTTTATCTTGCCTTATCATATCTTACGCTAATCTTATGTTATCTTGTTATCCCTTTTATCACGGTATTGTCTTATATTCAATTTATTCATATCATGTTGCTTTTACTTATTTACATACTGAAAATCACTGGACTTACCAGGCTTTACGTCTGACCCGTTTTATTTCATCTTCTTTTCTTCCGTTTCTCCCCCAGGTAGTCAGGGAGGGAATAGCTCAGCTTAGTTTGGACCGTTTCTCTTTCCAAGCTTGAAGAATCTTTGATGTATTGCTCGGATCCTCTTATCTTTGGCTATGGCTGTGTTTGCACTTTAATTCGGGGACTTATGCTACCTTGCTATGTTTTATGCTTCTTATATACTTGGAAGTTTTTGAATCAGGACAGAAGTTTTGTGTAGTACTTTTAAGTATGATTGAGTCAATTGTTGTAAAAGCTTGACTGAACTACATTTCTTATAAAATGACTTTGTTTTCCACTGCTTTATTTGTCTGTCTTGTAATTTATCTGCATCTTTTACCTATAACGCTTCACTAAAGTTAATGCATTCCCTCTGTGAGTGACATTAATAGAGGTGGGGTGTTACAACAATTGTTTACATAAGGATATATATACCATTTTCAAATTTAAAATATTACACTATTCTAATTATTTTACAAATTTAAGTGATCCATGTACGATCCGAGCTTATGAATCCAAAAGGATAAAAATGGTGATTTTGGGTAAAAATGATATTTCGGGAAATCTAAACTCGAAAGGGTTGATGAAGTATAAATTGTGAATGATTGAGAATTTTGACTGAACCATTTTGAATTATTTTAGTAATCGATTTTTAAGGCAATACCTGAAAATAAATCGATTTATGATACTCGAAATGTGATTTCAAATCTAATGACCATGGTGTGAAAAATATAAACGTTTGGTTTTTTAAGAGACCGGAGTCGGTAGATCTCAAACTCTCTTCCAATGCCGATACCACTTTAACAACTTTGCATGCGACGAAGATTTCAGAAACGAAGTAGGATGGTGTGGAGGAGATTACTGGATTTGAAGAAAGACAAGGTTGATCGTGCATGCTTCTTCAATACCATCTCTATTACTATTGTGATTGATTTTGGTGCACCCTTTGATTTTGGGAGTATCGTTCGAGGTGGGCAGTAGTTGCTACTATGCATTACCATCGGCCCAGGGGCCGCAATCCGGTAGAATCCTACCGTGGGTATTCCTCGTGTGCCTTGTCTTATTATCCTTATCGAGCGCCCTACGATTTTGATTTGTATCGTACTTATGGAGTGCCCTCTGATGCCATCGTGTTACGGTGGGTTTACGGTACTGTATTGACTAAGGTATTATAAACGGTGTAAGGGTAAAAATATAATCCCTCTTACGTTATTTTAATATATTTACTTTACTAAATGGACATTATTATAATAGCATATTATACTATATATATTAGTTTCACGGATCCTTAATGGATGTGAATTCCAAACATCCTTTAATTTACTGATGGATTTCATTTAACATGTCACGTGAGTTAATTCACTTATATGAGAATGTTAGTCGTGGCTCGGGTATTTTGTTTGTTTTATTCCTTGCAAAATTCTCGGGTTAGACCAAGTATTAGAACTTGAGAGATTGATCTATAAAGCTTGAGAATCATTGGAGATCCAGGCATCCATTTGTTATCACTCATGCAGTTATTCCCGCCTTATTCAGTTATTCATGTATTAGTAAGCTTCTTAGTCTTCCGCTATTTCTATATTTATTTGGTACTTTGATATTATGTAAATTTTAAAAGATATTGTAACATTTTATAAATTTTACTTCCACTGTGAGATATTATGTGTTCTGTGCCTGTGATTCTGTGATGATTTATATTTCAACTACATATGCAATAACAATCTGTCGTTTTGATCGGTTTGAGTTGGTTTAGTTACCGACTTGGAGCAGGAAAAATGATGGGTCGTTATAGTTGGTATCATAGCTTTTGTTCAGATAAAGCTTAGCTTATGAGGTTGAAACACTCGTTAGAGATAGGGTAGAAATACTCTAGAATGAGTGAAATTATATTGGAATTATACCCGAGAGAGCGTATTTTGAAAATAAAATGATTTTAAATGATTTTAGGGGGTTTTATATATATAAAAGTTATTTATAATTTTAGCCTTATTTTAAAAAATATATCCTTGTTTAAATCTCCTTCCTTTGAACTTGTTCCTTTGCTGGATCATTCTTAAGCTAGGATTTTCGAATCTTATTCTTGATCGTGTCGTGTCCAGTCTTAGGATTTTAGAATTTATCGCTTTTTGACATACCAAATCTTTCTTAATTCATTTAGCTTATCCTTAATAAATCTTTTGATTTGGTTCATCTATTCGTTCAACTCCCAGCTTATGTTTGAACTTAGCTCAAATCGAATTAAGATAAGGCATAAGAATTTAAACATGAATAGATAACTAAGCGTTAAACACCTTATGGTATTAAATAAATTGAATTGAAATCCAATGGTATTGGGTTATATATAAATTTATAACCTTATATTTAGAAAATTTCATTGGTTAAAATATTATGAACTTAAAATTTATAGCTAGTTTATATGCAAGCATAACTTGTAAATTGAGCATTTAAAAAAAACGACTTGGTTAAATTCTTTATGACTAAAGGGGTAATAAAACTTCATGAGTTCAAAGCATAAATATTAAAAGATTTGAGTAAATGTGTTAAAATAGCAACTTGATACTTAAGGTGTACTCTTAAGGTGTACTCTTGGAACTAAAATTTGTTTTATGAAAACCAGTACACAGGCACGTCCGATGGACGTGTGCATAGATAAATATGACCAAAGTTGGAAATGAGTTAAATTTTATATTATTGCTACAACATTGTAAGCACGATTATTTGTATTAGTTGCTTACTCCAATACACATATTTGGATGCATCCATATAGGAAAGAGTTTCCAAAGTGATGGTGATGTCCCATTTTAAAACGTGTTGTCAAATTTGATGGTATAATCAGTTAAATCTTAGGCTCATCGAACATTTGCATATCTGACATGTTAACAATTAATAAAGTTTACACATCACATCAGTAATCAGTCATATCCTACGTCAGTAGCTACATGGTATATGTTGATCAATAAGGCATTAATATAGATATTACGTTGAATAAAAAAACAAACATAGATTAAAAAAATTCTTATAAACAAATATCCACATAAATAAGTTAAAAAACCAAGCGCCATGACAACAGTTATAGTGTCCGTGTTACCATACTCTCCTTTGAACTCAAACTCACTGTCGTTAATTTTTTTTTCGTTACCATTATCCTATTTGTTGACCACGCCATGAATAAATTGACCAATTTTCTCATATGTAGCAGGATTCTCGTGTACCCTGGAATCCTCTTCGCAGCTCGTTTCATCATCTAACTATGCCAAAATAATAGACATTGATTATTGTACATGCTACATGGTCATGGCGTAGACAAATTACTGTACAGCTGTTTCATTGTCTGCTTAGCCTGCATCGAAGTCCCTATTTGCTAGCATTTAGCCTCCAGCTATTCACCTTAGTGCACTGCAGACTCTAGTCTGCATCAGTACAAAGAGGAAGCTTGCCATCATTTAACGATCTTTTTAAGCATCAGAATGAATCCAATGGTGTCCTGCAACAGTGCTCATCCTTTTCTTTTCACCTCAGTTGACTTCCAGGATCACCCTATCACATTTGAGCTAAGTGAAGCATCTCCTGTTATGACGGATAATGGTGAAATTTGACACTTGATTTGGTAGCTTATGAAATGCACAATTTCAGTAGTGCCAATGGGATACATTATTTACCAAGGGGATGATGTGTCTTGTAAACATGAAACTAACTGTTAGATAATTATAATATAAAAATAAATAGAAAAGTACATAATCGGATACAAATATATTTGACAAAACTTTGGAATGGACATTATAGTCAAGAGAAAATTAATAAACTACAATCAAGAATCCAGTATCAAAATGCTAAAGCAGCAACCAAAAAAAGGTTGTTGTACAGTATATGTTTCTGAAATTCATGCGGTTTCCAAATGAATTTATATCTATAGGGCACATAGACAGTCAATTCATGTGGCAAAATGTAATATCGATTCATTTGCTAAGCTTAGAGGTTATGAAGTCGTAAATAACAACTGCCAACAGTATTCATATATTCATGAAATGTCCTCCGTACTTATCAAAAGTACTTACAAATCTTCCATATGTCATCACACGTATGATTCATGTGTTGCATTTTGTTTCAATTTAAGCAAGATGAAAAATGTTAAAACTCCACTATAGTACTAATTTGTACCTCTTTACAAAAGAAGGCAGAGGCCTACATGTAGTTGCAGATCATCATAATTCCGTAGAACATCAGTTGTCTGACTCTCCATTCCATTGTGTAGAAGCACATGAAAAGACACACATTAGTACGTTCAAACATGCGATATGGTTATATGTAGACAGCATGTCGGTAAGAGCCCATTTATATATATATATATATATATATATATATATATATATATATATATATATATATATATATGAGAACGGTTCGAGAGCACCCTTCTTTTTAGCACCTTTAATGCTCCCCAGTCACAGCCGTTTGATCAAATATGTATACGGCTTTGATTCCTGCTTGCATGGACTGTAACAAATAATAACAATTGAAAAAGAGGAAAGAGAACATGACACATTCACATCAGCTAATCAACTCACGTAACAATTAAATAACGAAGGGGAGAGAATCCTTACATCAAGTGATTATTTAGTATATTATTACTGAACAACATTCATTTCTCCTTCCTTGCAAAACTGATTGCTTTTATTTCACGTTACAAATGAATTCTAATCCATTTTTGGAAAATCCATGAAGATCCAAATTTTTTTTTCTAGTTCTTTCTTCTCCAAGATCAATTCTTTCACTTAATTTGATTAGTTTTCATTGAAAATGAATGCATCAACATCTACACTCTATTATGTGCTGACCTCTTCCATTTCTATTCTTAGATGCAATAATAATTTCTAGCGGTCATTCCGATGGCAAACGCAGATGCCACCATAGGTTTGAGCATTGATAACTTGGTTCAAGAGCGTTTGATTATTCCAACTAGTACTGAGGATGACATGGGAACATCCATTACCAAGGATGATGTTGAAATATTCCTTGGCAAGGCGTTTGATTCTATAGAAGATGCAGAATTTTGCTACCAAGCATATGGGGCCAAAAATGGTTTTTCTGTTAAAAGGAAGAAGACAGATAGAGAAAAACGAGGTAGCGATGAACCAACAGCTATTAAATTTTGCTGTAATCGAGAAGGAACATACAAGCCAAAACAAGTTGACAACAATGAGGGAAAAAGTAGGCGGAATACATCAACCATGAGAGCAGGCTGTATGGCTAGAATGAAAATTTTGAATGTTAGAAATACTAATAAGTGGAAGGTAACTGTTTTTATTGATAAACATAGTCATGATTTAGTTACACCAAGCAAGAGAATCCTAATGAAGCCCAAAAACCGATTAAATATGGTGGCTAAATCACCGACTGAAACTTTCAGTCGAGAAAATCTTCAAATCAACAAAGTTCATGCGCATCTTGGCGGTCCTTCTAATACTGAATTTGATGACAGAGATCTTTATAATCATTTAAGAAATGTGAGGGCGGATAGATTTAGTGAATTTGGAGATGCGGAAGATGTAAGGATTTATTTTAACCAAATGGTTTAAGTGAACAAAGATTTCTACTATGCCATTGACGCTGATGAAATGGGAAGAGACGCAAACTTTTTTGGATTGATGGACATTCTCGTTTAGCATACAAACAGTTCGAAGATGCTATTACATTTGATAGTACTTATAAAACAAATAAGTATTTGATGTCGTTTACACCTTTTACAGGAGTGAATCATCATCGTCAGTCATTTCTTTTTGGCTGTGCATTGTTGGGAACCGAAGATGAACGAACATTTGTATGGTTATTTGAGCGCTGGTTGCAAGCCATGGAATGTCGACATCCTATCTCCATCATTACAGATAAAGATCGAGCAATAACTAGTGCTATAGCCAAAGTTTTCCCTAATACTCGTCATCGATTTTGTCTTTGGCATATCAAGAAAAATTTTGGAGAGAAATTAAGCCATATTTTCTATAAGAAATCTAAGTTTATGAAAGAAATGAAGATGTGCACTCGGTTTTCACGCACTATTGAAGATTTTGAAGAGCGATGGGCTAATGTAATTGTAAAATATGGGCTTCTCGAAAATAAATATATGAATTATCTTTATTCTATTCGACATACCTGGATACCGGTTTACTGCAGGAGCACATTTTTTGCGGGCATGAATACAACTCAGCGGAGTGAAAGTATTAATTCTTTCTTCGATGGGTTTGTTTCCGTGAAAACAAGTTTAAAAGAGTTTGTTCTAAAATATGATGAAGCATTAGAATCAATATATCTAAGAGAACGAATAGAGTACTACTATTCAATATATAAGAAGCGTGTGTTGAAAAGTAATGATAATCTGTTGGTACATGCTAAAAAAAATCTACACAAGAAATATATTTAGAAAGTTAGATGAGCAATTTCAACTAGCATGTCGACTTCAAGTGGATGAAAAAGAGTTAGATGATAATATTCAAATGTATCGCTGTAACGATCGGGAATTCCGCTCAATCTGAATCAATCGCCAAACCGATCAAGACCGTTCGAAACTCCTGATTGTTTTGAGAACATGACATATTCGAACACAAACAGAAGAACATTTCATTGTATATTACAACAATTCCATCATATTACAAGAATATACAGAGTATGAATCAATATTACACATCATAAAATATCAGAGATTACAATACATTACATAGCAGCGGAAAATAATACAATACACAACTAGAAGTAATAAACGGACATAGAGCTTTTCGAGTATCGCTCCAGCTATAAATCAGGATCCTGTGAATATAAATCTGCAAAACCAAAACTATTAGCTGCCCGTATCAAAATAAGGGCACCCAGAGTTTAGGTTAAAACAATAAACTCTAGGTCAGTCATGGGACTGGTGTGAGAACTAAAACAGTTATTTATCTTTATTTTAAAGTTATGTGAATCAAGGGACCAGCCGTACAACACGGAATGGGTTTCCTCCCAAGAACACCAGTGCATAAAACAACAGCGCAATGCTAAATAAAGAAAAATGAAGCTATTATAAGACCCAGGTCCCATCACACAATGCAACACAAGCCGGAGGATAGGGTTTTACCTTATAATAGCCAAAGAATGCTTGATACGCTAAATTTCATCTTTTATTATTACTATAAGTGTATAGTGTCAAAATAAATTCAATCATAAATATCAATCATAGACGGCATGGGTACCATATATCATGTCGCCATACTAGGCTCTACAAATAAAACCGCAAAGTCACGTATTTGGAAATTGGATTTCCATCTATGAACCAAGGCCAGGGATCGTCCTCTACCGAATTCGAGGCTGTCTAGCCTGAGCCTTAGGCAAGCGCGCAGACAAGCCTTAGGAGCCACAGGGCCGGTCCACCGATGTGGATTAAAATGCCTGAACACTGCGTTTCCCTGCCCTTTGGGGAGTAAATGAGTCCAATGGCTCCATCGGTCCCGGATAGACCGATATATCCGAGGTGCCTCGCAACAACAACAATCACACAAGTGAAAAGTATATAAATGTCATCCAGTTTAACCACTGACACCACCACTAGCTAGAAAGAAACGCATGCCCTCCCTGGATCCTTTTCCCGTTCATGGTTCACAACCAGGGTATGAGGCTCGTGAATCAACGCTACACAAAGCTATGCCACATAGGCCGTGCTTTGATCATCAACCACAAGACTTTGCTTTTCAACAAAAGCCTTGATCATTTGCCACTTAGGCATGCCACACAAGCAATTCACTCCATGCGATTGATATCCATCAATATATAACCCCGGAGCTCGTACGTCTCAGAGAAGGGCGTTAAGCAAGAGAAAAAATTCTCCACTGCAAAACAGATGTGTATTTAATAGAAATCAATCACACAGACTAAAATCCAATGTCGGACACACAGTCCATTTACAAGTTCATTCTGGGTCTGAACGAAACCGGAGGCACCTTGTATCTCACATATCCATCGATCTCCAAGTACGTCTGGACGGTCACCAACTAATTCCCTCCTCTTGGGTGTACAGACCAACCAAGATCATCAGTTATCACCCAAACGACGTGAAGACCTCCGTTCTTCGACCACCGTCTTCATCCTTGACACCACGCCGAATCAGTTATTCAGAAAGGGATAAACCCGGTCTTTCTGAATAACTCGCGTACATATTAAACAAGTGTTACACAAACACAACATACGGCTCATTCCAATTCAGAATATTGGAAATCCTGGTTACTTTCAAAACAATATTCAAATTCAATTTATTTATTTCAAAAATAAATTGATTTTAATTCTAGTTCAAAACTAGTCCATTTCGATAAAAATCTATTTTTATCCTTTCAAACATGGAGTTTTTTGTCCCAATTCTTCACAAATCATTTCTTATGATTTTACACAAATTATTACTATTTTTGATAATTTTATCAAGGCACGTACAGTCGATTCCCATCAGCGGCCATCGAACTGCACTTACATCGACCTTTTCCAAATTTGATTTGGTCATAATTCCAAATCCAACCGTTAGATTTCAAATCTCTAATACTCGTTAGAAAGCTCTTTTCGATACAAACCCAACAGTTCCGATTTTAGGAGAATCCGACAGTCGGATCTCCCGTAATGTCCACTTGAAGCCAATGGTCGAAATTCACGAACTGCCGCAGCGCGGTGCGTTCTATTCAGGCCATTATATTATATATATAATATATACTTCGTCAATTTCCTTTTAAAACGTATTTTATAAATCGTTTTAAATTTGTTTTCAAAACGATTTCAACTTCATATTCAATTTTGAATCAAAATTGAATATTCCACATCATCAATATACAAATGATAATATTTTCAAATAGTTATATTTTGAAATCATTTCCTTTTCGATATTCAATTTAGAAATGAATAAAATCGATATAAATATCGTTTACTTCAAAATGGCGCCTATCTAACCAATACGGCTTTATATATATTTCAATAACTTCGTTATTCTATTCAACAAATGAATATTTTCTTCAATACATGGATTTTCATTTTTCTATTCAACACATGAATATTTATTTTTCTGTTCAACACATGAATATATATTTTTCTATTCAACACATGAAATATATTTTCCTATTCAACACATGAATATTTATTTTTCTATTCAAGACATGAATATTTATTTTTCTATTCAACACATGAATATTTATTTTTCTATTCAACACATGAATATATATTTTTCTATTCAACACATGAATATATATTTTCCTATTCAACACATGAATTTATATTTCTTATTTTTCAAATTAGAATGAGGCCTAATCAATTACCATATAACATTAATTACATGGATTTTCTACAACACATGTATTAACAGCAACGATAAATCATCAACCATCATCCAGAGTGCACCACACAACTGCATAAGCATTAAATATAAATAATTAACGCTTACACAGTATGTCAATCCATCGATTGACATACAACTAAACAATCAGGATTAGTGTACGTCAAATCTCATCCCAATACCCGTGTGGGGATTCAAATCAACAAACACAGATTTTTATTTGTGCAGTTGGGCGATGTGTAAAATTTATCATCCAAATCAATATCAATCAAATCAGTGTATATAAACAAATCTCTGATTTGTTCATAAATATTTATTTTATATACACGTTAAAAATCATATTTTTAACTATAAAATATTTTCCACTATAAAATATTTTATTTCATTCCACATCACTCAATCAAATTTCACAACACAGCAATCCAACAAACAAGCCATCCATGGTCTGTGGACGAAGGGTGTTGGGTGATACTAAACACCGTCTGCATCCTAGTATATATTTCAACTAGAAATTAAAATAAAAGTGAGGAGTTCTCACCAAGAGCTAAACCAATTCACCACGACTCTTCATATGTAGAAATCTTCGTCGTGCTCGCCTTTTGTCAATTTCATCGTCCGTAGCCACTACTTATATAAAAATCACATTTTTATATTGTTGTTATGTATATAAAAAAATCACATTTTTATTTTCTCTATTATATAAAAATCATATTTTTATAACTACGCTATATGGAAAAAATTTCTATTTTTATACCGCTACTATATAGATAAAAATTCTATTTTTTCCCCGCTACTATATAGATAAAAATTCTATTTTTACTACGGTGTTCATATAATAAAGTTTATATTTTTATATTGCCACTCATATAATAATCACACTTTTGCTTCTTCTACATAATAAAAATCATATTTTTATATCACCTTCATAATAAAGATCGAATTTTTATTATCTATATAATATAAAAATCATATTTTTATTATTTACATCATATAAAAATATCGCCTTTCTACTAATAATAAAAAAATATCGCCTTTCTACTAATAATATAAATATCGTCTTTCTACTTAGAAAAATATCGCCTTTCTACTTAGAAAAATATCGCCTTTCTACTTAGAAAAATCCGACTTTTCTACTTATTAAAAATTAAACCTTTCTTGTAATTAAAAATCAAATTTTATTTAATTAAAGAAATCATGTATCTGCACAATTAAAATCAAAATAAGGATAAAAACTTACAATTTTCGGGTGTAGTAGGGTAGAGGAGGGGCTGACGTGGCGGGGGACGCCTCAGGGGGCTGCGGAGGTCAGTGTAGGCGGTGGTGGAGGGGTCGGGTAGTAATGGTGTCGGTTTCGAACTGAAAGGGGGGTGCGTGGCGGTTTGGGGTTCGTGGAAGGGGAAGAGGAGTCGGGGGGGACCGCTGTAGGAGGAGGAGGAAGAAGAAGATGCGGCGGCGACGGTATGGTGGAGGGCGACGGTCTTCATCGCGCTGCTTTTTTTTCTTTTTATCTTATTTCGGGTTTAAAAGAAGAATGGGGAAGAGAGTATGGGGGGCTGAATGAATATAATTATATAATTTAATTTTTATTTTTAATCCCCCAAAAAGTAACTTTTTATTTTGAATTCGAAATCGAACCCGCTGCCTGTCGCCCATAGCTAATTACCCCTATTCCGAACACAATGCGATATGTATCGTAGGCTGATTCGAACAGTTTCCGCCAAAATCAAAATATAACTCTATATATTGAATTTGAACGCACATTTCAGTTTAACGGGGCCACATGTTGACTCTATAAATTCCAGAAAAATATTTTCTAGCTTCGTATTGTCGATATGGTCCTAACAAAACTAATTTCGTCGAATTCCGAGACCGTATGAAAAATGGCCATTTTCCAGTCGAATAAAATCAACTAAAACTGGTCAAATGCATTTTCCTTTGCCACGCTCACATATTGATTCAGAAAATTACGAATTTTTAAACCTAGAAATAACTTGACATCACGGATCCAACAAAAGTGGTTTGGTCGAAAACCGAGGTCGTTTGCAAAATGGCTATTTTTAAGGGCCAGAATTCCATAGCGACTATTCTGAATTTTCAACTGGGCGTAACTTTTGATTCCCACTATGAAATTTCAATTTTTCGGATTCGTTGGAAAGATATTATCAATTAGATTCAAATATTTTTGGTTTCACTAAAATCTGGTTTATTTTGAATCCTATACATTCATTTGAACTTTGAAATCGAATTTTCAAACTACCGCGCCATTTCGGGCTTGTTATATAATTAAAATAAATTATTTATATTCTAACGACGATTCAAATAAATATATACGTTCTATTCTATTCAAAATAAATTTCTCGTCGTTATTATTTAAAATAATTCATTTTAAATATTCAAAATTCGCTAAAATTGCCAAAATAAAAATTTTTAATTGGCTATAATTTCCGGGTTATTACAATCTCCCCTACTTAAAACTTTTCGTCTCCGAAAAGCAACGAAGCCGAAAGTTGTTTCACAAATCAACTCAACTTCCAGTATTTTCACTACGGCTTAAGTTCTTCAACTTTTCAGTTTCTAAGAACTTTTCAAATTTTTCAAAAATTTGGCTAACACCCTAAATTTTCGAAAAATTTCGCCATAACCTCCCCTGCACCGGGGACTTCGGGATATTTCATATAGCCTCCCATGGCCTTCTTCAATCCAAAAGAAAAAGAAAAGGCCAACCGGCTAGCCAATCGGCTCATAAAATCATCCAAAACCCAAGAAATACAATAAACATGTACCTATTTGTCGGGCAAACAATTTTATTCCTCTTCTCTAGCCTCCTTTCTATGACTTGTTCAATGTAAGTACATATACATGCATGCATATGCGATAAATTTTCAATACAACTCACTACTGGGTTCAATTTGGCAAGAGGTTCAACATTTAGTTAATCAACCAATAATCAAACAACACAACCAACAATCAATTAGTTGATTATTTTTTCAAATTCATTACTTTGATATATAGTCCAAAAATCAGATTTTTGATGCCAAATCACAACAATAGACCCTATCTAATTTTGGCTCTCACACCAGTCAATTGGAAATATATAGAAATCCCACTTTCGAAACACGAAAATAAATTCTGATGATGATGCGTCAATCATCAGAATCGTGTCCGAGCGACAAGAGTGTGATTCTATATCTATCCAGTATATTGAAACTTCGAATACACGTGGATCAGACGTATACGCAAAATCTTTATATACTGGACTGTCCAAATTCAATACAAAATAGATAATCAAATATGAATAATTGATTTAAATTTTCAAAACACAAAATTGTTTTCATTTTAAAAATATACTCTTCACACTCGTTCTAGGATACTACTGATCCCATCTCTAACGAGTCATTTCCATTGGATATTACTAATCCAATCTCTGATGAATTCTTTCGTTTGGTTCTAACGTGTCTTGTTCTCTGAGCTTTGTAAACCAAAGCCCTGATACCAGCTGTAACGATCAGGAATTCCGCTCGATCCGAATCAATCGCTAAACCAATCAAGACCGTTTGAAACTCTTGATTGTTTTGAGAACACGACATATTCGAACACAAACAGAAGAACATTTCATTGTATATTACAACAATTCCATCAGATTACAAGAATATACAGAGTATGAATCAATATTACACATCATAAAATATTAGAGATTACAATACATTACATAGCAGCGGAAAATAATACAATACACAACTAGAAGTAATACACGGATACAGAGCTTTCCGAGTATCGTTTCAGCTATAAATCAGGATCATGTGAATATAAATCTGCAAAACCAAAACCACTAGCTGCCCGTATCAAAATAAGGGCACCCGGAGTTTAGGTTAAACAATAAACTCTAGGTCAGTCATGGGACTGGTGTGAGAACTAAAACAGTTATTTATCTTTATTTTAAAGTTAGGTGAATCAAGGGACCACGCCGTATAACACGGAACGTGTCTCCTCCCAAGAACACCAGTGCATAAAACAACAGCGCAATGCTAAATAAAGAAAAATGAAGCTATTATAAGACCCAGGTCCCATCACACAATGCAACACAAGCCAGAGGATAGGGTTTTACCTTATAATAGCCAAAGAATGCTTGATACGCTAAATTTCATCTTTTATTATTACTATAAGTGTATAGTGTCAAAACAATTTCAATCATAAATATCAATTATAGACGGCATGGGTACCATATATCATGTCTCCATACTAGGCTCTACAAATAAAACCGCAAAGTCACGTATTTGGAAATTGGATTTCCATCTATGAACCGAGGCCAGTAATCGTCCTCTATCGAATTCGAGACTGTCTAGCCCGAGCCTCAGGCAAGCGCGCAGACAAGCCTTAGGAGCCACAGGGCCGGTCCACCGATGCGGATTAAAATGCATGAACACTGCGTTTCCTCGCCCTTTTGGGCGTAAATGAGTCCAATGACTCCATCGGTCCCGGATCGACCGATATATCCGAGGCGCCTCGCAACAGCAACAACCATACAGGTGAAAAGTATATAAATGTCAGCCAGTTTAAGCACTGACACCACCACAAGCTAGAAAGAAACGCATGCCCTCCATGGATCCTTCTCCCGTTTCTGGTTCACAATCGGGGTGTGAGGCTCGCGAATCAACGCTACACAAAGCTATGCCACACAGGCCGTGCTTTGATCATCAACCATAAGACTTTGCTTTTCAACAAAAGCCTTGATCATTTGCAAATTAGGCATGCCACACAGGCAATTCACTCCATGCGATTGATATCCATCAATATATAACCCCCGAGCTCGTACGTCTTAGAGAAGGGCGTTAAACAAGATAATAAATTCTCCGTCGCCAAACAGATGTATATTTAATAGAAATAAATCACACAGACTAAAATCCAATATCAGACACACAGTCCATTTACAAGTTCGTTCTGGGTCTGAATGAAACCGGAGGCACCTTGTACCTCGCATATCGATCGATCTCCAAGTACGTCTGGACGGTCACCAACTGATTCCCTCCACTTGGGTGTACAGCCCAATCAAGATCATCAGTAATCACCCAAACGACGTGCAGACCGCCGTTCTTTGACCACCATCTTCATCCTCGACACTACGTCGAATCAGTTATTCAGAATGGGATAAACCCGGTCTTTCTGAATAACTAGCGTATATATTAAACAAGTGTTACACAAACACAACATACGCCTCATTCCAATTAAGAATATTGGAAATCCTGGTTACTTTAAAAACCATATTCAAATTCCATTTATTTATTTCAAAAATAAATTGATTTTAATTCTAGTTCAAAACTAGATCATTTCGATAAAAATCTATTTTTATCCTTTCAAATAGGGAGTTTTTCATCCCAATTCTTCACAAATCATTTATTATGATTTTACACAAATTATTACTATTTTTAACAATTTTATCAAGGCCCGTACAGTCGATTTCCATCAACGGCCATCGAACTGCACTTACAGCGACCTTTTCCAAATTTGATTTGGACATAATTCCAAATCCAACCGTTAGATTTCAAATCTATAATATTCGTTAGAAAGCTCTTTTCGATACGAACTCAAGGTTCCGGCTTTAGGAGAACCCAACGGTCGGATCTTCCGTAATGTCCACTTGAAGCCAATGGTCGAAATTCACGAACTGCCGCAGTGCGACACATTCTATTTAGGCCATTATATTATATATATAATATATACTTCGTCGATTTCCTTTTAAAACGTATTTTATAAATCGTTTAAATTAGTTTTCAAAACGATTTCAACTTCATATTCAATTTCGAATCAAAATTGAATATTCCACATCATCGATATACAAATGATAATATTTTCAAAACGTTTATAGAAATGAATAAAATCGATATAAATAACGTTCACGTCAAAATGGCGCCTATCTAACCAATACGGCTTTATATATATTTCAACAACTTCGTTATTCTATTCAACAAATGAATATTTTCTTTAACACATGGATTTTCATTTTTCTATTCAACACATGAATATATATTTTTCTATTCAACACATGAATATATTTTTTTCTATTCAACACATGAATATATATTTTCCTATTCAACACATGAATATTTATTTTCCTATTCAACACATGAATATTTATTTTTCTATTCAACACATGAATATTTATTTTTCTATTCAACACATGAATATATATTTTTCTATTCAACACATGAATATATATTTTTCTATTAAACACATGAATTTATATTTCATATTTTCCAAATTAGAATGAGGCCTAATCAATTACCATATAACATTAATTATATGAATTTTCTACAACACATGTATATAACAGCAACGATAAATCATCAACCATCATCCAGAGTGCACCACACAACTGCATAATCATTAAATATAAATAATTAACGCTTACACAGTCTGTCAATCCATCGATTGACATACAACTAAACAATCGGGATTAGTGTACGTCAAATCTCATCCCAATACCCGTGTGGGGTTTCAAATCAACAAACACAGATTTTTATTTGTGCAGTTGGGCGATGTGTAAAATTTATCGTCCCAATCAATATCAATCAAATCAGTGTATATAAAAAAATCTCCGATTTGTTTATAAATATTTATTTTATATACACGTTAAAAATCATATTTTTAACTATAAAAAAATTTCCACTATAAAATATTTTATTTCATTCCACATCACTCAATCAAATTTCACAACACATCAATCCAACAAACAAGCCATCCATGGTCTGTGACGACGGGTGTCGGGTGCTACTAAACACCATCTGCATCCTAGTATATATTTCAACTAGAAATTAAAATTAAAGTGAGGAGTTCTCACCAAGAGCTAAACCAATTCACCACGACTCTTCATATGTAGAAATCTTCATCGTACTCGCCTTTTGTCAATTTCATCGTCCGTAGCCCCTACATATATAAAAATCACATTTTTATATTGTTGCTGTGTATATAAAAAATCACATTTTTATTTTCTCTATTATATAAAAAATCATATTTTTATAACTATGCTATATTGATAAAATTTCTATTTTTATACCGTTATTATATAGATAAAAATTCTAATTTTTCTCCCCGCTACTATATAGATAAAAATTTCTATTTTTACTACGGTGCTCATATAATAAAGATTATATTTTTATATCGCCACTCATATAAAAATCACACCTTTGCTTCTTCTACATAATAAAAATCATATTTTTATATCTCCTTCATAATAAAGATCGAATTTTTATTATCTATATAATATAAAAATCATATTTTTATTATTTACATCATATAAAAATTTCGCCTTTCTACTAATAATAAAAATATCGCCTTTCTACTAATAATAAAAATATCGCCTTTCTACTTAGAAAAAAATTGCCTTTCTACATAGAAAAATATCGCCTATCTACTTAGAAAAATATCGCCTTTCTACTTAGAAAAATATCACCTTTCTACTTAGAAAAATCCGACCTTTCTACATATTAAAAATTAAACCTTTCTTGTAATTTAAAATCAACTTTTCTTTAATCAAAGAAATCATGTATCTACACAATTAAAATCGAAATAAGGAGAAAAACTTACAATTTTCGGGTGTAGGAGGGTAGAGGAGGGGCTGACGTGGCGGGGGACGCCTCAGGGGGCGGTGGAGGTCAGTGCAGGCGGAGGTGGAGGGGTCGAGTGGTAATGGCGTAGGTTTCGAATTGAAAAGGGGGTGCATGGCGGTTTGGGGTTCGTGGAAGGGGAAGAGGAGTCCGGGGGGAAGGGATCGCGGTAGGAGGAGGAGGAAGAAGAAGAAGAGGCGGGGACGGCGGTATGGTGGAGGGCGGCGGTCTTCATCGCGTTGCTTTTTTTTTGTTTTTATCATATTTCGGGTTTGAAAGAGGAATGGGGAAGAGAGTATGGGGGCTTAATGAATATAATTATATAATTTAATTTTTATTTTTAATCCCCCAAAAAGTAACTTTTTATTTTGAATTCGAAATCGAACCCACCGCTTGTCGCCCATAGCTAATTACCCTATTCCGAACACAATGGGATCTGTATCGTAGGCTAATTCAATCATTTCGATCAGTTTCCACCAAAATCAAAATATAACTCTATATATTGAATTTGAACACACATTTCAATTTACCGGGGCCACATACCTACTCTATAAATTCCAAAAAAATATTTTCTAGCTTCGTATTGTTGATACGGTCCTAACAAACTAATTTCGTCGAATTCCGAGACCGTATGAAAAATCGCCATTTTCCAGTCGACTAAAATCAACTAAAACTGGTCAAACACGTTTTCCTTTGCCACGCTCACATATTGATTCAGAAAATTACGAATTTGAAACCTAGCAATAACTTGACATCACGGATCCAACAAAAGTGGTTTCGTTGAAAACCGAGGTCGTTTGCAAAATGACTATTTTTAAGGGCTAGAATTCCGTAGCGACTATTCTGAATTTGATTCCCGCTATGAAATTTCAATTTTTCAGATTCGTTGGAAAGATATTCTCAATTAGATTCAAATATTTTTGGTTTCACTAAAATCCGGTTTATTTTGAATCCTATACATTCATTTGAACTTTGAAATCGAATTTTCAAACTACCGCGTCATTTTAGGCTCGTTATATAAGTAAAATAAATTATTTATATTCTAACGACGATTCAAATAAATATATGTGTTCTATTCTATTCAAAATAAATTTCTCGTCGTTATTATTTAAAATAATTCATTTTAAATATTCAAAATTCGCTAAAATTGCCAAAATAAATTTTTTAAATTGGCTCTGATTTCCGGGTTATTACAATTATGTTGGATACCGTGAGGGAAGTTATAAAGGAAAAAGTAAGAATGAATATATGTACATACGAGGGTTCATGTGAATGCCAGTTGTTTGAATTCGAAGGGATACCATGCAAACATTTGATTCGGGTATTCGACAAGTACTATCTTAATGAAATTCCATCATATCATATATTAAAGAGGTGGACAAAAAATGCAAATAGATCTGTTGTTACTTCCCACAATGATATGCTTGTACACGGTTCTCCAGCTAATTTGGAAGGAGCTAGGGTGAGTGCGATCATACAACAATCCATACGATGTGCTTATATGGCTTGTAAGTCTGAAGAAAGTTTTCAATTCGTCACAAATGAATTGCATAACATATACAAAAAGTTGAAAGAGTCCGATGATAGTTTGCTTCAAAAAGTGAACGATCATGCACGATCATCGTCTCTGTGCATAGATAGAG
The DNA here is from genome assembly GCA_030737875.1 of Allium sativum. NCBI lineage: Eukaryota > Viridiplantae > Streptophyta > Magnoliopsida > Asparagales > Amaryllidaceae > Allium > Allium sativum. The sequence continues at coordinate 100,519,050 of CM060911.1, read as the reverse complement.
TTGAACCTTTATTACTGGATCCACATATTTCACAAACAAAGGGAAGAACTAAGGAAGCTAATGGCATCGATATAAGAATGGCTGCTAATACTAAACGATTGAAGAGGGGGCTTGAGAAAGCAAGTCAAAGGAAAAAGGCAATAATTTGCAGGCAGTGCAATGGTGTTAACATCGGTCACAACAGTAGGAATTGCCCAAACAACCCCCAAAAAAAAATAGGTATAAAGTTGCATTCTTATTTCACTACATGTTTTGTGTTCATTATTTTGACAAACATTTTCTTTTGTTTGCCTATTTGCAGAACAAAGTGACAATGGTGCGGAATCAGGTGATGATCTAGATGTTGACTAATATCAGTGAAGACTTGAAGTCGGGCCGTGCTGTTATGCTATGGTTTGCTACTATATATGTGTATTTTGTGCAAGACTGGAAAAAGATGTGTGTGTATTTTGTGCAAGACTGGTAAAAGATTTATGTGTATTTTGTGCAAGACTGGAAAACAAGATGCGTGTGTATTTTGTGCAGGACTGGAAAAGGATGTGTGTGTATTTTGTGCAATACTTGAAAAAGATGTATGTGTATTTTGTGCAAGACTAAAAAAAATGTATGTGTATTTTGTGCCAGACTGAAAAAAAGATGCGCGTGTATTTTGTGCAAGACTGGGAAAAGATGTATGTGCATTTTGTGCAAGACTGGAAAAAAAAGACAGATTGTTTTAGCAGTGCAAGACTGGGGAAAAAAGAAGTATGTGTATTCTGTTAACCTTTCTCTTGCATGGAAGTTGTACTTGGTACATATAATAAGAGTATCGACTAAGTACTAAATACAAACTAGCAGCATATAAAGAGAGCGAATCAATGCAAAATCAGCTTTGTTTCAACGCTGATGTCCCAAAATAACATTAAAATGATAGTAATTTACATACCAAAGTGAATAACCACCGTACACAGACGCCTATACATAGTACATGCTGCTTTGTATGAAACATGGTATCGTTTATTTGGAAATGCAGTATGTGCAGCCGGAAAAGCTCGACCAGTAGAACTGTCTTCTCCGCTGGTTCCGGAAGAAGCACTGCTCTTCTTACTTATACTGCATTTGGTGCAATTCTCTTCTTATGATTTGCTGCTATATATATGTACATCTTAGTGTGAGCTATGCAAAAAGATAAAGAAAAAGATGTTATGTACTATGTGGTTTCTTTTGCATGGGAATGTTGTTTTTTCATGGATTTTGAACATTAGTGCATTTGCATGCAAACTGGACAATGCTTTTCCATTGCTGTTGCTATATTGTACCTAATTTCCTAAGTCTCTCTCTCTGTTTTTTTTTCATGCATGCATGTGTATTTTTTTTCCATCATTGATGTTATGTGAGTTGCAAGTAATTAGCTGATGTGAATGTGAAAAGATGCAATATCAAGAACAAAAACTAAAACCCTAAGTATATTTCATCATAAGTATGCATGAACGTTGAAATCTTTAATTGTTACGTTCGCTACTGTTATTTTGAGATTCAAGTATATGTTTCAAACCAAAGAAAAATATATACATGCATGCATGAAAACAGACACACAAAAAAATAAATACACACGCATGCATGAAAAAAAAAAAGACACGGAGAGAGAGAGAGAGACTTAGGAAATTAGGTACAATATAGCAACAACAATGGAAAAGAACTGTCCAGTTTGCATGCAAATGCACTAATGTTCAAAATCCATGAAAAAACAACATTCCCATGCAAAAGAAACCACATAATACATAACATCTTTTTCTTTTTCTTTATGCATAGCTCACACTAAGATGTACATATATATAGCAGCAAGTCATAAGAAAAGAATTGCACCAAAAGCAGTATAAGTAAGAAGAGCAGTGCTTCTTCTGGAACCAGCAGAGAAGAAAGTTCTACTGGTCGAGCTTTTCCGGCCGCACGGACTGCATTTCCAAATAGGCGATACCATGTTTCATACTAAGCAGCGTGTACTATGTATAGGCGTCTGTGTATGGTGGTTATTCACTTTGGTGTGTAAATTACTATCATTTCAATGTTATTTAGGGACATCAGCGTGGAAACAAAGCTGATTTTGCATTGATTCGTTCTCTTTATATGCTGCTAGTTTGTATTTAGTACTTAGTAGATACTCCTATTATATGTACCAAGTACAACTTCCATGCAAGAGAAAGGTTAACAGAATACACATACTTCTTTTTTTTTTTCCAGTCTCGCACTGCCAAAATAATCTTTCTTTTTTTTCCAGTCTTGCACAAAATGCACATACATCTTTTCCCAGTCTTGCACAAAATACACACGCATCTTTTTTTCCAGTCTTGCACAAAATACACATACATTTTTTTTTCTAGTTTTGCACAAAATACACATACATCTTTTTCAAGTATTGCACAAAATACACACACATCCTTTTGCAGTCTTGCACAAAATACACATGCATCTTTTTTTCCAGTCTTGCACAAAATACACATACACCTTTTTCCTGTCTTGCACAAAATACACATACATCTTTTTCCAGTCTTGCACAAAATACACACACATCTTTTTACAGTCTTGCACAAAATACACATATATAGTAGCAAACCATAGCATAACGACACGGCACGACTTCAAGTCTTCACTAATATTAGTCAACATCTAGATCATCACCTGATTCTGCACCATTGTCACCTTGTTCTGCAAATAGACAAACAAAAGAAAATGTTTGTCAAAATAATGAACACAAAACATGTAGTGAAATAAGAATGCAACTTTATACCTATTTGTTTTTTGGGGTTGTTTGGGAAATTCCTACTGTCGTGACTGATGTTAAAACCATTGCACTGCCTGCAAATTCTTGCCTTTTTCCATTGACTTGCTTTCTCAAGCCCACTCTTCAATTGTTTATTATTAGCAGCCATTCTTATATTGATGCCATTAGCTTCCTTAGTTCTTCCCTTTGTTTGTGAAATATGTGGATCCAGTAATAAAATTTCAACTCTATCTGTGCACGGAGACGATGATTGTGCATGGTTTTTCTCTTTTTGAAGCAAACTATCATCAGACTCTTTCAACTTTTTGTATATGTTATGCAATTCATTTGTGACGAATTGAAAACTTTCTTCAGACTTACAAGCCATATAAGAACATTGTATGGATTGTTGTATGATCGCACTCGCCCTAGCTCCTTCTAAATTAGCAGGAGAACCGTGTATAAGCATATCATTGTGGGAAGTAACAACAGATCTATTTGCATTTTTTTTCCACCTCTTTAATATATGATATGATGGAATTTCATTAAGATAGTACTTGTCGAATACCCGAATCAAATGTTTGCATGCTATCCCTTCAAATTCAAACAACTGGCATTCACATGAACCCTCGTATATACATCTATTCATTCTTACTTTTCTTTCTTTATAACTTCCCTCACGGCATCCAACATGATACATTTGAATATTATCATCTAACTCTTTTTCATCCACTCGAAGTCGACATGCTAGTTGAAATTTCTCATCAAACTTTCTAAATATATTTCTTGTGTAGATTTTTTTTAGCATGTACCAACAGATTATCATTACTTTTTAACACAAGCTTCTTATATATTGGATAGTAGTCCTGTTTTCGTTCTCTTAGATATATTGATTCTAATGCTTCATTATATTTTAGCACAAACTCTTTTAAACTTGTTTTCACGAAAACAAACCCATCAAAGAAAGAATTTAATACTTTCACTCCACTGAGTTGTATTCATGCCCGTAAAAAATGTGCTCCTGCAGTAAACCGCTATCCAGGTATGTCGAATAGAATAAAGATAATTCATATATTTATTTTCGAGAAGCCCATATTTTACAATTAAATTAGCCCATCGCTCTTCAAAATCTTCAATAGTGCGTGAAAACCGAGTGCACATCTTCATTTCTTTCTTAAACTTCGATTTCTTATAGAAAATATGGCTTAATTTCTCTCCAAATTTTTTCTAGATATGCCAAAGACAAAATCGATGACGAGTATTATGGAAAACTTTGGCTATAGCACTTGTTATTGCTCGATCTTGATCTGTAATGATGGAGATAGGATGTCGACATTCCATGGCTTGGAACCAGCGCTCAAATAACCATACAAATGTTCATTCATCTTCGGTTCCCAACAATGCACACCCAAAAAGAAGTGACTGATGATGATGATTCACTCCTGTAAAAGGTGCAAACGACATCAAATACTTGTTTTATAAGTACTATTAAATGTAATAGCATCTCCGAACTGTTTGTATGCTAAACGAGAACATCCATTAATCCAAAAAAAATACGATTCTTCCCGTTTCATCACCGTCATTAGCATAGTATAAATCTTTATTCACTTGAACCATTTGGTTAAAATAAATCCTTACATCTTCCGCATCTCCAAATTCACTAAATCTATCCGCCCTCTTATTTCTTAAATGGTTATAAAGATCTCTGTCATCAAATTCAGTATTAGAAGGACCGCCAAGAACCGCATGAACTTTGTTGATTTGAAGATTTTGTCGACTGAAAGTTTCAGTCAATGATTTAGCCACCATATTTAATCGGTTTTTGGGCTTCATTAGGATTCTCTTGCTTGGTGTAACTAAATCATGACTATGTTTATCAATAAAAATAGTCACCTTCCACTTATTAGTATTTCTAACATTCAAAATTTTCATTCTAGCCATACAGCCTGCTCTCATGGTTGATGTATTCCACCTACTTTTTCCCTCATCGTTGTCAACTTATTTTGGCTTGTACGTTCCTTCTCGATTACAGCAAAATTTAACACCTGTTGGCTCATCGCTACCTCGTTTTGCTCTATCTGTCTTCTTCCTTTTAACAGAAAAACCATTTTTGGCTCCATATGCTTGGTAGCAAAATTCTGCATCTTCTATAGAATCAAACACCTTGCCAAGGAATATTTCAACATCATCCTTGGTTATGGATGTTCCCATATCATCTTCAGCACTTGTTGGAATAATCAAACGCTCCTGAACCAAGTTATCAATGCTCAAACCTATGGTGGCATCTGCATTTGCCATCAGAATGACCGTTAGAATTTATTATTGCATCTAAGAATAGAAATGGAAGAGGTCGGCATATAATAGAATGTAGACGTTGATGCATCCATTTTCAATGTTGAAACATATGAAAACAAATCAAATTAAGTGAAAGAATTGATCTTGGAGAAGAAAGAACTGGAAAAAAACATACTTGGATCTTCATGGATTTTCCAAAAATGGATTAGAATTCGTTTGTAACGAGAAATAAATGCAATCAGTTTTGCAAGGAAGGAGAAATGTATGTTGTTCAGTAATAATATACTAAATAATCACTTAATGTAAGGATTCTCTCCCCTTCATTATTTAATTGTTACGTGAGTTGATTAGCTGATGTGAATGTGTCATGTTCTCTCTCCTCTTTTTCAATTGTTATTATTTGTTACAGTAGACGCAAGCAGGAATCAGGGCCGTGTACATATTTGATCAAATGGCTGTGACTGGAGGCATTAAAGGTGATAAAAAGAAGGGTGCTCTCAAACCGTTCTCATATATATATATATATATATATATATATATATATATATATATATATATATATATATATATATATATATATATATATATATATATATATGTATATGTATATGTATATGTATGTATGTATGTATGTATGTATGTATGTATGTATAGTGCTACTAACTTTGACTGGTAATGGCTTTTTCAAATCTAAAACCAACAGTTTAGGAATTGATGATTGAAGAGCAATAACAAAGTAGCTAATAAAACATATACAAATAAGAGCAATAACAAAGTAGCTAATATAACATATACAAATAAAAAACATAGTACCTTACTTCGTTATGTGCATATATGCACAAACTGGCAATCATCCGCTCCTTCTCTATAGCCATCTGAATATTTGAATTAATTGGAAAAATAGCTTACATAAAATTACACATGGATAAAATCTTTGGTCATGTCGTTATCTAGCTATGTTTAGTGATGTCCAAATGATATTTGATGTTTGAATGCATGAGATCGGTGTTTAAACATGTATGAATGATGCATACAACTGATTTTGAAAAGTACAGGAGAAACTTATGGAAATCATAAATGTTAAGTCATAACTACTTACCCAAACCCAATCCATTATTATATGAAAGTTGATCGAACTGTTATTGAGACGAAAGACTTTGTAAATTTATTATTCTCAACTGAATTAATTATTGTACAGACTGATACAAGCATTTATAACAAACGTTAATGGACTGTAACATGCTGGCTTGTATTATTATTGATACATAATGTGATATTAATGCATATGGGCTTTAAGTAATTGGATGCAGCCCACATCACATTAGAATGGGATAAAGCGAACAGGGCATTACACTTCATACCCCCCCTCCCCCGCAAACCCTATATGCCAAATTAGGGATTGAAAATAAAAAATGGCGGCCGTCACGATTCTTCCTTTTGAGCTTTCTGCCTTGCAATATCTTCTGATTTCTGCTTCAAATCATGTCCTTTTCCTTGTGCTTACATCTCAATAGCGATTGATTTGTGTTCTCTTGAGCTAAGTTTTCTCCCGTTGTGAGCTATTGCTTGATATACTTCGGATCCTTGAGTGTCTTCATAATTTGTGACTAATTTGTTATTTTTGCTTGCTGATTTCACAGTTTTCCTTGAAGCGGTTTCCTCTTTTACGCTTGAGCTTTCATCTACTTTTGCATTTTGACCATTACTGGAAGTTGAGATGGTAATTTTAGCTATACTTAGCTTTTCTCTTAGGGCTTCAAATCTGGCTTTTGATAGGAGCTTTGTCAATATGTCGACAGTCTGGTAAGTGGAAGGTACATGGTTTATCTGTAACCTCTCTTTCTGTACTAGCTCTCTCACGAAGTATACGTCGAGTTCTAGATGTTTGGTTCTTGAGTGTAGTACAGGATTGGCTGTAAGTGCTATTGCACTCATATTGTCACACCGCACAGTTTCTTTCGAGTTATTGATGATATTTAATTCACTTAATAAGGATTGAATCCACATTATTTCTACTGTGTGCTTGCAATACTTCGATACTCAGCTTTAATACTAGATCTGGAGACTATGTTTTGTTTCTTTGCACACCATGATATAGGATTTTTTCCCAAAAATATGCAGTAACCACTTGTTGATTTTCTGTCCTTATAGTCATTAGCCCAGTCTGCATCTGAATAGGCATTGATATGTAGATTGTTGCTTGTTTTTAAAATCAGTCCTTGGTTAATTGTGCCTTTCAAGTATCTAAGAATTCGTTTGACTGCTTTCCAGTGATCACTCAGGGGTCTTTGCATGAATTGACTTGCTTTATTGACATTATATGATATGTCAGGCCTAGTTATAGTGACATGTTGGAGAGCTCCAATGATGCTCCTATACATCTTTTCATTACAAGTAGGTTCCCCTTTGTCTTTGCTTAAGTGTAGGTTGGTTATCATAGGAGTAGGTAGTGAGTTAGCCTTGTCCATATTTGCTCTTGACTAAATTTCTGTGATATATTTCCTTTGGCTTAGTTGAAGCTCACCCCCTTTTGTTCTACACACTTCTATTCCCAAGAAATATGATAGTTCTCCCAAATCTTTAATTGAAATTCACAGTTTAATTTATTTGTGAGACTTTCAATTTCAGACTTGCTGTTGCCAGTAATAAGGAAGTCATCCACATAGATTAATACATAAGTGACAGTGCTTGTTGTGAACTTTGTAAACAGTGAGTTGTCAGATCTTGTAGGGACATAACCAAGCATTGACAATGTTTTTCAACTTGTTGAACCAGACCCTAGGTACTTTCTTTAAACCATAGACGACTTTGTTTAGTTTCCACACCATTTTCTTCTCAGATTTTCCTTCAAGTCCCAGTGGCAACTCCATGTACACTTCTTCCTATAGATCACCATTCAAAAAGGCATTATTCACATTAAGATGTTTAATAGTCCAGTTTTCGTATAAAGCTATGGTTAGTACTATTCTGATAGAAGTGGGTTTCACAATAGGTGAGAATGTCTCTTTGAAGTCAATTCCACGTTGTTGTGAGTACCCCTTAGCTACTAACCTGGCTTTGTATTTAGAAACTTTAGCATCAGCATATCTCTTAATTCTATAAGTCCACTTACACCCAATAATATTTTTGTTTTTGGGTATTGGAACTAAACACCATGTTTTATTTTTGTTCAAGTCATTTAGCTCTTCTTGCATGGCCGACTTCCACCTATCATTTAGTATAGCTTTATGATAAGTAGAAGGTTCGATATCATTAAATTCAATAGAAAAAGTTTTTGGTTTGAATATACCATTTTTAGCCCTTGTAACCATATGATGTTGATTTTGCACCTGATTGTCTTCATTCCTCACCGCTGCCTGATTTTTTCTGAGTTGTCATTTTCATTATTGCTCATATTTTCATCTTGTGAGTAGGTATTGTCCAAATTTTCAGTAGCACCACCTTGTTCACCTGATTCAGTGCTAGGTTGTATATGTTGTGACGTACTAGTGTATTGTATGACTTGTGTATGTGTCACTTTATTATTGTTAGGATTTGGTGCATACACAATATCATTTATCTATTCAGTAACATTTGGAATGCAATTTCTGCTTGATATTCATCTTCTAGTCCACCAACAATATATAGAATTTGCTCCTTTTCCTCTATTTTATTTCCTATACATGCTAATTGATCACACAGATTTTTAATCTTCATTAGATACTCATTCATGCAAGAGTTATCCTTTTTTAAGATTTGCAACTATTTCTTGAAGTGTAAAACTCTAGCGAATGACTAACTTGTGAAAGATCTTTCCAAGGCTGTCCATACTTCATGAGCGGTTTTAGTGCCTATTAGCTGTGGCATTAGGGAAGAACTTACAGATGACATTAACCATGCACTGACAAGATTGTCTTGTCTTTGATAGGTTGTGAATTCTTCATTAAGAATTAATCCATTATCAGTATTTCTACTATACTTTGCTGGAACACTTTTTGTTCCATAAAGAAAATCTTCAAGACTGTAACCTTTTGCATCTGTTTCAACTTGCAGTTTCCACAGAAGATAATTGGATTCATCCAATTGGATCGAGATGATTTGGCTTTGAGGTTTTATGATAGATCTGATGAGATCCTCAGTGCCTGTGGCGCTGGTTTGGTTGGATCTTGCTGATGATCGTGGACTGGTTGGGGGTTACCGTCCACCATGATTCACAGAGGGTATAGGAATGATGCAGATTAATAGGTAAAGATTTCGAAACTCTTTTTCTTGAATTGGAATTTTCTGGCTGATTTCTTCAAACTTGAATTTAAGAGCAACCAGAAGTTTAACGTGATGCTTTTGAACTGTTTTGCTGAATCTTGATGCTGATTTCTTTCTTGGATGGCTCTTTCTTTCAATTTGATTGATTTCTCCAGAATTTTTTTGATTGAATTTGAGTTTTGCGGATCTTTTCCTTCAAGCAGTGGTGATTGAAACTGATGCAGCCAGTTAATAGTGGCGAGGCACAGTTTTGATATCACTGCCTCAATGTAACAACCCGAAAATCTGGGCCAGTTTAAAATTTTTATTTTGGCAATTTTAGCAAATTTTGATTATTTAAAATAGATTATTTTAAATAATATCGACGAGAAATTTATTTTGAATATAATTCGAACGTATATATTATATACGTCGTCATTAGAATATATATAATTATATAAAATTATAAAAGGAATTGAAAATGGCGCGGTAGTTCGATAATTCGATTTCAAACTTCAATTGAATGTACCGGGTGCAGAATAAACCGGATTTTGGTGAAACCAAAAATAATGGAATCTAATTGTGAATATCTTTCCAACGAATCCGAAAAATCGAAATTTCATAGCGGGAATCAAAAGATACGTCCAGTTGAAAATTCTGAATAGTCGCTATGGAATTCAGGCCCTTAAAAATGGAAATTTTGCAAATGACCTCGGATTTCGACGAAACCAGTTTTGTTGGGTCCGTGGTGTCAAGTTATTGCTAGATTACAAATTTCATAATTTTCCGAATCAATATGTGAGCGTGGCAAAGGAAAACGCGTTTGACCAGTTTCAGTTGATTTTAATCGACTGGAAATTGGCCATTATTCAAACGGTCTCAGAATTTGACGAAACTAGTTTTGTTAGGACCGTATCATCAATACGAAGCTAGAAAATATTTTTCTGGAATTTTTCTAGTTAATATGTGACCCCGGTAATTTGGAATGTACGTTTAAAATTCAATATAGCGATTTAAATGTAAATTTAACGGAAACTGATTGAAACGATCGAATCAGCTTACGATATATATCCCATTGTGTTCGGAATGGGGGTAAAACGCTATGGGCAACAGTCAGTGGACCTCGTTTAGAGGTCGTATGTAAAAGTCAACACTTTGCAAAATAAAATAATTAAATAAATTAAAAAGTAAACTTTCTCTCCCTCCTCCCCTTATAAACCGCTGCCCCCCCCCTTTTCCCTTCAGAATCGATTTCAATAGAGAAAAAAAAAAGAATGCGTCGATCCTCCACCGCAGCGGCCTCTGGCGCCACCGCTGGCCCACCGCGCCTCAGGCGGAACCCCCTCCGCACCCCCCTCCTTACCCGATCCTCTGCCATCCTCTTCCTCCCCGATTCGAACTCCGCTACCCCCCCCCCCCCTCTACCCTAAATTAGCACCGCACCCCCCTGAAGACCTGACCCCGCCGCCGTGGGCCCCAGGCCACCCGACCTCGCCTGAAACCTCCCCCTCCGACGAAGCCCGCCTGCCCTAACCCCATAGGTCCGCCGCGACAGCTCTCCACCTCCAGCAGCCACAAACCTCCCCTTCTACGAAGAAAACCCTGTAAGTTTTAATTGCTAACCTAATTTTATTTTCAGTTTTAATTAAAATTAGCACAAGAAAAAAAACTGATTTTTATCTTTATATAGAGAAGTTTGAAATATAATGTTTATTATATAGAAAGGTTAAAGATATAATTTTTATATTTTTAAAGAAATAAAAATATGATTTTTATATTTTTAAAGTATTAAAAATATAGTCTTTACTATATAGCGACTATAAAAATATGATTTTTGTTTATGTAGTGAATTAGAAATCTTTATATTTTTAAAGTAATAAAAATATGATTTTTATATTTTTAAAGTATTAAAAATATAATTTTCACATGATAGGAATATTAAAAATATCATCTTTGTATATGTAGCGAAATAAAAATCTGATTTTTATTATATATACATTGAAATAAAGTGGTATTTTTATAATGGTGAAATCTTTATTTTTATAATGGTGAAATCTTTATTTTTGAAAAGGCGAAATCTTTTTATATAGTAGCGAAGTGAAAATTCGATTTTTACAAGTATGAAGCAATTATAAAAATATGATTTTTAAATTGAAAGTGAATGAATAAAAATGTGATTTTTATTTTAAAGACATCAAAATATAAAAATGTGTGATTTTTATATATGTAGTGGCTACGGGCAACGAAGATGACGAAGATGCAATAACGATGAAGATTTCTGTAAATGAAGAGTCAAGATGATTGGATGGCTATTGATGAGAATTTCTCACCTTTCAATTTCATTTTCTAAGTTTTATATATATATATATATACTAGGATGCAGACGGTGTTTAGTAGCACCCGACACAATCGTCCACAGACCATGGACTTGTTTGTTTGGTTGCATAGATTAGTTGGATTATTTGTTTGAATTGAATTGTTTGGTGAGATGAAATTGATTTGATTGATGTGTGAATGGCGTGGGCCTTCACTAGACCGGGGATAAGGCTAGGCCTTGTCCCGTTTCTAGTATCGTGCCGTTATGCCGCCGAAAATTTTCTAAAATATGTTAGAAAAATAAAAATATCATTTTATTGAATAAATGAACCGAATAGAATATTCATAGTTTGAATAAAATAGCTTGATCGTTAAAAATATAATTTTTAATGTGAATGTGAATAAATAAATATTCATTTACAAACCGGACGGTTTGTTTATGTACACCTATTTGAAGGACATTGATTGGGACGATAAATTTTACACATCGCCCAACTACACAAATAAAAATCTGTGTTTGATTGCTTGAAACCCCACACGGGTATTGGGATGATATTTGAAGTACACTAATCCCGATTGTTTAGTAGTATGTCGATCGATTGATTGACAGGCTGTTATAAGCGTTGAATGCTTATATTTGATGCTTATACAGTGTAGAATGCACTTTGGATGATGGTTGATTATTCATCGTTGTTATTGTATACATGTGTTGTAGAAAATCCATATAATTAACTTTATATGGTAATTGATTGGGCCTCATTCCAGTTTCGAAAAAGAAATATTTGAAATAGAAATATTTGAAATAGAATATTTGAAAATAGAAACATATGAAGCCGTGTTGGTTAGATTGACGCCATTTTGACGTGAACGATATTTGTATCGATTTTATTCATTCTTCAATGAAAATTGAATAGATTTGAAATTGAATAGATTTGAAATTCGAACTATATTAAAGTGAATTGAAATTCGAATTAAACTAAATTGATTTGAAATTCGAAATACACTGAAATGATTTGAAATTCGAACAGAAATGAATTCAAATTGAAATTGAGTATAAATGAATTCGAATTGAAATTGAATTGAATTGAAAACGAACTGAAATTGAATTAGAAATCAATTTGAATGGAAATCAATTTGAAATGAAATTAAAATGAATTTAATTTGATATATTCAATTTTGATTTGAAATTGAATATGAAGTTGAAACCGTTTTGAAAATGAATTTAAAACGATTTATAAAGCACGTTTTGAATTGAAATCGACGAAGTATATATTATATATATTATATATATAATATAATGGCCTGAATAGAACGCGCCGCGCCGCGGCAGTTCGTGAATTTCGACCATTTATTTCAAACGGACATTACGGGAGATCCGACCGTCGGATTCTCCTAAAACCGGAACCGTTGGGTTCGTATCGAAAAGAGCTTTCTAACGAATATTAGAAATTTGAAATCTAACGGTTGGATTTGGAATTATGTCCAAATCAAATTTGAAAAAGGTCGCTATACGTGCAGTTCGATGGCCATTGGTGGAAATCGACTGTACGGGCCTTGATAAAATTATTAAAAATAGTAATAATTTGTGTAAAATCATAAGAAATGATTTAGGAAGAATTGGGATGAAAAACTCCATATTTGAAAAGATAAAAATAGATTTTTATCGAAATAAACTAGTTTTGAACTAGAATTATAATTCTATTTATTTTTAAGTAAATAAATTGAATTTGAAAAGGGTTTTAAAAATAACCAGAATTTCCAATGATTGCATTGGAATGGATTTGAATCGAAATTGTCTTCGGAATATTTCGATGTTGGAATTCGTGATTATACAGATGTTGTTATGGAAATTTGAAAGATATATATTTATATCGTTATTTCCAATACGACATTTGTTAGTCGTAGAATTTGATATTGAATATAAGCCGATATATTTTCTATTCAGAGCCTTGTATTGAATATCAAATGTGATTTGGGTTTGTTGTGAATGGTGTCTTCACTAACACTGTTCTTGAACCCAGTTGAGAAAAGATTAAATCTTTTTATTTAGATTTAATGAAGTGTACCAATTAAATAGTATTTAATTGGAATTGAGTTGATATTGATTTTTGGGTTTATCGTTGACAGTGTTTTAAATAACACTTGTTCTTTAACCCGATAATTAATGTGATGTGATTTTGGGTTTATCGTGAACTATGTTTTAAATGACACTGATTCTTTAACCCAGTCACAAATTAAAACTAAGTGGTGTTTTAATGAATCTTTAATTAGATTGAAAAGATCGAAAATGGAGTATCACCAGTTTTACTCCAGGCGATAGTTAAATCTTTAATTAGATTGGAACGTGAAATGGTAATTGAATTTACCGATAACACCGTGGTGTTAGATATGAAGTATTACCAGTTTTACTTCATGGGATGAATAGGTTGGGATTGGGAAATTAAAACCAATGATTACTTCGGTAAGATTCGCTAATTCCGACTAGTTGAATCGAAATTCAAAAGAAGATTAGAGAATAAATTCCAGGAATTTATCTTGGATAAAATTAATGGGAACCTTTCCCTATGAATGTGAAATTCAGAAACTAACTGTACGTTAGCTAAGCAGAATGGTTTTCTGGATATTGATCTGATGTTGGTTTCGGCCTTCGGGGTTAATATTTGGGAAATTATTCTCTTAATTAATTTACGGTTAGTGACTGATGAATTGGAATGAGGCGTATGTTGTGTTTGTGTAACACTTATTTAAAATATACGCGAGTTATTCAGAAAGACCGGGTTTATCCCATTCTGAATAACTGATACGACGATAAGTCGAAGATGAAGACGGCGGTCGAAGACCGGAAGTCTTCACGTCGTTTGGGTGATTACTGATGATCTTGATTGGGCTGTACACCCAAGAAGATGGAAACAGTTGGTGATCGTCCAGACGTACTTGGAGATCGATGGATATGCGGGGTACTAGGTGCCTCCAGTTTCGTTCAGACCCAGAACGAACTTGTAAATGGACTGTGTGTCTGACATTGGATTTTAGTCCGTGTGATTGATCTCTATTAAATATATATCTGTTTAGCGGCGGAGAATTTATTCTCTTGCTTAACGCCCTTCTCTGAGACGTACGAGCTCAGGGGTTATAAATTGATGGATATCGAACGCATGGAGTGAATTGCCTGTGTGGCATGCCTAAGTGGCAATTGATCGAGGCTTCTGTTGAAAAGCAAAGTCTTGTGGTGATGATCGAAGCACGGCATTTGTGCCATAGCTTTGTGTAACGTTTTACTTCGCGAGTATCACACCCGGTATGAACCAAAAACGGGAGACGGACCTCAGGGAGGGCATGCGTTTCCTTCTAGCTAAAAAGTGGCGTCAGTGGTTTTACACGCCCTGACGAGTTTGACTTATGTGGTTGTTGCTGTTGCGAGGTGCCTCGGATATATCGGTCGTTCTCGAACCGATGGAGTCATTTGTTGGCTCATTGACACCCCAAAGGGTGGGGAAACGCAGTGTTCAGGCATTTTAATCCACATCGGTGGACCGGCCCTGACGATCCAAGGGTCACTCGAGCTCTGATCCTGAGACACGGGCTAGAGCGTCTCGAATCGGTTGAGGACTATCTTTTGCCTCGGTTCATAGGTGGAAATCCAATTTCCAAATACGTGACATTTGTGATTTTGATTGTATAACCTATATATGGCGACATAGTGGGATGGGGCGCTCATGCCGCCTATGATTGATACTTATGATTTGAAGTTGTTTTATACACTATACACTTATAATAGTATCAAATGATTTCTTTTAAACGTATCAAGCATTCTTGGCTATTATAAGGTAAAAACCCTATCCCCCGGCTTGCGTTGCATTGTGTGATAGGACCTGGGTCTTATAATAGCTTCATTTTTCTTTATTTAGCATTGCGCTGTTGTTTTATGCACTGGTGTTCTTGGGAGGAAACCCGTTCCGTGTTATACGGCGTGGTCCCTTGATTTACCAAACTTTAAAAATAAAGATTAAAAATTGTTTTAGTTCTCACACCAGTCACATGACTGACCTGGAGTTTATTGTTTTAACCTAAACTCTGGGTGCCCCTATTTTGACACGGGCAGCTAGTAGTTTTGGTTTTGCAGATTTATATTCACAGGATCCTGGTTTACAGCTGGAATGATATCCGGAAAGCTTTGTATCCGTATATCTCCTTCTAGTTGTGTCTTGTATTATTTTCCGCTGCGATGTATTTAAATGTAATTTAAATCTCTGATATTTCTGTGTAATATTTATTTGTTTATACTCTGTATATTCTTGTAATCTGATGCATTGTTGTGTAATAACAATGAAATGTTCTTCCGTCTGCGTTCTGATTTGTCCTGTTCTCAAACGATAGGGCGTTTCGAACGGTCTGGGTCGGTTTAGCGACTGGTTCGGACCGAGCGAAATTCCTTCTCGCCACATTTGGTATCAGAGCTTTGGTTTACAAAGCTCAGAGAACAAGACACATTAGAACCGTGCGAAAGAATTCATCGGATATTGGATTAGCAATATCCAATGAGAATGACTCGTTAGAGATGGGATCAGTAGTATGCTAGAACGAGTGTGGAGAGTATATTTTTCAAATGAAAACAATTCTGTTTTGAAATTTAGATCGTTTTACACGTATTTGAATAATTTATTTATATTGATTTTGGACAATTCAGTATATAAAGAATTTGCATATACGCCTTGCAAACGTATATTCAAAGTTTTAATATATTGGGTAGATATAGAATCACATTCTAGTTGCCCGGAGATGATTCTGATAATGCTGCAGCGTTACCAGTATTTATTTTCGAGTGACGAAGGTGTGATATCTATATATTTCCATCAGGCTGGTGTGAGGACCAAAACTTATATAGTTAGAACACATTGTTTTGATTTGGTATCAAAAACATGATTTTCTGTATATGTATCAAAATTATGAATTTGAAACTCTAATTCACTAATTGATTGATGTTTGTGTGGTTTGTTTATTTGTTTGCTAATTTTTATCCAGTTAGCCTAATTGAATCACATATTGAATATTATTGGAATTTAGTCGCATTTGCTTGCATATACATATACTTACATTGAACAGGTCATAACAAGGAGGCTAGAGCAGAGAATAAAATTTGTTTGCCCGACAAATAGGTACATGTTTATTACATAATTTACTGTTTTGTTTGGGTGATGATGATTTTATGAGCCTATTGGCTAGCCGCTTGGCTTTTTCTTTTTCTTTTTGAGATCTGAAGGAACGGGGAAGCTATTTGAGATTTCCCGATGCTCCCATTGCAAGGGAGGTTATGGCGAAATTTTTTGAAAATTTAAGGTGTTAGCCAAATTTTTGAATTTTTGAAAATTCTCAGAAACTGAAAAGTTGGAGAATGGAAGCCAGATCGAACGTAGACCTAATTAATCAAACCACTTTCGACTTTGTTCCTTTTCGGGGACGAAAAGTTTTAAGTGGGGGAGATTGTAACAACCCGAAAATCTGGGTCAGTTTAAAATTTTTATTTTGGCAATTTTAGCAAATTTTGATTATTTAAAATAGATTATTTTAAATAATATCGACGAGAAATTTATTTTGAATATAATTCGAACGTATATATTATATACGTCGTCGTTAGAATATATATAATTATATAAAATTATAAAAGGAATTGAAAATGGCGCGGTAGTTCGATAATTCGATTTCAAACTTCAATTGAATGTACCGGGTGCAGAATAAACCGGATTTTGGTGAAACCAAAAATAATGGAATCTAATTGTGAATATCTTTCCAACGAATCCGAAAAATCGAAATTTCATAGCGGGAATCAAAAGATACGTCTAGTTGAAAATTCTGAATAGTCGCTATGGAATTCAGGCCCTTAAAAATGGAAATTTTGCAAATGACCTCGGATTTCGACGAAACCAGTTTTATTGGGTCCGTGGTGTCAAGTTATTGCTAGATTCCAAATTTCATAATTTTCCGAATCAATATGTGAGCGTGGCAAAGGAAAACGCGTTTGACCAGTTTTAGTTGATTTTAATCGACTGGAAAATGGCCATTATTCAAACGGTCTCAGAATTTGACGAAACTAGTTTTGTTAGGACCGTATCATCAATACGAAGCTAGAAAATATTTTTCTGGAATTTTTCTAGTTAATATGTGACCCCGGTAATTTGGAATGTACGTTTAAAATTCAATATAGCGATTTAAATGTAAATTTAACGGAAACTGATTGAAACGATCGATTCAGCTTACGATATATATCCCATTGTGTTCAGAATGGGGGTAAAACGCTATGGGCAACAGTCGGTGGGCCTCGTTTAGAGGTTGTATGTAAAAGTCAACACTTTGCAAAATAAAATAATTAAATAAATTAAAAAGTAAACTTTCTCTCCCACCTCCCCTTATAAACCGCTGCCCCCCCCCCCCCTTTTCCCTTCAGAATCGATTTCAACAGAGAAAAAAAAAGAACGCGTCGATCCTCCACCGCAGCGGCCTCTGGCGCCACCGCTGGCCCACCGCGCCTCAGGCGGAACCCCCTCCGCACCCCCCTCCTTACCCGATCCTCTGCCATCCTCTTCCTCCCCGATTCGAACTCCGCTACCCCCCCTCTACCCTAAATCAGCACCGCACCCCCCCTGAAGACCTGACCCCGCCGCCGTGGGCCCCAGGCCACCCGACCTCGCTTGAAACCTCCCCCTCCGACGAAGCCCGCCTGCCCTAACCCCATAGGTCCGCCGCGACAGCTCTCCACCTCCAGCAGCCACAAACCTCCCCTTCTACGAAGAAAACCCTGTAAGTTTTAATTGCTAACCTAATTTTATTTTCAGTTTTAATCAAAATTAGCACAAGAAAAAAAACTGATTTTTATCTTTATATAGAGAAGTTTGAAATATAATGTTTATTATATAGAAAGGTTAAAGATATAATTTTTATATTTTTAAAGAAATAAAAATATGATTTTTATATTTTTAAAGTATTAAAAATATAGTCTTTACTATATAGCGACTATAAAAATATGATTTTTGTTTATGTAGTGAATTAGAAATCTTTATATTTTTAAAGTAATAAAAATATGATTTTTATATTTTTAAAGTATTAAAAATATAATTTTTACATGATAGGAATATTAAAAATATCATCTTTGTATATGTAGCGAAATAAAAATCTGATTTTTATTATATATACATTGAAATAAAGTGGTATTTTTATAATGGTGAAATCTTTATTTTTATAATGGTGAAATCTTTATTTTTGAAAAGGCGAAATCTTTTTATATAGTAGCGAAGTGAAAATTCGATTTTTAAAAGTATGAAGCAATTATAAAAATATGATTTTTAAATTGAAAGTGAATGAATAAAAATGTGATTTTTATTTTAAAGACATCAAAATATAAAAATGTGTGATTTTTATATATGTAGTGGCTACGGGCAACGAAGATGACGAAGATGCAATAACGATGAAGATTTCTATAAATGAGGAGTCAAGATGATTGGATAGCTATTGGTGAGAATTTCTCACCTTTCAATTTCATTTTCTAAGTTATATATATATACTAGGATGCAGACGGTGTTTAGTAGCACCCGACACAATCGTCCACAGACCATGGACTTGTTTGTTTGGTTGCATAGATTAGTTGGATTATTTGTTTGAATTGAATTGTTTGGTGAGATGAAATTGATTTGATTGATG
Organism: Allium sativum; assembly: GCA_030737875.1. Classification (NCBI taxonomy): domain Eukaryota; kingdom Viridiplantae; phylum Streptophyta; class Magnoliopsida; order Asparagales; family Amaryllidaceae; genus Allium; species Allium sativum. The sequence continues at coordinate 100,499,786 of CM060911.1, read as the reverse complement.
TGTGAATGGCGTGGGCCTTTACTAGACCGGGGATAAGGCTAGGCCTTGTCCCGTTTCTAGTATCGTGCCGTTATGCCGCCGAAAATTTTCTAAAATATGTTAGAAAAATAAAAATATCATTTTATTGAATAAATGAACCGAATAGAATATTCATAGTTTGAATAAAATAGCTTGATCGTTAAAAATATAATTTTTAATGTGAATGTGAATAACTAAATATTCATTTACAAACCGGACGGTTTGTTTATGTACACCTATTTGAAGGACATTGACTGGGACGATAAATTTTACACATCGCCCAACTGCACAAATAAAAATCTGTGTTTGATTGCTTGAAACCCCACACGGGTATTGGGATGATATTTGACGTACACTAATCCCGATTGTTTAGTAGTATGTCGATCGATTGATTGACAGGCTGTTTTAAGCGTTGAATGCTTATATTTGATGCTTATACAGTGTAGAATGCACTTTGGATGATGGTTGATTATTCATCGTTGTTATTGTATACATGTGTTGTAGAAAATCCATATAATTAACTTTATATGGTAATTGATTGGGCCTCATTCCAGTTTCGAAAAAGAAATATTTGAAATAGAAATATTTGAAATAGAAATATTTGAAATAGAATATTTGAAAATAGAAACATATGAAGCCGTGTTGGTTAGATTGACGCCATTTTGACGTGAACGATATTTGTATCGATTTTATTCATTCTTCAATGAAAATTGAATAGATTTGAAATTGAATAGATTTGAAATTCGAACTATATTGAAGTGAATTGAAATTCGAATTAAACTAAATTGATTTGAAATTCGAAATACACTGAAATGATTTGAAATTCGAATAGAAATGAATTCAAATTGAAATTGAGTATAAATGAATTCGAATTGAATTGAAAACGAACTGAAATTGAATTAGAAATCAATTTGAATGGAAATCAATTTGAAATGAAATTAAAATGAATTTAATTTGATATATTCAATTTTGATTTGAAATTGAATATGAAGTTGAAACCGTTTTGAAAATGAATTTAAAACGATTTATAAAGCACGTTTTGAATTGAAATCGACGAAGTATATATTATATATATAATATAATGGCCTGAATAGAACGTGCCGCACCGCGGCAGTTCGTGAATTTCGACCATTTATTCCAAACGGACATTACGGGAGATCCGACCGTCGGATTCTCTTAAAACCGGAACCGTTGGGTTCGTATCGAAAAGTGCTTTCTAACGAATATTAGAAATTTGAAATCTAACGGTTGGATTTGGAATTATGTCCAAATCAAATTTGAAAAAGGTCGTTATACGTGCAGTTCGATGGCCATTGGTGGAAATCGACTGTACGGGCCTTGATAAAATTATTAAAAATAGTAATAATTTGTGTAAAATCATAAGAAATGATTTAGGAAGAATTGGGATGAGAAACTCCATATTTGAAAAGATAAAAATAGATTTTTATCGAAATAAACTAGTTTTGAACTAGAATTATAATTCTATTTATTTTTAAGTAAATAAATTGAATTTGAAAAGGGTTTTAAAAATAACCAGAATTTCCAATGATTGCATTGGAATGGATTTGAATCGAAATTGTCTTCGGAATATTTTGATGTTGGAATTCGTGATTATACAGATGTTGTTATGGAAATTTGAAAGATATATATTTATATCGTTATTTCCAATACGACATTTGTTAGTCGTAGAATTTGATATTGAATATAAGCCGATATATTTTCTATTCAGAGCCTTGTATTGAATATCAAATGTGATTTGGGTTTGTTTTGAATGGTGTCTTCACTAACACTGTTCTTGAACCCAGTTGAGAAAAGATTAAATCTTTTTATTTAGATTTAATGAAGTGTACCAATTAAATAGTATTTAATTGGAATTGAATTGATATTGATTTTTGGGTTTATCGTGGACAGTGTTTTAAATAACACATGTTCTTTAACCCGATAATTAATGTGATGTGATTTTGGGTTTATCGTGAACTGTGTTTTAAATGACACTGATTCTTTAACCCAGTCACAAATTAAAACTAAGTGGTGTTTTAATGAATCTTTAATTAGATTGAAAAGATCGAAAATGGAGTATCACCAGTTTTACTCCAGGCGATAGTTAAATCTTTAATTAGATTGGAACGTGAAATGGTAATTGAATTTACCGATAACACCGTGGTGTTAGATATGAAGTATTACCAGTTTTACTTCATGGGATGAATAGGTTGGGATTAGGAAATTAAAACCAATGATTACTTCGGTAAGATTCGCTAATTCCGACTAGTTGAATCGAAATTCAAAAGAAGATTAGAGAATAAATTCCAGGAATTTATCTTGGATAAAATTAATGGGAACCTTTCCCTATGAATGTGAAATTTAGAAACTAACTGTCGGTTAGCTAAGCAAAATGGTTTTCTGGATATTGATCTGATGTTGGTTTCGGCCTTCGGGGTTAATATTTGGGAAATTATTCTCTTAATTAATTTACGGTTAGTGACTGATGAATTGGAATGAGGCGTGTGTTGTGTTTGTGTAACACTTATTTAAAATATACGCGAGTTATTCAGAAAGACCGGGTTTATCCCATTCTGAATAACTGATACGACGATAAGTCGAAGATGAAGACGGCGGTCGAAGACCGGAAGTCTTCACGTCGTTTGGGTGATTACTGATGATCTTGATTGGGCTGTACACCCAAGAAGATGGAAACAGTTGGTGATCGTCCAGACGTACTTGGAGATCGATGGATATGCGGGGTACTAGGTGCCTCCAGTTTCGTTCAGACCCAGAACGAACTTGTAAATGGACTGTGTGTCTGACATTGGATTTTAGTCCGTGTGATTGATCTCTATTAAATATATATCTGTTTGGCGGCGGAGAATTTATTCTCTTGCTTAACGCCCTTCTCTGAGACGTACGAGCTCAGGGGTTATATATTGATGGATATCAAACGCATGGAGTGAATTGCCTGTGTGGCATGCCTAAGTGGCAATTGATCGAGGCTTCTGTTGAAAAGCAAAGTCTTGTGGTGATGATCGAAGCACGGCCTTTGTGGCATAGCTTTGTGTAACGTTTTACTTCGCGAGTATCACACCCGGTATGAACCAAAAACGGGAGACGGACCTCAGGGAGGGCATGCGTTTCCTTCTAGCTAAAAAGTGGCGTCAGTGGTTTTACACGCCCTGATGAGTTTGACTTATGTGGTTGTTGCTGTTGCGAGGCGCCTCGGATATATCGGTCGTTCTCGAACCGATGGAGTCATTTGTTGGCTCATTGACACCCCGAAGGGTGGGGAAACGCAGTGTTCAGGCATTTTAATCCACATCGGTGGACCGACCCTGATGATCCAAGGGTCACTCGAGCTCTGATCCTGAGACACGGGCTAGAGCGTCTCGAATCGGTTGAGGACTATCTTTTGCCTCGGTTCATAGGTGGAAATCCAATTTCCAAATACGTGACATTTGTGATTTTGATTGTATAACCTATATATGGCGACATAGTGGGATGGGGCGCTCATGCCGCCTATGATTGATACTTATGATTTGAAGTTGTTTTATACACTATACACTTATAATAGTATCAAATGATTTCTTTTAAACGTATCAAGCATTCTTGGCTATTATAAGGTAAAAACCCTATCCCCCGGCTTGCGTTGCATTGTGTGATAGGACCTGGGTCTTATAATAGCTTCATTTTTCTTTATTTAGCATTGCGCTGTTATTTTATGCACTGGTGTTCTTGGGAGGAAACTCGTTCCGTGTTATACGGCGTGGTCCCTTGATTTACCAAACTTTAAAAATAAAGATTAAAAATTGTTTTAGTTCTCACACCAGTCACATGACTGACCTGGAGTTTATTGTTTTAACCTAAACTCTGGGTGCCCCTATTTTGACACGGGCAGCTAGTAGTTTTGGTTTTGCAGATTTATATTCACAGGATCCTGGTTTACAACTGGAATGATATCCGGAAAGCTTTGTATCCGTATATCTCCTTCTAGTTGTGTCTTGTATTATTTTCCGCTGCGATGTATTTAAATGTAATTTAAATCTCTGATATTTCTGTGTAATATTTATTTGTTTATACTCTGTATATTCTTGTAATCTGATGCATTGTTGTGTAATAACAATGAAATGTTCTTCCGTCTGCGTTCTGATTTGTCCTGTTCTCAAACGATAGGGCGTTTCGAACGGTCTGGGTCGGTTTAGCGACTGGTTCGGACCGAGCGAAATTCCTTCTCGCCACACTCAACTCTCAAATGACAAGATAATAATCTTGGTTGAGAGGATCCAAATGGTGATAATACTCTGATGGATAATCTATCTTTTCGATAGATTTGCAGAAAGGATTGGATCGAGTTTACTGATGCTATTAGCGCAATTGCTCTGATACCATGATCGAACATTTATTGAGAAGAAAGACTTTGTAATTTTATTATTCTCAACTGAATTAATTATTGTACAGACTGATACAAGCATTTATAGCCAATGTTAATGGACTGTAACGTGCTGGCTTGTATTATTATTGATACATAATGTGATATTAATGCATATGGGCTTTAAATAATTGGATGCAGCCCACATCACATTAGAATGGGATAAAGCAACAGGGTATTCGTGTATTTCACAATACACTTCACAGAAGATAATATGTGGTAATATAAATTTTACATACACTATTGGAAACGATAAAACTTACTATATTTAATCTCTTAGATTTATACTTGAATATTAATAGGTTAAAAAAAAGGTTTAAGCACATGGGCAAGTAATCAGGTTACAAAATAAAATCTTTATCAAAGAGAAAACAAATGAATTTGTTTTTGAAAGGAAGGAACCTCTAGAAGTGTCCATTGCAAATTATCATGCCATGAATTTATGCAAGAAGGATTTGTTGCCAAGCCGCTGTTATCTTCAAATATATGAGAATTCCGCCTTCATAAATAATAAATATCCTTGCATATGCATAATTTAAGATGTCATTTCATCGTAATCAGTTATCAAAAAAGCAGTAGTCTATATTTAAAGAAATAAACTAAACATGTCACTTCTTTCTTAGTAACCAATAAAAAGTTCACTTATTGTTCCAATTAGCGTAATTAAAATGAAGGCATGTTCTGTTTCATACCTGGCAGCTGCGCTATGTATTTTTATTAGAACAGTGAAAAGTTTATTTCCTAGTTTTTTATCATCTCATCTAATTCAGACAAAAGAGAGAAAGCAAACATACCTGAAGTATCAACATGCATTGGTGATACTAATTCAATAATATCCGATTACTCATTTATAAGAATTATTCCTCAAGACCTTTTACCATTGCCACTACGGTTTTGCTTTTTTTATGCACTATTATTATTCACAGTAATGAAAGCAACTTTAATACAGTACAACCGGGTAATCAATTTTCAGCACATAACAAATATTAAAATCTTGACAGATATAATTATGAATTCGCCCACAAATGATTCCATCTTTCGATGTATCCAGGCAACAAATTTTAAAACATAACTGAATTTGTTTAAATTGACAAGTCATCAAATCCGCTAATGACCAATGAATCTTGCATATTAAATACGATTACCTTTTTTTCAAATACTATGCACTGCTTTAAAACAATGTAACATAATTTTCGATATTATATATAGTATTTTCTGAAAACAGATGCTAAATCTAAATAGAAAACATCTCACCCTGTTGTGGAAGAGAAGGTAGAGAAGGCCTTCTACTTATGGAACTGTTTCTCTATATCCACTTAGCTTCATAAACCGTAAAAACATACTGTTAACAGGGCTGACCTGATGATACGATCAAATCCAATTCAGTTAGTACATATATTAACATAAGTTCTTTCATTTTGAACTTATTTGATGATAAATAAGCGAGTAAACCAACAAAAAAGAATATTTGCATAGTACGAACAATCAGTTTGTAAAAAAGGAGGAGGATCTTAGTAAGTTCAATCTATAAATCAAATTTATCCTATCTGTAAGTTAGAATTGTCCAAATAAGGTCATATATAAATAGAATAAATTAGATTCTATTTTGCACTATTTTATTTTTATCTTGAAAAATAAACATCTATTTCATTTTGCGCATGAGAACACAGTAAAACAACCATGCTTTGAAAAATATACGCATACATTCGTAGGAAGACATAAACAAATTTGAAGCAGTTTGTTAATTGTGAAACATGGTATGATTGCAATCCATACTTACATTGGAAAATAAAAATACACAAATCGGGAACAAAGGATAAATAAATGAAGCAACATGTTCATTGGGTCAAGTTCTTTCAAATAGCCAAATAATGTATGGATGCTCAGAAATATAATCGCTGTTTTATATTTATTAGACTTCTATTATAAATTATGAAGTACACATAATGAGTTAAATGGATAGATAGGTCAATAGCAGCATTGGAAGTGCTCGTAATGACATTTACTAAGGCAAAAATGTGCCTTTTGCGAGGAAATACATCATATTTCTACTTATGTAGATTTGAAACATACATAACTTAAATACTTCGGAAGTTAAGCATGACATAATAAAAATGGTGTTTCTAACTAAGGAACTATCAATCATAGTATTGCAGATTAAAGGATGCAAAACAAAGTTTATAGTATTATAATCATTCAAAGTTAACCAATAGACAAACTCTAGTTGTTGAAGATGGAAAGTAAACCGTAAACGGAAAGTACGAAAAAAATAAAAGTAAATGTTAATGGTTTTACCTGTAAAGACGTCTTGGAGGCGGAACATGGTCCGTCCATCCACCCGTCCACTTCCAGCTCTTCATCCATTGCCAGATCTGCGGAAAATCCAAACCACAGAGTGGGCTGAAACACAGTCAACCTTTAACCTAGATAAATTGCAGATTATACGATGCAAAACCAACATTAAAGTTGTGTAATGAGTTAAAAATAACCAACAGAGAAACCCCTATTCATGAAAATCGAAATTTAACAGCAAATAGAAACCACAAAACAAAAATCAAATTAAATGATTTACCCCTGATGTTGTTGTGGATGCGGAACACAGTTCATCGAGTGGAAGATCGGAGGAGTCAGAAGGATGTGTGGTGATCTAAGAAGATGAAGGTAGCCAGAGGTGAAGATGAAAGGAATTAAAGAGCCGATTTAGTGAAGGTTGACTAATGAGGTAGGTGATCGAATCAACTAATGGTTGAGAATGGGGAAGACGGTGGAAATAAAGAGAAAACGTGAAGAATGGAAAGAAATAAAAGGAATAGTGGGAGACGGTTGAAAAACTGCTGATGTGGTAGTGGGATTGAGAAAGTGGAATGACGAAAGACGTTTTTGCCCTCCAATAATATTTTTCGGAGGTATTATATTGTTAGGAGGGCAGTGGGTTTTTAAGGAACTTCAAAAAAGCTTCACCAACCCTAAATGATTTGTTTTATTAGTAGAGATATGGAATTTAGAATGGTAACCTTTGTAAAATATTTACATATGGGATTTGATAAGGATAAGAAGCGAATACCAAAAATAAGATTTGGGAAAAATATGTATTTGATACCTAAAATAAAAAAAAGAAGCCTTATATAACATACGTTTTGGAACTATATATACATATATATATATATATATATATAATTTTCATGTGTAACTTGTAAGATAGTATATATCGATAAATGATTGTAATCTAAAATTTGACAAAATAATAAGTCGGGGAGATATAATTTTCATTGTTCATAACTTTTACAATAAGGTATGTTTTCAAAGATATTGTTTCGACAGATATTTAGAAAATTTGTGTATGTCTTTATTTTAAAGAAAAGGTTTTCTAGTATTACACTTTGACGTTAAGATTGGACTATCAGGTACGTGAAGATTTTGGATATATGCCTAGCTAACGAATAGATTTTGGATATACAAAATTGTGACGACTTTGGATATACGCCTAGATAAATAAAAAATCGTACTCTAGTCGCTTGGAAATAATTCTGGAGATGACTACAGCATCACCAAAATTTATTTTCGAGTTTCGAAAGTGTGATGATTATATAATCCAGTTATGACGTTGAATTTATACTTGAAATCTTATTCCGAAAGAATGAGGAAATTTGATTTTTGATCATGTATGTAACAACCCGGAAAATCGGAACCAATTTAAAATTTTTACTTTAGCAATTTTAATGAATTTTGAATATTTAAAATGATTTATTTTAAATAATAATGACTAAAAATTTATTTTGAATAGGATTAGAACATATAAATTTATTTAAATCGAAATTAGAATATAAATATTTATTTTAATTAGAAAAGGAATTGGAAATGGCGCGGTAGTTTGAAAATTAGATTTCAAATTTCAAATGAATGTACAGGATTCAAAATAAACCGGATTTTAGTGAAATCAGAAATATTTGAATCCATTTGAAAATATCTTTCCAACAAATCTGAAAAATCCAAATTTCATAGCGGGAATAAAAAGTTATGTCCAGTTGAAAATTCAGAATAGTCGCTATGGAATTTATATAATATATAGCCTTTGAAAATAGCGATTTTGCAAACGACCTCCGTTTTCGACGAGACTACTTTTGTTGATTCGGACTATCAAATTATTGCAAGATTCCAAAATTATTAATGTTTGGAATCAATATGTGAGCGTGGTGAATTTAAACGTGTTTGGTAAATTCAGTTTGAATTTAATCCATTGGAAAATGACCGTTTTTCATACGGTCTCCAAATTTGATGAAATTAGTTTTGTTAGGACTGTATCATCAAAACATATCTAGAATTTTTGGAGTCCGAATGTGGCCCTAGTAAATTAAAATGTGTGTTTGAATTTAAAATATAATGATTTATATTTTAAATTTAGTGGAAACTGATTGTAATAGCCGAATTGGGTTACGATATAGATCCCATTGCGTTCAGAATGAGGGTAATTATTTAGGGCAACAGTCGTTGGGTTCGATTTGGAGTTCATGACGATGTTGAGTTTTAAAATGAATTAAAAGAATAAAATAATATTTCATTTTACATTTAAAACCCCCTCCCTCTTTTTATTCTTTCCTCCGTCGATTTTAAAGCAAAAGAAAAAAAAGGGGAAGACAGTGACGCCTCAGCCACGTCGCCGCAGGCGGAGCAGCGCCGCCCCTGGTGCTGCAACCCCCCCTCCGTCCTCCGCTTCTCCCTCCTTCTCCCTTCTTCTCCAATCACCTCTGTGCCCCCTAACCCAAATCGACACTAACCCAAAACCCTAAACGCCACCTAGGACAGCCGCCGCCGCCGCCTGCCAAGACCTCCGACCACTTCAGCAAACCTCCCCCTCGCCTCCTTTGTTAAAACCGCGACCTTCAGTAAACCCCTCTCCCCCGCCCCCCGCCGTTCACTGAAAAAACTGTAAGTCTTCCTATTTATTTTTATTTTAATTTTCTTTTAGATCCGATTTTTTTTATTAAACCATTGTTTAAAAAAAATACAAAGCAATAAATTTATTTATGTATATATAGTTAGGATTTATTTATATATAAAGTTATGATTTGTTTATACATAAAATTAGGAAAAGATTTGATTTTTATATTAATGATTTTGAAATAAAAATTTGATTTTTATATTAATGATTTTGAAGTAAAGATTTGATTTTTATATTAATGATTTTGAAATAAAGATTTGATTTTTATATTAATGATTTTGAAATAAAGATTTGATTTATTTTTTGAGCAAACGGATATGTAGCGCGGGGCTACACAGCCGGTTAATTAATAGATAATAGTAGTTATCCAACTGACAAACCCAGTTGGTGGTCCAAAAAACAACCATCACCACATAGTTTAAGATACATCATACAACGCACGTAGAGTATATTACGAATACAACTACAAAAGCATGCAGATCAAACTGTTAACCATCATAATTATACAAATACTACGCTGAGAAATAAAGAGGCATCATCAGTCATCACATAAGCTCCATGCCAGACGCTGAATCATTGCTATCAACAGAAGTAGCTGGAGAAGTAGCCTCCGGCAGTGCAAACCTGAATATAGCAGCATGATTGACTCCAGAACCTGACGAGGACGAAAAAATATGAATGATGCGATGACAGATAGACATGATCTCACTAGCTTTGTTATTAAAAATCCTTGCATTTCTTTCTTTCCATATACACCAACTATAAACAGCCAGGAAGATATCAAGTACTGGACAAGAATCAGATTCCCAATGGTCAAAAAAAGAAGAAATGATGGGGATGAAACCAATTAAATGGGTACTTGCTGCAGCCCAAATTGGATAGGTATACTCACAGGAAAAGAAGAGATGATGAATGGATTCAGCGTGAGAATTACAGAAAGGGCAGTTGAGGTCAGGAACCACATTGCGTTTGAAGAGCTTCTCTCTTGTATTGACCTTTTCATGAATCAAGCACCATTGGAAGAAGAGAATTCTTGGAGCCAGCTTGCATTTCCAAAGTCTTGAGAATTTAAACAATCTACCAGAAAAATTCAGGTACTTGTAACATGAAGAAACAGAAAAGCCTCTAGATGGAGAGAGAACCCAAACAAAATGATCATCCAAGTTATTTAGCTGAGTGTTGCTAATGAGTGCAAAGATATTTAGCAACTGAAAAAGAATACTCCGATCAAATAGTGAACCTGGAACTAAGCTAACATAATCATCGTTAAAAGCATCAGCAACAGAAAGCGAAGGGTTAGACTGAAGAGAAAAGAGTGAAGAAAAGGTAAGAGAGAGAGGTAACTGACCAAGCCAAATATCGTGCCAAAATAAACAGGATGAACCACCCCCCAAAGAGACATGAAACAGAAATTTAATACGAGGAAGACAAGATAGAATCCCATGCAAGAAGGGAGAGATTCTAGAGGAAGGACGATGATGCAAAACAAGATGGGGGATTGAAAAAAAGTAGCGAGCTAAAATCCAATTTTTCCAAATGAAATTTCTAGGGCTTAGGAGTCTCCAAACCCATTTGGCCAACAAAGCAATATTAAAGTGGTAAAGGTCAAGAACACCAAGCCCCCCTTGATCAGAGTGTAGGCATACCGTCCTCCAGTTAATTAATTTCTTGATGTTATGACCATTCCAAAGAAATGAACTTCGAATTGAATCAATCTTACAAATTACCCATTTGGGGAGTTTATGAAAAGACATCCAATATGTAGGGATAGCGGAAAGCACAGATTTAACTAAAGTTACACGGCCCATAGACGATAATGAATTTGCTTTCCAAGCCGCTAATCTAGTTTCAATCTTATTGATAAGGGGAAGCCAATCATTTTTATGAATCTTAGAGGGTTTGAGGGGTAAGCCAAGGTAGGTCATTGGGAATTTTGCTACCTTGCAGTTGAGAGTAGAAGAAATCAAGTCACCAAGATGATCTGACTTACCAAGCATGTAAATAACACTTTTATTAAAATTAATGGAAAGACCAGATATCAGCTCGAATACATATAACAGGATTTTGAGGCACTGGATATGGTAAGGTTCAGGGGAAGAGAAAATAATAGTATCATCTGCAAATTGTAAATTGTTGATTCATAGGGGAGTATTTGGGAGTGAAATACCAGCCAAGTAACCATGTGAAGAGGCTTGTTTAACCATTTGATTAAACACATCAGCAACAAGCACAAAAATCAAAGGGGAAAGAGGATCGCCTTGTCTAAGCCCACATTTAGATTTGAAAAGGTTTCCAGAAGCACCATTTATAGAAATGTATGAGCAGCAAGAATTAAGTATATTATCAATCCATGAACACCATTTATCTGAAAAACCCCTGTGTTTAAAAACATCCATGATAAAGGGCCAACTTACTGAATCAAATGCTTTGGAAAAATCCAGCTTAAGTAAAACACCAGGGGTAGATGAGTGATGACATAAGGAGATTATTTCCTGAGTTGCAGCGATATAGTCATGAATGTTTCTCCCCAAAATGAAAGCAGATTGTTCTGGTCCAACAAGTGTGGCAATAACAGATTGAAGACGATTAGCCAACACCTTTGTGATGATTTTAAAAGTAGTATTTAGCAGGCTAACGGGACGGAAAGAAGATAAAGTGTTGGCCCCCGAATGTTTGGGAATGAGGATAATGTTGGCATAATTTAATCTGGCAATTGAAGTAGGGTCGTTATAAAATTCGTTGCACATGTCAATTATATCAAATTTGACCAAGGCCCAAAAATGCTTAAAGAAAACTGGGCCGAACCCGTCAGGACCGGGGGCCTTATCATCCGACATATCCTTCAAAGCAGCCCAAATTTCTGATTCAGAGAAAGGATGGTCAATGTGAATAGGCGCAGGGTTTGGATAAAGAAGATGCCATTCAACGTCAGGTGAATTTGAGTGTGAACGACCAAGCTGAGATCGAAAGAAATCAGAAAAGAGAGAGAGGATGACATTTTGATCAGAGAAAGAGTGGCCATCTTTAATTATTTCCGAGATGAATGTTGATCTCCGTCTGCCATTAGCCATCCGGTGAAAATATGATGTATTCCTATCACCTTCCTCCAACCATTTGGCTTTGGATCTTTGCTTCCAACCAATTTCTTCTTGTTTCATCAGTCTATCCAACTCATCTTCTAAAGCACGTAAGTTATCATACTCAGCTTCAAGAAGTGGGCGCTGCTCTTCTAGAATGTTGATGTCAATAATTTCATTTTGAATAGAGGAGATGCGAGAACGAATAGAACCCTATAAGTTTTTAGCCCATGGTTTAATAATCTTTCTAAGGGCTCTCAATTTTAGGACAATCCTTTGAGATGCTGATGCTACATTTAAGTTTTGAGACCAAATTTAATGAATAAAGTCATCAAACGAGGGTTCGAGTAGCCTCAACCTTTCAAATCTAAAGGGACGTTTGCTGCATATAGAAATATCAGAATTTAGCAGAATGTGGCAATGATCTGATATAACTGAAGCCAAACCATACACAACAGTCATAGGGAAAAGCTCGTCCCAAGCGCCATTATATAGAAAGCGGTCAAGTTTAGCCAACGATGGTGATGATCTATGGTTTGACCAAGTGAAGGAGCGGTTACTTATCGGTGGATCAATCAAGGAGCAGTCGAAAATGAAAGAATTGAAGTCTTCAGAGTCCTGGGATAGATTGCCGGAGTTTCTATCATAAACAAATCTGGTAGTGTTGAAATCTCCACCAATCACCCAAGGGCCCAAGAATTGAGATGCGAGAGAGCAACATTCAGACCAGAGAAGAGATCTATCAGTTGCATCTTGAGGACCATAAATATTAGAGAAGAAGTATATTTGGTTTGAGGGAATATGACGTAGGGCAACATGAAGTGCTGATTTATTTTGAATAGACCAACATAAAGACCAAATTGATTCATTCCAAGTTGTAATTAAACCTCCACATGTGTCAATTGCCTTAACAAAAGTCCAACCAGAAAGGAAGGAGCCCCCCACAAGTCTAAAGTGATATGGAGAAGGGTCATCAAGTTTAGTTTCTTGGAGAAAAAGAATGTCAACTTTTAAAGGAAGTAAAACCAAACTAATTGCATGGCATTTTGAGGGGTTGCCTAAGCCCCTAACATTCCATGAAACGATTTTCATTTGGCACTATTAATACGCTCAAGTTCCAAATCATGCATGGAAATATAGCGTGATTCACGTAAATTAACACCCATGCAACGTGACATTTTTCTACATAGACTTTTATTAGCGTAAGAAAAAACAACAGGAGTAAATAAACTACCCGAGCCTTCAGGATGATCCACTCTATTCTTGATCCTTGCGCTACGCCTGACAATGACCGGCGAAAGAAACTGGGTCCAGTTCTCTTCTTCTGCGTTATGAGTAGCATCAGCCGGAAGGATTTGCTGGAGAGGGGGGATAGATTGAGGTGGCGACTAATTGTCTTGAGGGATCACGTTGGGAGGGGCAGCTGATAGAGGGTCATCAATTTGGAGAGGGACAATTGGGAGGGGGATAGAGAACGGGAAGGGCATAGGGATATTTTGGAAAAGCATGTCAGTGTTGAAAAGGTGATTCATGTTCTGTTGAGGGGCTTGATCAACTTCGTGATCAACATCAGGTATGGCCATAGCAGACATATCATTTGGTGTGGCTTCAACAGAATCCTCAAAGTTATCATGCATGCAGGGAATCGTTAGCTCTTCAACATTACCAATAAGTAAGGATTCGGGTTTAACCCCAGGGTGTTCATGGATGCAACGTTGGACTTTTATGAGATGTTTCTTCTTATTGATGTTAACCACAAGGAAAGTAATCAGGTCAATCCCCTCAAAAAATTGAATTTTGATAAATAAGTTTCTGTGATCGAAGTGAGCCCATTCACAATCATCTAATGCTACAACTTTTCCTAAAGGACTAAGAATATTCATAACTGTAGCAGAATTGTACCTTAGAAATTCTGGAAAACCCACCACCTTTGCCCATGATTCACACTCTAACACCGCTTCCGGTTCCCATTCAGCTTCAGACCAAGGCTCAAAGTATATAGATCCACCAGGCTTCGCAAAGAGTTTCCAGAACAAGACTTGGTTTTTAATCCATTCGTTTGGGGAAGAAACGATGAAGGAGTTGTTTCTATATATCCACATGGGCCATTCGTGGTAATTGAAAGCATTAGATAGGATGAAGTGAAGCGATGTAATACTCCAACCACCAGAAATCACAGTTCCAACACTGTAGTTTGATGAATCTTCCATTACAAAGTGATTCATATTTTCAGTGCATAGTGTGGGAGTGATGGATGGGGAGGGAATAGGAGTTGGAGAGGGCGTGGATTGCCGACAGCTGGAACGATGTGGTCTTTTCTGGGTTCGATCAGATTGAGATGATGTACGAGGGACCCACGCAACAGAAGATGCATCATTCCAATGGACGCCTTTACGCACATGTTTTGAGGTGCCTCTTTGTATTCTTTTATTAGGGCAACGTGTACATAAATGGCCGTAGCCTGAACAAAAGAAACAAATTTTAGAATTCCTGCAGGCACTTGCCACGTGGCCTTTATCTGCACATTGAATACAGCGACGTTCGCTCTTCAGAAAATTGACCATATTCTGAATTGAAGAGAAAGAAGGTAAAACAGATGATTTTTTCGCAATCCTGCGATCAGGTGGATCTAACGGTGGAGTTGATGCAACCTCAACATAGGATTTTTTTGGCATATCATCTGAAAGATTTTTTAGAGCATCAAAACGATTGTTACAGGTAAAACCTTGAATTGTTGGGTGACTTAAATTTTGGCGAGATGAGAATTTAGAAGCGGGAGGATAAACCGGACGATCGACATGATAAGATGAGGCAAGAGGACGATGAGAGGAAGAAAGAGCGGGTTTTCGAAAAGCTGAGCAAGAAGAGTGAGGGTGATATGAAGAATGACGAGGAAGATGCGAGGAGAACGGAGGGCGAGAGCGGATGAAAGGAGGAGGACGATGAGCCGAAGGGGGGGGGGAGGACGATGAGGCGGAGGAGGGGAAGGAAGGATAGGAGGACGGGGGTGGAACGCGGCACGATATTTAGCTGGGAAAGGATAGGAGAAGCGGGGAGAGTCCGCCATTGGAGATAAAGATTTGATTTTTATATGAATGATTCTGAAATAAAAATGCGATTTTTATATATGAAAACAAAGAATAAAAATATGATTTTTATCTATATGTATTTGAAATATAAATTCGATTTTTATTATTTGAATATCGAAATAAAAATTTGATTTTTATTATTTGAATAGCAATATAAAAATTTGATTTTTATATATGAAATAGCGAAATAGAAATATAATTTTTATTATGAAGTCAGCGAAGTAAAAATATGATTTTTATTATATGTATAGCGACATCAAAATATGATTTTTATACTATAAACATCGTTATAAAAATATGATTTTTATATAGAAAACTAAATTGTAAAAATATGATTTTTATTATATATGAAGCGATAAAATTAATGTGATTTTAAAAATATAAGCATCGATGGAAAAATATGATTTTTAGTTTGATAAAAATATATAAACATCATATTGAGAATGTGATTTTCAATATGAATAACGTGGGAAAAGACTGCATTGAATTTCGGGCAAATCCCAACTATTCAGAAATTCAGAAATGAAATGGAGGAGTGGATCCCAAAGGTGAGAACTTCTCACTTTAATTTATTTTCTAGTTAACAATATATACTAGGATGCAGATGGTGCTTAGTAGCACCCGACATCTTTATTTGAAACCAAGTTTGTTTGGTTGTTTGGTTGATTAGATTATTTGGTTGAATTTGGTTTGGGAAATGAAATGAATTGATTAGAATTGGTATATACATTGCGCGAGCCATTAATAGGCGAGGGATATGGCTAGACCTTATTCCGGTTCTAGTATCGCGCCGTTATGCTGCCGAAATTTTCTTAAAAAATTAGAATAATAAAAATATCATTTTTATTGTATGAATGAACTGTATAAAATATTGATGCGTTGAAATAAAGATTTTATTGTTAAAAATATAAATTTTAACAGGTATATGAATAAAATAAATATTCATTTACAAATCGGACAATTTGTTTATGTACACACATTTAACGGATATTAATTGAGATGATATATTTTACACATCGCCCAACTGCACAAATAATAATCAGTGTTTGTTATTTGAAAACCCCACACGGGTATTGGGATGATATTGGACATGCACTAATCCTAATATTAAGTTGTATGTCAATCGATGGGTTGACAGGCTATTGTAAGCGTTAATTATTTATATTTAATGCTTACGCAGTTGTGTAATGCACTTTGGATGATGGTTGACTGTGTTTGATTATTGTTGTGTACATGTGTGTATGAAATCCATATAAATAAAATTATATGGTAATTGACTGTGTCTGATTCCAAATCGGAAAGAACAAATATTTTAACTTAAAGAATATTTTGAAATAACGAGTAATGAATATTTTAAAATAACTAATATTTTAAAATAATATTCAATAATGGATCAAAAAAAGATTTTAATGTCCGGTTTGGGATGGACATGAAAATATTTAAATGTAAAGCCATGTTGATTAAGTTAACGCCATTTTGACGTCAACGATATTTATATCGATTTTTATTCATTTTTATAATGAATATCGAAAAGGAAGTGATTTCAAAATCTAGTGTTTTGAAAATATTATCATTTACATATTAATGATATGGAATATTCAATTTTGATTTAAAATTGAATATGAAGTTGAAATCGTTTTGAAAATAAATTTAAAAACGATTTATAAAATACGTTTTGAATCGATATCGACAAAATATATAATATATATATATATATATTATATATCTATATATAATGGCTTGAATAGAATGCGCTGCACCGCGGTAGTTCGCGAATTTCGACCATTGACTTTGAAGGACATTATGGGAGATCCGACCATCGGATTCTCCTATAACTGGAACCTTTGGGTTTGTATCGAAAAGGGCTTTCCAACGAATATAAGGGATTTGAAATCTAATGGTTGGATTTGGAATTATGTCCAAATCAAATTTGGAAAAGGTCACTGTAAGTGCAATTCGATGACCATTTATAGAAATCGACTGTACGGGCCTTGATAAACTATTAGAAATATCAATAATTTGTCTAAAATCATAATAAATGATTTGGAAAGAATTGGGATGAAAAATTTCATATTTGAAAAGATATAAATATATTTTTATCAAAATGAACTAGTTATGAACTAGAATTATAATCCAATATTTTTAAATAAATAATTTGGATTTGAAACGGTTTAAAAAATAACCAGAATTTCGACTATATGAATTGGAATGGATTTGAATCGAAATTATCTTTGGAATACTTCGATAGTGGATTCTGTGATTATATGGATATTGTGGAGGAATTTGGAAGATATATACATCGTTATTCCCAATACGATATTGTTGATTTTAGAATTTGGTATTGAATATAAGTCGATATAATTTCTATTCAGAGCCTTGTATTTAATGTTGAATTGGATTTTGGGTTTGTCGTGAATGGGGTCTTTATTAACATCGTTCTTAAACCCAGTGTGAAAAGAATAAATCTTTTAATTAAGATTTAAAGATGAATTACCAATTATTTAACATTTAATTGAAATTGAAAGTAGAATGTGAATTGGGTTTATTATGAACTGTGTTTTAACGACATTCGTTCTTTAACCAATTTACATTGAAATGTGATTTGAAATTTACAAATCTTTTTATTAAGATTTAATCGGAATTTTCCAAAGTAAAGTTTTCTAATTTAATATATTGAATTGGAATTCGATTTGATAATAATCGAAACGAGCTTCTGTGGAGGAAGACTGTTAATATATATGGAATTTAAAAGGCTTTGTTGTTATTCCATTTATATTATTAGTCAGATACGGAAATTGATATCGATTATATATTGATCTGTTTTCCATGAAGATTCCATACTTAGTGGAATGTGATTTGGGTTTATCGTGAACTGTGTTTTTAATGACATTAGTTCTTTAACCCAGTTAAAGACAGGATTACATGTCTAATATTGTATTTCGAACTGTATGGTTGATCTCTGCTAAATATATATATGTTTGGTGGTGGAGAATTTATTCTCTTGCTTAACACCCTTCTCTAAGACGTACGAGCTTAGAGGTTATATATCGACAGAAATCAATAGTACGGTGTAGATTGTCGATGCGACATTTTTGTGGTTCTAAAGTTAAATAATCATTAATATTGATTTTTGAGAAGATTAAAAGTAAGTGGAGTTTTAATGAATCTTTAATTAGATTGAAATGGGAATTGATAATTTAAGTTATCAAATTTGGGAAATGATCGAGAATGGAGTAGCACCAGTTTTGCTCCAAGCGATAGTTAAATCTTTAATTAGATTTAAACGGGAAATGGTAATTAATTTGACCGGTAACACTGTGGTGTTAGTTATGGAGTATTACCAATTTTGCTCCATAGGGTGAATAGGTTGGAATTGGGAAATTAAACAAATGATTACTTCGGTAAGGTGCGTTAATCCCGACTAGTTTGGGAAAACCTTAAAATGGTTTGAATTGGTATCCAAAGGAAGATTAAAGAATAAATTTAAAGAATTTATCTTTGATAAAATTAACGGGAACCTTTCCCAAAGAATATGAATATTTAAATAAAAGAATATTCAGAATTATAATGAGGCATATGTTCTGTTTTTATAGCACTTGTTTATTATATACGCGAGTTATTCAGAAAGGCCGGGTTTATACCCATTCTGAATAACTGATTCGACGGTAAGTCAAAGATGAAGACAGTGGTTGAAGACCGAAGGTCTTCAAATAGTTTGGATGATTACTGATGTCTTGATTGGATTGTACACCCAAGACAAGGTAATAAGTGGTGATCGTCCAGATGTACTTGGAGGTCGACCGGATATGCGAGGACCTCTCTCCTGTATTGGACACGGAACGAGGAATAAGAAGCCTCTGGTTTCGTTCAAACCCAGAACGAACTTGTAAATGGATGTGTGTCTGACATTGGATTTTATTCTGTGTTGATTGATCTCTATTAAATATATATCTGTTTGGCGGCGGAGAATTTATTCTCTTGCTTAACACCCTTCTCTGAGACGTACAAGCTCAGAGGTTATATATCGATAGACATCAGTCACATGGCGTGAATTTCCTATGTGGAATGCCGAGATGCAGATGATCAAGGCTTCTGTTGAAAGGCAGAGTCTTGTGGTTGATGATCAAAGCACAACTTTAATATAGCATAGCTTTGTGTATAGCGTTAATTCGCGAGCCTCACACCTCGGTATGAGTTAAAAACGGGATAAGGGACCCAAGGAGGACATGATGTTTCTTTCTAGCTATGGGTGGTGTTTGGGTTTTGCAAGCCCAGACATTTTTATATTTTTACCTATGTGGTTGTTGGAATGCGAGGTGCCTCGGATATATCGGTCTCTACGGAGCTGATGGATATTGAGTCATCTGGCTCATAGATGCCCTATAAGACGGAGAAACGTGTGTTCAGGAATACTAATCCTCAAACGTAAGGAAGGACCGACCTTGGAGGATCCAAGGGTCTACTGCGGGAGATCCTGAGGCATTTGCTAGAGTGTCTCGAAGTCGGTGAGGAGTACATCCCTTGCCTCGACTCATGACGGAAATCCAATTTCCAATACGTGACATTTCAGTTTTGATTATAGAGCCTAGTATGGCGACATAGTAGGATGGGGCACTATGCCGTCTATGATTGACACATTTATATTTGAAGTTATTTTCATACACTTTACACTACAATAGTATCAAAATGATTTGTTTTAAATGTACTAAGCATATTTTGCTATTATAAGGTAAAACTCTATCCTCCGTCTTGCATTGCATTGTGTGATGGGACCTGGGTGTTATAATAGCTTCATTTTTCCAAAAAGCATTGCATTATTTTGTTTTATGCACTGGTATTCTTGGGAGGAAACCCGTTCCATATTATATGGCATGGTCCTTTGATTTACTCCTTCTTAAAGTAAAGTTTTAAATAACTATTTTAGTTCTAGCACTAGTCACATGACTGGCCTGGAGTTTATTGTTTTAACCTAAACTCTGGGTGCCCCTATTTTCCACACGGGCAGCTAGTAGTTTTGGTTTTGCAGATTTATATTCACAGGATCCTGGTTTACAGCTGGAATGATATTCGGAAAGCTATGTATCTGTTTATCTCCTTCAGTTGTGTTTTGTATTATTTTCCGCCGCTATGTAATGTATTTTAATCTTTGATATTTTACAATGTGTAAGTCATTCATACTCTGTATATTCTTGTACTCTGATGTAAATTGCTGTAATAAGCAATGAAATGTTCTTCTGTTTGTGTTCTGATTTGTCGTGTTCTCAGACAATCCATTCTTTCTCTTCTCTTCGAAGACCGAGGAAGTTCGGGTCGTCACAATGTATTAGGAAGTTGATTTTGAATTATTGAAGTAAAATGCCAGAGTGACTATAGAATTATAATTTCTTCCTCATATTAATATATATATATATATATATATATATAATATGGTTTGTTTGTAAAATTATATATTCTTAACTTTTGAAATTTAGTGGATTCTTCCTTCCTTCTTATAAGTAAAAGTAGAAATATTTTGTATAATGAGTTATTAACAAGGTTATGTGTGACGGCCCGCCCCGCACCAACTGACATTTACTCCAAAAGTGCGCTGTACACATGTCCAGTTAGCACTGGACGGTCGTCAGAAGAAAAAGGAAAGAAGAGAATGAACTAAAAAGGAACCTGTAGAATGTCTCACAGCGCATAGAAAAAAATATAATATCAACATACTTGACATAAAACAGGTGAGACGGTGCATAAGCTGAAAACAAACTATCATAGCAGCGGAAGTAAAGCTTATGATCCAAAACCAACATTATTACAACTTTCTAAAACTGTCTCAAAAAGCTAAAGAAGAAAGGTACACTACTAATGCCCAAAGTAGTGACCAGCAACGACACAGGGAGAATATCTATACGTATCATACGTGGAAGCCACCTGCTCGCCTCCGAATCAGCTACTCGTGCATCCCCAGCTAACATGTCTCTAGTTTGCTCGTTTGAGCACCCAGAGTAATAAGAAGAGACATAAAACTCTGGGTCAAACATAAAGTCTGGTATGAGCGATAAGCAGTTAAACAGAACAATAACAGGTATACTAAACCATACCTGAACCTGGACCTGCAACCAAAGAGTTAGCACTACATATTGTACAATACTCCAAGGTGCCACTACATACGGTGTAAAGAATACGGGGGTGGGGGTGTGCATATCATAATGATGGCAAACAATCAAGCATAGCAACCATCCTCACATCTCTCACTCAGCGCGTAAAGTATACGATATCCACCACTTCGACCACCCAATACTTTGCTATGATCACTCTGCCCCATGAAGTCATAACGGTTTCACTGCACTGATCCATAGCCAGTAATCCTTCGCTATGTGCACTTTGCCCCATGGAGTCGTATACACCCCACGGCACTGGCTCATAGCCTTACTAATCCTTTACTATGTCCACTCTGACCCATGGAGTCACAATAGCTCCACTGCACTGGCTCATAGTCTTACTACGATTACTTTGCCCCTCGAGTCATGATGACTCTACTGCACCGATATGTAGTCCTGCTATGATCACTTTGCCCCTCGAGTCGTAATGACTCTACTGCACTGATACGTAGCTCATCATTCCTTTTCAGTGGTGAATCGAAGTTATGAACGTCGACAACACCTTAGCACACGTCCCGCAGCAAAGCCCAATCATGAAGTGAACTCATTGGTTCCCCACTGGATCCTGAGCTCTAACTTCCATTTGGACTACCTTTGCATCTCGGGTTATTGGTCATCATCGGGTCGGTTCGGATCTCCCCCTAATCATCAGTTCGGTTCGGATATGAATGCTCCTCCCTAAGCAATCGGATCGGTTCGGAATCTCTAGCACAAACCTTCCTCTCTGCTCCGGATCGGATCGAGGTCTACACTCCCTGGCAAGCTTCTTTGGATCGGATCGGAGGTTACCATCGGTTCCGGTCGGAGCACAGGCTTCCTCCTTTTCTCCCAACGTCGGATTGGAGGTCTTCTTGGGATAATGGATCGGATCGGCCTCCTTCAGAGCACACCGGGTCGGATCGGAGTGTTTAAGTCGCGTTGCCATACAATGTTAACAGAGAGGATCGGAGGTTCTGAACTCGCGTGGGAGGTGGTTCGGATCGGGTCCTTCTCTCCGTTCCGATCCGGATCGGCCAATTTCCTGCACTTTTTCCAGCAAGCAGTTTACGCCACTCGATGGCGTTTTCGACCACTCCAACTATTCTAATCAATCACGAAGCATACCATACAGTCATAGCAACATGTGCAATCAACCACAAACACCGAAACAACAATATGATAGGTTAAAATGGATTAAACATAGCCAAAACCCCATATTTTCCCTTAAGCATGTTTATATGAAACTAATGATATGATTAGCAAAACCTAACCAAATTAACCCAAGTTCATATCAATGGTCAAAACATCATTTAAGAATTTATAAATATTTTTCCAGAATTTTATCATGTTTAAATTCGCTAATTAACACTAATTACCCTTAATTAACCATAATTAGTGAGGAACTTTGCAAATCACTCACCTTAGCCACAAATAAACCTTAGACCTGAAAGAAATCTCTGTTTGGGCATGAATAACAATGCTAAACAGCAGCTCTAATTTTGATTTGGTGAAGATCTCCCTTGATTTGATGTTGCTAAGCTTAATCCTTGATTAGAAAGTGATTTGGAGGTGATTTAGAGGATGGAGACCATTTTTAGGGTTTCTAAGAGGTAAGTGGAGGCTAGAAAACTGAAATGGAATGAAACCCTTTCTCTTTTTAGCCTCCCCATATATCTAATCCCGAAATGGGTCATGGGCCCATTCATTAATCACCCTATTTGGCCCGGTTAAGCAGTTTTTCACCTTCCAAACCTTATTTCAGCCATATCTCCCAAATGGTAAGTCCGTTTGGCTATTATGACCACTCTACGTAAGGGTAAACCATCAAACGAATCTAATGGAAGTGGTTTCAGGTCAAAATTCCCTTCCAGTCAAAAGTTATAGCCGAAACAAGATCAGCTAGGGGCAAAACGGTCATTTAAAAATCGGCAAAAATCATGAACATGGGAAATGACCCCAATAGTCGTTTCCCAAAGTTACATACCATACGACTTCATATGAGAAAGAAATAAATATTTTACGATCCTTCGATGCGTATAATGTGGGTAGTTACATTCTTCCCCCCTTAAGAAATTTCGCCCCCGAAATTCCCTAACTAAAACACACAAAGGGTCCTGCATGCCTATCAGCCATCAAACAACAATCAAACATGAAAAACAAGCAAAACAAGTCTACCCTAGCATGCAGAATAACTAAATTGCAAAGTAAATCTTACTAGGCAAAGAGTTCTGGATACGTCTTCCTAATGCTCTCCTCTGTCTCCCAAGTACAGTCATTCTCGTTCTCGCCCCCACTGAACCTTGACTAGCTTCACCGCCTTCCTTCGAAGTTTCTTCGTATCGTGCTCGACAATACGAATCGGCTTGCGGTTCCCAACCGCCTCGGGTTCCACTTCGAAGTCCTCTAATTGATCAGGTGAAATAGTCATATCTGGGTCGTGCACGAACTTCCTTAGCTGGGAAACATGAAATACATTGTGAACTCCCGCCATCTTCTTAGGTAAGTCAACTCTATACGCCAAATTCCCAACTTGTTCAAGAACTGGGAATGGGCCAACAAATCTTGGTTCCAACTTGCCTCTCCTGCCAAATCGTATCACGCTCTTCAATGGAGAAATCTTGACGAACACCAAGTCACCAACGGAGAATTTTAAATCTCTTCTCCTCTTATTAGCATAACTCTTATGCCTATCCTGGGCAGCCTTCATTCGTTGTTGAATGATCTTAATCTTATCCGAAGTTTCCCTCACCGCATCTGGTCCAAGTACAAACTTCTCACCGGTCTCTATCCAACATGATGGTGAGTTGCACGGTCTTCCGTACAAAGCTTCATATGGAGCCATACCGATACTGGATTGGTAGCTATTATTATATGCAAACTCTACTAAATGCAAATGGTCATCCCATGATCCACCAAAATCCAATATACAAGCTCTCAAGAGATCTTCCAATATACGATTCACCCTCTCTGTCTGACCGTCAGTTTGAGGATGATACGCGGTACTGAGATATGATTCCGACCCTAGAGCCTCTTGTAAGCTCTTCCAAAACCCACTAGTAACAATGGGTCTCGGTCACTCACAATGCTTTTAGGCACTCCATGAAATCTCACTACCCACTTCATTTACAGCTCTGCTAACTTAGCTGCCGTCCTGTTTGACTTGACGGGTATAAATCTTGCGCTCTTAGTCAATCGATCTACAATTACCCAAATGCTATCATGTCCCGATCTAGTCCTTGGTAAACCGTCAATGAAATCCATTGAGACTTGCTCCCATTTCCATTCGGGAATTTCTAATGGTTGCATCAAACCACTAGGCTTCCTTTGCTCAGCTTTAACTAGCTGGCAATTCATGCATTTGGATATAAACTTCCCAAAGTCTCTTTTCATCCCTTCCCAGTAGTAAGTCTGCTTCATGTCTCGATACATCTTATCACCACCGGGGTATATAGTCAGTTTCGAGTGATGACATTCTCTAAGCACTTCATCTCTCAAACCATTCACGTTGGGTACAACTAGTCTTCCATTCTTTCTAAGCCATCCATCTCGATCAAGCCTATACAAATTCATCTCTTCACCATCGATATTCATTTCTAACTTGGAGATGATTTCCAATAGGTTAGGATCGTCCCTCTTACTAGAACCACTCAGCTCAATCAAAGTGGGTCTGATCGTCAAACTAGCTAACATCTCTGTATCCAATTCGCACTTTGGTCTGAAATCAAACCCTGCGATAAACTCCAGTTGCTTCCATTCAAGAAACATAGCCCCTAAACTGGCATGTCTCCTACTCAAGGCATCGGCTACCGCATTGCCTTTCCCAGATGTATATACGATATCAAAATCATACGAACCCAAGAAATCTAACCATCTTTGCTGACGGAGATTCAGATCCTTCTGAGAGAAGAGATACTTTAATGATTTACGATCGATAAACAACTCAAATCTCTCTCCAAAGAGATAGTGTCTCCACATCTTCAACGCGAACACGATCGCTGCCAGTTCCAAATCATGGGTAGGATACTTCTTCTCATGCTGCTTTAGTTGCCGACTGGCATAAGCTATAACCCTACCTCCTTGCATCAATACAACACCTAGTCCGGTACCACAAGCACCCATGTATACCGTCATCTCTTCATTCCCTTTAGGAACGACTAACACTGGCGCACGCGTCAACTTTTCTTTTAGACTCTTGAATGCATTCTCACACACCCGTCCCAGGCGAAGGCTTGATTCTTCTTAGTCAACTGAGTCAACGGTGCCGCTGTCTTGGAGAAGTCCTGGATAAACTTACGATAATACCCAGCTAACCTCAAGAAACTTCTTACGTCTGTTGCATTCTTGGGCATAGACCAATCCTGTACCGTAGCCACCTTTGCCGGGTCCACGACAATAACATTCTCTGAAACAACATGGTCCAAGAACCTCACTTCCCTCCTCCAGAAGTGACACTTAGAAAACTTCGCTTTCAATTGGTGTTTTCTCAACACCTCCGTCACTATCCTCAAATTTCTCTTGTGTTCTTCCTCTATCCTCGAGTAAACAAGGATGTCATCTACGAACACAAGAACAAACTTATTCAACTGATCCATGAATACTCGATTCATAAGATCCACGAAGTATGCTGGTGCATTGGTCAACCCAAATGGCATGACCAACCACTATAAAATCCAGACGGCGTCCGAAATGCTGTTTTGGCTATACGATCAGCTGCTACTCGGAGCTGATGAAATCCTTTCGCAAGGTCCAACTGGGAGAACACTCTTGCTCCTTCCAGTTGATCAAACAAATCATCTATCCGCGGTAGAGGATACTTATTCTTCCTCGTCACCTTATTCAACTCGCGATAGTCCACACACAAACGAAGGGAACCATCTGCCTTAGTGGCAAACACAACTGGTGCTCCCCACTCGGAGACACTTCTTCTAATAAACCCCTTCTTCAAAAGATCGCTTACTTGTACCCCGAGCTCTCGCTGCTCCCTTGGTGCCATACGACGAAGTGGCATCACTATAGGTCTAGAATCTTTCACTAAATCACTACGGAACTCAATCTCTCAGTGTGGTGGAAGCCCGGTCACCTCCTCGAAGACGTCCGGATACTGGCCAACCACGGGCACATCTGACAACTCATCATGCGGGATGTCAATGGAATTTATAAAACTAGCCATTACCTCATCACTAGGTAGACTACCAAACACTACCCTCCGTACATCATCCGCCCTTACTGTCACCAAAAAGCCCTCACAGTCTACCACCACACCGTATCTTTGGAGCCAATCGACCCCCAATATAATGCCATACCCAGTAAAGCCCAAAACAAAGCAATCACAAACAAACATGCATCCATGACTCGATAAGACCAAATTTCGGCAAATCATACTAAGGTTAGTCGATCCACCAATCGGGTTTGTCACAACTAACGGTCTATCGACTATCTCGGGTTCCAGTCCCAACCTATCTACCAGGTCACTAGATATGAAGGAACGGGAAGCCCCAGTATCAAACAAAACTCGAACTGGTACATCATAAATAGAAAGCATACCTTGAATGACGACATTCTTTCCTTTCTCCGCCGCAGTTGGGGCATTCGACGAAGAAGGAACAACATTAATAGCATATGCTTTCACAATCTCCTTCTCTTTAAGAGGTTATGGACACTTGTCCTTATGATGTCCCAATTGGCCACAGTTGTAGCACTTCCTATCCGCTGGCTTGGCCCGACATTCTTTGGCATAATGGCCCTTCTTACCACAGCTGAAGCACTCAACATCTTTCTTGCTCTTTTTCTGGCCATCCTTAGCTTGGTTCTGCTTCCTCTTATTCTGAGAGTTGTTCTTGCCTCCACCGCCTGCTTGCGGCTTCAGCCCTTCTACAGATGCAACCTCAGTTTTCGGCTTAGTGTAAAGACTCTCTGACCTCAATGCTTTCCCCACAATCGATTCAAAAGTCTCATCGATGTGGTTGATAAGCCTTTCCCCCAAGTATCCATCCAAACCAGTAATGAACTTCTCATTCTTCTTCTCAGGAGTATCGATAAGGGATAATCCATACTTCGACAAAGTGTCGAACTCAGCAATATAGTTCGAGACTGCCCAACCATTCTTCTTAAGCTCCAAGAACTTCCTAAACAATTCCGACTTCTGAGCAGCTGGGATGAACTTGTCGCTAAAGCGAGCCTTAAACTGATCCCAAGTAACTTGATCCTCTGGAGTGGCTGTCTTAATAGCATTCCACCAATTCATCGCTCGCCCTTGCAGCTGACGAGACGCTAGCCTTCTCTTCATCTCATCCTCGATACCCAAGTCGTCGAAGATACGATCACAGCTATCCAACCAATCCTGAACATCCGTGGCCGACTCTGTTCCATGGAACGGCTTCCCACCAAGGTGAGTGTAATCCTTGCAGAGCTTGGCGAAATCGGCCCTAGGCGCGTGCACTATTGGACCACCACCATTACCGGGATTGGGAACTGCCCCCTGCACATCCCTAAGCATTTCTGTCATGAGATTAGTAAACATCGCCCTCATGTCAGCAGCATTCCCATTATTGGCCCCTCTACCAGCACCTCTTACGTATCGGCTCATCGTTCAATCTGTAAAGAGAAAACGATTAACCATCTCCATAGTGGTGCTAGTGCAGTGCGACTTTATCCTTAGCTATACCAATAATATATATATATAGCTTTTGAAAACCAAAGTAATCACAAATACGCACTCTCATATACGTACTATCTCTCCCTAGTGTCTTTCCCTAGGTTAACTATGCAACCTAGAGCTTTGATACCAAATGTGACGGCCCGCCCCGCACCAACCGACATTTACTCCAAAAGTGCGATGTACACATGTCCAGTTAGCACGGGACGGTCGTCAGAAGAAAAAGGAAAGAAGAGAATGAACTAACAAGGAACCTGTAGAATGTCTCACATCGCATAGAACAAAATATAATATCAACATACTTGACATAAAACAAGTGAGACAGTGCATATGCTGAAAACAAACTATCATAGCAGCGGAAGTACAGCTTATGATCCAAAGCCAACATTATTACAACTTTTAAAAACTATCTCAAAAATCTAAACAAGAAAGGTACACTACTAATGCCCAAAGTAGTGACCAACAACGACACAGGGAGAATATCTATACATATCATACGTGGAAGCCTCCTACTCGCCTCCGAATCAGCTACTTGCGCATCCCTAGCTAACTTGTCTCTAGTCTGCTCGTGTGAGCACCCAGAGTAATAAGAAGAGAAATAAAACTCTGGGTCAGACATAAAGTCTGGTATGAGCAATAAGCAGTTTAACAGAACAATAACAGGTATACTAAACCATACCTGAACCTAGACCTGCAACCAAAGAGTTAGCACTACATACTGTACAATACTCCAAGGTGCCACTACATACGGTGTAAAGAATACGGGGGTGGGGGTATGCATGTCATAATGATGGAAAACAATCAAGCATAGCAACCATCCTCACATCTCTCACTCAGCGCATAAAGTATACGATATCCACCACTTCGATCACCCAATATTTTGCTATGATCACTCTACCCCATGAAGTCATAACGGCTTCACTGCACTGATCCATAGCCACTAATCCTTCGCTATGTCCACTTTGCCCCATGGAGTCGTATACACCCCACGGCACTGGCACATAGCCTTACTAATCCTTTACTATGTCCACTCTGCCCCATGGAGTCACAATGGCTCCACTACACTGGCTTATATTCTTACTACGATCACTTTGCCCCTCGAGTCATGATGACTCTACTAAACTGATACGTAGTCATGCTACGACCACTTTGCCTCTCGAGTCGTAATGACTTTACTGCACTAATACGTAGCTCATCATTCCTTTTCAGTGGTGAATCGAAGTTATGAACGTCGACAACTCCTTAGCACACGTCTCGCAGCAAAGCCCAACCATGAAGTGAACTCATTGGTTCCCCACTGGTTCCTGAGCTCTAACTTCCATTTGGACTACCTTTGCATCTCGGGTTATTGGTCATCACCGGGTCGGTTCGGATCTCCCCCTAATCATCAGTTCGGTTCGGATCGGAATGCTCCTCCCTAAGCAATCAGATCGGTTCGGAATCTCCAGCACAAACCTTCCTCTCTGCTCCGGATCGGATCGAGTTCTATACTCCCTGGAAAACTTCTTCGGATTGGATTGGAGGGTACCATCGGTTCGGGTCGGAGCACAGGCTTCCTCCTTTTCTCCCAACGTCGGATTGGAGGTCTTCTTGGGATGATGGATCGAATCGGCCCCCTTTAGAGAACACCGGGTCGGATCGGAATCTTTAAGTCGCGTTGCCATTCAATGTTAACGGGGAGGATCGGAGCTTTTGAACTCGCGTGGGAGGTGGTTCGGATCGGGTCCTTCTCTCCGTTCCGATCCAGATCGGCCAATTTCCTGCACTTTTTCTAGCAAGCAGTTTACGCCACTCGACGGCGTTTTTGTCCATTCCAACTATTCTAATCAATCACAAAGCATACCATATAGTCATAGCAACTTGTACAATCAACCATAGACACCGAAACAACAATATGGTAGGTTAAAATGGATCAAACATAGCCAAAACCCCATATTTTCCCTTAACATGTTTAAGTGAAACTAATGATATGATTAGCAAAACCTAACCAAATTAACCCAAGTTCATATCAGAGGTCTAAAACATCATTTAAGAATTTATAAATATTTTTCTAGAATTTTATCATGTTTAAATTCGCTAATTAACACTAATTACCTTTAATTAACCATAATTAGTGAGGAACTATGCAAATCACTCACCTTAGCCACAAATAAACCTTAGACCAGAAAGAAATCTCTGTTTGGGCGCGAATAACAATGCTAAACAGCAGCTGTAATCTTGATTTGGTGAAGATCTCCCTAGATTTGATGTTGCTAAGCTTAATCCTTGATTAGAAAGTGATTTGGAGGTGATTTAGAGGTTGGAGGCCATTTTTAGGGTTTCTAAGAGGTAAGTGGAGGCTAGAAAACTGAAATGGAATGAAACCCTAACTCTTTTCAGCCTCCCCATAAACCTAATCCCGAAATGGGTCATGGGCCCATTCACTAATCACCCTATTTGGCCCGGTTAAGTAGTTTTTCACCTTCCAAACTTTATTTCAGCCATATCTCCCAAACGGTAAGTCCGTTTGGCTATTATGACCACTCTACAGAAAGGTAAACCATCAAACAAATCTAATGAAAGTGGTTTCAGGTCAAAATTCCTTTCTTGTCAAAAGTTATGACCGAAACAAGATCAGCTAGGGGCAAAACGGTCATTTTAAAATCGGCAAAAATCATGAACATGGGAAATGACCCCAATAGTCGTTTCCCAAAGTTACATGACCATACGACTTCATATGAGAAAGAAATAAATATTCTACGATCCTCCGATGCGTAGAATGCGGGTTGTTATATTATGCATCGCTAGATGCAATCATCATTTATGTAAATCCCATATTGTTCTACACTATTGCACAGTTCATCACTTAAAGGTTGGATGTTACGAGAAACTATATGTGATGAATGATGTCTAATACAAATGCATGTGTCAATGACTATGTAGAAAATTTTCAACTATCTAAGCTCCACCAATTAATTTGCTATGCATACAAACAGTAAGAAAAGAATATACTATGTATAGCATAAGGCTGAAATCTTTAAGAGTGGCAGTGGTTATCCCTGATTGATATTTGCAATAGTTTAGTTATGGGAAAAATAAAAAAAAAAGGGTTATGAAAATAGAGATTCTATCAGGCATACAAGCATCAACAATTAGAAATAGAGTTACAAAGTTTAAAGTATGATACCCTGAAATCAAAAGAAAGGAATTGTAGTGAACCAAATAATAGTAGCTTAGAAACTTGCATTGGTGATATTAAGGAAGTGGAATATTAAATAATGGAAAATGGTAACTGGTTTATCAAACTTGAAATTTGGAATGTACCTTATTTCCATAATTGCATACTTGACATGTAGACATGCTTATAAAGTGTTAAGTTTAGTATCACCACTTGCATGCTATTTAAATTTCAACAACTTTTGAGAAACTTTAATGATTGATCCCCATACAATCACATGATATGATTATAATTTTTAAAGATTATTTTTGGGGAACTAAAAAAAAAACTGCTGCAGCCTCATGCTATGCAGTGAGGCCACTGCCCCGCAGCAGCTATAAGGCTGCCGCGAAAATAAAAAATAAAAAAATACAATAAAATAAAAATAAAATATAAACAACCAAGGATGCTACTACTATGCAGCGATGTACGCTACTGCTAAAGAGCACAAGAAATATATACATATGGTTTCATGTCCTAAGAAAGCCGATTCATGCTTATAAGGTTCATAATACTACAAACTTTAAATTTATGCCTGATTTAAGTTGTGGAAGTTATCAAAATGAAGGTAATAACACAACCCAAGAAATTTAATGAACTTGAATGATGAATGAGGTTTATAAAGTAAGCATGTCTGTATATAAAACTTAATTGTCAAACAAATTTGATGTAATAAATATGAACATGTAATGAGAGGTTATCAGATTTTGTAAATTTCTTCGATGTATTGGCATTATATGTTGAAATACCATGCTAACTTATATCGTATATTTCTTGTTGCTATGTATATAAAGTTTTATTCTATATACGCTTGTTATCATTCATTCTTAAGTGTTTTAGTAGGTTGCATTAGCGCGCTTTGCCCATGGAGCTTACTTTTGCACCAAAATGCTAAGAAAATAAGCATATATGCTTTGAAAACGCTAAATAAGGTACGTATCTTTGTTTGTAAATCATATTTGGTTTTTTTTTTCTCCTATATTGGGATGCCTCATCATGTGGATGAGATGTACATTTGTACATATTGTATTTGTAGAAAAATTCGGGCAAGCCATACAAAGGAGGTGCTGCCCAAATTTTCCGTAAATTTCGGATGTTAGAAATTTTTTGAGCTTTAAAATCAACAACATATTTTTCTCCCTAACAAGTTTTAAACTAAGTAAAGTATTGGTAATGTTATTCATATGACGTTTCCTTTTCAAGGATGAAAAGCGCTAAGTGGGGAAGAATGTAACGAACTTGTAATGTTGACATTTAAAATATTTTGTAAATTTTTCCGGGCAAGCCGTACAAAGGAGGTGCTGCCCAAATTTTTTGTAAATTTCGGATGTTAGAAAAATTTTGAGCTTTAAAATCTATAACATAATTTTCTCCCTAACAAGTTTTAAACTAAGTAAAGTATTGGTAATGTTGTTCATATGACGTTTCCTTTTCGAGGACGAAAAGCACTAAGTGGGGAAGAATGTAACGATCCTGTAATGTTGACATTTAAAATATGAACTAAATTAAGCTTTAACGTTAAAATAAATATTTATATTTGGATTTTTATTTGGAATTTGGAATTTTACATATTTTGAACGTGGTTAAATTCTTTTCGTAAATTATATTTTAATAACAAAGTTTTGTCAATTAAACATGATTTACATATTAACTTAATGGAATGTTTAAAGTTAGAATTCTCTGGTTGTTTTGTTATAAACATTATGACAAAACTAACATTTTGGCACGAGAAGATATAATCCATTACAATTTGAAAACTTGAAATTTATTTTATTAAATGTCTAAAATTTAGCATCCGATAAATTCCATGTAATAATATTAAGTGTAGCTTATCTGTAGAAGCGCATTTGTAATGATAAAAGGAAACACGCTAAAAAATATAATAAATAAATAGCGTTCCTTATCACGTTCGATGGAAAACCCGTTATTGTCCTTATTGTTAGTATTTTTTTTTTATAATTCTCTAAACATGTTAACAAATAAAAATGGGAAGAAACGAACGATAGACACTCTAGTTTAAATTTCAAAGCTTTAATACAATTTGAAATAAATTTTCAGCCAAAATAACACTTGTTTCTATGTTGAACAGAACTAACAAGTGTCCTTTTCTCCCTGATATCTCTCTCCACGTTGCTGATTGAATCTGAAGTTTTCCTTCTTCCTAAAAATATGCATCGGCTCTAAATCTTGCTCTGTCAGTTAAAAAGATTTTAAACAGTACCCAAAGATTTTGAAAACACTGTACAAGATTTCAAAATCTCCTTCTCTCAGCTGCTCCAACGTTATATTAACTCCATGTTTTCTTCTCGTACCCATATTTTTCCCTTACTCAATTTATACCGTACGCAATATTTCAAATGACAGAGAAAAAAACACTAAATCACTCAAATAACAATTGAAATAGCTGTAGCCATTTTTCCCCAAAGTAAAATCAAAATCGAAACATGATCTGCCTCTACCATGCACTCCTCCTCACCGTATGCGCTCGACCATGACCTCCCAAGGCACCGCCGAATGAAGACAGCCCCCTCTCATCATCGCCATCCCGTTCATAGGCTCCATCACGAAACCCTCTTTCTCCAAACAGTCAAGTCAGCCTCCTCCCATCATCGCCATCCCGTTCATAGGCTCCTCTAATCTAAGCGAAGCCCAACCTGGTCTAAAACAACAGCGACTTCAGCGGCTGCAAACCCTTACCTCGACGAGATGAAACCATCCCATTCCCTTTTCAAACTGTGTTTTCCCCTGTATAGCGTAGTAAGTGCGAGTTAGGGAGAAGAAAAGAAAACAAAAGAGGACAGCTCCACCTCCGATCTATTCGCTGATGTTGCAGGCTATCGCTAGTACACCTCCAGAGCCCAGGGCTTCATGTAATGTCCCGTATTTTTCGATATTATAATTAATTTATTTAATTATTTAAAATGCGATTTAGAAATTTAAAGAGTTGTTTAACTGAATTTTATTGAATATTTAATTAATTTAAATAATAGAATAATATATTTGATTTCGAAATAGTCGAAAATAGTGAATTGAAGATATAGTGTGAATTGGGCAATTCAATATATATAATTCAGTTCAAAATTGAATTACGATAACGAATATATTATTTGAACGAAAGTTGAACATATAATTTATATTATAATTATAATCGAGCTCGAAATGGCGTGGCAGTTTGCTATTTGGCGATTCGAACTTCAAATGAATATACAGAATCCATTTTAAATCGGATTTCTGTGAAACAAGAGACGTTCGGAGCTGGTGAAGTATATTATTCTAATGGAAGAGAAAAATCAGGATTTCATTGTGTATATTTTGATTTATGTCCAAATCAAATTTCAGAAAAGTCGTTATGGAATTCCTTTGAAATAAATATATATTTATATTATAAAATGATTTTATATATAAATCGAATATCGATATAACTGGGAAATTGGAAATATCAAGTTATAAATCCAATTGGATCTGTATGATATTCTGTTGGGAATATATACAATAATATTTATTAGTACCAACCCGCACCTCCGTTCACGTAAGATATTGTCCCCAACTTAGCAACCGTATAGGTGTGGGGTTTTGTTCCTCAAAAGGCTTCGGCGGTAGTAAGAGATGGGCTCTACTATATAAGTACCCACTTCACACAAGCTTCCACGATATGGGACTTAGGGGTGTTACATTCTCCCCTCCTATAGAGCCCAACGTCCCTGTTGGCTCACAAACACCTCACCCAGGCGCTGTGGTCCACGTAGGAGCCACAATTCCGGCTGGGTATTGGCTCTGATACCACTGTAATAACCCGCACCTCCGTTCATGCAAGATATTGTCCCCAACTTAGCCACCGTATAGGTGTGGGGTTTTGTTCCTCAAAAGGCCTCGGCGTTAGTAAGAGATGGGCTCTACTATATAAGTACCTACTTCAAACAAGCTTCCACGATATGGGACTTAGGGGTGTTACATTATTTATAAATATTTAATTTAATTATATTTAAATATATTTAATATTTAAAAGGGTTTATTTAGAGCTTTAAAAATAGCCAGTTTTGCAAACGAACTCCGTTTTCGATGAAACTAATTTTGTTGGATCCGCAATATTAAATTATTGCTAGATTTCAATTTCAGTGATTTTTGAAGTCATTGTGTGGCCGTATGGATTTTTAATGTGAAAAACAATTAGTATTTTGACGGTTAAAAATTACTTTGTGAGCAAACAAAGTCGGAATTTGACGAAACCAGTTTCATTGGGTCCGTAATGTCGAACTCTAGTTGTATGTCCATTTTCATGATTTTTGGATGTTATATGTGATCATAGGAATTTTTAAATTATAAATAAAATAACGGCTGCTTAAAAATAAATATAAAATTAAATATAAAAATATTATAATTAACCTATATATACCCCTTTAACTTTTCCAAACCCTTAAACCTTTTTCTCTGGTCAATATCTTTCACCGCCTCCACGAAAAACTCTTTCAACAGCAAACGTGATCTTAAGAAAATCATAGAAATTCAAACCCAAGTCTATAAATTCCAAGATATATACGAATGGATTTTTGGAAGAATTCTATTCAATATGGTGTAAACATTATATAGTGCGACACCAGTTTTGCACTACTCGCGGGGTAACGGCGAACTAAGGTTCAAGTGTTCATGATATTCAAGCTGAAATACGTGTTTTTGCTATTTGTTTTGGATTTGGAGGTGAAACCGCACCTAGTGGCTTGCTTCAAGAGAGTTCTATGATTAAAAGTGTTCGTGACTTTTTACTGTAGTTCGGGTTTCTCCAGTTCGACGCGTTTTGCATGGGTAGTGTGAACTCGATGGATTGAGGACCAAGATGAAGCTCTTGAGGCCATGGATTTAATGGTGAGTCTATTTCCCTTTTCGTGACCTGGTGGAGGAGGTAAATGGTTGGAGCCGATTGTGTTTATGAGCGGCGGATTCTGTTGGAAGAGATGATATTGTAGCAGTGGGTATTGGGTTGCGGCTTAGTGAAAAAAGCATTGGAGGGAAAAATGGTTTGGGCCTTATGATTGTGAGCCCAATTTAAATTATTTAGTTTTGTTTTAATTTGGTTTAAATTGCGTTAACTAGAAAATGCTATAACTTTATCATACATAATCGGAATTCAGCAAAACAGGATCCGTTGGGATCGTATGGACCGGGGCTACCCAATAAAACTGACTGGGAGTGAATTAGACCTCGTTACAATTTAAAGCAAAATAAATTGTCCGTTTGAATCAAGCGATGGTTATCGTTATTAACGATGATCGTCCAATGTGAGTAAAACTCACTAACTCTATCAGTTCATATTTTTTATAGCGTATATTTAGAACTGATAAATGATGACTGATTGCTGTGTGTTGACTATTTGAATGAACTGCTGATATATTGGTTGAAATCATAGATCTGTTTATATATATATATATATATATATATATATATTGATTTTGTTTAGCAGGATATTTCATAGTGAAATGAAATTGATGTTAATTATATTGTTTAACATCTGTGGATGCAGGGAAACAGGTCGGAGGAATCGATCATTGTTATTCAGGTATTTTAAATACCGTAACAAGTACTGGAATGTAGAAAAGGGGATTTTCAAAGTGTATTTTGAAAATGAATTATTTATGTAAAATCAATGGATTTTATATATAAAAGGAAATATTTGTGAAACAAACAGAAAAGGGAATATTTGTAAAACATTTACAAATAGATTTGAAAAAGAATATTTATTTGTAAAATAAATAGAGAGACAAAAAGAAATATTTATTTGTTAAATAAAGAGAGTTATAAAAAGGAAATATTTATTTATTAAATAAATAGAGTTATAAAAGGAAATTTTAAATGGGATTTAAGTGTTAGAAATAAAAAGGAGATTTCGTATGAATAATTCTAAAAATAGAAGTATAAATAGAATTTGGAAATCGGATACTATTTTGAAATACGAAGTCAAACTTAATGGAGTTAATCGATTAGAGTTAATTGAATTAGAGTTAATCGTATTAGAGTTAATCGATTAGAGTTAATCGAATTAGAGTAATTGAATTAGAGTTAATCATATTAGAGTTAATCGATTAGAGTTAATCGAATTAGAGTAATTGAATTAAAGTTAGTCGAATAGAGTTAATCGAATTAGAGTTAATCGAATATTATTTATTCAAGTAGAGTTAATTGAAAGGAGTTAATCTAATATAGTTTATTCGAAGAAAAGAGCTATCAATTATAGTTATTCAAAGAAAGATTTTTGAATATTGGTTATTCGAAAAGAATTTGTTGAATATTAGTTATTCGAAGTGAGTTAATCGAATATTAGTTATTCGGAGTGAGTTAATCGAATATTAGTTATTCGAAGTGAGTTATCGAATATTAGTCATTCGAAGTGAGTTAATCGAATATTAGTTATTTGAAGTGAGTTAATCGAATATTAGTTATTCGAAGTGAGTTATCGAATAGAGTTATTCGAAAAGGAATTTATCGAATATAGTTTATTCAAAAGGAGTTATCGAATATTAGTTATTCGAAAGGAGTTATCGAATGTAGTTTATTCGATCGAATATTGTTTATTCGAAAGGAGTTATCGAATATAGTTTATTCGAAAGGAGTTATCGAATATAGTTTATTCGAAAGGAGTTATCGAATATAATTTATTCGAAAGGAGTTATCGAATAGAGATAAATCGAAAGAGAGTTATACGTTAAAATTCGATTATATTGAATTCGGGAAAGTACACTTTCCATTTTTAATCAAGATTTAATGATTTATTCATAAATTGCCTATTTAGTTATCTAGTGAAATTAAGGAATAAAAGTTATATTTTGAAGTGAGATATTTCAGAAGTAGGGATTATAACGCTATAGTTATAATCACTGTTTTCAATAAAGAAGTGGATTTGTAAATAGAATCCGAGAGTTACGTAAGGAAGTTGTTAAATATTTAGAAGGTGAACTTTGTTTATTTCAAAGTTAGAAATGTTGTTCAGTTAAGGTCTGAGAGGTATTTATACCCCAACTTGATTGACTTCGTTTTTAACTAAGGAATGGTTAAGGTTCGATAGTAAAGTTCGGTTAAGTGAATATAGTTAATGAAGGTAATGGTTTGAAGTGGCATAGCGATGTTTTATTTAAACATATGTTTAAATCCAATGAATGAGTTTTGGAAACATTTTCCAAATAAAATTAGACAAATTTTCTAATCCTATAAAATGAAATGTTTGATGATAAAGAATACTGAAATGGTAGTGATATGTGAAAAAGAGATGGAAATGTTTTCCAATGATTAATGGCGTATATTTTCTAAATTTAGAAAATAAGAATTTCTGTATATATATACGGAAACAGGAAATGAAAAATTGAATAAACTAAAGAGATAAATGTTCAATGATGATTGATCGATATAATTTCCATCTTGGAATAATATCGTTGTTTGCACACGTGTTTTTCTTGGATAGTTAACTCACTGACTAATGAAGTTTTTGACCATTTTTCTGTCGTCAATACGGAGAGACCGGGATCAGATTCATTATCTAAAAACCACTCTGTATGGACGTTAGCGTTGCGATCAAATATGATGAAGATAATTGAAGACGGAGTTATGCAACGGTTGTCTTGTTTACAGAATAGTGCCTTCGGTTTGTCCAGTCCCAGGACGACATGTATGGAAGAATGTCTGACATAGTATATTTAATGGATCACGTAAGTTGATATCTTCAAATGTATGTACGTTTGGTGGCGGAGGAATTCGTTTCTCTTAGCTGTATACCCATTGTATTTTTGGGGAAATCAATTTGTGATTAGGCGGGTATGACGACGTGACATTCAAAGTGAATAAATGTGTGATCTGTTAGAGATAAGCGTGGCCTCTAGCCTCGCAACCGGGAAATAACAAAAATCGGGCTGGTAGCATGGCTAATTGGTTGGCTTCCAAGTAGGGTGTATTATCACCTATCTAGAGATATTCATTTCATTCTTAAATCTATTTGATGTTGTCCCATTCGAGAAACAGTTGCTGATCCCAACCGTTGGGGATATACATTTGATACACTCAAGCGAAATGAGTAGTCGGTCATGTGTGGCCGGGTTGTAAGATGTTCTCGTTGAACCCAGTGTATTCCTCTCTAGAGGTACTGTAACAACCCAGAAAATGCAAGCCAGTTTAAAATTTTTATTTTGGCAATTTTAATGAATTTTGAATATTTAAAATGAATTATTTTAAATAATAATGACGAGAAAATTATTTTGGAAAGAATTAGAACGTATATGTTTATTTGAATCGTCGTTAGAATATAAATATTTATTTTAAATTATAAAAGGAATTGAAAATGGAGCGGTAGTTCGATAATTCGATTTCAAAGTTCAAATGAATGTACAGGATTCAAAATAAACTGGATTTTAACGAAACCAAAAATATTAGAATCCATTTGAGAATATCTTTCCAACGAATCCGAAAAATCGAAATTTCATAGCGGGAATAAAAAGTTATGCCCAGTTGAGATTTCAGAATAGTCACTATGGAATTTCGGCCCTCGAAAATGGTAATTTTGCAAACGACCTCGGATTTCGACGAAACCACTTTTTTTGGATCCGCGATATCAAATTATTGCTAGGTTTCAAATTTCATAATGTTTCGAATCAATATGTGAGCGTGGCAAAGGAAAACGCGTTTGACCAGTTTCAGTAGATTTTAATCGACTGGAAATTGGCCATTTTTCAAACGGTCTCAGAATTCGTTGAAACTAGTTTTGTTAGGACCGTATCGTCAATACGAAGTTAGAAAATATTTTTCGGGAATTTTTAGAGATAGTACGTGACCCCATAAATTGAAATGCGTGTTCAAATTCAATATATAATGATTTATGTTTTAATTTTAACGGAAACTGATTCAAACGATCGAATTGGCTTATGCATCATATCCCATTGTGTCCGGAACGAGGGTAATACGCTAAGGACGACAGTCGTTGGGTCTCGTTTCGAGTTCAAATGAATAAGTACCTTTTCAATTTAATATTTATATATATAATATAACTCCATTATCTCTCACTTATCCCCCTTGGTATTCGGTCAATGCACGTTCAAAATTCAAAGAAGAAATAAAAAATAAATAAAAAACCCTACAGACCCCGTCGCCTCTCCTCCACGGCGCCACCGCCGACGCAGGGACCACCACACCCCCCTTCTTCCTCAGCGCCGCCTCCCGTTCGCTCCTCTCTCCACTTCCGATTGAAAGCCGACGCCCCCACTTACCCCAAATCGAGAAACCCTAAGGCGTCGCCCCCCCCCCTTTGCTCCCCCACCTGCGACGGCGAGCAGCTTCCGCTCCTCCCCTTCGACGGCAACACCCCGTGGCCGCGCCGGAGCTTCTCCTCCCCTCCTCAGTGACGTGAATCCCCTTCTCCCACCGACCGATGTGATTTTTTATTTAATTACTTAAAGTAATTATATTTTTCACTGTTAACAAAATTAGATTTTTCATTGTGAACAAAATTAGATTTTTCATTGTGAACAAAATTAGATTTTTCATTGTGAAAAAAATTAGATCTTTCATTGTATGAAGATTAGATCTTTAAAGAAGAAAAGATGGTATTTTTATTAAGTTAAAAGGCCATGTTTTTAAATATTACAAAATAAGATTTTTCAAAATGAAAAGATAAGATTTTTAATCAAAGCAAGTTCGGATTTTTATAAAGTGAAAAGTTTAGATTTTTTAAAAGTGAAAAGATTATATTTTTATTTATAAAAATATGATTTTTATATTTTAGAAAGAATGAAAATTCGATTTTTAATTTGTAGAAGAATAAAAATACGATTTTTATATTATGTAGATAATAAAAATTCGATCTTTATATATGAAGCTGAAATATAAAAATATAATTTTTTATATAGAATGAAAGCGTTGTAAAAATATATATAAAGTAGAAATAAAAATATGATTTTTATTTATTGAAATGAAGCAATAAAAATATGATTTTTACAATGAACAGCAGAAAGGGGTCTCATTGGAATTTTTGGCATTATCCGAACCGTTCAGAAATAGATAATGGAGGAGTGGATCTCCAAGGTGAGAACACCTCACTTTTATTTTAAATTTCTAGTTAATATATATACTAGGATGTAGACGGTGCTTAGCAGCACCCGACACCCGTCGTCCACAGACCATGGACGGCTTGTTTGTTAGATTGATGTTGTTGTGAAAATTGAATGTGTGTTGTGGAATGAAGTAAAATATTTATATAGTTAAAAATATGATTTTTAACGGGTATATAAAATGAACTATATATATTTATAAACAAATCGAATGATTTGTTTATATACACGCATTTGACTAATATTGATTGGGACGATAAATTTTACACATCGCCCAACTGCACAAATCAAATCTGTGTTTGATTGTTTGATCCCCACACGGGTGTTCGGATGATATTTGGCGTACACTAATCCCAATGATTAAATTGTATGTCGATCGATTGGTCGATAGACTGTGTAAGCGTTAATTATATATATTTAATGCTTATGCAGTTGTGTGGTGCACTTTGGATGATGGTTGATTATTTATCGTTGTTATTATATACATGTGTTGTATGAAATCCATACAATTAACATTATATGATAATTGATTGGGCCTCATTCCAATTGGGAAAATAAAGAATATTATGAAATAAAGATTCACGTGTTGACGGTACTCATTTGTTGAGATTAGTCATGTGGTGAAAGAAATATAGATTAATGTGTTGAATAGAATAAATATTCATTTGTTGAATAGAATAACGAAGTTATTGAAAAATATAAAGCCATGTTGATTAGAGATGCGCTATTTTGACGCGAACGATATTTATATCGATTATATTCGTTTTATAATGAATATTGAAAAGTGATTTCAAAATCGAATATAATGAAAATGAATTCGAATTAAATCGAATTGAATTGAAATCGAATTGAAATTGAAATCGAATTGAATTGAAATTGAATCGAATTGAATTGAAATCGAATTGAATTGAAATTGAATCGAATTGAATTGAAATTGAATTGAAATTGAAATCGAAATCGAATTTTAATTGAATTGAAATGAATTTAAAACGAATTTATAAGGAAAAATTTAACTTTGATTTGAAATTGAAAAGGAAGTTGAAAGTGTTTTTGAAACGAATTTAAAACGATTTATAAAATTTGTTTTAAATAGAAATCAATGAAATATATATTATATATATTATTTATATATATAATATAATGGCCTGAATAGAACGCGCCGCGCCGCGGCAGTTCGTGAATTTCGACCATTGACTTCGAATTGACATTACGGGAGATTTGATCGTCGGATTCTCCTGAAACCGGAACCGTTGGGTTCGTATCGAAAAGAGCTTTCCGATGAATATTATAAATTTGAAATCTAACGGTTGGATTTGGAATTATGTCCAAATCAAATTTGGAAAAGGTCGCTGTAAGTGCAGTTCGATGGCCGTAGGTGGAAATCGACTGTACGTGCCTTGATAAAATTATTAAAAATATCTACAATTTGTGTAAAATCATAAGAAATGATTTGGGAAAACTGGGATGAAAAACTCCATATTTGAAAAGATAAAAATAGATTTTTATCGAAATGAACTAGTTTTAAAACTAGAATTAAAATCAATTTATTTTTTTGAAATAAATAAATTGAATTTGAAATGGATTTTAAATAACCAGAATTTCTAATATATTTAATTGGGATTGATTTGTGGGTTTACCGTGAACGGTGTTTTAAATAACACTTGCTCTTTAACCCGATAATAAATAGAATGTGATTTGGGTTTATAACGAATTGTGTTTTAAATGACATTAGTCCTTCAACCCAGTAAAAGGAGTTTTAATGAATCGGTAATTAGATTGAAATGTGAATTGATAATTTAAATTACCAAATTTGGAAAGTGAGCGAGAATGGAATATTACCAGTTTTACTCCTAGCGATACTTAAATCTTTAATTAGATTTGAATGTGAAATGGTAATTAAATTTATCGATAACACCATGGTGTTAGTTATGGGGTAATAACAGTTTTGCTCCATGGGATGAATAGGTTGGGATTGGGAAGTAAAATAAATAATTACTTTGTTGTGGTTCGCTAATCTCGACTAGTTCGGAAAACCATAATCTGGTTTGAAATGACATCCAAAGGAAGATTAAAGAATAAATTTAAAAGAATTTATCTTTGATAAAATTAATGAGAACCTTTCCTAGGAGTGTGAATATCTTAATAAAAGAATATTTTGAATTGGAATGAGGCGTATATTATGTTTTATAGCACTTGTTGATTAAGATACGCGAGTTATTCGGAAAGGCCGGGTATAACCCATTCTGAATAACTGATTCGACGATGGGACGTAGAGATTGAAGACGGTGCAAGACCGACGATCTTCACATCGAATGGATGGGTGCTACTGATGCTCACGATGGGAGTAGCTACCTTGAAGGGGGCTAAAGTAGTAGCCGTCCGGACGTGCTTGGAGGTCGACGGATATGCGAGGAAAGTGCCTCCGGTTTCATTCAGACCCAGAACGGACTTGTAAATGGATGGTGTGTCTGACATTGTATTCCTTTATATTGTATTCGTTGATCTATGCTAAAAATATATCTGTTTGGCGGCGGAGAATTTATTCTCTTGCTTAACGCCCTTCTCTGAGACATATGAGCTCGGAGGTTATATATTGGCATAAATCAGTGGTACGATATGGATTGATAGTGTGGCATGCCGAGATGCAGTGATCCAGACTTTTGTTGAAAAGCAAAGTTTGGTGGATGATGATCAAAGCGCAGCTTTAATATAGCACGGCTTTGTGTATAGCGTTGATTCGCGAGCCTCACACCCCGGTATGGTGGTAAACTGATGGTTTGATCAGTATGCTTTTTAGAGGACGGGCACCTTAGTGGTGTCGTGGATTCGGTCGACTGAGATTGAGCTTAGCTCGGAGGGATAGGGTAAGCGGTGTTTTCTCTCGCCGAGACGTAAGCCGCAGTGATACTCGATTTCCCAAAAGTGCGGATGTGCATTACGGTGTTTTCTCTAGCTGAGACGTAAGCCGTTGTGGATGGCACTACGCGATCGATCTTTCGAATCAGGAGCCACCATGATGGAAATCCAATTTCCAAATATGACATTTTGCGGTTTTGATTGTAGAGCCTAGTATTGGCGACATGATATATGGTACCCATGCCGTCTATGATTGATACATTTATATTTGAAATTGTTTTCATCACTTATAGTAATAATATAAGATGAAATTTCACGTATCAAGCATATTTGGCTATTATAAGGGAAAACCCTATCCTCTGGCTTGC
Organism: Allium sativum; assembly: GCA_030737875.1. Taxonomy (NCBI): domain Eukaryota; kingdom Viridiplantae; phylum Streptophyta; class Magnoliopsida; order Asparagales; family Amaryllidaceae; genus Allium; species Allium sativum. Next base: position 100,454,967 of record CM060911.1, on the reverse strand, counting down.
GTTGCATTGTGTGATGGGACCTGGGTCTTATAACAGCTTCATTGTTCTTTATTTAGCATTGCGTTGTTTGTTTTATGCACTGGTATTCTTGGGAGGAAACCCGTTCCGTGTTATACGGCGTGGTCCCTTGATTTACCTAACTTTAAAAACAAAGATTAATAACTGTTTTAGTTCTTACACCAGTTACATGACTGACCTGGAGTTCATTGTTTTAACCAAAACTCTGGGTGCCCCTATTTTCCACACGGGCAGCTAGTAGTTTTGGTTTTGCAGATTTATATTCACAGGATCCTGATTTACAGCTGGAACGATGCTCAGAAAGCTCTGTATCCGTGTATTACTTTCATTTGTGCTTTGTATTGTTTTTTCACTGCGATGTATTTAAATGCAATTTAAATCTCTGATATTTTCTATGTAATATTAATTCATACTCTGTATATTCTTGTATTCTGATGGAATTGTTGTAATATACAATGAAATGTTCTTCTGTTTGCGTTCTGATTTGTCGTGTTCACAAGGTAATCTGGGCTTTCCTTCACGGGGAAGTAACGGGCTATCACAGGTACACTATCGGAAGGTGGTTCCATACCTTGTCATTGTTGGTAATCCATTATCCAATAAGTGCTCGCGGTTTTGATTGTATGCTATATATGTGGAATGTGAGATGAAAGTGTTCTACAAGATGATTATTATATTTTGGTTGATAGACACTATTATAATATCAAAAGAGTTTTGATATAAAAGATCGTTATTTCTTTCAAAATGATTTGAAAGTTAAATCAAATTGATTTGGATTCTCATAAGGGAAAAACCCGTTCCATTATACGGCGTAGTCTTATTAGATATCGTTTAATTTCTCAAACTGTTTTAAATTGTTTTACTCACACCAGTCCCATGATTAACCCAAAGTTTATTTTGTTTTGTTTTCCCTAAACTCTTGGGTGCCCAATTTTGTACGGGCAGTCAAGTAGTCGGGTTTTTACAGATATACTAGAAGGAGCTGGAGAAGGAGGTTTCAGCAGCGTTTTTATAGATATTGTTTATTTTTGCTATGATGTAAGTGTTGTACTCTGATAATGTTATTGTATACATATACTAGTTTTATTTCAAAGTTATGTATCTATTATATATTGTTCGTTCCGCTGTGAGTTTCATGTTACTCTGATGTTTTATGTTCTTCTTCTTCTCTTCTATTCTAAGTTTCTATCTTATCTATTCTCACCCTTTAATTTCTTTCATGGACTATCCGGTATTTTCGATGCATGATGGTCGACATCATGTTTGGTGTCAATATCCAAGGTCGCAAAATCCCCGGGTCGTTACACTTCACCTCCGATTCTGTGATAACCCGGAAAATACGAGCCAATTTAAAAATTATAAATTGGTGATTTCAGAAGGATTTGAATAATTGAAATAGAATATTTCAATAAAATAGTGAATTAGAAATAGTGAGTCAGTTTGAAAATTTGAATTCAAACTTTGACTGACCGTGTAGGGTGGAAAATATAACGGATTTTAGCGAAACCAAAAATATTTAAATCTGTTAGTCAATACCTTTCTAACGAATCTGAAAAATCGAAGTTTCATAACGGGAATCAAAAGTTATGGCCGAATGAATTTTCAGAATGGTCGCCATATAGAATATATAGCCCTGGAAAATTGATATTTTGCATACGACCTCGGAATTCGACGAAACCACTTTTGTTGGGTCCGGGATGTCAAACTATTGCTAGGTTTCAAATTTCATAATTTTTGAAGCAAGTATGTGAGCGTGGCAAAAGAAAATGTGATTGGTCAATTTCTGTTAAATTGGATCGACCAGAAAATGGCCATTTTTCAAACGACCTCAAAATTCGACGAAACTGGTTTTGTTGGGACCGTAGCGTCAAAACATAGCTAGATTTATTTTTCTGGAATTTTCCGAATCAGTTTGTGGCCCTGGCAAATTGAAATGTACGTTCAGAGTGAAAAATTAAATGTTTTATACTTTAATTTGAAAAATAACTGACTGCAACAGTCGAATTGGCCTACGAAACATATCCCATTGTGTCCGGAATGGGGGTATTTAGCTAGGGGCGACAGTCGTTGGGTTTGAAAAGGAGTTCGTTTGAGAAAACACTATTTAAAAATTTAATAAAACCATCGACCAATCATATTTCTCCATTCATAAATAAATAAATAAAAAAACAGAAAACCCCCCCGACCCCGACATCGACGACGGAAAAGCTCCCCCCCTTCCCTGGCGATTTCCGATCGCCACAGCCCGAATGTAACGACCCAGAAAATCTGAACCAATTTAAATTTTTTAAATTGGCTAAAATAATGGATTTTAATTATTTAAAATAAATATTTTAAATAATGGTGATGAAAACTGAGTTTGAATCGACATTTGAAAACGAATATAATTAATTATAATTATATATAGAATTGAAAATGGCGCGGTAGTTCGATAATTCGATTTCAAACTTCAATTGAATATACCGGGTGCAGAACAATCCGGATTTTAGTGAAACCAAAAATAATGGAATCTAATTGATAATATCTTTCTAACGAATCTGACCAATCGAAATTTGATAGCGGGAATCAAAAGATATGTCCAGTTGGAAATTCAGAATAGTCGCTATGGAATTCAGGCCCTTAATAATGGACATTTTGCAGGTGACCTCGGATTTCGACGAAACCACTTTTGTTGGATCCGCAGTGTCAAGTTATTGCTAGGTTTCAAATTTCATAATTTTTCGAATCAATATGTGAGCGTGGCAAAGGAAAACGCGTTTGACCAGTTTCTGTTGAATTTAATCGACTGGAAATTGGCCATTTTACAAACGGTCTCAGAATTCGACGAAACTAGTTTTGTTAGGACCGTATCGTTAATACGAAGCTAGAAAATATTTTTCTGGAATTTTTCTAGTTAGTATGTGACCCCGGTAATTTGAAATGTGCGTTTAAAATTCAATATAGTGATTTAAATGAAAATTCAAAAGGAAACTGATTGTAACGATCAAATCATCTTGCGATACATATCCCATTGTGTTCGGAATGGGGGTGAAACGCTATGGGCGACAGGCAGTGGGCCTCGTTTCGAGGTCGTATGTAAAAGTCAACCCTTTTTACCAAAATTAAATAATAAATTAATAAAATATATATATATATATATATATTTTAATTTCTCCCCCCCTTTATCTTCATTGGCACCCCCCTGCCGTTCATTTCGATTTCAAAAGAAAGAAAAAAAAAAAACCTAGAACTATCGAGCCGCCACCCCCCTGACCTCGACGCCGACGAAGGCCACCACCACGAAGACCCCGCTCCTCCCTCCATCGCGAGCGAAACCCGAGCCGCCACCTCGAAGCCAGAAGTCGCCACCACCGTTCGAGCCCCGAAGCATCGCCTCCCCCGTTCGAACCCTGCCGCCGACGAACACCTTCGAGAGCCTCCGACGAACTACAGAAACCCCCCCCTCTGTAAGTCGTTTTGTTTTACTTTATATTTTTATTTTTATTTTATTATTCTGTAAAAAATAATAAACTGATTTTATAAGATTTTAAATAAACTGATTTTATAAAACCTTTTAAAAACTGATTTTGTTGAAAGAGAAAAAAAACTGATTTTTATAATTTTAAAAACTGATTTGAAAAACATTTTAAAAACTGATTTTATAAAAGAATAAAAACTGATTTTATAAAAGAATAAAAACGGATTTTAAATAGATAAAAACTGATTTTGTTAAATAAATAAAAAAAACCTGATTTTGGAAAAGGTTTAAACTACAAAGAGAAAAGGGTTTGAGCTTTAGAATGAACTTTAAAAAGATTTGAACTTTAAAAAGAAAAATCATATTTTTATATATTGAAAGTCGAAGTAAAAAACATATTTTTATTTATTGAATAGCGAAGTCAAAATTCGATTTTTATATATTGAATAACATCGTAAAAATTCGATTTTTACATATGTAGAGAATACGGGCGAAAGCGACAAAAGGCGAAGATTTCTATAAAGGAAGTGTCGTGCAGTTGGACAGCTATTGGTGAGATTTCTGATTTAAAAATATATATATGTGTTGAAAGTAAAAGTGAATTGCTATATATAAATAAATATATATCTATATATATATATATATATATATATACGCCCCTCGTCCACAAACCATGGACGATATTTATTGATTGAAATTGTTGTGATAATTGGTTGATAACGAATGGTTGTTTGGGATTGTTTGTGATTGATATTGGTTGAAAAATACCCATTTGTGGTTGAGAAATATTTGGTTGAAACCACATAGGATTAGTTTGTGGAAATGAAATAAATATATACATGCCGCCTGCGTGCGAACTAGATGCATGATCCCCATTGTCAAAAACCGCGAGGTTTTAAGGTAGAGCGAGGAGCCGTACTAGGGACGGTGCCGGTGTAACTACCCTGCCGTTATGCTGCCGAAATTTTGAATAATATTCGTGTGTTTGAATTATTTTCATATGCTTAAACTATATTTATTCATTGAATAGAAAACATTCATGTGTTGAATTGATATTCATTCGTTGTTTAGAAATTCATGTGTTGAATGGTATTCATATTTTGAAATAAATTGTTCGATAATAAAAATCACATTTTTATCTATATATAAAAACTATAGAAAACATTCATGTGTTGAATTGATATTCATTCGTTGTTTAGAAATTCATGTGTTGAATGGTATTCATATTTTGAAATAAATTGTTCGATAATAAAAATCACATTTTTATCTATATATAAAAACTATAGAAAACATTCATGTGTTGAATTGATATTCATTCGTTGTTTAGAAATTCATGTGTTGAATGGTATTCATATTTTGAAATAAATTGTTCGATAATAAAAATCACATTTTTATCTACATATAAAAACTACTGAAAACATTCATGTGTTGAATTGATATTCATTCGTTATTTAGAAATTCATGTGTTGAATGGTATTCATATTTTGAAATAAATTGTTCGATAATAAAAATCACATTTTTATCTATATATAGAAACCATAGAAAACATTCATGTGTTGAATTGATATTCATTCGTTGTTTAGAAATTCATGTGTTGAATGGTATTCATATTTTGAAACAAATTGTTTTATGATAAAAATCCTATTTTGTCACCTATATGAACTATATAGAAAACTAGTGTTTTGAAATGAATCGTTTTACAATAAAAATCACATTTTTATTGTATGCATAAATCGTTGAAATGTGAAGTGTTAAAAATAGCCACTTGTTCAATGTAAACATATATGAGATGAAATATTCATTAATTAGCTAATGAAATGATTTGCACCTATTTATGTAACATTAGAATGAATGGAGTTTTTAAACCAAATAGAAATCAAATATGAAGTCGAATAGAAATTGATAAATGATAAGAACTGTATATATATGTACATGCAATATTCATTGAACAGGTTATAGCAAAGGGGCTAGAGAAGAGGAATAAAATTTTGTGCCCGACAAATAGGTACACATTTACTGATTTGTTTGGGTGATGATTTTGAGCCTGTTGGCTAGCCGCTTGGCTTCTTCTTTTTCTTTTTGAGATTAGAAGGACCGGGAACGCTATTTGCGATTTCCCGATGCTCCCGGTGCAGGGGAGGTTATGGCGAAATTTTTCCAAAATTTAAGGCGTTAGAAAAATATTTGAAGTGAAAACGATATTGAAATTGTTGAATGAACTATATTTATATAAATATATAAATATAAATAAAATTAAAACGAAACGAGGCCGTGCAGTTCGTATTTTGAAATCGTGATTTCAAACGACTAGTGCGGGAAATCCGACCATTGGATTTTCCCGAAATCTCAACCGTCGGGTTCGCCTTGGAAATATCTTTCCAACGGCACCAACCTTGTAAAAATCCAACGGTTGGATTGTCTGGAATGTTTAATTCAAATCTGAAGAAAAACTGCGCCAGAAACGATTATATTTATTTATATATATAAATATAATTATATTTAATCGAATAACGACGCTGCAGTTCGTATTTTGAAATCGAAATTTCAAACAATTGTACCGGGAGATCCGACCGTCGGATTTTCCCGAAACTGGAACCGTTGGGTTCGTTTTGAAAAGACCTTTCTAATGATGTAAATTTTGTGAAGATCCAACGGTTAGATTTTCAGATATGTGTAAATCAAATCTGAAGAAAAACAGCGCCACGGTCGCCTTATGGCCCGAAGCGTCGTTTTGAATAAAATGGCTATTTTAAAATAAATAAAAATAGCGATAAATAGTTATAAAATATCATAAGCGATATGGAATGGAAATAAACTGAATTTGCTTGATTTATGTGATGTTTGATGGTTGAATGTGTTTGGTGTGAAAATTACATTAAAGGACAAAACCAGTGTTATCGAATAATTTAACCATTGAAATAAATCGATTTGAAATTCTAAATATACGTGGATTATTTGGAAAGGCCGAGTTAATTCTCATTTCGAATAATCGACCGACGATTGAAATTCGAAGATGAAGACGATGGTCGAAGACCGGAGATCTTCACCTCGTTTGGATGGTAACCGAGGTCCTGATTGGGAGGCATCCCGAAATATGGATAATGAGTGGTGATCGTCCAGACGTACGTGGTGATCGATGGGTTTGCGAGGTATTTAGTGCCTCCGGTTTCGTTCAGACCCAGAACGGACTTGTAAATGGACAGTGTGTCTGACATTGGAGTTTATTCTGTGTTGATTGATTTCTGTTAAATATACATCTGTTTGGCGGCGGAGAATTTATTCTTTTGCTTAACGCCCTTCTCTGAGACGTACGAGCTCAGAGGTTGTATATCGATGGACATCAATCGCATGGCGTGAATTGCCTGTGTGGCATGCTAAGATGCAGTGATCAGGACTTCTGTTGAAAAGCAAAGTCTTGTGGTGATGATCAAAGCACCGCCTGTGTGGCGTAGCTTTGTGTATAACGTGAATTCGCGAGCCTCACACCCCGGTTTGAGCCTAAAACGGGAGGAAGGACCTCAGGGAGGACATGCGTTTCTTTCTAGCTAAGGTGGTGTCAGTGACCTACCAGCCCTGACATTTATATACTTTTCACCTATGTGGTTGTTGTTGTTGCGAGGCGCCTCGGTTTGATCGGACGATCCGGGTCCGATGGAGTCATTCGTTGGCTCGTTTACACCCCAAAGGGTGGGGAAACGCATTGTTCAGGAATTTTAATCCACATCGGTGGACCGGCCCTGTCGCTCCAAGGGCCCACCTGAGTCTGGGTCCTGAGGCTCGGGCTAGACAGTCTCGAATTCGGTAAGGACTATCTTTTGCCTTGGTTCATGACGGAATTCCAATTTCCAAATACGTGACTGTGCGGTTTTGATTGTATACCTATATATGGCGACATAGTGGTATGGGGCATTAATGCCGTCTATGATTGATAGTTATGATTTGAAATTGTTTTCAAAACATATAAACACTAGCAATAATATCAAATGCCTTTGTTTTATTCGTATCAAGCATATCTTGGCCGTTATAAGGTAAAAACTCTATCCTCCGGTTTGCGTTGCATTGTGTGATGGGAACTGAGTCTTATAACGGCTTCATTTTTATAAAAAGCATAGCGATGTTTAAAAGAAAGATTTGTTTTAAAGCACTGGCAATCCAATGGAGTAAACCCGTTCCACGAAAGTGGCGTGGTCCTGTGATTAGCCATATTATATATGTGTTGAGTGGATTTCTCATACCAGTCCCATGACTGACTCGTAGTTTGTTTCACTTTCAAACTCGGGTGCCCCTTTTTCTACACGGGCAGCCTTGTATTCAGGTTTAGCTGGTTCCTTATGGATGGCTGGAGCTGAAGATGGATTCTACCATTTATTTCTTTTTATGCTGTTCAGCTCCTATTGTACATATTTTGTTTATTTCCGCTGTAGACATTTATGTATAGCTGAACTGTATTTGTACTAAGTAAGATCCTGTATACTGTGTAACTCTGATGATTACTTTTATCCAGTATATTTTGTTGTTCATTCTGGTGTATTTATTTAATTCTGTTCTGCTATTATATGTTTCTGTGTTATATTCCAAAGATAACCTTGTTTCCGTGAGAACGGGAAATCGGGTCGTCTCATCGTGGTATCAGAGCTTTGGTTAAGCTTAGTTCTGGAATATAACATTTGAACGAACTCGTCAGAAATAGAACCAGTAGTGTTCTAGGACGGGCAACTCTATACAGATAGGATCAGTAATATCCTAGTATGAGTATAGCAGAATCAGAACAACTCGTTAGAGATGGGGTCAGAAGTGCCTCAGAACGAGTCGAGAGTAATATGTTTTTAAATAACGTGTTTGTGATTATATTTATATATAGTCTGGTTTTAGAAATATAATTTTTGAATATATGAAAGATATATATATTTGAAAAGTTAAAAAGGTTAAAAAACAATTGGATTGGTTGTTGTGTTGTGTGATTGTAGATTTATCAAACCACTTTCGACTTTGTTCCTTTTCGGGGACGAAAAGTTTTAAGTGAGGGATATTGTAACGACCCAGAAAATCTGAACCAATTTAAAATTTTTAAATTGGCTAAAATAATGGATTTTAATTATTTAAAATAAATATTTTAAATAATGGTGATGAAAACTGAGTTTGAATCGACATTTGAAAACGAATATAATTAATTATAAATATATATAGAATTGAAAATGGCGCGGTAGTTCGATAATTCGATTTCAAACTTCAATTGAATATACCGGGTGCAGAACAATCCGGATTTTAGTGAAACCAAAAATAATGGAATCTAATTGATAATATCTTTCTAACGAATCTGACCAATCGAAATTTGATAGCGGGAATCAAAAGATATGTCCAGTTGGAAATTCTGAATAGTCGCTATGGAATTCAGGCCCTTAATAATGGACATTTTGCAGGTGACCTCGGATTTCGACGAAACCACTTTTGTTGGATCCGCAGTGTCAAGTTATTGCTAGGTTTCAAATTTCATTATTTTTCGAATCAATATGTGAGCGTGGCAAAGGAAAACGCGTTTGACCAGTTTCTGTTGAATTTAATCGACTGGAAATTGGCCATTTTACAAACGGTCTCAGAATTCGACGAAACTAGTTTTGTTAGGACCGTATCGTCAATACGAAGCTAGAAAATATTTTTCTGGAATTTTTCTAGTTAGTATGTGACCCCGGTAATTTGAAATGTGCGTTTAAAATTCAATATAGTGATTTAAATGAAAATTCAAAAGGAAACTGATTGTAACGATCAAATCAGCTTGCGATACATATCCCATTGTGTTCGGAATGGGGGTGAAACGCTATGGGCGACAGGCGGTGGGCCTCGTTTCGAGGTCGTATGTAAAAGTCAACCCTTTTTACCAAAATTAAATAATAAATTAATAAAAAAAAATATGTATATATTTTAATTTCTCCCCCCCTTTATCTTCATTGCCCCCCCCCTCCGCCGTTCATTTCGATTTCAAAAGAAAGAAAAAAAAAAGAAACCTAGAACTATCGAGCCGCCGCCCCCCTGACCTCGACGCCGACGAAGGCCACCACCACGAAGACCCCGCTCCTCCCTCCATCGCGAGCGAAACCCGAGCCGCCACCTCGAAGCCAGAAGTCGCCACCACCGTTCGAGCCCCGAAGCATCGCCTCCCCCGTTCGAACCCTGCCGCCGACGAACACCTTCGAGAGCCTCCGACGAACTACAGAAACCCCCCCCCCCCCTCTGTAAGTCGTTTTGTTTTACTTTATATTTTTATTTTTATTTTATTATTCTGTAAAAAATAACAAACTGATTTTATAAGATTTTAAATAAACTGATTTTATAAGATTTTAAATAAACTGATTTTATAAAACCTTTTAAAAACTGATTTTGTTGAAAGAGAAAAAAAACTGATTTTTATAATTTTAAAAACTGATTTGAAAAACATTTTAAAAACTGATTTTATAAAAGAATAAAAACTGATTTTATAAAAGAATAAAAACGGATTTTAAATAGATAAAAACTGATTTTGTTAAATAAATAAAAAAAACCTGATTTTGGAAAAGGTTTAAACTTCAAAGAGAAAAGGGTTTGAGCTTTAGAATGAACTTTAAAAAGATTTGAACTTTAAAAAGAAAAATCATATTTTTATATATTGAAAGTCGAAGTAAAAATCATATTTTTATTTATTGAATAGCGAAGTCAAAATTCGATTTTTATATATTGAATAACATCGTAAAAATTCGATTTTTACATATGTAGAGAATACGGGCGAAAGCGACAAAAGGCGAAGATTTCTATAAAGGAAGTGTCGTGCAGTTGGATAGCTATTGGTGAGATTTCTGATTTAAAAATATATATATATGTGTTGAAAGTAAAAGTGAATTGCTATATATAAATAAATATATATTTATATATATATATATATATACGCCCCTCGTCCACAAACCATGAACGATATTTATTGATTGAAATTGTTGTGATAATTGGTTGATAACGAATGGTTGTTTGGGATTGTTTGTGATTGATATTGGTTGATTGTGGTTGAAAAATACCCATTTGTGGTTGAGAAATATTTGGTTGAAACCACATAGGATTAGTTTGTGGAAATGAAATAAATATATACATGCCGCCTGCGTGCGAACTAGATGCATGATCCCCATTGTCAAAAACCGCGAGGTTTTAAGGTAGAGCGAGGAGCCGTACTAGGGACGGTGCCGGTGTAACTACCCTGCCGTTATGCTGCCGAAATTTTGAATAATATTCGTGTGTTTGAATTATTTTCATATGCTTAAACTATATTTATTCATTGAATAGAAAACATTCATGTGTTGAATTGATATTCATTCGTTGTTTAGAAATTCATGTGTTGAATGGTATTCATATTTTGAAATAAATTGTTCGATAATAAAAATCACATTTTTATCTATATATAAAAACTATAGAAAACATTCATGTGTTGAATTGATATTCATTCGTTGTTTAGAAATTCATGTGTTGAATGGTATTCATATTTTGAAATAAATTGTTCGATAATAAAAATCACATTTTTATCTATATATAAAAACTATAGAAAACATTCATGTGTTGAATTGATATTCATTCGTTGTTTAGAAATTCATGTGTTGAATGGTATTCATATTTTGAAATAAATTGTTCGATAATAAAAATCACATTTTTATCTATATATAAAAACTACTGAAAACATTCATGTGTTGAATTGATATTCATTCGTTGTTTAGAAATTCATGTGTTGAATGGTATTCATATTTTGAAATAAATTGTTCGATAATAAAAATCACATTTTTATCTATATATAGAAACCATAGAAAACATTCATGTGTTGAATTGATATTCATTCGTTGTTTAGAAATTCATGTGTTGAATGGTATTCATATTTTGAAACAAATTGTTTTATGATAAAAATCCTATTTTGTCACCTATATGAACTATATAGAAAAATAGTGTTTTGAAATGAATCGTTTTACAATAAAAATCACATTTTTATTGTATGCATAAATCGTTGAAATGTGAAGTGTTAAAAATAGCCACTTGTTCAAAGTAAACATATATGAGATGAAATATTCATTAATTAGCTAATGAAATGATTTGCACCTATTTATGTAACATTAGAATGAATGGAGTTTTTAAACCAAATAGAAATCAAATACGAAGTCGAATAGAAATTGATAAATGATAAGAACTGTATATATATGTACATGCAATATTCATTGAACAGGTTATAGCAAAGGGGCTAGAGAAGAGGAATAAAATTTTGTGCCCGACAAATAGGTACACATTTACTGATTTGTTTGGGTGATGATTTTGAGCCTGTTGGCTAGCCGCTTGGCTTCTTCTTTTTCTTTTTGAGATTAGAAGGACCGGGAACGCTATTTGCGATTTCCCGATGCTCCCGGTGCAGGGGAGGTTATGGCGAAATTTTTCCAAAATTTAAGGCGTTAGAAAAATATTTGAAGTGAAAACGATATTGAAATTGTTGAATGAACTATATTTACATAAATATAAATAAAATTAAAACGAAACGAGGCCGTGCAGTTCGTATTTTGAAATCGTGATTTCAAACGACTAGTGCGGGAAATCCGACCATTGGATTTTCCCGAAATCTCAACCGTCGGGTTCGCCTTGGAAATATCTTTCCAACGGCACCAACCTTGTAAAAATACAACGGTTGGATTGTATGGAATGTTTAATTCAAATCTGAAGAAAAACAGCGCCAGAAACGATTATATTTATTTATATATATAAATATAATTATATTTAATCGAATAACGACGCTGCAGTTCGTATTTTGAAATCGAAATTTCAAACGATTGTACCGGGAGATCCGACCGTCGGATTTTCCCGAAACTGGAACCGTTGGGTTCGTTTTGAAAAGACCTTTCTAATGATGTAAATTTTGTGAAGATCCAACGGTTAGATTTTCAGATATGTGTAAATCAAATCTGAAGAAAAACAGCGCCACGGCCGCCTTATGGCCCGAAGCGTCGTTTTGAATAAAATGGCTATTTTAAAATAAATAGAAATAGCGATAAATAGTTATAAAATATCATAAGCGATATGGAATGGAAATAAACTGAATTTGCTTGATTTATGTGATGTTTGATGGTTGAATGTGATTGGTGTGAAAATTACATTAAAGGACAAAACCAGTGTTGTCGAATAATTTAACCATTGAAATAAATCGATTTGAAATTCTAAATATACGTGGATTATTTGGAAAGGCCGAGTTAATTCTCATTTCGAATAATCGACCGACGATTGAAATTCGAAGATGAAGACGATGGTCGAAGACCGGAGATCTTCACCTCGTTTGGATGGTAACCGAGGTCCTGATTGGGAGGCATCCCGAAATATGGATAATGAGTGGTGATCGTCCAGACGTACGTGGTGATCGATGGGTTTGCGAGGTATTTAGTGCCTCCGGTTTCGTTCAGACCCAGAACGGACTTGTAAATGGACAGTGTGTCTGACATTGGAGTTTATTCTGTGTTGATTGATTTCTGTTAAATATACATCTGTTTGGCGGCGGAGAATTTATTCTTTTGCTTAACGCCCTTCTCTGAGACGTACGAGCTCAGAGGTTGTATATCGATGGACATCAATCGCATGGCGTGAATTGCCTGTGTGGCATGCTAAGATGCAGTGATCAGGACTTCTGTTGAAAAGCTAAGTCTTGTGGTGATGATCAAAGCACCGCCTGTGTGGCGTAGCTTTATGTATAACGTGAATTCGCGAGCCTCACACCCCGGTTTGAGCCTAAAACGGGAGGAAGGACCTCAGGGAGGACATGCGTTTCTTTCTAGCTAAGGTGGTGTCAGTGACCTACCAGCCCTGACATTTATATACTTTTCACCTATGTGGTTGTTGCTGTTGCGAGGCGCCTCGGTTTGATCGGACGATCCGGGTCCGATGGAGTCATTCGTTGGCTCGTTTACACCCCAAAGGGTGGGGAAACGCAGTGTTCAGGAATTTTAATCCACATCGGTGGACCGGCCCTGTCGCTCCAAGGGCCCACCTGAGTCTGGGTCCTGAGGCTCGGGCTAGACAGTCTTGAATTCGGTAAGGACTATCTTTTGCCTTGGTTCATGACGGAATTCCAATTTCCAAATACGTGACTGTGCGGTTTTGATTGTATACCTATATATGGCGACATAGTGGTATGGGGCATTAATGCCGTCTATGATTGATAGTTATGATTTGAAATTGTTTTCAAAACATATAAACACTAGCAATAATATCAAATGCCTTTGTTTTATTCGTATCAAGCATATCTTGGCCGTTATAAGGTAAAAACTCTATCCTCCGGTTTGCGTTGCATTGTGTGATGAGAACTGAGTCTTATAACGGCTTCATTTTTATAAAAAGCATAGCGATGTTTAAAAGAAAGATTTGTTTTAAAGCACTGGCAATCCAATGGAGTAAACCCGTTCCACGAAAGTGGCGTGGTCCTGTGATTAGCCATATTATATATGTGTTGAGTGGATTTCTCATACCAGTCCCATGACTGACTCGTAGTTTGTTTCACTTTCAAACTCGGGTGCCCCTTTTTCTACACGGGCAGCCTTGTATTCAGGTTTAGCTGGTTCCTTCTGGATGGCTGGAGCTGAAGATGGATTCTACCATTTATTTCTTTTTATGTTGTTCAGCTCCTATTGTACATATTTTGTTTATTTCCGCTGTAGACATTTATGTATAGCTGAACTGTATTTGTACTAAGTAAGATCCTGTATACTGTGTAACTCTGATGATTACTTTTATCCAGTATATTTTGTTGTTCATTCTGGTGTATTTATTTAATTCTGTTCTTATATTATATGTTTCTGTGTTATATTCCAAAGATAACCTTGTTTCCGTGAGAACGGGAAATCGGGTCGTCTCACCGAATTAGCTCCTCCCCCAGTTCAACTTTTTGTAGTTCTCCTTCCCCTCTTCAAATCCATATAAGGTGCTCCCCCTATCGTTGCTTCGACGTCGAGATATCCCCCTCCAAAGTTCCGACCTTTAAACCGCCGCCGCCGCCAATCTGGACCACCGAACGCCACCAAACCGCCGCGCGCCTGTAGCCCTCTCGAAGCTCTTCCACGTCCAACTCGCCGATCATCCCATCGTGCCCCGGTTCTCGCGAAAACCACAAACCTAGTTTTGAACCATCGTGAAAGGTGAGTTCTTTTTTATCTTTACACTTTGAAAAATCATATCTTTTTGGTGTGTTGATGAAATTCGATGAAACAGGAAACATCGGGACCGTAGGGAAGCTATCTACCCAATAGAAGAAGCCGCGGATTTTTCTGATATCGTATCGATTTTTAGTGCTCCAAAAACCAATGTGAGAAATCTATATTAACATGAATTTGAATGGAAAATGGCATGTATAATTTATATTAGCGAAATATAAATTACATACGTGTTGTATACCTCATGTACATGCGTAGTGTAAGCTATATAAGCGAAGTACGAATTTTACATGCATAGAATAATTGATATATGTGTTGAAATGCAAGTGAAATATAGCAATTATATATATATATATATATATATATATATATATATATATATATATATATATATATACACATACATATATATGTACTCCCCTCGTCCACAAACCATGGACGATATTTATTGTTGTGAATTGGTGTGAAATATTGGATTAAAAATACGAATGGTTGAATAATTGTTTGTGGTTGACATTGTTTGGTTGTGGTTGAAAATTACCCATTGGTAATCGAAATGAATTGGAAATATTTGTGGAAATAAAATTAAACATGCCGCCTGCGTGCGAAGTAGATGCATGAATCCCCATTGTCAAAAATTGCGAGGTTTTAAGGTAGAGCGAGGAGCCGTACTAGGGACGGTGCCGGTTTTAACTACCCTGTCGTTATGCTACCGAAATTTTGAATAATCTTTGTGTGTTAGAATTATTTTCATATGTTGTAATTATTTTCATGCGTTGAAATTAAAGCCATATATTGAAACTATATCCATGTGTGGAAATGTTTGTGTGTTGAAAAGTGTTGTGTGAAAATTAAATTCATTTTTGAATGAATGAAGTGTTTAAACAATAAAAATCACATTTTTATATATATATGAAGTATGAAAAATATTCGCCTTATATAAATAGTTTCAACAATAAAAATCCCATCTTTCTAATATGAACAACATAAATAAAATGTCCATGTGTGGAAATGCTCATTTGTTGAGAAGTGTGTGTAGTGGAAAAGTTCATGTGTTGAATAAAAAGATCGAACAATAAAAATAACATTTTTATTGAAACTATGAAGTGTTGAAACATCCATTTGTCGAATAAATATTTTGAATGATAAAAATATCATTTTTATCATATATGTGATATGCTAAAGATATGCGGACGTTGAAATAAATATTTGTGAAAGAAATATTCTTTTTAACATGCATAGGAACTAAATAAAATGGTCATGTGTTGAAATATATTTTAGTTCGCCAAAATTATCATCTTTGAAATGTGAAGTGTTAAAAATAGCCACTTGTTCAAATAAATGTGCATGAGTTGAAATATACATTAATTAGCTAATGATATGATTTTAGCCTATGCATGCAACATTAGAATGAATGGTGTTTTAAAACCAAAGTAAATCAAATATGAAATTGAATGGAAAATGATAAGTGATAGAAATTGTGTATATGTACATACATATCTATTGAACAGGTTATAACAAAGGGGCTAGAGAAGAGGAATAAAATTTTGTGCCCGACAAATAGGTACACATTTACTGCTTTGTTTGGGTGATGATTTTATGAGCCTGTTGGCTAGCCGCTTTGCTTTTTCTTTTTCTTTTTGATATGGGACACCCGTGTGGCTATTTGGGAATTTTCCCAGACCCTCCCGTACAAAGGAGGTTATGGCGAAATTTTCCGAAATTTAAAGGCGTTAGTGAAATAATTGAAATGGAAACGATATAGGAATTTTTAAATGAACTATATTTATATAAATATTTAAATATAAATAAAATTAAACCGAAACGTGGCCGTGCAGTTCGTGTTTTGAAACCGTGATTTCAAACGGCTAGTGCGGGAAATCCGACCATTGGATTTTCCCGAAACCGCAACTGTTGGGTTCGCCTTGGAAATATCTTTCCAACGACACCAACTTTGTGAAGATCCGACGATTGGATTGTCTGGAATGTTTAATTCAAAACTAAAGAAAAACAGCGCCAGAGATGATTATATATATATATATATATATATATAATTAAATTAAATCGAATAACGACGCTGCAGTTCGTAAATTGAAACCGTAACTTCAAATGGCTAGTGTGGAAGATCCGACCGTCGGATTTTCCCAAAACTGAAACCATTGGATTTGTTTTGAAATGACCTTCCCAATGACACCAAATTTGTGAAGATCCAAGGGTTAGATTTCCAGATATGTGTAAAAAAAAATTAGTGAAAAGCAGCGCCAGTGCATCGACACGACCTGAAACGTCGTTTAATTAAATATGGCCGTTTTAAATTAGATAAAAATGGCGATATATCGTTATAAAATACTATAGACGATATAGAGTGGAAATAAACCAATTTTGTTGTGTTTGCTTGATATGTGATGGTTGAATGTATTTGACATGAAAATTATACCTAAATAACTGAAATGTGAATGTTGAATAGTCCAACCATGTAATTAATTGATTTGAAAATCTAAATATACGTGGGTTATTTGAAAAGGCCGAGTTTATCTCATTTCAAATAATCGATCGACGTTGAGAAGTCGAAGAGTCGAAGACGGCTGAAGACCGACGATCTCCACATTGGATGGATGGGCGTTACTGATGCTCGTGATTGGAGTAGCCACCATGAAGGAATTGAAGTAGTAGCCGTCCAAACATACTGTTGATTGTACGGATATGCGAGGAATTGGTGCCTCCGGTTTCGTTCAGACCCAGAACGGACTTGTAAATGGACTGTGTGTCTGACATTAGATTTTTTTCTGTGTTGATTGATCTCTGTTAAATATATATCTTTTTGGCGGCGGAGAATTTATTCTCTTGCTTAACGCCCTTCTCTGAGATGTACGAGCTCAGAGGTTATGTATTGACAGAAATCAGTCGCATGGAGTGGATTGCCTGTGTGGCACGCCTAAGTGGCATATGATCAAGGCTTCTGTTGCAAAGCAAAGTCTTGTGGTTGATGATCAAAGCATGGTCTGTGTGACATAGCTTTGTGCATAACGTGAATTCGCGAGCCTCACACCCCGGTATGAGTCAAAAACGGGAGAAGGACCCAAGGAGTGCACGACGTTTCTTTCTAGCTATGGTGGTGTCAGTGACATCCCAGCCCTGACATTTATATCTACTTTTCACCTGTGTGGTTGTTGGAATACGAGGCGCCTCGATTATAGGTCTGTAAGGACCGGGAAACGTGTGTTCAGGAATTGCCAATCCTCAAAAGTAAGAGAGGACCGGCCTTGGAGGATCCAGGGGATTGCTGTGTGCGGTCCCGAGGCATTTGCTAGAGTGCCTCGAACGGTGGGGAGCTTGCCCCTTGCCTCGACTCATGAAGGAATCCAATTTCCAATACGAAATATGCGGATGTGATTGTATTACTAGTAGGGCGACATAGTAGATGGTAGCTATGCCGCCTAGGATTAATATTTATGAATGAATTTGCTTTTGAAACATATATGCACTAGTAATAATATCGAACACCTTTATTTTGTACGTATGAAGCATCTTTGGCCATTATAAGGTAAATACTCTATCCTCTGGCTTGCGTTGCATTGTGTGATGGGACTTGAGTCTTATAATGGCTTCATTTTATAAAGAGCATTGTGATGATTTAATTATTTACTTTATTTCATGCACTAGCACTCATTGGAGTAAACCCGTTCCGCGAAAGTGGCGTGGTCCTTTGATTTGCCTTATAATTGTTGTTAATAAGTTGAGTAGATTTCTCATGCCAGTCCCATGACCGACTCGTAGTTTGTTTCACCTTGCAAACTCGGGTGCCCTCATTTTCACACGGGCAGCCTAGTTACAGGTTTCTAACGCACTTTTGGCTCATGATGAGGCTTGACTACACCGTGTTGACTTGGATTTTCTCCGCCATTATTGTATCTATATTATGATTCCGCCATTGGCGATGTAGACTGATATTTCTTTTGTGTACTCTTTATGTATGATTCCGCCTCTGGCGATGGTGACTGATTATGTATCATTATGCACTAAGTTGTATCCTGTACTGTGCTTCTCTGATGTGATGATATCTATATGATTCCACTGTCATATGTGTGTAAACTATTCTATTTTCTGGTTATGCTATTATCTGTGATCTGCTAATGATTATTAATGTGTTATATTCCAATGATTATCCTTAACACCGTGTCACGGGGTTTTGGGATCGTCTCAGCTGGTATCAGAGCTTTGGTTAACCTTAGTTCTAGAGTCTAACACATTAAACACTTCGTCAACATAGAATCAGTAGTATTCTAAGGCGAGTGGCTCATTAGAGATAGGACGAGTAAAGTCCTAGAATGAGCCGAACAGAATAGCAAAAATAATTTGATCAATCCATCGTTATCTTTCCGTAAATTTTTTGCTTAACTATGCAATAGACTATCATTTCTGTTAGCTGACTTTTTCGTTGCTTATAAAGAATTTGAAAAATGGCTACCAAAGCAGCCGCTGCTAGAGGAGGCCGTGCCGGCCGAGGAAGAGGAGAAGTCCCAGCTCAAGAAGGAGCTTTGATACAACCTCCGGCAGCTCAATACTTCGAGCTAGACCGTGTAGCTAAGAGATCTAAAAACTTAGGAGGCAAGACCTTCTCGGGAACTGGCACCGTAATAGAGGCCCTTGCATGGCTCAAAACATGCGAGAAAATTCTTGAAGGCCTAAGGCTTGGAGACGAAGACAAAGCTATTATGGGCGCCTGGCTTATGCAGGAACAAGCTGAATTATGGTGGGAATCACTTACCGCCGGGAATAGAGAAGCTGGAAGAACATGGGATGGATTCAAAGAACTCTTCAAGGAGAAATATGTCCCCGAACAAGCTCCAGAAAGAATGCACGATGACTTCGCCAATCTCCAGCAGGGGGATCTTTCCGTGCAAGATTATCTGAATAAATTTACACTGTTGTCGCCCTATGCTCCGGAGCTCGTCGCTACTGCGAAATCCAAAAATAAGAGGTTTATCCTTGGACTAAGACGACAATATCATGATAGAGCCATGGCCCATGCCAAACTGGAATTCAACGAGCTGGTGGAAATGACATGCAACTATGAAGACCTTGATCAAAGGCATCTGGATCAGGATCGCGCTAGAAGCCAAGCCGGAAACAAGCGCAAGCCTGCTGTAAATCAAGGCGAGTCAAGCCAAGCAGCATCTTCAAAACCTCAGACTGGCAAGTCGCCAAGAGGAAATTGCTTTAACTGTGGTAAGCCGGGGCACTACTCAAACGTCTGCATAGCTCCGAAGAGGCAGAAGACAAATTCTCAAGGCTCGAACCAAGGCTCCCAGAACCCTCACTCGTGCTTCAACTGTCGAAAGACCAATCATCTGGTCAAAGACTGTCCCTTGCTGAAGAAAGCTACAGTAGCTCACGTCTATGACGGGTCGAGCCCGCCAGCTGCTTCCGATGGAGCAGGTAAACCTGATGTTTTTGGAGGTACCCTTATCATTAAAAATATTCCTGTTTCTGTATTGTTTGACACAGGTGCATCGCGTAGTTTTATTGCTAATAGCACAGATCACAAATTAAAGTTAAAACAGCGAAAGCTCAAAGAATCGGTGGAAGTACATAACCCGATAGGGGGTCCTATCACTCTCGGTTCATATTGTAGAGTGCCAGTCTCTTATTCTTTCTACAAGTTCCCTTTTGATTTAATCGTTATGGATTTTCCCGAATTTGATATCATTCTCAGGCTAGATTGGTTAATGAAGTATGAAGCCGAAGTGAAATGTGCGGAAAGAATCGTAAAAATTTGAACGGAGCTTGGACATATATATATATATATATATATATATATATATACCCTGTCATGGTTCGAATCCGAATAGAGAAGAATTTTGGTCAGCATTAGAACTTATCCCCACTTCCATAGAAAAGATTCTGATTGTTAGAAACTATGCGGATGTGTTTGAAGAAGTTGAAAACTTACCTCCGCAAAGAGAAATAGAATTCCGAATCGATCTAATTCCCAATGCCAGACCAGTGGTACATCCAATTCGCAGAATGACTCCGAAAGAAAAAGAAGAATTAGGCGATCAAACTCGTCAACTGTTGTGGAAGGGTGTAACCAGACCTAGTTTTTCTAATTGGGGTGCAGCTGTTGTGTTTGTCCCAAAGTCAGATGGTACTCTTAGATTATGTGTTGATTACCGAGACCTCAACAAACAGACGCTTAAAAACAAATATCCATTACCCCGCATAGATGATTTGCTAGACCAATTGAATGGGGCGAAAGTATTTTCCCTAATGGACCTAGCTACAGGTTTTCATCAATATAGAATAGCAAAAGAGTGTGTTCCTTTGACAGCTTTCAGAGGTCCAGACATATTTTATGAATGGTTAGTAATGCCGTTTGGCCTATGCAACGCTCCAGCATACTTTGTCGATCTAATGAATAGAGTGTTCAGGGGAGTTCTGAATAAATTTGTCCTCGTATTCATCGATGATATTTTAATCTACTCCAAATCAAAACCCGAGCATGAAAAACACTTAGAACAAGTATTGGAGATTCTAAGGAAGAACGTCTTCAAAGCCAAATTCTCTAAATGTGTCTTCTGGCAAGAAGAAGTCAAATTTCTCGGCCTTGTCATGTCAGAGAAAGGAATTTCTGTTGACCCAAGCAAAATAACAGCGATTCAAGACGGGAAACAACCCACTACTCCCATGGAAGTTAGAAGTTTTATGGGGTTGGCTAGTTATTATAGAAAGTTCGTTAAGGATTTTTCGAAGATATCCGGTCCGTTAACGAAGCTCACTAAGAAACATGAGAAGTTTAAGTGGACTTCCGACTGTGAAGAAGCTTTCCAGGAATTGAAATCAAAGCTGACCACCGCTCCAGTGTTAACTATTATTGATGGCAATCAGGATTTAACGGTTTGGACAGATGCTTCTATTAGAGGTCTTGGTGCATTGTTAATGCAGAGAGGCCAAGTAGTCGCTTATGCAAGCCGCCAACTGAAACCGAATGAGAAGAATTATGTGACTCATGATCTTGAGTTACTAGCCATCGTTTTTGCATTGAAAATCTGGAGGCATTATTTATTGGGCGAGAAATTTATACTGTACACAGATCATCATTCGTTGAAGTATTTATATACCCAGAAAGATCTGAATTTGAGACAGCAGCGTTGGCTAGAATTTCTTGCAGCGTATGATCTTGATATCCTGTATACGCCGGGGAAAGTTAACGTAGTAGCGGATGCACTTAGTAGAAAAACCGCAATCATTGCCAATCTTTTAATTACACCTGGATTGATTGATAGGATTTCCGCCCTTCAAAAAGACGATGAGTTCATTCAGAGAATCAGTCAGAGGATCGAGGAAGGTGAAACCACGAGTTTTCGTATTGACAATAAGGGGGTTCTCAGGTTAAATAATAGGACCTGCATTCCAAATATTCCAGGCCTTCGAAGAGAAGTGTTAGACGAATGCCATAAATCCAAATTTTGCATCCATCCTGGGGTGAGTAAAATGTACAATGATATCAAACGCACTTTTTGGTGGAAGGCAATGAAAAGGGATATTTCTTTGTATGTTAGTAGATGTCCTACTTGTCAATTGGTCAAGAGTGACCAACAGAAGCTAGCTGGACTGTTGCAACCGTTGGAAGTCCCAAGTTGGAAATGGGAACAGATTTCCATGGATTTCATAGATGGTTTACCACGAACCAGGAAAGGTAATGACAGGATTTGGGTAATCGTAGATCGCTTCACGAAGACTGCCCATTTTATACCTGTCAGATCCAATAGAACTGCTCAAAGTCTAGCGCAGATATACTTCAAAGAAATTGTTAAGCTGCATGGAATTCCCATCAGCATAGTCAGTGATAGAGATCCCCTATTTACTAGCAAGTTCTGGGAGGCTTTCCAGACAGAATTGGGAACGGAACTGAATATGAGCACCGCTTATCACCCTCAAACAGATGGCCAAACTGAGCGGGTGAATAGAATTCTAGAAGATTTATTGCGGGCTTGTATAATTGATTTTGGTGGGTCATGGGAAGATCATTTGCATTTGGCAGAATTCTCATATAACAATAGCTATCAAGCAAGTTTGGGAATGTCGCCATTTGAAGCATTATATGGCATACCCTGCAGATCTCCAGCAAGTTGGGTAGAACCTGGCAACAGACTTGTGTTAGGACCCGATATGATTAGAGAAGCATCTGATAAAGTCGACTTCATCAAGAAGCGATTGAAAACCGCCCAAAGTCGACAGAAAAGTTATGCAGACTCTAGAAGGAGAGATTTGACATTTGCTGTTGATGATCATGTTTATTTGAAGGTTTCTCCGATGAGAGGAGTAATCAGATTTGGCAAGACTAGGAAGTTGGCACCGAGATTTATTGGTCCCTTTCCTATACTCGAACGTATTGGAACTCTTGCTTATAGGGTTCAATTACCAGATTGGTTGCCTGGAGTGCACGATGTATTTCACGTATCTCAACTTAGAAGATATGTGCATGATCCGGATCTTGTTGTAGAAGAAGCAGCGCAACAGGATGTGGAGATAACTCCAGAATTCTCACTCAGAAGAGAGCCATTAAAGATTGTTGGCAAAGAAACTAGAGAACTCAGAAGCAAAAAGGTTCATTTAGTTAAAGTGCAGTGGAGCAGTGATCCTAGAGACTGTACTTGGGAGATTGAGGAAAGCATTAAGCAAGCTTACCCCAAATGCAGAGTGGATATCTCTGACTAACTCCGGTGCAAGGTACCATTACAATACTTTGCATTTACATTTTATTTCCTACTTTACTGTTGTTTCCTTTTCGAGGACGAAAGTTTTAAGTGGGGGGGATTGTGATAACCCGGAAAATATGAGCCAATTTAAAAATTTTAAATTGGTGATTTCAAAAGGATTTGAATAATTGAAATAGAATATTTCAATAAAATAGTGAATTAGAAATAGTGAGTCAATTTGAAAATTTGAATTCAAACTTTGACTGACCATGCAGGGTGGAAAATATAACGGATTTTAGCGAAACCAAAAATATTTAAATCTGTTAGTCAATACCTTTCTAACGAATCTGAAAAATCGAAGTTTCATAACGGGAATCAAAAGTTATGGCCGAATGAATTTTCAGAATGGTCGCCATATAGAATATATAGCCCTGGAAAATTGATATTTTGCATACGACCTCGGAATTCGACGAAACCACTTTTGTTGGGTCCGGGATGTCAAACTATTGCTAGGTTTCAAATTTCATAATTTTTGAAGCTAGTATGTGAGCGTGGCAAAAAAAAAAGTGATTGGTCAATTTCTGTTAAATTGGATCGACCAGAAAATGGCCATTTTTCAAACGACCTCAGAATTCGACGAAACTGGTTTTGTTGGGACCGTAGCGTCAAAACATAGCTAGATTTATTTTTCTGGAATTTTTCGAATCAGTTTGTGGCCCTGGCAAATTGAAATGTACGTTCAGAGTGAAAAATTAAATGTTTTATACTTTAATTTGAAAAATAACTGACTGTAACAGTCGAATTGGCCTACGAAACATATCCCATTGTGTCCGGAATGGGGGTATTTAGCTGGGAGCGACAGTCGTTGGGTTTGAAAAGGAGTTCGTTTCAGAAAACACTATTTAAAAATTTAATAAAACCATCGACCAATCATATTTCTCCATTCATAAATAAAAAAAACAGAACCCCCCCCCCCCCCCGACCCCGACATCGACGACGGAAAAGCTCCCCCCCTTCCCTAGCGATTTCCGATCGCCACAGCCCGAATTAGCTCCTCCCCCAGTTCAACTTTTTGTAGTTCTCCTTCCCTTCTTCAAATCCATATAAGAAGCTCCCCCTATCGTTGCTTCTACGTCGAGATATCCCCCTCCAAAGTTCCGACCTTTAAACGGCCGCCGCCGCCGATTTGGACCACCGAACGCCACCAAACCGCCGCACGCCTGTAGCCCTCTCGAAGCTCTTCCACGTCCAACTCGTCGATCATCCCCTCGTGCCCCGGTTCTCGCGAAAACCGCAAACCTAGTTTTGAACCATCGTGAAAGGTGAGTTCTTTTTGATCTTTACACTTTGAAAAATCATATCTTTTTGGTGTGTTGACGAAATTCAATGAAACAGGAAACATCGGGACCGTAAGGAAGCTCTCTACCCAATAGAAGAAGCCGCAGATTTTTCTGACATCGTATCGATTTTTAGCGCTCCGAAAACCAATGTGAGAAATCTATATTAACATGAATTTGAATGGAAAATGGCATGTATAATTTATATTAGCGAAATATAAATTACATACGTGTTGTATACCTCATGAACATGCGTAGTGTAAGCTATATAAGCGAAGTATGAATTTTACATGCATAGAATAATTGATATATGTGTTGAAATGCAAGTGAAATATAGCAATTATATATATATATATATATATATGTACTCCCCTCGTCTACAAACCATGGACGATATTTATTGTTGTGAATTGGTGTGAAATATTGGATGAAAAATACGAATGGTTGAATAATTGTTTGTGGTTGACATTGTTTGGTTGTTGGTGAAAAATACCCATTGGTAATCGAAATGAATTGGAAATATTTGTGGAAATAAAATTAAACATGCCGCCTGCGTGCGAATTAGATGCATGAATCCCCATTGTCAAAAACCGCGAGGTTTTAAGCTAGAGCGAGGAGCCGTACTAGGGACGGTGCCGGTTTTAACTACCCTGCCGTTATGCTGCCGAAATTTTGAATAATCTTTGTGTGTTAGAATTATTTTCATATGTTGAAATTATTTTCATGCATCGAAATTAAAGCCATATATTGAAACTATATCCATGTGTGGAAATGTTTGTGTGTTGAAAAGTGTTGTGTGAAAATTAAATTCATTTGTGAATGAATGAAGTGTTTAAATAATAAAAATCACATTTATATATATATATGAAGTATGAAAAATATTCGCCTTATATAAATAGTTTCAACAATAAAAATCCCATCTTTCTAATATGAACAACATAAATAAAATGTCCATGTGTGGAAATGCTCATTTGTTGAGAAGTGTGCGTAGTGGAAAAGTTCATGTGTTGAATAAAAAGATCGAACGATAAAAATTACAATTTTATTGAAACTATGAAGTGTTGAAACATCCATTTGTCGAATAAATATTTTGAATGATAAAAATATCATTTTTATCATATATGTGATATGCTAAAGATATGCGGACGTTGAAATAAATATTTGTGAAAGAAATATTCTTTTTAACATGCATAGGAACTAAATAAAATGGTCATGTGTTGAAATATATTTTAGTTCGCCAAAATTATCATCTTTGAAATGTGAAGTGTTAAAAATAGCCACTTGTTCAAATAAATGTGCATGTGTTGAAATATACATTAATTAGCTAATGATACGATTTTAGCCTATGCATGCAACATTAGAATGAATGGTGTTTTTAAACCAAAGTAAATCAAATATGAAATTGAATGGAAAATTATAAGTGATAGAAATTGTATATATGTACATACATGTCTATTGAACAGGTTATAGCAAAGGGGCTAGAGAAGAGGAATAAAATTTTGTGCCCGACAAATAGGTACACATTTACTGCTTTGTTTGGGTGATGATTTTATGAGCCTGTTGGCTAGCCGCTTGGCCTTTTCTTTTTCTTTTTGATATGAGACGCCCGTGTGGCTATTTGGGAATTTTCCCAGACCCTCCCGTACAAAAGAGGTTATGGCGAAATTTTCCGAAATTTAAAGGCGTTAGTGAAATAATTGAAATGGAAACGATATAGGAATTTTTTAATGAACTATATTTATATAAATATATAAATATAAATAAAATTAAACCGAAACGTGGCCATGCAGTTCGTGTTTTGAAACCGTGATTTCAAACGACTAGTGCGGGAAATCCGACCATTGGATTTTCCCGAAACCGCAACCGTTGGGTTCGCCTTGGAAATACCTTTCTTACGGCACCAACTTTGTGAAGATCCGACGGTTGGATTGCCTGGAATGTTTAATTCAAAACTGAAGAAAAACAGCGCCAGAAACGATTATATTTTTTTTATATATATATATAAATATAATTAAATTAAATCGAATAACGACGCTGCAGTTCGTAAATTGAAATCGTAACTTCAAATGGCTAGTGTGGAAGATCCGACCGTCGGATTTTCCCAAAACTGAAACCATTGGATTCGTTTTGAAATGACCTTCCCAATGACACCAAATTTGTGAAGATCCAACGGTTAGATTTCCAGATATGTGTAAAACAAAATTAGTGAAAAGCAGCGCCAGTGCATCGACACAACCTGAAACGTCGTTTAATTAAATATGGCCGTTTTAAATTAGATAAAAATGGCGATATATCGTTATAAAATACTATAGACGATATAGAGTGGAAATAAACCAATTTTGTTGTGTTTGCTTGATATGTGATGGTTGAATGTATTTGACATGAAAATTATACCTAAATAACTGAAATGTGAATGTTGAATAGTCCAACCATGTAATTAATTTATTTGAAAATCTAAATATACGTGGGTTATTTGAAAAGGCCGAGTTTATCTCATTTCAAATAATCGATTGACGTTGAGAAGTCAAATAGTCGAAGACGGCTGAAGACCGACGATCTCCACATTGGATGGATGGGCGCTACTGATGCTCGTGATTGGAGTAGCTACCATGAAGGAATTGAAGTAGTAGCCGTCCAAACATACTGTTGATTGTACGGATATGCGAGGAATTGGTGCCTCCGGTTTCGTTCAGACCCAGAACGGACTTGTAAATGGACTGTGTGTCTGACATTGGATTTTGTTCTGTGTTGATTGATCTCTGTTAAATATATATCTGTTTGGCGGCAGAGAATTTATTCTCTTGCTTAACGCCCTTCTCTGAGACGTACGAGCTCAGAGGTTATGTATTGACAGAAATCAGTCACATGGAGTGGATTGCCTGTGTGGCACGCCTAAGTGGCATATGATCAAGGCTTCTGTTGCAAAGCAAAGTCTTGTGGTTGATGATCAAAGCATGGTCTGTGTGACGTAGCTTTGTGCATAACGCGAATTCGCGAGCCTCACACCCCGGTATGAGTCAAAAACGGGAGAAGGATCCAAGGAGTGCACGACGTTTCTTTCTAGCTATGGTGGTGTCAGTGACCTCCCAGCCCTGACATTTATATCTACTTTTCACCTGTGTGGTTGTTGGAATACGAGGCGCTTCGATTATAGGTCTGTAAGGACCGGGAAACGTTTGTTCAGGAATTGCCAATCCTCAAAAGTAAGAGAGGACCGGCCTTGGAGGATCCAGGGGATTGCTGTGTGCAGTCCCGAGGCATTTGCTAGAGTGTCTCGAACGAAGAGGAGCTTGCCCCTTGCCTCGACTCATGAAGGAATCCAATTTCCAATACGAAATATGCGGATGTGATTGTATTACTAGTAGGGCGACATAGTAGATGGTAGCTATGCCGCCTAGGATTAATATTTATGATTGAATTTTCTTTTGAAACATATATGCACTAGTAATAATATCGAACACCTTTGTTTTGTACGTATGAAGCATCTTTGGCCATTATAAGGTAAAAACTCTATCCTTCGACTTGCGTTGCATTGTGTGATGGGACTTGAGTCTTATAATGGCTTCATTTTATAAAGAGCATTGCGTTGATTTAATTACTTACTTTATTTCATGCACTAGCACTCATTGGAGTAAACCCGTTCCGCGAAAGTGGCGTGGTCCTTTGATTTGCCTTATAATTGTTGTTAATAAGTTGAGTAGATTTCTCATGCCAGTCCCATGACTGACTCGTAGTTTGTTTCACCTTGCAAACTCGGGTGCCCTCATTTTCACATGGGCAGCCTAGTTACAGGTTTCTGACGCACTTTTGGCTCATGGCGAGGCTTGACTACACTGTGCTGACTTGGATTTTCTCCGCCATTATTGTATCTATATTATGATTCCGCCATTGGCGATGTAGACTGATATTTCTTTTGTGTACTCTTTATGTATGATTCCGCCTCTGGCGATGGTGACTGATTATGTATCATTATGCACTAAGTTGTATCCTGTACTGTGCTTCTCTGATGTGATGATATCTATATGATTCCGCTGTCATATGTGTGTAAACTATTCTATTTTCTGGTTATGCTATTATCTGTGATCTGCTAATGATGATTAATGTGTTATATTCCAATGATTATCCTTAACACCGTGTCACGGGGTTTTGGGATCGTCTCAGATTCGAATCCCCTAGTTGCTGTGAATTTTAAAATAACGCACACTAGGTGTTTGATACAATGTCTGAGAAGCCGTCTCAGTTGTACTGGGCTTCGTTTAGTATGTTGGGATTTCTCTGGTTTCGAGGACAGTAGACCCTTGACTAGTCACCGCCGTTTGTAGTTAAGATAAGGCATAGGTATAACTTCTTAACTTCCATCATTTTAATAAATATATTATAAGATACATATAAATATAATACGATCGGGATGTTTTGATATACATTGAAAATTTCTGTAGGAACCGTAGTAGTCTATGGTCAAGTGGAAATGGTGGTGGTGCACTTCCAATTTTTCATTCACATACATATATGAATATATAAGTGTATATGAATCTATTGGAAGTGTATTCATCGTCTGATTTTCGAGCTTCATTCTCATGTTTCTACATCAATTTTTGTATTCGCCTCTTTACCGCAGAAGCTGAGTATCCCTCACTCATAGACTAACTTATGATTAAGTGAATTAAATATTTGAGATATTGAATGCAATGTTAGTCGCTCTAGAAATTGCTGCTATGTGATTTGGGCACATATGACACATACACTACCCGTTATATGACACAAATGGATGTTATGCATGATATGTTATGTTTTTGTTGCTCTCACCTTGCAAGTTCCCTATATATCTAGGAAAAATCACCGTGGGTTGAAATGATACATACCCGAATAATAACATGGATTTATAAAATAATTTCGAATCAATCTGGGATATGGGTTGAAATGATATATACTTGGGATTCGAATTTTCGTTTTAAACGGATTTAAGTGATATGTAAATTTGACCATAGGATAGATATACGGGTGTTGTTGTCAATAAAAATCTATTTTAAAAGGTTTACCAGTATGTATCGATTTTATAAATAGATTTTTGAAATGAAATTTTCAAATAAGGAAATTATTGGAAAAAAATTCTAACTTAATCATGATCTTATTTTAAATTTTGGATTTTAAATTTAAATATTTAAACTAATGTTTGTTTTAACAAGATTTTTAATATATATATATATATATATGTATGGATTTATGTTAGCTAAAATACTTGATTCCATAAACTATTTTAGTTAAATATTTAAAGTTTGCCACATTTCCATCTATATATGGTTAAATGTAGTAAATTTTATAAATTCAATTTAAAAAGGGGCCCAATGAAATTTGAATATTACATAAAGAAGTGTTTGAAGGATTTATCTTGAAATAACTTAAATTTGATAAAGTAAGTAAGATTTTGTTTTAAATAAAAGTGCTTGAGATATTTCGTAAAGATTTATAGTTAGAATTATTGTTTAAGGAAAACAAGACTTTATGAAATTGGTTTATATAGATTCATAAGAAACAAAATGTGTTGATTTCTTGGAAAAATGAATTAGCTATAAAGAGTTATAAATCTTACTTCGATCTATCAAGGTTGATTTACTTAATTTTATGAATTTTACTTAAGAGAAATGAAGAGAATGAAAAAAATGGGAATTTTGGATGAATTAAAGTGAATGTAAAGAATGAGTCATGTAAAGAAGCTCGATATCGAGATTTTGGAAGGAAAAGAAACAATAAATTTGAATTTACTAAATGGCGAGTTAAGTGATGACATAATTAATCATTTAAGCTATTTTGAAATTTTATACTTTGAAGAAACTCAAAATCGAAGTATATCTAAGTTGGAATAATGATTTGGAAATAATTCTGTTGTGAGATGAGTGTGAACTCAAACCATAAATAATGAAATGGATTGAATATTTGAAAAATAGTTTTGTGATCAAATCATGCTATTCGAATTAAGCTATGTTTTCACAAAAGAAAATGCATTTCAACATTGCTTGGTTTTTCAAACTATATTTCTTTTAACCTACAAACCTAAACCACTTTGATTATATATGCTTTATAACTATTTTACAGCTACATATATATATACACTATGTTGGAAAATTAACTTTTAAGCATATTTTATAAATCCAATGTTTAGCAATTTAAAATCTTATACTATTTTATAACTATTTACATAAGGATATATACACCATTTTCAAATTTAAAATATTATACTATTCTCAAGTTTACAATTTTAATTATTTTATAAATTTAAGTGACCCATGTCCGATCCGAACTTATGAATCCAAAAGGATAAAAATGAAGATTTTGGGTAAAAATGATATTTTAGGAAATCTAAACTCGAATGGGTTGACGAAGGATAAATTGTGAATGATTGAGAATTTTGACTGAACCATTTTGAATTATTTTAGTAATTGATTTTTGAGGCAATAATTGAAAATAAATCGATTTACGATACTCGAAATGTGATTTCAAATCTAATGACCACGGTGTGAAAAATATAAACTTTTGGTTGTTAAAGAGACCGGAGTCGATAGATGTCGTACTCTTTACCAGTGCTGATACCACTTTAGCAACTATGCACACGGTGGAGATTTCAAAAACGAACTAGGATGGTACAGAGGCGATGGCTGGATTTGAATAAAGAGAACGCTGATGGATTAGCCTTCACCTTCGGGTCACAATTAAAATGACTAAAATAGGAGCCATACCCGGGTTAATTGAGGTCGCGCCTCTGATCGGACATGCCTCTTCGATAACGTCTCTAATGCTGTTGTGATTGATTTGGGTGCACCCTTTGATTTAGGGAGTGTCGTTCGAGGTGGGCGGTAGTTGCTACTATGTGTTACCACCAGCCCGGTGGCCGCAATCTTGTAGAATCCTACCGTGGGTATTCCTTGTGTGCCTTGTCATATTATCCTTATCGAGTGCCCTACGATTTTGATTTGTATCATATCTATGAAGTGCACTCTGATGCCATCGGGTTATGGTGGGTTTACATTACTATATTGACTATGGTATTATGAATGGTGTAAGGGTTAAAATGTAATCCCACCTACGCTATTTTGATATATTTACTTTAATGAGTGGACAGTATTATAATTGCGTATTATACTATATATATTAGTTTCGCGGACCCTTAAGGGATGCGATCCCAAACATCCTTTAAGTTACTGATGCATTTCATTTGACATGTCACGTGAGCTAATTCACTTATATGAGAATGCTAATCCCGACTTGGGTATTTTGTTTTTTTATTCCTTGAAAAATTCTCGGGTCAGATCGAGTACTACAGCTTGAGAGGTTGATCAATAGAGCTTGAGATTCATTGGAGATCCAGGTATCCATCTATTATCACTCATGCAGTTATTCCCACTTTAGTCAGTTATTCATGTATTAGTAAGGTTCTTAGTCTTCCACTGTTTCTATATTTATACTCATTACAGCACACTACAATTTTCCAGTTGTGATAATTTCATTGGTTTTTGGATTGGATTGATTATTTATGAATTGAATTTTTTTGACTTGAGTCATTATGATACATATTGAAATTCATCTTTATTCACGATCATCATGGTTGAACATTTGTTTGTTTGAAGTAATATGAAATTTTTGATATTTTTAATCTCACACACTTCTTAGATTTGAAATTAATAATCTTATGTGATCGATTCTTTGTATCTCAAAACTTACATTTATTCAAGTGATTTCAAATAAACCATTTTATTTTTGGTTCATAAATATCTCTCAAACTTGATGTAAATATTCTGAAAATTTCTCTTGTTCTTGTCAGAAACAATTGTGAAAAAATCATTGAGAAACTGGTCTTCAAATTTACCGTTATTTCATGATCATTTGCCTTGAATGTTTGTTTGTTTGAAATCATTTGAAATCATTTGAAATTATTAATTCGTGAATCTCACACACATCTTGGATTTGAAAATTATAATCTAGTGTAGTCGATTCATTGAATCTTGAGATTTTCATATTCCTTCAAATGATATAAATTAAACTATATTTTTATTCTTGGGTCATGAATCATCTTCTGTGATTGTCAGAATTATCTATGAAAAACTCTTTTGACAAGTCTGCTTTGATATTGATTGTTCAGCTATGACAAAAGAAATTGATTTGCAAATAAAGATTTCTTGTCTTTTGTAAAAATAATTGCCGCTCTAAGAAAATGGTATGTTTTGTATTATGATTTGTCTTCTTGAACTTGTTGCAAAGTCTATGAAAACTTTCTTTTGAACGTTTCTATACTTTGGTTTGCTTCTCTGATAAATGGAACTGAATTGTTAAATTGTTGCTTAGGCTTTGTGATTGGATATTATTTGAGATACCTTTGTTAGCCATCAGTGGTATCAGTCTTAAATGCTTTGAAATTTTTCTCTCTTATCTGTTTTGATTCTTTATATTGATCTTCATCGTGTATAGATCCTTTTAAATTCCTCTTGAATTGTATAAATTTTTCTAGTTCCCCTTTATAATTGAGCTTTCAATTTTAAAATCATTTATTGGTTATTTATTCAGAAATTGAAATCAATAACCAAAGTTGAACTGTATTTAGAACTCATCAAAATTATTATCAGATAATTTAGATTGTGGTGAGTTGTGACTATAGTATATTTCACAACAAGAGGAAATTTTATTTAAATTTTCACGACGATTGATTTTTTTTATAATATCTATTAATTGGTGGTTATTTCAGGAACATCTCCTTTATCTACCATTATTCTGCCATCCATCGTGATTTTATATTAATGTGGAGAGTTTAATAATTTTTAAAATCGTCTTGAATAAACAGTGGAAATATTTGTGATGGTATTGTGATTATATTATTTTTTAGAATTAGTGATAATTGAAAATTTTCAAGAATCCCGATATAGGTGAGCTTATTTCATAATATGATTAATTTAGAAATTTATTTCACAACTATTTCTGTACCTACCATATTTCTATCATCCATATTGGTTTTATATACTAAGCAGGTTTTTCGTTTTGGAATAGAAAATAATAAAAATATAAAATTCATAAGTGTTCCTTTGACTTCATTTAAAAATCCCAACTCTGGTCATGCATGGTTATGAGATTACTTGTTTTTAAGCTGCAACGACCTCATTTAAAAATCCAAGATCTGGTTATGCATGGTCATTGTACTCTTAATTAAAAAGAAAAAAAATGGAACCATTTTTTTATGAAATTCTCCTTGGTGTGTAAAAACTAGCCTATCAATCCATTTTCTAATTTGTGAAATTATAATGACCCTGCGTGTTCAATCCCCGAATTTCGGCAATAATACTTAAATCCTGTGTTACTTGCCAAAACCCAAGTACCGAAAATACCAGATAGTTAATAGAATGAAATTGGAGGGTGAGATAAGAAAGAAAGAAATATTAGAATAGAAGAAGAAGAACCAACACAATACAGAGTCTCACATCATAGCAGAACAAAATATAATATAGAAATAATATTTATTGAGAGCTTGAAACTTTTTTTTACAAACATCAAAGCACATCAATACACCTTGTAACACTCGGTAATTTTTAAAAGACACTATAATGACAAATTGAGAACACTTAATTTAATATTGAGAATTGAGTAAAATGGACTGCGCCATTGCGTTCATCTCAGAATTCTGCTTAAGATAGGCACCAAATTTGCGTAAAACAGACATCGTATGAAGAAGATATAGAGATTTGAAGTTTGTATACGCACTAGAGAATTATATATATACAAAGCAACTCAAAACATTCAAAATAATTCAAAATCAGAAGAGACGGGCTAGGGCAGGAGTTCAGACCATTAGGGGTCGGGTCGAACCCACCCTAAAGGTGTCAACCCATTGATCAAGACCATAACAGGGGTGTCAACGCCCAGGTCGACACCCCCCAAATCCAAACTAGATTCATTCGTGCATATGTATACTTGTTTTCTAACCAGATTCGTTGACCCTAGGCTATAAATAGGATCCTATGCCCATTGTTTTATTCATCTAATTTAATGGCGACAACGAGGTACTGCTTCAACATAGTTTGATCTAGTCTACTTCTTCCTGTTCAACAAACAAGTTGTACGTATTCAGGGATCTGTGATTCAACATCTACAATCATTCTTTTGTTTCTTAGATCCAATCACAGTTAGTCTATGTTAATTTTAGATATAGACACCTAAAATGTAATCTTGAAATGCCTATAAGTGTGGATCTAAGCCTATGCTTATTATTAATCTGAAAACCATACCAGATCTGTTATTAATTGTATATCTAATTTACTGTTTAGATCTCATATGTCTATTCATGATATCCCTATTTTACTAGTTTGCCTAATCATGTCACCTTATGCCTGTCATGTTAATTTTCCTAATCATGTCACCTTATTCCTATTATGATAGTTTTCCTAATCATATCACTATGCCTATTCTGTTAGTATGACCAATTCTATCATCATATGCCAGTTTTTATTTACTATGCATTTTCCCGTTCTCTTCTCTCCCTCCTTCCCTTTTTTTATAGGCAGGCTACCTTCAAGCCTTGGCCTATCACTATAATACGCGAGCGCGCGAAATTGGGAATGATTAATTTAGGGCATAATTTTTGTTGTGAAACATGATTAGGAATTTTGGGCATAATTTGTACCTTGAGCCAAAACTTGGGATTTGGAGGCATAATCTAGATCTTGATCTAAATTTGGGCATAACTTGTATCATAGATCGGATGGGGAATTGGGGCATAATGAACATGATAATCAGTTAATAATGAAAATGCCTAGATTTATAGTAATTAGAAACTGTAACCGTGCTTAAACACGAGGTTAGATTACACTTGTGGTAGAAGCCTGCAGGGAAACTCCCGGCATAACCAGCGTCTACAAGTGGTAAATCTAATGGAGGGGTCTAAGTGCATAAACATGTAACATGCTAAGACACGACGTTAAGTCCAACTTGTGGAAGAAGTTTGACCGGACCCAACTGGCATATCCAGCATCCACAAGTGGTCGGCTTAATGTGGGAGGTCAAACGCGTTATAACCATAAATGAATAAATGGTAATGAACTTGTAATACTTAACATGTTTGAATCCATAGGGATTACATGAACATGTTAACTTGGGTAGGGGTTGTTAAGTAAACTTGTTGAGGGTTAAGTAAATCTTGGGGTGATGGGTAATATTTATATATAGGCCCACAAACTTAACATGTGGGGTTATGCAATCTTGTTAAACTTGTAGGCATAACCTGTTGAAATCATAGTTGTAGGGATGCAAGCCTAGGGGGAAGCTTGTATCATCTGGTGTGTAGGATCCGTTTTAGTCAATAACTCATATAGGTATCAAACGAGTACTCCAAACTAGGTCGGAGTCGGGCATGCTTACTGAGCTAATTATAAGAGGTCACTTGGGAAAAGGTGTCTGACGGTGCGTTCATGAGTCCGCCTGCTCGGGAAGATAAGACGTTATGACATCAACAGATATGGTTGTGCGCATCCTGTAAATGAAGGGTTGCCGCTTTAGGAAGTGATACATTCTACTATGGGGCTATCACAGGGTATCTACAGAGTTAGGGAGCCGATCGATTGGGGTAGTAATTAGGGTACATCTAGACTCGCTTGTTTAGGAGCTCGTTATTATCCTTAGGGGTAACACCGGTAAGTTCAGTTGGGCTACCTGTTATTGTATTGGGGTAAAACCTCTCACTAGAAGTACGCCTAAGTCTACCATCTTGTACTTGTTGGGGATCATCTTATTCTTGTTATACTATTAATGGTGTAGAGAAAAGTATTAGAGAAGCGCAATGCCTGTTCTGTTTAGTTTATCATGTTTTCCTTGTAATACCTGCCATATGACACTGTTATCTCTCTCCAAATTATATGCCTATCATGATGCTTTTACTTATTTATATGCTAAAAGTAACTGGACTCGCCATACTTTATGTCTGACCCATTTTGTTTCCTCTTCTTTCTCTTCTGTTTTCCCCTTAGTTCTGAAGGTGGAAATACTCAAGCTTGATCAGGATTCTTCTTTCATTCTATTTAGAGTTGCTTAGATGTACTGCTTGATTTCATATCTTCTCTACTATGGCTATACTTTGGGGATTATGATCTTTTATGTATTATTGTACTATGATAATGATTTTGCATAAGGGCAAAAGTTTTATGTTTTCAGTATTTCAGACTTATGATGTAACTATGTTTTGGGACCACGATGTTTTCTATTCAATAAAGTTTTGAATTCCGCTGTTATTTTATATTTGTCTTGTAATGTTTCTGTTTACCTATAATGCTTCACGATACTTAATGCACTCTGACAAAGAATGACATTAACGGACGTGGGGTGTCACATTTGGTATCAAAGCTGAAGGTTACCAGAACGGATAAAAGATTCTGAAAATTGTTTCAAAAAGGTTTTAAAAGAAAGCATTTTTCAAAAGAAAAGTCTGTTTTGAAAAACATATTCCCCAAATCCATATGTAATACCTTCCGATTCTCTATTTGAATCCCTTTTTCATTTTCTTGTCAGCATGTCTGGGGAACCTAATATTCCTGAGGGCATTACGATACCGGGATGGTTCCGTAGGTATCTTGAGGCCATGGCACCTGCCGGAGGTCAAGCAAACGTTCCTCCCCCAGCTGCACCCGCTATTCCTCCTCCTCCATGTGCTGATAATTTCTCTAATTTATGCAAAGATTTTTTTGCTATAAGCGGAAAGCCATTCCAAGGAACTAAGACTTTTGTAGAAGCAAGGAATTGGCTTAAAGAGACGAAGTATTTGTTTCGAATTTTTTGAGTTAACGATCATAGGAAGATTCAGTTAGTCGTTTGGCAGCTAGAAGATGAGGCTTCATTCTGGTGGGAAGTAACGCAAGCAGGGCATCTAGTGGAAATTTGGTATGATTTCCGACAGAGATTCGAAATGAAGTTTCTTTCACAAGCCAAGCAAAGCATGCAAATGGAAGGTTTTTGGCACTTAAGTAAGGAAGCATGTTTGTGAAAGAATATGTTAATAAATTCAATCAATTAGCGAGGTTTGGTTTGGAGCTAGTGAATGTCCTGCACAAGAAGGTTTTGAGGTTTGCTAGAGGATTGAATGAACACCTCCATGGGTTGGCTATGTCTCATATTCCAATTGGAGCAGCTTTTGAGAAACTCGTTGATATGGCATTGATGCATGAAGAAGATAAAGGTGAAAAGAAAGAAGCTACGGTTGAGGAAACACAAAATAAGAAAGTGTGGCCCAATAAAGGACAACGACAACAACAAAAGAATGGCGGAAAGAATGGCAAGGCTAGAGATAAGAGGAAGTGTCATAATTGTGGACGCGATGGTCACTTGATCAAGGACTGCAAAAGAAATAAGAATGCTTATTTAGATTGTGATAGGTCAGACAATTTTCTAGGGAGTGCCCGAAGAAGCAAGGTTAAAGTCAAAAGGCGGGATCTTCGGGAGGGCTGGTGCATGCTCTCGTGGCCGGTGCGCTAGATAAATGTGGGAAAGTTTCCATTGAAGGTTTGATTTCTCTTTCCAATCATCCTATTGGAACACTTTTTGATTCGGGCGCTTTGCATTCATTTATATCCGATTCTGTGGTTGAGTCTCTACACCTTAATACTAGTATGTTTTGGATCCCGTAGTTGTCTCAAACCCCATTAGTGGTATTACTCGTTTGTCTATGATTTGTCGGGGTTTGAGAATATCTGTGTTGGTCGTCGAGTTTGAGTGCGATGCATATGTGCTTAGTTTCTTGGTCTATGGTTTGATTCTAGGGATAGATTAGCTAGCCAAGTATAGTGCCATTCTAGATTGTGAGAGGAGGATCGTTAGACTTTTGAATTGCCATGGGAGGACCCTCGAGATTTCTTGTGATCCTAAGGGGTCTGTCATGCTTAGTTGCCTAGAGTCACTTGATGCATCTATTGATGATTTACGATCTATACCAGTAGTCTGCGAGTATCCTGATGTTTTTGAGGAGGTTTGGGGCTTACCTTCGAGGTGCGAGATTGATTTCTGTATATACTTGGTGGACAATGCAAAGCCAGTTGCATTGCATGTGCGCCATATGGCTCCAAGAGAAAGGAGGGAGCATAGCAGACTAGTAGGGGAGCTACTTGAGAAAGGGTTTATTAGGTGAAGCATATCTGAATGGGATGCTTCAGTAGTATTCGTAACTAAGGTGTATGGTTCTCTTCGCTTATATGTGGACTATAAAGCGTTGAATAGACTCACCAAGAAGAATACGCACCCACTTATAAGGATAGTATAGACAATACTGGTTTAAGAACTCCAGATGGTTTCTTTGAGTGGCTCGTCATGCCTTCTGGATTAACGAATGCACCTGCCTATTTTGTTGATCTGATGAGTAGGGTGTTTTGAGAGTTTCTAAATAAGTTTGTTGTGGTCATTGTTGATGACATCTTTATTTTCTCGAAGGGCGAGGAAGAGAATGCCCGACATTTAAGGGAGGTTTTGAAAACTCTATATTCGCACCAGCTTAAGGCAAAATTCTCCAAATGTCATTTTTGGAGAAAAGAAGTGAGAATTTTAGGGCATTGGTCTCTAAAGATGGGATAGGAGTAGATCCCGCAAAGGTATTTGTAGTTCAAGATTGGAAGATCCCAAAGAATGCAACGGAGGTGAGAAGTTTTCTTGGATTAATGGGCATTTAAAGGAAGTTCATTAAGGATTTCGCAAAGATATCAGCCCCACTCACCAGACTCATGAAAAAGAATCTGACATTTTTTTCGGATATAGATTGAGATGGTGCTTTTCAGCGATTGAAGAGGGCTCTGACAACAGCCCCAGTCTTGACCTTGCCCGATGGGAATAAAATGTTCATAGTATACACTGATGCATGCGGTACAGGGCTTGGTGTGGTTCTGATGCAAAAAAGAAGGGTAGTATGTTATAGAGGTAGACAGCTAAGAGTTCATGAAAAGAACTACCCTACCCATGACTTAGAGTTAGCCGTCATAGTATTCGCGCTTAGGACTTGGCGCCATTATCTACTTGGGAGAAGTTCGAGTTGTACACTGATCATAAATCTCTTAAGTACTTCTTCTCGTAGAAGGATCTTAATTTAAGGCAACAAAGATGGATGGAGTTCCTAGCATCCTATGACTTTGAGATTGGTTATACCCCTGGCAAGGGTAATGTGGTGGCGGAAGCATTGAGTAGCCAGAGGATCACATGTAGTCCTCTGTTTGTGGAGAGGAAAAGCTTGGAGTTTATATGGACTTTTGTGTTTAGACCCTCTACCGAGTTTATACCTGGTATATTGGCATCACTAGAAGTGCGACCTACTCTTTTGGAGCAAGTAGGAACTTCATAGCGAAAGGATCCACCGATTTCAGACATCTTGGATAGACTCAGTAGAGGGGAGGCTTCTAGTCACCTCAGTACATATTCCATGGATGTTAGAGGGTGGTTGCGACGAGATGGAAGGCTTTGTGTTCCCCGAGTTGGGAGTTTGTTGAAAATAGTCCTTGAGGAAGCCCATCGTTTTAAGATGACTATTTATCCAGGAGGGGATAAGATGTTTAGAGATATAAAGAGGGTTTTCTTTTGGGCTGGGATGAAGAACGATGTGGCAGAGTTTTTTTCTCGATGTTTGGTTTTCCAATAAGTCAAAGCTGAGCAAAGGAAGCCCGATGGTTTACTTCATCCTTTGGAGGTCTCACAATGGAAGTGGGAGAGCATCTCGATGGATATCGTTGATGGTTTGCCTAGATCGAGGAAAGGCAACACCTGTATTTGGGTTATAGTGGACAGGCTTACTAATAGTGCTCATTTCATTCCTGTTAAGAGTAAGAGAAAAGTAGCATGGTTGATGACAGTTTATCTTCATGAGATAGTCCGTTTGCATGGAGTACCTTCTAGTATTGTGAGTGATCGTGACCCCATTTTCACCAGTGAATTTTTGAAGAGCTTGCAGGAAGCATTAGGTACACAGTTGTATTTGAGCACCGCTTATCACCCTCAGACCGATGGATAAACAGAAAGGGTGAACAAAGTTCTTGAGGATCTTTTAAGACTATGTATCCTAGAATTCGGAGGGACTTAGGAGGAGCATCTTCCTCTGGTAGAATTCGCCTGGAGCGACAGTTACCGGGCAAGTATTAGCATGGCACCCTTCGCAGCATTGTACGGACGACCCTGTAGATCACCGATTTGTTGGTGGGAGTCTACAGAATGACTTCTACTTGACCGGATATGCTTAGAGAAACTTCCGAAAAGATTGATCTTATTAGAAGATGCATGAAGACAGCTCAGGATAGGCAGAAGTCCTACGCAGACAAGAGAAGAACTGGCAATGAGTTTGAGGTGGGAGACAAGGTTTTCATCAAGGTATCACCTTTGAGGAATGTGGTTCGCTTTGGATCTGTAGAGAAATCAGCACCAAGATTTGTAGGGCCATTTCCCATAACAGAAAGGATTGGCCAAATGGCCTATAGAGTAAATCTACCAGAAAGATTGTCCGGTGTTCATGATGTTTTCCACGTTTCTCATTTACGGAAGTTCTTACATGATACTATAGAAGTATTTAAGCCGATTATGCTTGAGGAAGTAGAGGTAGAACGGGAGGCGACATTTAGACGAGTTCCTACCTGTATTCTTGGATCAGAAGTTAAGAAGCTACGCAACCAGGAAGTCAAGTTGGTGAAAGTACAGTAGGTACATAACCAAGAGGACGCAACTTGGGAGACTGAAGACAAGATTCGTGCTTCGTACCCTTTTCTTTTCAAGAGTATGTTCTTAACTTCCTTTCCAAAGCTTTTATTCGTGCTTGTTTCTATCATTTGAAGTATATCCTATCGCTCGAATCTTCGACCTTTAGGTAGGAATCCCATGGGTGAAAACATGTGTTTGAGAGATGTTGTGTTTGATGGATGCAAGTGGTTTCTAGTGGCTGCTCGTGGATGCATACACACACATTAGGCACTAGATCGGTTCAATCACTCTCATACTGCATATGGATGCATGTGCATTTTTCTTCTTTTTATGGATGAAAGCGGGTGTATCATCATATGGATGTTGCATTTGGATGAATGATTGCGCACACATATAGAACTTACATGTTATAATAGGATTATTTGCATACATGTTGGATTCATAGCAGTAACATACGTTGCATTAAGGAGGTCAACTGAATCAGTAGACCATTTGATTTCTCTCATTAGAATAGGGAAAATACACACACCTTTGCATATGTTCATAAAATCGTTAGAAACCTTTAAGGACAACGGATGCCTGTAATTGGTGGATGAGTACATGGATGATGGATGTTAGGATATACATTCTTCTTAACTTGGAGATTTTGGGGATGAAATCCTTTAAGTAAGGAGAATATAACATCCTGTAATTTTTTAAAAACACTATAATGATAAATTAAGAATACTTAATTTAATATTGAGAATTAAGTAAAACGGACTGCGCATTGCGTTCGTCTTGGAATTCTGCTAAAGATAGACACCAAGTTTGTGTAAAACAGACATCGTATAAAGAAGATATTGAGGTTTGAAGTTTGTATACGCACAAGAGAATTATATATATACAAACCAACTCAAAACATTCAAAATAATTCGAAATCAGAAGATATAAGCAAGGGCGGGAGTTCGAATCGTTAGGGGTCGACCCCATCTTAGGGGTGTCGACCCATGGGTCGACACCATAACAGGGGTGTCGACACCCATGTCGACACCCCCTAGATCCGAACCCGATTCATTTCAGCATATGTATACTTGTTTTCTGACTAGATTCGTTGACCCTAGACTATAAATAGGACCATATACCCATTGTTTTATTCATCAAATTCAATGGCGACAATGAGATGCTGCTCCAACTTAGTTTAATCTAGCCTACTTCTTCTTCAACAAACAAGTTATACGTATTCAAAGATCTGTGATTCAACATCTGCAATCATTCTTCTGTTTCTTAGATCCAATCACAGTGAGTCTATGTTAATTTTAGATATAAACACCTAAAATGTAATCTTCACATGCCTATAAGTGTGGATCTAAGCCCATGCCTATTATTAATCTGAAAACCATACCAGATCTGTTATTAATTGTATATCTAACGTACTGTTTAGATCTTATATGTATATTCATGATTTCCCTATTCTACTAGTTTGCCTAATCATGTCACCTTATGCCTATCATGCTAATTTTCCTAATCATGTCACCTTATGCCTATTATGATAGTTTGCCTAATCATGTCACTATGCCTATTCTGTTAGTATGACCAATTCTATCATCATATGCCAGTTTTTATTTACTACGCATGTTCTTGTTCTCCTGTTTCCCTCCTTCCCTTTTTGTTTTTATAGCCAGGCTACCTTCGAACCTAGGCCTATCGCTGTAATACGCGAACGCGCGATATTGGGAACGAATGGGAATGATTAATTTAGGGCATAATTCTTGTTGTAAAACATAATTGGGAATTTAGGGCATAATTTGTACCTAGAGCCAAAACATGGGATTTGGGGGCATAATCTTGATCTAAATTTGGGCAAAATTTGTATTGTAGATCGGACAGGGAATTGGGGCATAATGAACATGATAATTGGTTAATAATGAAAATGCCTAGATTTCAAGTAATTAGAAACTGTAACGGCGCTTAGACACGAGGTTAGATTACACTTGTGGTAGAAGCCTGCACGGAACCGCCCGGCATAACCAACGTCTATAAGTGGTAAATCTAATGTGAGAGATCTAAGTGCATAAACACGTAACATGCTAAGACACGAGGTTAAGTCCAACTTGTGGAAGAAGTCTGCCTTGACCCGACCGACATATCAAACATCCACAAGTGGTAGGCTTAATGTGGGAGGTCTAGCGCATTATAACCATAAATGAATAAATGGTAATGAACTTATAATAGTTAACCTGTTTGAATCCATAGGGATTACATGAACATGTTAACTTAAGTAGGGGTTAATTACTATCAACACTAATTTGAGAAAAAAGCGAGATGGTCAACGCTATCTGAGAACAGCGCGGAAACTAAAATTTCAGCGGGGAAAAAAATTAACGTACACTGGTTTGTCACTTCTCCCAAAATCTCCTCCCAAAATCGATTAAACGCAGCAACCATTAAGAAATCCTATAATCTCCGCCATCATTACCTCCCAAAATCGAAAACATTCACTCCACAGATCTCCTTCGTGTAACCCTAATCCCCTTCGTCAAAGCCGTTGGTGCCCTAATCCCTCTATCAAGCAGTTAGTCCCAGTACCTAATCGCAGACATCATTTCAACTACCTTGCTACGCCTCTCATATTCAAAAAATCATGAGGTATTAATATATGTTTTTCATATAATTTGATTATTTATAGAAATAATTC
Source organism: Allium sativum (assembly GCA_030737875.1). Classification (NCBI taxonomy): domain Eukaryota; kingdom Viridiplantae; phylum Streptophyta; class Magnoliopsida; order Asparagales; family Amaryllidaceae; genus Allium; species Allium sativum. The sequence goes on along the minus strand of CM060911.1, from coordinate 100,410,916 downwards.
ATCATACTATTAACCGTGAGTTAAGGTTACTGTGTTGGTCTGGGGCTATTGACGTTGGTTTACTCATTTTTGGGTACAAGCTTGAACTGAAACTTTTTTGCAGTGCCTTTATTTTCACTTGATCCCATAAGCTTATCTGACAAGACTAATATTTGTTAACCATGTTACACATATGTTTATTGTACAATACATTTGTATTGGTTTTTAAGTAACTAATGTACAAGTCTTGGCGTCCACTGCATTTACATGAATATTTAACTGGCCTTCCCTGTCAAGTTTTTTATTTATTTTGGATTTGATTCTAATTTACTTAATACAACAGTGAGGTTATGGTCGGTCCTAGGAGTTTTGGTACCTAAAGCCAAAAAAGAAAACAAGGCCCTTACATAGAAGCTAAAGTACTATTGTTAATTAAACTATAAGCATATAAGTGTAATTTATACTGCTTAAAAATAATAAAAAGGTTAGTGTGAACTTTGCATGCTTTTTCACGAAATTTAAATGATCCAATTCAAGCATGAATAATGTCTAAAACTTCCTTTCAAGGTTCAAATTTAACACATAACATTCAGGAATGTTAATAATAAAAATGAAAGGGAAATATATATATATAAGACAGTAACAGTTTGTCATATTCTGAAATAGCTTTAATTTGAGTTAATTATTGGGAAAGGGGTTTCCATGTGCAACATCACTTTTTACTATAGTTATAAAAGTACAGAAAAGAATAGTGGTTCTAGTGTGATGCTATTGTAGTTTATGGAAATTCACTTTGGAAAATGCTTCAGTATTTCAACACTTCGTAAGTGACATTCTCCTTCTAATTTTTTGTGCAAATTTCAAAAGACTTCATGACATTTTGTTATTTCGATTTACTTTCTTTTGTACAATTTAATTCTACGAAATTGGTTGCTTGACCACCAATCTATAAACCAAATATATGCATGCATGAGTGGTGGAAACATTAATTTACACCATACTAGTATACAGAACGTCTATTAAACATGTCTTCTTCTTCAAGTTCTTCTTCTTCTTTGTGTTTATTTTATTTTTTCAATAATAACAAGAATTGTAACACCTTTCGATTGCAGCCACTAGACGAACTACAGAAAAGTAAAATTAATAAATAAATTCACTAACCAGCACCTTTTCAAATTTCAGAAAGGACAGCCACCATCATATTTTAACAATGTCCTAATTGATTTAACGCCATAGATCCTTCCACTGTCCTGTTTATTGATTTGGAGTTTTTGATTTATTTTGTGCTCTGGATACGTGGAAGAGATGATACCAAGAGGGAATAGTCATTGCTGCCTCGGCTTGTTAATCATCAGTACATGTACCTTGTGCGTGTAGCGATTTTTTCTTGTTTGCGTTCTTTTGCTTTTCTTTTGCTTTTCTTTTCCTATGTCACATTCACGCAGATGGAAAGAAGTCTATCTTCCTGTGTATCAATTATATGTTGTGGTCTTGGATTCATTATTGTTTCACATGGATAAATTAATTGGTTATAGAGTTATATGCCTACCTGGTAATTATATCAATTTAGTGGATACGAGAATTAAACAAATACTAGAAATGAAGAACTTGGCACATCAATTTTGTGGATTTGAGATGAGTTAAACACTCACACAATCTATCTTCCTATGTATCAATTATATGTTGTGGTCTTGGATTCATTATTGTTTCACATGGATAAATTAGTTGGTTATAGAGTTATATGCCTACTTGGTAATTAAAGGCTTGAACTCAGTTCATATGCATGCTTATAACTTAGTTTCTGGAAGTAGAGTGCCACAACACTGTTGTTTCCGGCCTTTTTTCAGCCTTTCTACCTTGCGGTAGTCTCCTAACTATTGTAGATTATCACTGTCTGGATTTGATTCCTATGTTCCTGCCTGTTTTGCCTCTACTTATATATGTACAGGCTTTTATGAGTGCACTCAAGAGTAGCCCTACTTGCACGTCTGTCTAAAGCTATGCTAAGTGTCCCACAAGAAGTGTCCCAGGTCAGAGACCAGCTTGTAGACTATGATCAAATCTGGTGCCCACTCGAGAACTGTCATGGTCGATTGACTAGTAGTGCTGCATTGATCCTTCCACGGTCAACAACATCTAGAGTAGCATCAGCTCCAAGTCGATCTTCCACTTCATAGTTTGCTTTGGTCTTGTTAGTTAATCCATAGACTTCGTTTGCTGGGACGTCTCAGACACCATCTCTCATTAGTGATTTAGACTGCATTTATACATATACGGAGGCTGGAGTTAGTACGCACCGACGCTTGGAACCGAGTTACTTCAGCATAAAATGTGTGTAGTGTCATTATGTTTAACGCAGTTATGAAATATTATAGCCATAAAAATTTGTCTCAAGACTTCCGTATACTTTCTCTAAATTCATTTTGTCCCTCTTACATGTGAGGAATGTAGGCTACTACCATTAGGTTTATTTTTTAGTTGCCTACTTTTGCCATGGAGTGATAAAGAGGGAAAAAGGTTGTGAAGGGACAAAAACAATAGCTGTAGGCATCGGACGCAGGACCACGAAGACCATAAACAGAAGAACGTCCAAATGCACCAATAGCACATGACAGTGGAAATATCATCGCTTGGTGTACTCATATGATCTTCACAACCAGTGCTTGTTGGATTGATTGAAAGATTTGTGATGGCCCCCAGTACCTGTAAGAACAGCAAGCAATACAAACAACATGTAGCTGTAAGTCTATTTGTCATTGCCGCATACTTCAATTAACAGGCCATTAAACCTGATTAAATCATCATTCAGAAACACAATTATCAAATAACACTCTAAGAGGATAGTTATAGTTCTGGTCAGATTAAATACACTGCTACCCTGAATAAATTGTTAGACAAATGTCCAACGTAAGACATAAATATCAGGTTTAAAAAAAATTGTGTTCGAAAAAGGTTACGAGGATGGAAGTATTTGCAATGAGTGGGGAAAAGCTACTACAAGCGATAAATACAAATGAATAAATTATGGAAGACAAATTTTCATTTTAGGCCTATCAGGAAATGTTATTTTAAGTTTAGGGATATCGGAATATACAAATGGCCATGTTTTTCACTGTTTAGCATTTTTGCAGTTGCGTATTTTAAAAACACGCAAGCACATATTTTTGTTTCAAAAATAAAAAAATAGACATGTTTGTGCACTTTGAAAATGCACAAGTACAAAGTGCTCTAAAGTGACGAATGTGTATGTTTCCATGAGAAGTTTCAGATGAGGCTTAAAATAAATAAATAAAGTGTTTTTCTTAGGTCTAAAATGAAAATTCAGTCTCTTATAAATGGTAGCCAAATGGTGTTAACGTGTGCAAAATATACAAGATGACGCACTGATAAGGTGAGGAAATAATCAGATCAGGAAATAATATTTACCCTGTATTTTAGTTAAAAAGAAATGCTATGTTATGTATATAAAAAGCTCAAGGAGAAAGATAAATGCATGAACCATATGTTATTGTTGCTGCATTGCAAGTGTATGTTAAACTTATTCACTAAATTTTGATGATATGAAATTTATGTTCTTTTTCTTTCCAAGTTAATTATACTAGATGCTTGTAAAAGATAGATATTTGTATGTTTAAAAAGATATACTTGAATAGTTTATAGAAATAATTCATGGGATTAACTATACTAGTATTCTTCATTAATTGTACTCTAGTGATGCAAACCAGCTTGTGAATGGCATTCCTATTGGACCATCAGCTATGTTAGCTTCTATTGACAGTCCAAAAAAGCCTGATGCATTTTTATGGAGACCAACTGTTAGATCCAAAATTGGGTCTAACACCTATGTTGTTCCAATCTATGAAGAATTATAGCTGAAATATAAAGAAAAAGCAGAAAAGACACGAGATTTATAGTGGTTCGGCGTTAACGAGCCTACGTCCACTTTATATGTTGTTGATTATATGCTGAATGCAGGTACAATCAATGATTTCACTTAATCTCACTCTTACAACTGTGATTCTCTCAATAATTTCGTGATAACTTTAAATAGAAACAATAGAGGTATGATAATGGTGGAATCAGGTTTCTCAATTGCCAAAAGATCCCCAAAATTGCCAAGTTCTGGGCTATTTATAGCTGATTTCTTCAGGCGGATCGCGGTCATACGTGGCACAAATCTCGAGAATCTCAGACCGGTTCGTAGCTTGATGGAGAATTGGTCAATATGATTGTTGTGGACAGGTGTCATGAGATCCTGCATTCTCGGATCGTGGTTGAATTAGTCATAGCCTTCATTTTCTAGTTTTTGGAGCTCGGATCGGATCGAGCTAACAAGTATGGATCAGATCGCAGAAGGCATCGCGAACCGATAGGACGTCATGATCCAATAGGGCGTCGCGATCCGAGGATGGGCGAGTGACCACGATCGAGTTTCCAAGGGTTGGAAGGAGTGAAGCTTCATATTTCCTTCTTGTGTGTGAGCCTTGGTGGCTTGGTTAAAAAGCTAGCCATCATTTTGCCCGCTCAAAGTATGTTTTATCGAGGATGGAACATGCTTCGAAATCGCATAGACGTCTTTTCATAGAAAGATGTGAATCAACGGTTGCGTCTGTTCTGAAATATCGTGTTGCTTCGGAAATTTACGCCCTTTGATCGGTATAAATATCAGATTAAATCATCCATCATTTCTCTGTTTATCGGACAGTTCTTATTTCTAGAAATTTTGGTGACTTTATTGTCAACTTGCCAGTTAGGCTCCTGAATCTTCACAAGTATTTCTGAGTTTTCATTTCTGACTATTGTTGTTGGTTCGGCTCGCGCAAGCACCTCACGATCCGGGGGTGAAGTGTTCATTCCGTTTCATCCTTCGTGCGGGCCTCAAGCTTAATGGGCCTCCGATTGTCACGAATCGCTTGAGGGAGCGGGCTTCCCTTTGGTCGATGGGCTTGGATTCATGACCTGTTGAGGTCCACGGTCCGAATAGGACAAAAAGGGGAGACTAACGGTCATGGGTTCGTTTATATAAACCCGAACCCTCCTCCATCTTCTCTTCTTCTTCCTTTCTCGTTTTCGCTGCCGTCGCTTAGAGCTTCTGACTAAAACCCTAACCTAAATTTTCCAACAACCCTTCGATTTTAAACTTAAGGTAATCGAATAATTTCATTTTCGTTTCTCTCCAATTTTCACCGATTTAAGAGGAGAAAGTGGCGGAGTTTTGCGGTGTTTTAGGCTGTATAGGCGACTGGTTGATGGGTTTAGGTGTTCGGATTCATGGTAGGAGAGGAGGGAAGAGGAGGAAGAAGAAGGAGAATGTCAGGCTGGGTCGTGGCAACGGCGAGGCAGTGGATCGTGGCAATGGCGAGGCAGTGGATTGTGGTGGGAGTAAAAAGAAGGAGTAGGATTTGGAGAACGGATCGGGTCGTGGTCGTGAAAGGGGTCACTGGTTCACGAGAGGACAAGGGGCAGTGGATCGCGAGAGGTCATCGCGATCCGTTCCGGTGTTCATGATCCAATGTTCGTCCACGAGCCAGTGTTTTCGCTGTGAATCCATACCCGTTCTGCGATCCAGAGATGTACCACGATCCGACATCGCGTCATGATCCAGATGATTAACGATCCGATGAACTTTAAATAAACTATGCAACTTAACTCTGGTATATCAATGGACAGTTAGGCTAGAGCCCTTGAGACTTTCTGAACTGGACAGCAGCATAACTTGACTGCATATGACAACTAATACTTCGATGATCTTGCTAATTTTTTTGCTTTTCTTTAATGCATGCGCAGGCACACACTTCCACTAGCACACACAGGGGACGGGTAATTATATTTTAATTTTTCATGTTTACTCGCCTAAACAGTAATGTCGGGTAATCATTCTCCTTCAAGATCTAAAACAGAGATAGACCCCGAGATGTCTGAGCACCATAGCCCCGAGGTTCTTCCAATTAATCCAGAGGGTGAGGATTCTGAATTCGAATATGAGGCAGAAACAGAATCGGATTCATCTGAGAGTACCTCGCTTGATGAGGAGTCCGAAGTGGATGACTGAGCTCCCGATGAGATTCCTAGTGCACTAGAAACTGAGAAATTCAATGACTCTTTAGCTTCCAAACTAGACGACATAAAACTTAAGAAAATCTGCTTGAAACACGGGATCCCCTGGGATGATGTGAGAACACCTGGAAGTGAAGAGAGACCTCATCTGGCTCCGGAAGGGTATATGACAATCAACCGACTCATGTGCGGAGTAGGCGCTATTCCTCCGTTTCCTCCAATCATCATTGAAACCTTAAAACGATTGGGTATTGCTCCGATGCAGCTTCATCTCAATGCCTGCGCAACCCTATACACTTTATACATCGCGTATGCGGAAATCCTGCAAACTGAGCTCACGTTTAAAGACTTGAAGTTCTATTACCTTTTCAAGCATCGTTCTACAACAATCCCAAATTTTTCTTTCTTCGAGTCGGTAGTCAATAGGAAGGTCTTGTCTGATGGTAACAGCAACATAGGGGATCCCAAGGCCGATTGGTTCTATATAAAGCGACAGGCTGGGTGTGCGAGAAGATGGCTTAAATCAAGTAAAATTTAAACCTTTGAATGAATAACCTGTTTAAGAAAGCGCTAACATGCTTCTTTTCTATATGCAGATCACAACTTTCCAAAGTCGGAAGGCTCGATGTATAGTAATCGACTATCCCTTCTTCTCAAAAGCAAATCTTGTTGTATATAACGGTGTTGTATACACAATTATATGATTTTTGTTTGATGATAACAACCAAATAAATATTATTTCTAATGTGTTTGTTATTGTACTGTTATATCACACATTACAGACAGGAATATAATATTTATATTTAAATGAAATACTACTGTACAGAAGTTCAAATATTAACAGAGTATTTTATTTAAATATAATATTATATTTCAACATTCAAACAGTACAAATTATATGACTCCACTATTTGTACACACTCACAAATATTACACATGATACTGTACTTGTAAATAAACTGAATATGATAGACAAGCTTGTTTGACAACAATAAAATAATATTTTATTTCAAAGAAACTTGTTTACAAACATAAGTACAATTCTGTTGTTACACAGCTCCTCAATATAACACTGTCTATACATCTCATTTTTATATGCAATCACTGTCTTTACATTTTCATATCCATATACAGTCACTGATACATTTACTTTCACAGACACTGTCTCTTAATTTTCTGTCTTCAGTCTTCAGTCTTCACATCACTTCACTGTCAGTCCAGTTATCGTCTTCATACCTGTCATTCACAGAAACACACACACAGTACACTGCAATAGAAATAAAAACTGAACACATGCAGATTTAAATTTTATTTTTAAAATTTTATTTGCCCCAGAATTCGGTGTGTTTCTCATCATTTTTCTGACTCGATTTGATTTTTTTTATCTGACTGATGGCTGCATATACACACGTGTATAAATACACGTGTGCACTGCCTCGCCAATCAGTGTGCAGCTGAGGAGGAGCCACGTGGACCATCTCGACTCAGTGCAACACTCATGTAACAAAACAAATGTCAACCAGCGCAAATGCAAAGAACAAAGCAGAATGGTCGAGGCAACAAAGTACCAAAAGTCAAAAGCAGATACAAAAATAAATGGAGCAATTATCACTTCAGCATGGACATAACAAAATCATGGCCAAAGCAAACAAAACAAGCCAACATATATACTCATGCTCATGATTCTAAACAAAACAAGGTTCAACAACAACAAATGACACAGCAAAGTACATCAAGCCAGAAAAACATGGTCAAACCAAACAAGTATGACAATGGACAAAATGCATGTACATTTGTGATCAAGACAGGTTCAGCATGACAAACATAGTACAAGGCAACTCAATACAGCAAACTTCTTAAAGACAGAAGTAATCTTAGCTTGGAAATATGCAAGTCAATGTATGTATCATGATACCCAAGTGACACAACAATGCATGTATTTGTGGCAAGCTTGTCGACACAGCATTTCAAAAAGATGGAGCACAATGTATGTTGAAGCTCAAGTCAGAATGATGCATCAAAACAATTCAAGTATCAATGCAGGAATGAGGTTCAAAATGTTCAGCAAACAAGATTGATATCTTCAGGCTATATGGTGTAGCATGTATCAAGTGGAGCTTAATTACATGGATTACTTCATGTATCAATGTCTACATTCGAGGTGTGTGAATGCAAAACTGAGAGAATAACATGCATGAATGATCCAGTAACTGGAGCAATAAATGTTGCAGTAGATACAGGAATGATTCAAATGATATTTCCAGCAATGCAAATAATATTCGGCAAGAAGTAATTTCCAGACAGTCCAGAAATGCACAAGGATATGACACACTAATGCTGTTATTCAATTGGGAAATAGATTTCCAGTTTTGGATTGAATTAAAGACTGAATATATTTTTCTGAGCAAGTATAGTCAGAAAGAGAAACAATGAAAATTCACAACAAAATTGATTTCCAGATTTTTGGCAGATGTTTAAATTGTTTTCCCAAACAATGCAGTGAAATAATTTGTGGTAAGTTTAAAACTTTCCAGTATGTTTGCAAGGAGCAAGAAATAACAGGATGAATCAATCAAACAAAGAGATAGACAACACTTTTGAAGGCAATTTTTTTTCAAGGCAATAATTCAAATCAGAATCGAGGCATATAGGGATTTCAGAGAAATTCAAGGATGCTAAATCCTATCTAATCATGCAACGATTACTCAATGTCAAGAAATTCAAGGAAAGCCAAAATCACGCAGCAATCAAAAAAAGGAAATCATTCAAATCGGATTCCAATCATGATGGTGTAAGGCAGAGCAAAATCCACGCAAAGGTTTTGAAAGCAATAAATTCTTTTTATTCAAATTAAAGTCGAGATATTCAAAAGAGTAAATCAAGGGATAGCAAAAAGGGAAGTTTTTTTTTTTTTCAGAATTTTTTTAAAAACCGAATTAATCAACAATGGAAATCATTTATTTTGTTTCCAATTTTTTACAGAGACGTTTCAGCAATCAGAGTATATTTCAAAGTCGGGAAGCAACAATTAAAATTGAAGACAGACAAAAGGGGAAACCCTAATCAGATCGAGCCATTTTTTTTGTGAAATCAGAGCTCAGTTTAAGGATTTCAAATCCTATTTCTAAACACCAACTCATCACGGGCAAATATCGATCGAAACCACAAACAAGAGAACATCGAAACCGAAACCAACAAACAACCCACAAGTTTTTAAAAGCAAGAATTTTCAGAAGTACTCACAGTTTTTCGATCGAGCAAGAGAACAATTCCAGAAGGTTTCAACCACAAGAGCGAATAACCCCAAAATCGTTGAAGCAAGGAGCTTCAAAATTCGATCGACATCATCAAGTTGAAGCCATCAGAGAACCATGACATAAATCCATCAAGCAAACGATCGATTTGGGGGAGATTCAGTAAAACCCTAGTTATCGCAGCCGCCATTTTTGTTTCCCAGAGCAAAAGAGAAAGCAAAGGGATCGGGTGCAAACAAAAGGAGAATGGGCCGGCCAAGATAAAAAAAAAAAAAAGGATTTGGATTTGTTTAAAGGGGATGACCCCTTTAATATAAACCTTTTTTTTATTTTTATTTTAAGAATTAGGGTTTAAATTTTTTTTATTCTGTTGTTTTTTAAATCGTGTTGTAAATCGTCTGAATCAGTTCTAGATTCTGTAAAAATCTAGGGGAGATCGGTCAGGGAGTTGGCTGTCAGTTTCAGAGTCTGTAAATCTGAGTTACGAGTTACAGGGTTTGTAATTCGGGAAATCTGATCTAGGGGATTAGATCAGTCTACGGTTTTGAGCATAGGGTTAGAATAGGAGCAGGGGTTTGCGAGTGTACATGGTCTTGTATGCGGGAACTGTTCTATCACCTAGTAGAAACCTTAGAAATGCAGCAGTAGGCAGGGTTTTGCCGAAGCTGGGTATATCTGTGTGTGATTTATTTTCTGCATTTCAGTTTCTGCTATTTTCTGTGATCAGTTTATTAATATATATCTCGTTAAGTTTTTAATTCAGTTAAAAACTGTGAAAAACCCTATTCACCCCCCCTCTAGGGTTATTCTAGATCCAACAAGTGGTATCAGAGCAGGTTTTCTTTAACTCTAGAGAAATGGTGAATCCTAGTTGTCAGTCGATAGAGAGTCAGTCCAGCTCATCTCCAACTATTTTTACTGGAACAGATTTTTTAAATTGGAAATCCAAAATGGAATTTTATTTAAAATCTGTTGATATTAAATGTTGGGATGTTGTTATCAATGGTTTTGACATGGTAGATAAAGCTTCTAATTCTCGTGCTACACATATTCTGTATTCTCACCTTGATGATAATCAATACAGTCTGATTTCTCATTGTTTAACCGCGCAGGAAATTTGGACAGCTCTAACTACAAGATATGGAAACGACAGCAACTTCTCAAAACCCTCAACTGTCAACTCAGATTCAGATCCTTGTTCAACAGATGAATCAGCTGATGAAGACTCAACAGATGATGAGATAAGAAATTTTTCATATGAAGATCTGGTTTATTTTTGTGTTGATTTAACCAAATCTGTTGACAAATTCCAATCGAAAAATAAATCTCTGAAATCTATAAATTCTGAGTTGACCAACAAGATAAATTGTTTGGAATCGAAATTGTCAAATGTTGTGAAATTTGAAAATTCTAATTGTGAAAATTGTTTGAAATTAAAAACTGATCTCGTTCATTTCAATAATAATGTTCGAAGGCTTGAAGAAGAAATTTTAATTTTAAAAGATAACGAGATTGAGCTGAAAGATGCAAACAATTGTTTACAAAAGGAATTTATAAATTTCAAGGCTATCAAAAATTCCAAACATGAAAACGCTGAAAATGATAGTTTGTTGAAAACAGATCTGATTTTGAAAGAGCTTGAAATCGAAATTGAAAATTGGAAGAAACTTGAATCTGAAAGTCGAAAATATTTTGATTCTGAAATGGCTAAGTCCCAAACCAAAATCAAATTGCTTAATGATGAAAATTTGGTTTTGAAATCTGAGTTTGAAAGATATAAGATCACTAAAAGTCGTTGTTCAGATTTAATAAAAGAAAACGATGATCTTAAAACTGAAATTCAACAACTTAAAACAATTTTATCTAAATTTTCAAACGGTGAAAAATCTTTGGATATGTTGTTGAAAAACCAACTTTCTGTTGGAAATAAACGTGGTCTTGGTTTTGGGAAGAATAATGTTTTTGGAAAACAAAATTCAAATGATTTAAAAAATCCCTCAAATTGCTTTGGAAAGAACTACGTTGAAAATTTGAACTCTGAAAATTTCAAAGGTTTTTTGAATCGAAATTGTGATGAGAAATCGTTTTATAATAAACCATTTAAACAATCTTGGATCCCGAATAAAAATAAAACGACTTTGACTAAATTCAAGCAGATTTGGGTTCCAAAGGGTACAAAGGTTAATTCTGATGGTTTGTTATACAAACAGGTTTGGGTACCAAAAGTGGTAAACGTATTTCAGAGTGGTTTTACAAATTTTGTTAGACCACTTAATTCACTCAACTACTAGGTACTAGTAAAGGCTGAGGAACTGCTGTGCTGAAAAGAAATTTGAAATCAAGATTGTCTATAATTCTGTGTCATTTACAGTTCCTTAGGCCAACATTTGTTGAGTTAGAGATTATGCTTTACATTGGATTCTGGTATGATCTCTAAACTCACCTTTGTATATTCTCTTTGTTTTTATTGTCTGTTTTTATTCCTTCCTCTACCTCCTTCTGTTTTTTGTTTTTGATTTGACACTGCCATATTTTTCTTTGTCTGTACTTCTTAAACTTCCAGTTGCAGAATTCATGATCTTTTTGGAAATATGCTTTATTTGTGTAAAATCATCGTATGTTAATCATTTCCATTTCCTGAATTTAATTTTGTAAATATCTGAAATTGTTTTTGAGATTTTGTTTATTTCTGAATTCATAACAGTGTTGATGTATTCTTATCATATCTTGAACACTGTTAATTTGAATTCTAAATGTCACACACCTTTGTTGTTCTGAGTTTATTCTAATTCATTTTAGAAAAGCTCAAAATATTATACTCATTACAACACTCTGTTATTTATCAGTTGTGATAATTTCATTGATTTTCAGATTGGCTTGTATCAGTGATACATCTTGGAATTCATTTTTTTTTTTTCATGATCATTATATTGAAATATGTTTGTTTGAAATCATCTGAAATTCTAGATATTTTGAATATCACACACCTTTTTTTTTTTAAATTGTCAATCTTGTGTGACTGATTCATTATATCCCGAAACTTTACATTGATTCATGTGATTTCAAATAAATTATCCCGATCATGAATGTTTTCAAATTTGATGTAAATGACCTGAAATTTCTCTTGGGCTTGTCAGAAATAGTTTTGAGAAATTCTTGAAAATGCTTTCTTAAAAATGGTCTTTGAAAATCATTGTTATTTCATGATTATTTGATTTGAATATATGTTTGTTTAAAATCATTTGAAATTATTGATTTATTGGATCTCACACATATCTTGAATCTGAAATATAACCTGGTGTGATTGATTCATTAAATCCTAATACTTTTACATCTCTTCAAATGATTTAAAATAGAGTATATTTGCAAATCTTGGATCATGAACTACCTTATGTGACCAACATCTTGACAAGTCTGTTGTGATACTGATTTCTCTGTGCTGCTCTGATACTGTTTTTTGAAAAATGTTTGTTTTGGAATCATGCTGCTCTGATTATAAGAAATTGATTTGTAAATATTTTGTTTTAGACTGCTTGATTTGGTATCAAAGATTTATCGTGTTCTGATAAATGAAATTTGTGTGCTTGAGTTGCATGCTTTGTAATTAAGTCTTTCCTGTTGACTGAGGTACCATTATTTGCCACCGGGGTGTCATTAAAATCCTTGAGAAAGCGAGAACATTTGGTATCTGAAGCCCCTTATATTTGTCACATCCATCTGTTCTGATTTTTCACTTTGTAGAGACACCATGTGGTATCAGTTTAAAAGTGCTGCATATTTTTTTTGCTGTATATATGTATTTTTTCCCTCTTGTCATGCATAGATCAGCATATTACTCTTGTAATTGATTTTCAATTTTAAAATTATTTATTGATTATTCATTCAGAAATTGAAATCAATATCCAAATTGAACTGCATTTAGAATTCATCAAAATTATTATCAGATTTTGAAATTGTGATGAATTGTGACTGCAATATATTTCACAACAAGAGGAAATTTTATTTGGATTTTCATGATGGTTGAATATTTATTATAATATCTTTGAACTGGCAACTATTTCACGACCATCCTCATTATCTATCATCATTGTGCCATCCATGATAAAAAAATTTTAATGTGGAGAGTTTAATTTTTTTAAAAAAAAAATTCATATTGAATAAACAGTGAAAATATTTGTGATGGAATTGTGGTTGTGTTATTTTTCAGAATTAGTGTCAATTGAAAATTTTCAATAATCCCGGTACAGTTGGTCATATTTCATAATATTATTAATTTAGAAATTTATTTCACAGTCCATTTCTATACCTATCACATTTTTCTATCATCCATATATTGGTTTTATACCGAGGAGCTTTCCTTTTTTTAAAAGCTGAAAATGATGAAAATATAATTAATATATAAGTGTGTCTCTAACCTCATTTAAAAATCCAAGCTCTGGTCATGAATGGTTAAGAGACAACTTATAATTTAAGCTGCGACTGACTTCATTTAAAAATCCAAGCTTTGGTTATGCGTGGTCAGGGTGCTCTTAAATCAAAAGAAAAAGGAAAGAAAATAATGTGCAATATTTTTTTTAAAATGAAATTATCCTTGGTGTATAATAACCAGCCTATCAATCCATGCTCTAATCTGTGAAATGTGTTAATATCTTATAAAGTATTATGATTTGTTGATTGATGGCTACTGGGATTTGAGACTATCTGATTTTGTCACTTAAGTTGAATTTATAATTATAGTCCAAATTCATCATTTTTTTTGTGCTTCATTTTATAAAATTCTTTTGAAAATAATTGGGAAATACTCATATTTTTTTTAAAACTCTCTCCATTATATAAATCTCATCGTAAATCCATCATTATCTACAATGTGAAATATGCCACCTGTTCTTAGAATATTATGATTTTTTGTTTGACTGATTGAAATTAATGATGACCGTTCTTCCTCTTAAGCTGAAATTATATTTTTAGTCATTTTTCATCTGTATTGTAAAATCTGTATCCTTTTGATGATAACAAAAGGGGGAGAATGGATTAGATTTTGATTTATGAGTGGATATTTTATAAATATTTTTAATTTTGAAAATTTATTCATGCACAGTTATAGGGGGAGTTGTCTGTTGTAGGGGGAGCTGATAAATAGGGGGAGTTAAAATTTCACTCTCAAACACATTTATTATATTCAAAATCTTTTATTTGTTTGTCATCATCAAAAGGGGGAGATTGTTGTATATAACGGTGTTGTATACACAATTATATGATTTTTGTTTGATGATAACAACCAAATAAATATTATTTCTAATGTGTTTGTTATTGTACTGTTATATCACACATTACAGACAGGAATATAATATTTATATTTAAATGAAATACTACTGTACAGAAGTTCAAATATTAACAGAGTATTTTATTTAAATATAATATTATATTTCAACATTCAAACAGTACAAATTATATGACTCCACTATTTGTACACACTCACAAATATTACACATGATACTGTACTTGTAAATAAACTGAATATGATAGACAAGCTTGTTTGACAACAATAAAATAATATTTTATTTCAAAGAAACTTGTTTACAAACATAAGTACAATTCTGTTGTTACACAGCTCCTCAATATAACACTGTCTATACATCTCATTTTTATATGCAATCACTGTCTTTACATTTTCATATCCATATACAGTCACTGATACATTTACTTTCACAGACACTGTCTCTTAATTTTCTGTCTTCAGTCTTCAGTCTTCACATCACTTCACTGTCAGTCCAGTTATCGTCTTCATACCTGTCATTCACAGAAACACACACACAGTACACTGCAATAGAAATAAAAACTGAACACATGCAGATTTAAATTTTATTTTTAAAATTTTATTTGCCTCAGAATTCGGTGTGTTTCTCATCATTTTTCTGACTCGATTTGATTTTTTTTATCCGACTGATGGCTGCATATACACACGTGTATAAATACACGTGTGCACTGCCTCGCCAATCAGTGTGCAGCTAAGGAGGAGCCACGTGGACCATCTCGACTCAGTGCAACACTCATGTAACAAAACAAATGTCAACCAGCGCAAATGCAAAGAACAAAGCAGAATGGTCGAGGCAACAAAGTACCAAAAGTCAAAAGCAGATACAAAAATAAATGGAGCAATTATCACTTCAGCATGGACATAACAAAATCATGGCCAAAGCAAACAAAACAAGCCAACATATATACTCATGCTCATGATTCTAAACAAAACAAGGTTCAACAACAACAAATGACACAGCAAAGTACATCAAGCCAGAAAAACATGGTCAAACCAAACAAGTATGACAATGGACAAAATGCATGTACATTTGTGATCAAGACAGGTTCAGCATGACAAACATAGTACAAGGCAACTCAATACAGCAAACTTCTTAAAGACAGAAGTAATCTTAGCTTGGAAATATGCAAGTCAATGTATGTATCATGATACCCAAGTGACACAACAATGCATGTATTTGTGGCAAGCTTGTCGACACAGCATTTCAAAAAGATGGAGCACAATGTATGTTGAAGCTCAAGTCAGAATGATGCATCAAAACAATTCAAGTATCAATGCAGGAATGAGGTTCAAAATGTTCAGCAAACAAGATTGATATCTTCAGGCTATATGGTGTAGCATGTATCAAGTGGAGCTTAATTACATGGATTACTTCATGTATCAATGTCTACATTCGAGGTGTGTGAATGCAAAACTGAGAGAATAACATGCATGAATGATCCAGTAACTGGAGCAATAAATGTTGCAGTAGATACAGGAATGATTCAAATGATATTTCCAGCAATGCAAATAATATTCGGCAAGAAGTAATTTCCAGACAGTCCAGAAATGCACAAGGATATGACATACTAATGCTGTTATTCAATTGGGAAATAGATTTCCAGTTTTGGATTGAATTAAAGACTGAATATATTTTTCTGAGCAAGTATAGTCAGAAAGAGAAACAATGAAAATTCACAACAAAATTGATTTCCAGATTTTTGGCAGATGTTTAAATTGTTTTCCCAAACAATGCAGTGAAATAATTTGTGGTAAGTTTAAAACTTTCCAGTATGTTTGCAAGGAGCAAGAAATAACAGGATGAATCAATCAAACAAAGAGATAGACAACACTTTTGAAGGCAATTTTTTTTCAAGGCAATAATTCAAATCAGAATCGAGGCATATAGGGATTTCAGAAAAATTCAAGGATGCTAAATCCTATCTAATCATGCAACGATTACTCAATGTCAAGAAATTCAAGGAAAGCCAAAATCACGCAGCAATCAAAAAAAGGAAATCATTCAAATCGGATTCCAATCATGATGGTGTAAGGCAGAGCAAAATCCACGCAAAGGTTTTGAAAGCAATAAATTCTTTTTATTCAAATTAAAGTCGAGATATTCAAAAGAGTAAATCAAGGGATAGCAAAAAGGGAAGTTTTTTTTTTTCAGAATTTTTTTAAAAACCGAATTAATCAACAATGGAAATCATTTATTTTGTTTCCAATTTTTTACAGAGACGTTTCATCAATCAGAGTATATTTCAAAGTCGGGAAGCAACAATTAAAATTGAAGACAGACAAAAGGGGAAACCCTAATCAGATCGAGCCATTTTTTTGGTGAAATCAGAGCTCAGTTTAAGGATTTCAAATCCTATTTCTAAACACCAACTCATCACGGGCAAATATCGATCGAAACCACAAACAAGAGAACATCGAAACCGAAACCAACAAACAACCCACAAGTTTTTAAAAGCAAGAATTTTCAGAAGTACTCACAGTTTTTCGATCGAGCAAGAGAACAATTCCAGAAGGTTTCAACCACAAGAGCGAATAACCCCAAAATCGTTGAAGCAAGGAGCTTCAAAATTCGATCGACATCATCAAGTTGAAGCCATCAGAGAACCATGACATAAATCCATCAAGCAAACGATCGATTTGGGGGAGATTCAGTAAAACCCTAGTTATCGCAGCCGCCATTTTTGTTTCCCAAAGCAAAAGAGAAAGCAAAGGGATCGGGTGCAAACAAAAGGAGAATGGGCCGGCCAAGATAAAAAAAAAAAAAAAAAAAGGATTTGGATTTGTTTAAAGGGGATGACCCCTTTAATATAAACCTTTTTTTTTTATTTTTATTTTATGAATTAGGGTTTAAATTTTTTTTATTCTGTTGTTTTTTAAATTGTGTTGTAAATCGTCTGAATCAGTTCTAGATTCTGTAAAAATCTAGGGGAGATCAGTCAGGGAGTTGGCTATCAGTTTCAGAGTCTGTAAATCTGAGTTACGAGTTACAGGGTTTGTAATTCGGGAAATCTGATCTAGGGGATTAGATCAGTCTACGGTTTTGAGCATAGGGTTAGAATAGGAGCAGGGGTTTGCGAGTGTACATGGTCTTGTATGCGGGAACTGTTCTATCACCTAGTAGAAACCTTAGAAATGCAGCAGTAGGCAGGGTTTTGCCGAAGCTGGGTATATCTGTGTGTGATTTATTTTCTGCATTTCAGTTTCTGCTATTTTCTGTGATCAGTTTATTATTATATATCTCGTTAAGTTTTTAATTCAGTTAAAAACTGTGAAAAACCCTATTCACCCCCCCTCTAGGGTTATTCTAGATCCAACAAATCTGACTTCCTAAGGATCAAGAAATGTATTACTGACGAGAATCTTCACAGGCACCGCCTTCTGGATATAAGATTTGGTCTTGGCGCGGGTGGCAAACCTTACAAATATGTGCCCCCGGCCGAGGGAGAAGGAACGTCACAGGCAGCAGAGACAACTAAACTTCATAAGAGTCCTTCACCGATGATTAACCAGGACGATGAAGATTTAAATGTATATAGAGGAGATGAGGCCCGTGTTGACAAGCTTAAGGAAATCCCAGCCTCTCCGAGGGATTCACCCTCAAGGGCCTCTCTACCGGTTGAGCCTGCCACTCCCGATGATTTAACAGAGGTGCAGTTATTCGAAGAATTGAACAAGATTCCTATACCCGACGATGTATATACACAGGAAGATTTCGAATGGGAGCCATTTTTTCCTGTCTCTGAGGAAACAAATGCTCCAGTTGAAGAACGAGAAACCACCTAGACGAGCCTAACTTCGGGCCCTGGTCTGTTAGGGGGAATTATATGGGATGCACAAATCACATGCACTGTCTGACCCCACCCATTTATACCAACAGTATTCAAGGTTTTAATGTGTACTTGTTTCTTTTATAGGTAATATGACTTACAAACGATCTTATTCTCATCGCTTCCTTCGTGAAGGCACACCTAGTCCTCATTCAAATTCAAATCCTGCTCGCAGTGATAGTCGGGGATGGGATAGTTATCGGCCTTGCGACCCTCCTCAAACCTATTCTACATGATCCCGATCTCCTTCTAGGCATGGTTCCGGGAAACCTCACAGTCGTCCACTGCCACCAGCTGAGGGTAAGCATCTTCCTAAGGACTTAACCCCTCCAAAAAGTACGCCTTCTCACGTCCAATCTTCCAAGAAACAGCGCGAGTCAGAGGACAAAAATAAAGACGAGGGCAAGATCGTGAAGAAAGGAAAAGAAGCCCTACTCTCCCCTGATGATCACGACTCCGACAGTCTCGTTGCACGAGATGCTATCCATGGCCCCGAAAATCAGGCTAAATTGGCGCGCTTGCGCAAGGAATTCCCTGATATTTTCTTTGAGAGGATGATGTTTGTACCGGATCTTGAGCCGTTTCCCAGGGACTGGGATACTGAGGTGATAGGATATGTGTGCCATGTAGCCAAACAGTATGAGGTAATGAAAAAGCACGCCGCTAACCTTTCAAATGCCATCCGTCTCCTTGAAACGGACGCGGCCAGATCCAAGGTGAGAATTGAGAATAATGACAGGGCCAGGAGCAAAATGGAAAAAGACTTGGAAGATGCACAGGCCCGTCTGGCTTTAGCTCAGCGAGATGTAGAGAACTACAAGACAGAATTGGAGGAAGCTAGGAAGCATTTTCGTAGCGAGCTAGATTCTAACAGCCAAGAACGATTATCTTTGAAAAAGGAAATAAAGGATCTTAGAATGGCCAATGCTGATTTGAGGACAGCGCAGAGTCATTTTGATGCTGAGAAGGCTGCTTGGGAGAAGGAGAGAAAAGACTTGAAAAACAGTCTTGCGGCTGCCGAGAAAGAAAAGGAGGTATGGAGTGACCAACTTGTTCAGGCTGAGGGGCGAGCGGTTCTTGCGGATGCCGAGGTTATTGCTGCTTTGAAGGACACCGGTGGTGGTTACGGTGATGAGGAGGATGACGTTGTCATTATGGATGAAGTCAAGGGCGATGGTGATGAAACCTTGGCTGATAAACAGACTAAGGAAGAAAAGCAGTTACTTCTTATGAAAGGGGAACAAGACCTAGTATACGTGCCCCCTATCTCTGAAATCGATCCCAAAACAGTGTTTGTCATCAGATTCTCCTCCCGATCAATAACTTCACAACTCGCCTCTCAATCTTCTGGTTCTTCGCCAGAGCCTCTTGTTGATAAGAGGAAGAGGAAAAAAGGTGATCGTTTGGATGTTGACAAGGAGGAGTCGGGGAAGAAGAAGAAGAGCAAGAAGCCAAAATAGCCCCCCAAGCATGAGTAGGATGCAGATGTTAGTTCATATTTTGTTCTTAGGATTTTTAGACTTTCCACTGGCCAGAAAATGTAATTGTGAGAATGGCCCTCACTTTTGTTTAGCTATATTATCTTGTATCCCTGCATCGTAGTAAATAAAAATTGATTTTTGTTGCCTTTAATTTAATATGCAATGTAATGATACCAACTGTGACGACCCCAAACTTCCACGGGTGAAAGCAGGAGAAATCATTTTTGGAATACAACATAAATACAATAAAACAGAACACAGATACAATATAGCAAAGGAGATTCATAGAGTAATAACATTATAGCAGCGGAAAAATATAATGTCATCAATCACAGAAATTCCACAGTCACAGAAAACTAAGATTATTACAATAAGTTTGCAGAAAAGAAATAAGTTTGATGTCTAAAAAGAAAAGAAAAGATGCCAATAGAAACAAAAAGTCTTCAAGCTCCAAGTCATCACCTCTTCTCCCAAGCAGAAATCCAAGAGAGTGAAAATAAGCAGCTTCAAAGAAAAGCTCCAAGCAAAGAATGAACCTGTCTACTTGGCTGCCCATGTAGAAGAGAGGGCACCCAAGTTTGCAAAAAGGTGAAACAAACTATGGGTCAGTCGTGGGACTGGTGTGAGAATTCTTAAATAGATTTACTCGTACTAATAAGGAAAATCCAAAGACCACGCCGCTAGCGCGGAACGGGTTGTACCAATGGATTGCCGTGCATAACTACAGTGTCATAATAAATGATTAAATAAGTCGTCAACAACGCAATGTCTTTTGAAAAATGGAACCACCATAAGACTCAGGTCCCATCACATAATGCAACGCACACCAAGAGGATAGAGTTTTACCTTATAGTGGTTAAACATGCTAAATATGCCAAATACGAAACTAATACTATTATTAGGGTGTATATGTTTTAAAACAATTCAAAGCAATGTATTAATCCTAGGAAGCATAGGTACCATATATTATGCCTCCAATACTAGTAATACAATCAAATCCGTCGGGGTCGTATTGGAAATTTGGGTTTCCATCATGAGTCCAGGCTAGGGAGGACTCCTTACCGATTCGAGACACTCTAGTTAATGCCCCAGGATTACCCGCAGTTAACCCTTGGAAATGGCAGGGCCGGTCCTCACATACAGCTTAGAGGATTAGTTATTCCTAAGTACACGTTTCCCGGTCCTATAGGACCTATCCGAGGCGCCTCATTTCATCATCCTTCAAAAGTAAAATGACTACTAACTAGAAAGAAACGTGCTACTTTCCCTGCATTCCCTTCTCCCTTTTTAGACTCTACCGGTTTGTGAGGCTCGTGAAGTCATGTTCTTCATACCACAAGGTTCTGCTTTTCAACAAGAAACCCTGATCATTGCATCTTAGTATGCCACACCGTCACTCCATACCGTACTATTGATCGTCCGTCACTATATAAACGGGTGTTAAGTAGAGAATAAATTCTCTACCACCAATCGTTTATATATTAACTGAATATCAACAACATAATATTTTGTGGGGTACGATGTCAGACACACCATCCATTTATACCCATGCTCTAGGTCTGAACTAGGGTCAAACCCGTGAAATCAACACGTACGTTTGGGCAATTACCCCGACCCTTGAATTGGGAGCAAACCAATTCAGAGTCTTGATCGTTGTCCATTCGAGGGGAGATTTACGGTCTTCATGCGCCGTCTTCATACTTGAATTCTTGGAATCGTACAATCATTTGGAATGGGATTAACCCGGACTTTCCAAATAATCTCGCATTCATATATTTTGAGAAAAACATATTTCATATCGTTATTTTAATTATATATATAAATATATATATATATATAATTCGTTTAGTTTGTCGTCCCTACGTGCAGCTTACATTTCTCTTAACTTTCACCTTTCTACTTACCTGACAATGTAGTTTAGGATTAGACGATAATTCTTCCCTTTTTAATTCATTATTATTTATTTTATACTTTATAATTTTCATTTAAGAATGTAAATTATAATGTGCCATCCCATTCATTTCTTTATATATATCTTTTCCAATTTCATTATGAACAATGAACATTTTCCTATGGTGTAAGTTCCCTTTTACCTACATTATAAATAATGTTAATGTTCCAATACAGTTCCTTATCTTTCATTTAACATTATAAATAATGTTATTCTTGCATACGTTTCATTTCTTTTATTTACATTATAAATAATGTTAAACCTTACATACAGTTTCTTTTCTTTTATTTAACATTATAAATAATGTTAAACCTTCCTACGGGGTGAATTCTCTTTTTATATACATTATAAAATAATGTTAATACCATACGGTATAAATTCTTATGTGTTAACATTAAAATTAAATGTTAACTTGACATACGATGAAATCTTCTCTTATATTAACATTAAAAATAATGTTAACTACATACAGTGTTATTTTCTTTTTAACATTAACATTAAAATGTTAATATCATACAATGGTGTTATTCTTATAATATAATGCATAAATAAAATGTAATCTCTTTCCTACAGTTAATCCTCTTTAAATTACCATTATAACTAATGTCGATTTCCCATGCATTGTAAATTACTTATTTTTAACATTAAAAATAATGTACTCTTCCTACGATAGAAATACTCTTTTTATTTAACATTTAAAATAATGTTACATGTACATACAATAAATGTTAATGAACCATATAGTGAGTTTTTCTCTTTTATTTTCCATTCCATTAACATTAGAAATAAATGTTAATGAATCATACAATGCATTTTCTATATTTTTAATATAGACAAAAATGTTAAATTATCATATGGTGAAATTTTCTATATAACATTAACAAAAAAAATTTCCATTCAACATACGGTGATTTTTTTTTTTATAATTCTAATATTAATACAAATGAATGTTAATCTCATACGGTGACATTTTCTTAGTACATAACATTAAAAATAATGTTAATTAATCATACGGTGACATTTTCATATTTAACAAAATAAGTATCCATCAATCATACGGTAAATATTTTCATTTTTTTACAAAATGCTATTTTGTCATACGATGCAAATTTATATTTTTATAACATGCCCAAAAATGTTATTTAACATACAATGCAAACTTATATTTTTATAACATGACCAAAAATGTTATTTAACATACAATGCAAACTTATATTTTTATAACATGACCAAAAATGTTATTTAACATACAATGCAAACTTATATTTTTATAACATGACCAAAAATGTTATTTAACATACAATGCAAACTTATATTTTTATAACATGACCAAAAATGTTATTTAACATACAATGCAAACTTATATTTTTATAACATGACCAAAAATGTTATTTACATACAATGCAAACTTATATTTTTATAACATTAAATAAAAATGGCAAAAATACTATTCACATACAATGCATTATTTTCATATTTTACATACAATGCATTATTTTCTAACTTGGACAAAATACTATGCTATACATACAATGCATTATTTTACATACAATGCATTATTTACTTATTCTAACATGACAAAATACTATCTTATGCAAAGCAAATTTCTATTTTTCTATCATGACAAAATACTATTTTATGCAATGCAAATTTCTATTTTTCTATCATGACAAAATACCATTTTATGCAATGCAAATTTCTATTTTAACACAAATTTGTTCATTCAACATACGGTGCTCTTTATTTTAAAATAACACAAATTTGTTCATTCAACATACGGTGCTCTTTATTTTGATAATGAACAAAATATATTCACTTACATACGATGTTTTCTTATTTTGATAATGAACAAAATATTAGCTCATTACATATAGCGGCCAATTCTATTTTGTAAATGAACAAAAATATACTTATCTCAAATGACGACAAATTCTATTTTAAAATATTGACAAAAATGTCAATCAACATACGGTGTTTATTTTCTTATATAAACATTGACAAAAATGTCAATCATCATACGGTGTTTATTTTCTTATTTCATAACATTATAAAATAATGTTAATTTCTTACGATGCATTTTCCTTATTATACATTATAAAATAAATGTAAATTTAACATACGATATATTAACATTAAAAATAAATGTTAATTTAACATGCGATACATTTTCTTCTTAATTACTTCAAAAACAAATGTTATTCTTCATATCAATGCATTTTCATATTTACATATTTCCAATGTAAAATTAAACCCCGTTTTTCATTGCAACTATATTTACAAATTTCAAATGTAAAATCTATCCATCTTATTAAATCAACAAAACATGTACTTTTATATGTTTGCAATAAAAATGTGGTCTTTTGTTTATAACAACAAAATATATAACTTTTTATATAATCAATAAAAATATAATCTTTTTATAAAAACAATAAAATCTCTAACTTTTGTTTCATGTCATATTAACATCGTCCAACTTAAATTTCCTACCTCTATAGTGATTCAAGTTTTCATGTCATACACACATCGCTAATCTTATTTTTCCATGAAACATAACAACAGCAAATATATTCATCGATGCTAAATTTCAGATCTACTATTTCTAATCATTCAAAACATCAACCATACAATTCAAACATCATACTTCATACATCAAATAATAGATCTATAATTAATTTAAATAAAGTGAATACTCACAACATTAGATCTAGCATACATACAGAGGTTTGGTCATAGCTGATTCACATCGCATTTGTTCATAGCAGGTTCACATCGCATAGTATGAATTAAATTAAATTAATTAAAATAGAAATGAACTCTCACCTTGAATTTTTGGCCAAAATTTTACTGTCTCCTTTTCAGCTGCGGTCTGCGCCATCGCGAAGCTCTTAATTTTGTGATTCCAACGCAATTTACGGTTCGTCAAACGGACCTCGTATGAAAGAGTTATGAATTTTTAAAGATCGGGTAATTAAATAATTAATTAATATTCGTGAAAATACCTAAAAATTTCACCATCTCAGAATTGGACAAAATTAGTGTCCACGCGTCCATCTCGTCGCCACGATCCCAACGCACCTGAAATCGTCGATTTTCGACTTCTTATGAGTGAGTTATGCAATTTTAAAGTTCTGGAAATTAATTAAATAATTTAAAAATAAAATAGAAAATACCCTTAGCCCATTGACCGAAAAACACTGTTCACCGCCGAACTTTGACCGCACTTTGCCGCTGCCTCGGGCCACCTGACGCCACGGGACCACCGCCAATGTCTTCGTCTTGGCGAGACGCACCACCACCAGAAAGAGCCGCCCCTAAAGCTTCTCCGATCATCGGGAAATTGCCTAGAAAGGATTTCGCCTCGCGGGTCCCACATGCCGCCTCACACCTCCAAACTGCCTGAAATTTGGCGAGCACCTCCACCTCACGTAGACGAAGAACTTCCGTGTTCGTGACTTCGTCTAATTCTTCCTCGATTCACGGGAATTTCTTGATTTACGTTTTGAGCTTCTGAATTTCGAAAACAGCGAGCTTTAAGACGAGATTCCGGCGAATCCGAGCGCTGTTTGACAAAACCGACTACACCATTAGCTTCGTATCGTCGAGACCTTCGAGAGGACATATAATTTGCTATGGTTTGAAGAGATTTTATTTTCGACAAATTTTAGAGGAAGAGAGAGCCGCCATGGAAATTGAGAAAAATGATGGAAAATAGAAGCGGCTGCTGTGCATTTCGAATTTCAGCCCTAAATCTCAGAAAAAAGATAATATATACCATGGGTTTAATTTTGGTTTGGGCCCAAATATCATTACGTGCCCAATTACTCAATTTTCAACTGTTTTCTTCAATTCAGAAATTCTTATAAATACATGCGAATTTCAAAATTAATAAAATTTTAAACATAATTTTTTCAGGTCATTACGAACCCAACGAACCTGATTTCGTAATTTTCCGATTCCGTAAGAATTTATTATAAATTTCCGAAGTCTGAAAATAGGCTGTATTTCCACTGTAAAAATTATACAGGCCACAAAATAATTCCAAAAATTATAAATTTTATAATTTAACCTTAGTTTAATATTCCGAATCCATAGAAACTGGTTTCGTCGAATTCGGAGTTCGTTTGCAAAAATTCTATTTTTCAGGTGTATATTTTAATATTTAAAAATACCAAAAATAGTGGAATTTTTCCGAAACTCAAAAATATAAGTTCTTATAGTCATTTTTATATGTAAACAATATTCTAAAACCAATGGAGATGGTTTCGGTTCCTAATTCCTTATTCTGCAAAATGTAGCATTTTGGCCCTTATAAATTTCATAGCGACCTTACTAAATATTGAATCGGCCATAACTTTTGATTCCCGTTATGAAATTTCGATTTTTCGGATTCGTTGGAAAGATATTTTTAAATAGATTCCAATATTTTTGGTTTTACTAAAATCCGTTAAATTTTGCATCCTGTATGGTTAGTCAAAGTTCAAGTTTGACTTTTCAAACTACCGCGCCATTTCTAGCTCTTTTTATATTTAAAATTAATTTATTCATTCTAACTTCGATTTGAACCAAATTTGTGATCCTTATTATTTAAAATAGATTATTTTAAATATCAAAACTCATTTAAAATCACTTAAAATAAATTTTAACTTGGCCCCAAAATTCAGGGTCGTTACAGTCTCCCCCACTTAAAAACTTTTCGTCCCCGAAAAGGGAAAAGAAAAATAGAAGAGGAAAAGAGGAAGAATAAACACAGAGAATGTTTTTAACAGAGATGGTACCGTCTATAACATCAGGCTTTCCTCCTCCTTCAGTAAAAGTTGCTACTGAAGAAGTTGGTCCTTTCACTCCTTTATACACATGGGCCACTTGAGCATCGCCACTTCTCTTAGTCTTCTTCGAATGCACGATCAAGGGAAGAGTCAAAACAACTGAAATGGTGATTCTAAAAGATCGAAGGATGAATGAAAAGATGACGATAAAGTGACTGGCTATTATGTATCTCATGAACTGTTCGCCATAGAATATAGTGATTCTATGTAAACGAATTATTATAGATATGTTGTACTCCGCTTTGTAAACCAAAGCTCTGATACCAACTGTGACGACCCCAAACTTCCACGGGTGAAAGCAGAAGAAATCATTTTTGGAATACAACATAAATACAATAAAACAGAACACAGATACAATATAGCAAAGGAGATTCATAGAGTAATAACATTATAGCAGCGGAAAAATATAATGTCATCAATCACAGAAATTCCACAGTCACAGAAAACTAAGATTATTACAACAAGTTTGCAGAAAAGAAATAAGTTTGATGTCTAAAAAGAAAAGAAAAGATGCCAATAGAAACAAAAAGTCTTCAAGCTCCAAGTCATCACCTCTTCTCCCAAGCAGAAATCCAAGAGAGAGAAAATAAGCAGCTTCAAAGAAAAGCTCCAAGCAAAGAATGAACCTGTCTACTTGGCTGCCCGTGTAGAAGAGAGGGCACCCAAGTTTGCAAAAAGGTGAAACAAACTATGGGTCAGTCGTGGGACTGGTGTGAGAATTCTTAAATAGATTTACTCGTACTAATAAGGCAAATCCAAAGACCACGCCGCTAGCGCGGAACGGGTTGTACCAATGGATTGCCGTGCATAACTACAGTGTCATAATAAATGATTAAATAAGTCGTCAACAACGCAATGTCTTTTGAAAAATGGATCCACCATAAGACTCAGGTCCCATCACACAATGCAACGCACACCAAGAGGATAGAGTTTTACCTTTTGGTGGTTAAACATGCTAAATACGCCAAATACGAAACTAATACTATTATTAGGGTGTATATGTTTTAAAACAATTCAAAGCAATGTATTAATCCTAGGAAGCATAGGTACCATATATTATGCCTCCAATACTAGTAATACAATCAAATCCGTCGGGGTCGTATTGGAAATTTGGGTTTCCATCATGAGTCCAGGCTAGGGAGGACTCCTTACCGATTCGAGACACTCTAGTTAATGCCCCAGGATTACCCGCAGTTAACCCTTGGAAATGGCAGGGCCGGTCCTCACATACAGCTTAGAGGATTAGTTATTCCTAAGTACACGTTTCCCGGTTCTATAGGACCTATCCGAGGCGCCTCATTTCATCATCCTTCAAAAGTAAAATGACTACTAACTAGAAAGAAACGTGCTACTTTCCCTGCGTTCCCTTCTCCCTTTTTAGACTCTACCGGTTTGTGAGGCTCGTGAAGTCATGTTCTTCATACCACAAGGTTCTGCTTTTCAACAAGAAACCCTGATCATTGCATCTTAGTATGCCACACCGTCACTCCATACCGTACTATTGATCGTCCGTCACTATATAAACAGGTGTTAAGTAGAGAATAAATTCTCTACCACCAATCGTTTATATATTAACTGAATATCAACAACATAATATTTTGTGGGGTACGATGTCAGACACACCATCCATTTATACCCATGCTCTAGGTCTGAACTAGGGTCAAACCCGTGAAATCAACACGTACGTTTGGGCAATTACCCCGACCCTTGAATTGGGAGCAAACCAATTTAGAGTCTTGATCGTTGTCCATTCGAGGGGAGATTTACGGTCTTCATGCGCCGTCTTCATACTTGAATTCTTGGAATCGTACGATCATTTGGAATGGGATTAACCCGGACTTTCCAAATAATCTCGCATTCATATATTTTGAGAAAAACATATTTCATATTGTTATTTTAATTATATATATAAATATATATATATATATATATATAATTCGTTTAGTTTGTCGTCCCTACGTGCAGCTTACATTTCTCTTAACTTTCACCTTTCTACTTACCTGACAATGTAGTTTAGGATTAGACGATAATTCTTCCCTTTTTAATTCATTATTATTTATTTTATACTTTATAATTTTCATTTAAGAATGTAAATTATAATGTGCCATCCCATTCATTTCTTTATATATATCTTTTCCAATTTCATTATGAACAATGAACATTTTCCTATGGTGTAAGTTCCCTTTTACCTACATTATAAATAATGTTAATGTTCCAATACAGTTCCTTATCTTTCATTTAACATTATAAATAATGTTATTCTTGCATACGTTTCATTTCTTTTATTTACATTATAAATAATGTTAAACCTTACATACAGTTTCTTTTCTTTTATTTAACATTATAAATAATGTTAAACCTTCCTAAGGGGTGAATTCTCTTTTTATATACATTATAAAATAATGTTAATACCATACGGTATAAATTCTTAGGTGTTAACATTAAAATTAAATGTTAACTTGACATACGATGAAATCTTCTCTTATATTAACATTAAAAATAATGTTAACTACATACAGTGTTATTTTCTTTTTAACATTAACATTAAAATGTTAATATCATACAATGGTGTTATTCTTATAATATAATGCATAAATAAAATGTAATCTCTTTCCTACAGTTAATCCTCTTTAAATTACTATTATAACTAATGTCGATTTCCCATGCATTGTAAATTACTTATTTTTAACATTAAAAATAATGTACTCTTCCTACGATAGAAATACTCTTTTTATTTAACATTTAAAATAATGTTACATGTACATACAATAAATGTTAATGAACCATATAGTGAGTTTTTCTCTTTTATTTTCCATTCCATTAACATTAGAAATAAATGTTAATGAATCATACAATGCATTTTCTATATTTTTAATATAGACAAAAATGTTAAATTATCATATGGTGAAATTTTCTATATAACATTAACAAAAAAAATTTCCATTCAACATACGGTGAATTTTTTTTTATAATTCTAATATTAACACAAATGAATGTTAATCTCATACGGTGACATTTTCTTAGTACATAACATTAAAAATAATGTTAATTAATCATACGGTGACATTTTCATATTTAACAAAATAAGTATCCATCAATCATACGGTAAATATTTTCATTTTTTTACAAAATGCTATTTTGTCATACGATGCAAATTTATATTTTTATAACATGCCCAAAAATGTTATTTAACATACAATGCAAACTTATATTTTTATAACATGACCAAAAATGTTATTTAACATACAATGCAAACTTATATTTTTATAACATGACCAAAAATGTTATTTAACATACAATGCAAACTTATATTTTTATAACATGACCAAAAATGTTATTTAACATACAATGCAAACTTATATTTTTATAACATGACCAAAAATGTTATTTAACATACAATGCAAACTTATATTTTTATAACATGACCAAAAATGTTATTTAACATACAATGCAAACTTATATTTTTATAACATGACCAAAAATGTTATTTACATACAATGCAAACTTATATTTTTATAACATTAAATAAAAATGGCAAAAATACTATTCACATACAATGCATTATTTTCATATTTTACATACAATGCATTATTTTCTAATTTGGACAAAATACTATGCTATACATACAATGCATTATTTTACATACAATGCATTATTTACTTATTCTAACATGACAAAATACTATCTTATGCAAAGCAAATTTCTATTTTTCTATCATGACAAAATACTATTTTATGCAATGCAAATTTCTATTTTTCTATCATGACAAAATACCATTTTATGCAATGCAAATTTCTATTTTAACACAAATTTGTTCATTCAACATACGGTGCTCTTTATTTTAAAATAACACAAATTTGTTCATTCAACATACGGTGCTCTTTATTTTGATAATGAACAAAATATATTCACTTACATACGATGTTTTCTTATTTTGATAATGAACAAAATATTAGTTCATTACATATAGCGGCCAATTCTATTTTGTAAATGAACAAAAATATACTTATCTCAAATGGCGACAAATTCTATTTTAAAATATTGACAAAAATGTCAATCAACATACGGTGTTTATTTTCTTATATAAACATTGACAAAAATGTCAATCATCATACGGTGTTTATTTTCTTATTTCATAACATTATAAAATAATGTTAATTTCTTACGATGCATTTTCCTTATTATACATTATAAAATAAATGTAAATTTAACATACGATATATTAACATTAAAAATAAATGTTAATTTAACATGCGATACATTTTCTTCTTAATTACTTTAAAAACAAATGTTATTCTTCATATCAATGCATTTTCATATTTACATATTTCCAATGTAAAATTAAACCCCGTTTTTCATTGCAACTATATTTACAAATTTCAAATGTAAAATCTATCCATCTTATTAAATCAACAAAACATATACTTTTATATGTTTGCAATAAAAATGTGGTCTTTTGTTTATAACAACAAAATATATAACTTTTTATATAATCAATAAAAATATAATCTTTTTATAAAAACAATAAAATCTCTAACTTTTGTTTCATGTCATATTAACATCGTCCAACTTAAATTTCCTACCTCTATAGTGATTCAAGTTTTCATGTCATACACACATCGCTAATCTTATTTTTCCATGAAACATAACAACAGCAAATATATTCATCGATGCTAAATTTCAGATCTACTATTTCTAATCATTCAAAACATCAACCATACAATTCAAACATCATACTTCATACATCAAATAATAGATCTATAATTAATTTAAATAAAGTGAATACTCACAACATTAGATCTAGCATACATACAGAGGTTTGGTCATAGCTGATTCACATCGCATTTGTTCATAGCAGGTTCACATCGCATAGTATGAATTAAATTAAATTAATTAAAATAGAAATGAACTCTCACCTTGAATTTTTGGCCAAAATTTTACTGTCTCCTTTTCAGCTGCGGTCTGCGCCATCGCGAAGCTCTTAATTTTGTGATTCCAACGCAATTTACGGTTCGTCAAACGGACCTCGTATGAAAGAGTTATGAATTTTTAAAGATCGGGTAATTAAATAATTAATTAATATTCGTGAAAATACCTAAAAATTTCACCGTCTCAGAATTGGACAAAATTAGTGTCCACGCGTCCATCTCGTCGCCACGATCCCAACGCACCTGAAATCGTCGATTTTCGACTTCGTATGAGTGAGTTATGCAATTTTAAAGTTCTGGAAATTAATTAAATAATTTAAAAATAAAATAGAAAATACCCTCAGCCCATTGACCGAAAAACACTGTTCACCGCCGAACTTTGACCGCACTTTGCCGCTGCCTCGGGCCACCTGACGCCACGGGACCACCGCCAATGTCTTCGTCTTGGCGAGACGCACCACCACCAGAAAGAGCCGCCCCTAAAGCTTCTCCGATCATCGGGAAATCGCCTAGAAAGGATTTCGCCTCGCGGGTCCCACAGGCCGCCTCACACCTCCAAACTGCCTGAAATTTGGCGAGCACCTCCACCTCACGTAGACGAAGAACTTCCGTGTTCGTGACTTCGTCTAATTCTTCCTCGATTCACGGGAATTTCTTGATTTACGTTTTGAGCTTCTGAATTTCGAAAACAGCGAGCTTTAAGACGAGATTCCGGCGAATCCGAGCGCTGTTTGACAAAACCGACTACACCATTAGCTTCGTATCGTCGAGACCTTCGAGAGGACATATAATTTGCTATGGTTTGAAGAGATTTTATTTTCGACAAATTTTAGAGGAAGAGAGAGCCGCCATGGAAATTGAGAAAAATGATGGAAAATAGAAGCGGCTGCTGTGCATTTCGAATTTCAGCCCTAAATCTCAGAAAAAAGATAATATATACCATGGGTTTAATTTTGGTTTGGGCCCAAATATCATTACGTGCCCAATTACTCAATTTTCAACTGTTTTCTTCAATTCAGAAATTCTTATAAATACATGCGAATTTCAAAATTAATAAAATTTTAAACATAATTTTTTCAGGTCATTACGAACCCAACGAACCTGATTTCGTAATTTTCCGATTCCGTAAGAATTTATTATAAATTTCCGAAGTCTGAAAATAGGCTGTATTTCCACTGTAAAAATTATACAGGCCACAAAATAATTCCAAAAATTATAAATTTTATAATTTAACCTTAGTTTAATATTCCGAATCCATAGAAACTGGTTTCGTCGAATTCGGAGTTCGTTTGCAAAAATTCTATTTTTCAGGTGTATATTTTAATATTTAAAAATACCAAAAATAGTGGAATTTTTCCGAAACTCAAAAATATAAGTTCTTATAGTCATTTTTATATGTAAACAATATTCTAAAACCAATGGAGATGGTTTCGGTTCCTAATTCCTTATTCTGCAAAATGTAGCATTTTGGCCCTTATAAATTTCATAGCGACCTTACTAAATATTGAATCGGCCATAACTTTTGATTCCCGTTATGAAATTTCGATTTTTCGGATTCGTTGGAAAGATATTTTTAAATAGATTCCAATATTTTTGGTTTTACTAAAATCCGTTAAATTTTGCATCCTGTATGGTTAGTCAAAGTTCAAGTTTGACTTTTCAAACTACCGCGCCATTTCTAGCTCTTTTTATATTTAAAATTAATTTATTCATTCTAACTTCGATTTGAACCAAATTTGTGATCCTTATTATTTAAAATAGATTATTTTAAATATCAAAACTCATTTAAAATCACTTAAAATAAATTTTAACTTGGCCCCAAAATTCAGGGTCGTTACAGTCTCCCCCACTTAAAAACTTTTCGTCCCCGAAAAGGGAAAAGAAAAATA
Organism: Allium sativum; assembly: GCA_030737875.1. Lineage (NCBI taxonomy): Eukaryota > Viridiplantae > Streptophyta > Magnoliopsida > Asparagales > Amaryllidaceae > Allium > Allium sativum. The sequence continues at coordinate 100,377,407 of CM060911.1, read as the reverse complement.
GAAGAGGAAAAGAGGAAGAATAAACACAGAGAATGTTTTTAACAGAGATGGTACCGTCTATAACATCAGGCTTTCCTCCTCCTTCAGTAAAAGTTGCTACTGAAGAAGTTGGTCCTTTCACTCCTTTATACACATGGGCCACTTGAGCATCGCCACTTCTCTTAGTCTTCTTCGAATGCACGATCAAGGGAAGAGTCAAAACAACTGAAATGGTGATTCTAAAAGATCGAAGGATGAATGAAAAGATGACGATAAAGTGACTGGCTATTATGTATCTCATGAACTGTTCGCCATAGAATATAGTGATTCTATGTAAACGAATTATTATAGATATGTTGTACTCCGCTTTGTAAACCAAAGCTCTGATACCAACTGTGACGACCCCAAACTTCCACGGGTGAAAGCAGAAGAAATCATTTTTGGAATACAACATAAATACAATAAAACAGAACACAGATACAATATAGCAAAGGAGATTCATAGAGTAATAACATTATAGCAGCGGAAAAATATAATGTCATCAATCACAGAAATTCCACAGTCACAGAAAACTAAGATTATTACAACAAGTTTGCAGAAAAGAAATAAGTTTGATGTCTAAAAAGAAAAGAAAAGATGCCAATAGAAACAAAAAGTCTTCAAGCTCCAAGTCATCACCTCTTCTCCCAAGCAGAAATCCAAGAGAGAGAAAATAAGCAGCTTCAAAGAAAAGCTCCAAGCAAAGAATGAACCTGTCTACTTGGCTGCCCGTGTAGAAGAGAGGGCACCCAAGTTTGCAAAAAGGTGAAACAAACTATGGGTCAGTCGTGGGACTGGTGTGAGAATTCTTAAATAGATTTACTCGTACTAATAAGGCAAATCCAAAGACCACGCCGCTAGCGCGGAACGGGTTGTACCAATGGATTGCCGTGCATAACTACAGTGTCATAATAAATGATTAAATAAGTCGTCAACAACGCAATGTCTTTTGAAAAATGGATCCACCATAAGACTCAGGTCCCATCACACAATGCAACGCACACCAAGAGGATAGAGTTTTACCTTTTGGTGGTTAAACATGCTAAATACGCCAAATACGAAACTAATACTATTATTAGGGTGTATATGTTTTAAAACAATTCAAAGCAATGTATTAATCCTAGGAAGCATAGGTACCATATATTATGCCTCCAATACTAGTAATACAATCAAATCCGTCGGGGTCGTATTGGAAATTTGGGTTTCCATCATGAGTCCAGGCTAGGGAGGACTCCTTACCGATTCGAGACACTCTAGTTAATGCCCCAGGATTACCCGCAGTTAACCCTTGGAAATGGCAGGGCCGGTCCTCACATACAGCTTAGAGGATTAGTTATTCCTAAGTACACGTTTCCCGGTTCTATAGGACCTATCCGAGGCGCCTCATTTCATCATCCTTCAAAAGTAAAATGACTACTAACTAGAAAGAAACGTGCTACTTTCCCTGCGTTCCCTTCTCCCTTTTTAGACTCTACCGGTTTGTGAGGCTCGTGAAGTCATGTTCTTCATACCACAAGGTTCTGCTTTTCAACAAGAAACCCTGATCATTGCATCTTAGTATGCCACACCGTCACTCCATACCGTACTATTGATCGTCCGTCACTATATAAACAGGTGTTAAGTAGAGAATAAATTCTCTACCACCAATCGTTTATATATTAACTGAATATCAACAACATAATATTTTGTGGGGTACGATGTCAGACACACCATCCATTTATACCCATGCTCTAGGTCTGAACTAGGGTCAAACCCGTGAAATCAACACGTACGTTTGGGCAATTACCCCGACCCTTGAATTGGGAGCAAACCAATTTAGAGTCTTGATCGTTGTCCATTCGAGGGGAGATTTACGGTCTTCATGCGCCGTCTTCATACTTGAATTCTTGGAATCGTACGATCATTTGGAATGGGATTAACCCGGACTTTCCAAATAATCTCGCATTCATATATTTTGAGAAAAACATATTTCATATTGTTATTTTAATTATATATATAAATATATATATATATATATATAATTCGTTTAGTTTGTCGTCCCTACGTGCAGCTTACATTTCTCTTAACTTTCACCTTTCTACTTACCTGACAATGTAGTTTAGGATTAGACGATAATTCTTCCCTTTTTAATTCATTATTATTTATTTTATACTTTATAATTTTCATTTAAGAATGTAAATTATAATGTGCCATCCCATTCATTTCTTTATATATATCTTTTCCAATTTCATTATGAACAATGAACATTTTCCTATGGTGTAAGTTCCCTTTTACCTACATTATAAATAATGTTAATGTTCCAATACAGTTCCTTATCTTTCATTTAACATTATAAATAATGTTATTCTTGCATACGTTTCATTTCTTTTATTTACATTATAAATAATGTTAAACCTTACATACAGTTTCTTTTCTTTTATTTAACATTATAAATAATGTTAAACCTTCCTAAGGGGTGAATTCTCTTTTTATATACATTATAAAATAATGTTAATACCATACGGTATAAATTCTTAGGTGTTAACATTAAAATTAAATGTTAACTTGACATACGATGAAATCTTCTCTTATATTAACATTAAAAATAATGTTAACTACATACAGTGTTATTTTCTTTTTAACATTAACATTAAAATGTTAATATCATACAATGGTGTTATTCTTATAATATAATGCATAAATAAAATGTAATCTCTTTCCTACAGTTAATCCTCTTTAAATTACTATTATAACTAATGTCGATTTCCCATGCATTGTAAATTACTTATTTTTAACATTAAAAATAATGTACTCTTCCTACGATAGAAATACTCTTTTTATTTAACATTTAAAATAATGTTACATGTACATACAATAAATGTTAATGAACCATATAGTGAGTTTTTCTCTTTTATTTTCCATTCCATTAACATTAGAAATAAATGTTAATGAATCATACAATGCATTTTCTATATTTTTAATATAGACAAAAATGTTAAATTATCATATGGTGAAATTTTCTATATAACATTAACAAAAAAAATTTCCATTCAACATACGGTGAATTTTTTTTTATAATTCTAATATTAACACAAATGAATGTTAATCTCATACGGTGACATTTTCTTAGTACATAACATTAAAAATAATGTTAATTAATCATACGGTGACATTTTCATATTTAACAAAATAAGTATCCATCAATCATACGGTAAATATTTTCATTTTTTTACAAAATGCTATTTTGTCATACGATGCAAATTTATATTTTTATAACATGCCCAAAAATGTTATTTAACATACAATGCAAACTTATATTTTTATAACATGACCAAAAATGTTATTTAACATACAATGCAAACTTATATTTTTATAACATGACCAAAAATGTTATTTAACATACAATGCAAACTTATATTTTTATAACATGACCAAAAATGTTATTTAACATACAATGCAAACTTATATTTTTATAACATGACCAAAAATGTTATTTAACATACAATGCAAACTTATATTTTTATAACATGACCAAAAATGTTATTTAACATACAATGCAAACTTATATTTTTATAACATGACCAAAAATGTTATTTACATACAATGCAAACTTATATTTTTATAACATTAAATAAAAATGGCAAAAATACTATTCACATACAATGCATTATTTTCATATTTTACATACAATGCATTATTTTCTAATTTGGACAAAATACTATGCTATACATACAATGCATTATTTTACATACAATGCATTATTTACTTATTCTAACATGACAAAATACTATCTTATGCAAAGCAAATTTCTATTTTTCTATCATGACAAAATACTATTTTATGCAATGCAAATTTCTATTTTTCTATCATGACAAAATACCATTTTATGCAATGCAAATTTCTATTTTAACACAAATTTGTTCATTCAACATACGGTGCTCTTTATTTTAAAATAACACAAATTTGTTCATTCAACATACGGTGCTCTTTATTTTGATAATGAACAAAATATATTCACTTACATACGATGTTTTCTTATTTTGATAATGAACAAAATATTAGTTCATTACATATAGCGGCCAATTCTATTTTGTAAATGAACAAAAATATACTTATCTCAAATGGCGACAAATTCTATTTTAAAATATTGACAAAAATGTCAATCAACATACGGTGTTTATTTTCTTATATAAACATTGACAAAAATGTCAATCATCATACGGTGTTTATTTTCTTATTTCATAACATTATAAAATAATGTTAATTTCTTACGATGCATTTTCCTTATTATACATTATAAAATAAATGTAAATTTAACATACGATATATTAACATTAAAAATAAATGTTAATTTAACATGCGATACATTTTCTTCTTAATTACTTTAAAAACAAATGTTATTCTTCATATCAATGCATTTTCATATTTACATATTTCCAATGTAAAATTAAACCCCGTTTTTCATTGCAACTATATTTACAAATTTCAAATGTAAAATCTATCCATCTTATTAAATCAACAAAACATATACTTTTATATGTTTGCAATAAAAATGTGGTCTTTTGTTTATAACAACAAAATATATAACTTTTTATATAATCAATAAAAATATAATCTTTTTATAAAAACAATAAAATCTCTAACTTTTGTTTCATGTCATATTAACATCGTCCAACTTAAATTTCCTACCTCTATAGTGATTCAAGTTTTCATGTCATACACACATCGCTAATCTTATTTTTCCATGAAACATAACAACAGCAAATATATTCATCGATGCTAAATTTCAGATCTACTATTTCTAATCATTCAAAACATCAACCATACAATTCAAACATCATACTTCATACATCAAATAATAGATCTATAATTAATTTAAATAAAGTGAATACTCACAACATTAGATCTAGCATACATACAGAGGTTTGGTCATAGCTGATTCACATCGCATTTGTTCATAGCAGGTTCACATCGCATAGTATGAATTAAATTAAATTAATTAAAATAGAAATGAACTCTCACCTTGAATTTTTGGCCAAAATTTTACTGTCTCCTTTTCAGCTGCGGTCTGCGCCATCGCGAAGCTCTTAATTTTGTGATTCCAACGCAATTTACGGTTCGTCAAACGGACCTCGTATGAAAGAGTTATGAATTTTTAAAGATCGGGTAATTAAATAATTAATTAATATTCGTGAAAATACCTAAAAATTTCACCGTCTCAGAATTGGACAAAATTAGTGTCCACGCGTCCATCTCGTCGCCACGATCCCAACGCACCTGAAATCGTCGATTTTCGACTTCGTATGAGTGAGTTATGCAATTTTAAAGTTCTGGAAATTAATTAAATAATTTAAAAATAAAATAGAAAATACCCTCAGCCCATTGACCGAAAAACACTGTTCACCGCCGAACTTTGACCGCACTTTGCCGCTGCCTCGGGCCACCTGACGCCACGGGACCACCGCCAATGTCTTCGTCTTGGCGAGACGCACCACCACCAGAAAGAGCCGCCCCTAAAGCTTCTCCGATCATCGGGAAATCGCCTAGAAAGGATTTCGCCTCGCGGGTCCCACAGGCCGCCTCACACCTCCAAACTGCCTGAAATTTGGCGAGCACCTCCACCTCACGTAGACGAAGAACTTCCGTGTTCGTGACTTCGTCTAATTCTTCCTCGATTCACGGGAATTTCTTGATTTACGTTTTGAGCTTCTGAATTTCGAAAACAGCGAGCTTTAAGACGAGATTCCGGCGAATCCGAGCGCTGTTTGACAAAACCGACTAACCATTAGCTTCGTATCGTCGAGACCTTCGAGAGGACATATAATTTGCTATGGTTTGAAGAGATTTTATTTTCGACAAATTTTAGAGGAAGAGAGAGCCGCCATGGAAATTGAGAAAAATGATGGAAAATAGAAGCGGTTGCTGTGCATTTCGAATTTCAGCCCTAAATCTCAGAAAAAAGATAATATATACCATGGGTTTAATTTTGGTTTGGGCCCAAATATCATTACGTGCCCAATTACTCAATTTTCAACTGTTTTCTTCAATTCAGAAATTCTTATAAATACATGCGAATTTCAAAATTAATAAAATTTTAAACATAATTATTTCAGGTCATTACGAACCCAACGAACCTGATTTCGTAATTTTCCGATTCCGTAAGAATTTATTATAAATTTCCGAAGTCTGAAAATAGGCTGTATTTCCACTGTAAAAATTATACAGGCCACAAAATAATTCCAAAAATTATAAATTTTATAATTTAACCTTAGTTTAATATTCCGAATCCATAGAAACTGGTTTCGTTGAATTCGGAGTTCGTTTGCAAAAATTCTATTTTTTAGGTGTATATTTTATTATTTAAAAATACCAAAAATAGTGGAATTTTTCCGAAACTCAAAAATATAAGTTCTTATAGTCATTTTTATATGTAAACAATATTCTAAAACCAATGGAGATGGTTTCGGTTCCTAATTCCTTATTCTGCAAAATGTAGCATTTTGGCCCTTATAAATTTCATAGCGACCTTTCTAAATATTGAATTGGCCATAACTTTTGATTCCCGTTATGAAATTTCGATTTTTCGGATTCGTTGGAAAGATATTTTTAAATAGATTCCAATATTTTTGGTTTTACTAAAATCCGTTAAATTTTGCATCCTGTATGGTTAGTCAAAGTTCAAGTTTGACTTTTCAAACTACCGCGCCATTTCTAGCTCTTTTTATATTTAAAATTAATTTATTCACTCTAACTTCGATTTGAACCAAATTTGTGATCCTTATTATTTAAAATAGATTATTTTAAATATCAAAATTCATTTAAAATAACTTAAAATAAATTTTAACTTGGCCCCAAAATTCAGGGTCGTTACACCAAGTTCCTTGCAGCTCTGTGCAACCTCCTGAGTAGCCAACATAACGGCATGAAGGGATGATTCGTCTTGGTCGACCTTGACTTTCATCCTTGTCGTGATATGAATAGGAGTTTCCCTTCAAGACAAATCAGTCACATAAAAAGGGGGAAGGAACTAAACCTGCAAACCTGCAATTTTAATTTATCGCATTAGCCACAAATATTTAAACCATAATTAATCGAAAATTAAATCATGAATCGCATTAGCGAAAATTTAAAATTTCTGTGTAGAGATGTGATGTGTGTGTATATGCCCCCAATCAATCATTTAATATGATGCCTGGTCAGGGCTTATTAATGATTGATTAGAGTCATGTGTGTTGCCCCCTATTATGAAAGGTGAGGGGAAAGGATTCTTTTAGCGCTAAATTTCTAACAATTTTATACTCTCCCGATCCTTCAGCGGGTTAGCTCGTTTCAGGTCTGCTCTCTGATCCATCAGCGGGTTAGAAATTCTGGGGGCGCTAAATCTCTGGCGCCTTTATACTCTCCCGATCCTTCAGCGGGTTAAAGTGGTGGCAAGGCGGTTTTATCATGGTGCACCTTCACGCCTTGCGAACGTCATCTTCGCGTCCTTTATACTCTCTCCTGATTCTGGGGAGTTAGAGTTTGATCGTGGGGTGATTTACTTTGCCGCACCTTGTGGTCCTCGATTATGGTTCCCCTTTCACCTTGTGGCATAATGCATTGGATGTTCCAATATTGCTGCATAATCTGTGACAAACTAAAAAAAAAACAATAATTTATATTAATTGAGATAAAGCAAATAGGTAATGGTGCAGTAAAGGTAAATGACACACGATATTTTTATAGTGGTTCGGTCGAATCATGACCTACGTCCACTTTATAATCTTTTGTTCAAGTAACTAGATTATTCTATGCAAGTCGTGCCTTTTTACATGGTCCTAAAAACAAAAGAATGAAACTGACGATTTCACGTCAAGTAAGGCCGCAAATGCTGGGCGTTCCACACTTTGGGGATTTTGTCTCCATCTGTGGTTGCTAGCTTGAAGGTCCCATTATCAAGTCTTCGCAGGATGGAATATGGTCCTTCCCATTTCGGACCCATATGCACTGAGTATGGGAAGACACGTTTTAGAACCAAGTCTCCGGGTTCAAAGGTTCGTGCTTGGACTTTCTTGTTGTAATATCGAGCTATCTACTGCTTATGTCTTAAGGCACGTAAATCGGCTTCGTCCATCTTCTCTTCGATCGTGTCCAAGGATTCAAGGAGCAACTCGTTGTTGGTCATCGGGTCGTAATAGGTGACTCGGTGCGAAGGTACCTCTAACTCGACCGGGATGACCGCTTCAGTTCCAAAGGCGAGAGAAAATGGTGTATGGCCCGTTGCCGATTTATAGGTCGTTCTATAGGCCCATAGTGCCAAGGGCAATTCATCGACCCACATGGCCTTGGCCCGGTTCAATCTCTTCTTCAGGATGGATTTAATTGCTTTATTTGCCACCTCCACTTGGCCGTTCACTTGCGGATGTGCCACATAGGTGTACCTTTTCTCGATGTGGTATTTCCGGCAAAAATGTCTAAACTCGGTGCTGTCAAACTGAGTTCCATTATCCGTTATGACGATTCTTGGGATCCCAAATCGGCATATGATGTTTCTAACAACGAAGCTGATTACTCGCTCGGTTGTTATTGTGGTTAATGGCTCTGCTTCTACCTATTTGGTAAAATAATCCACGGCTACGATAGCGAATTTTGCTCTGCCCTTTTCTATGGGGAGGCTTATAATGATATCAATTCCCCATATAGCGAAGGGACACGGACTCGTCACCATCTTCAGCTGGCTTGATGGGGCCCTATGGATCTTAGAAAATCTCTGGCAGGCGTCACAACGTCGCGCATATTTGGCCGCATCCATATTTACGGTTGGCCAGAAATAACCATATCGTATTATTTTCTTTGCCAACGTTTGGCCTCCCATGTGATCTCCACATTCGCCTTCATGTACTTCTTGCAATACGCGCTGAATGTCGTTGTGAGCAATACACCGGAGGAGGGGCATTGAAAATCCTTGTCTATACAGGACTCCCTCTTGCAACACATATCGAGAGGCCTTCCGAATTATTGCACGCCTCTCACTTTTCTTCGTAGGGAGTGTTCTATACATTAGGAAATTCTTCAAAGGAGTCATCCACGACTCCCTTTCAGTTTCAACATCTAGTACCGGATCAACTTCCATCTGATCTATACTAGGTGACTGTAAGACTTCCATTGGGACCAGTTCTGTATTTTCAGGGCTGTCAGAACTGGCCATTTTCGCCAATTTATCCGCTTTTTGGTTCTCTGCTCGAAGAATGTGGGATATGGTGTGATGGTCAAAACCATCCAGCAACTTTTTCACTTTTTCTAAATATAATATCAGCCTAGGACTTTTGGCCTGGAATTTTCCTATGACCTGGTTCACAACTATTTTGGAATCGCAAAAGATGTCTAACTTCGCAATCTTCAACTCCTTTGCGAGTTTCAAACCAGCAATTAGGGCTTCGTATTCTGAGTCATTGGTAGTGTCGCGGAACTCCAATCTGAGAGCATAGTATATCGGCCGGTTTTCTGGAGTTTCGAGCACCACTCCGGAACCAGATCGTCTATCGTTCTTTGCTCCGTCAGTGAACAACTTCCAGGCACTGGGATCGAGGTGTAGCCTTGGCGGATCGACTTCTTCGCTTATTGTGTCATCCTCTGGGATGGTAAACTCTGCCAGCACTTGCCCCCTTATTAATCGTCGGGGTTGAAAATTCAAATCGAACTGACTTAGTTTAATGTTCCACTTAAGTAATCTTCCCGAAGCCTCTGGCCTTTGAAGAACTTGTTTTAACGGGTGATCAGTGTATATAGTAATCGGGTGAGCTTGAAAATAGTGGCTAAGCTTCCTTGATGCAATCAACAAACTGTACGTAAGCTTTTCTATCCTCGGATAACTTCGTTCAGCTGCCGCCAACTTCTTACTCATATAATATACTGGTCTTTGCACCTTATCTTCTTCCCTAACCAAAACTGAACTGATCGCATTAGATGACACTGCTAAATATACGAATAATTCTTCATGATCTACGGGTTTAGACATAATCGGGGTTTTTTCTAAATGATTCAAGATATTCTGGAATGCTTCAATACAATTAGGGGTCCATTCGAAGTTGCGCTTTCCTCGCTTTATTAATTCGAAGAATGGGATACATTTATCTATAGCTTTAGAGATAAATCTACTCAATGCCGCTACTTTCCCTACGAGGCTTTGCACATCTTTAATCTGTCTAGGTTTCTGAATATTCCGGATTGCTGTGATCTGGTCTGGATTAATCTCGATCCCACGCGAATTGACGGTAAATCCTAAAAAAATTCCCGATGCTACCCCAAATGAACATTTCAAAGGGTTTAATTTCATTCCATAATTCCGGAGAATTTCAAACATTTCTGCTAAATCGGCAGTATGGTCGGATGATTGTTTGGACTTCACTAATATGTCATCGACGTACACCTCCATCGTCTTCCCAATCTGGTTGTAAAACATCCCATTGACCAATCGCTGATATGTAGCACCGGCGTTCTTCAAGCCAAATGGCATCACTACATAGCAATACGTCCCAAATCTGTAATGAAGCTTGTGTGTTCTTTGTCTGGGACGTATATAAGGATCTGATTGTATCCCGAATAAGCATCCATGAAAGAGAGGAGTTCATGGCCAGCTGTCGAATCCACCAGCTGGTCAATTCTTTGCAATGGAAAACTATCCTTTGGGCAAGCTTTATTCAGGTCCGAGAAGTCAATATAGGTGCGCCACTTTCCATTGGCCTTTTTTACCAAGACCGGGTTGGAAATCCAATCTGGATATGTTGAGTCTCTAATGAACCCATTACTTCTCAATTTCTCAACTTCCTCTTTCAAAGCAGCTGACCTCTTCGGGCCAAGCATTCGCCTTTTCTGTTTGATAGGAGGATGCTTCGGGTTGATGCTTAGCGAATGACTCATGATCGAAGGAGATATCCCACACATATCTGAGTGGGTCCAAGCGAATACATCTAAATTGGCTTTCAAGAAATCCGTTAGCTCTCTGGCTTGAATAGGGTCTAACTGGGATCCAATCTTCAGGACCTTCTCTGGGTCTCCATCATCGATAGGAATATCCACAGTTGTTTCATTGGGAGTCGCCATTCTACCCCCAGGCTCTTCGTCCTCTCTGGGATCTATGTACTCGGGAAGTTCTCTGGACGACTCTCCCATAGCTATTTTCTTTAGTTGTTATAACGTTTCCTCCTTTGCCGGGGAGGAAGCGCCTTCGGTCTCTACGTCTTTTCCTTTGCGGAGCTTCTTCAACTCTGTAATGTAGCATGCTCGGGCCACGACTCGATCTCCTCTTATTATACCTATACCAGCTTCAGTCGGGAAATTCATTAATAAACACCAAGGGGCTATACAAGCTCTGAACTTTGCTAGGGCCGGTCGGCCAAAAATGCGTTGTATGGGGATTCGACGTGCAAAACCACAAAAGGAAGGATTCTTACTCTCTGGCGCTCCCCTTCCCCAAGGGTTATCGACAACTCTACATATCCCATTGGAGCAGTTGAGGCTCCATTGAATCCACGTATCCACCCTTCGCATGGTTTTAAATCCTTCGGCTCAAGTTTCATTTGGTCGAATGTTTTCATGAACAAAATGTTGACCGAGCTTCGGTTATCTACTAGAACTTTATGGACTATGGCCGGACCAATTACGGCTGTGATTACCAAGGGATCCTCAGTTGGGGAGTGAACGCCAATGCTATCTCTGTCGTTAAAGATGATGTCATCATTCATTGTCTTAGGTTGTTTGACTAGAGCAATGTCCTCAGGGTTACTGCCTTCTCCTGCCATGAGGGGTTGTTTAGCTGCATTGACATACTGGTCCGTTGTCCTAAAGCTATGCCCGGCCAGATGAAGCCCTCCTACTATGGTGTTAATGATGATGTTCTTCCCTGTTTGCTGAGGGGTCAGCCGGGGTGTAGACTTGCTCTGATTCTGATTCTGGTTTTGATTTTGGTTTGGGATCGATGCGGCTTGCCCTCTGTCTCTGGGAGTGACCCTGTACTCATCGATTTTTCCTTCTCGGAGTAGCCTCTCGACCAAGTCTCTCAGGTGACGGCATTCATTTGTGGAATGACCATGGATTTGGTGAAATAGACAGAACTTTCCGGTTTCGCGCTCTTTGTCTGTCGACTCTCTCGGGGGAGGACTTTTGTATGGAAGGACATTATAGGTATCCATGAAGATATTCTCCAATGTATCATTTAACGTTGTGAAACTCTCAAATGGCCTGGGTTGAGATATTCTCTGAGAATCATTTCCTCGGTTTCTCTTCCGATTATTGCTATTATTTTTTCCCGGTTGGCGACCATTTCCTTGATTTTTATTCCCAACATTGACTTCAACCTTTCCTGAGCTATCTCCTGTCTGCTTGATGGCCACATTGCTCTGGATATCTTCCTTATCAGTAGCCTTCCTTTTTCGATTAGCATATATCTCTTCCTGTCGTAAACGGACATTAGCTTTTTCATAAAATATTTCTCTGGTCGGCGGTGGTTTGCCGGCCATATATCTTCCAAACTCAGTATCCTTATCGACATCGTCAATTAAGGCCATCAACACAGTTTGCTCATGCGGATCTTTAACTTCTATGACTGCTAAATTAAACGATCCAAGTACGAACTTAAGATTTCGTCCGGTCGCTGCTTAATAAGAGATAGCTCAATCACATTCTTAGATCTCTGAGCGTGAAGGCAGAATTGGTTCACGAACTTCTCACTCAATTCCCTGAAACTGGATATCGACCGAGCTGGCAAGCTGGTAAACCACACTAATGCCATATCTTCCAAAAATATAGGGAATGCCTTACACTTTATCTCGTCTGTAGCTGCGGCGGCATTCATGGACCAGGAATATCGCATCAGATGCTGGATTGGGTCAGATTTGCCCGCATAGCGATTCATTGTCGGCATATTAAAACGTCTCGGGAATGTGACCTCAAATATATCATCGGTAAAAGGCGTATGACTATGATCTATGCCCCAATCTTCATCCCTATACCCTCGGCTAGCTATCATGTTTTCCCTGATCATTGCTTCAACATCCGCCCGGGTCAAGGTGGACTCAGGATCAACACTTCTTGCCCGATTGGCTTCTTCAGCATTTCTTAGACGTGCAGCTACAAAGTCTGGGATTCGGGCGGAGCTTCCTTGCCCCTTGTTGCCGAGGTCAACTAAGCGACGAGCGGGGGGGATTGGGTCGATTCTGAGCAGGGTCAACCATGTTTCCATTCCGCAGTGGTAAAGAGGTTCATTCAAGTTACGATTGCTAGTTCCCTGGTTAAGCACTTCCTCTTCCCGAGATCGAAGTTGCTCTATGTTCTCAGCCCTTTCTAGCGGGGGCCAACGTCGGTTTCTTCAGGGCTCCTCAGACGAGGATGTGTGTTCCGGGGAAGGAAGACGGGTTGGTGAGGAAACCCTCTGCCTTATGAGGTCGTCAATTCGCCTGTCCATAGCAGTCAGATTCTGTCACAATACTGAACTCTCTTGCCGCTGAGCAGCTAACTCGTCAATTAATCTTTACCACATGTCAATAATGCGAGAGAGATCCTCTTCAGTAGCCAGGGCAGAAGGGTCAAATTGGTCGCCAACATTCTCTCTTATACGTAAAGAGCTTGACCCAGGTCGAGTAGATGTACCAGCATGGGAGGATCGAGCCATAACCTCCTTTCCGGGTCGGGTCGTGGTCTGCTTGTCTTTTGGATCGCAGGATCCTTACCTCGATGGCTCAGAGCGCCCCCCTGGGATCGGATCGTGGAAGTGTTATAGGGACGGTTCACGACGAGGTCATGGGAGCGTGTGGCAACTCCTTCAGCTGGTTGAATCGCGATCCCCTCAACGGATCAGTTCGCCCCCTCCTCTCGGCGATCCGTGACCTCCTCCTCGGGCTGCTCGTGCACACTTTCTTCAATTGCTTCATTTTCAGTTTCATTCGCCAACGAAGCTCATACTTCCTTAGACTTCTTTCCAGCCATGATATCTGAATTTCGCTGGAATCTTCAAAAACTGAAACAATGAAGTTTTGGACTGTTTTCTTCGGACTTGAGTATCCAAACAACGGAACAACAATCCAATGTACTAAAATTCATTCTCAGTGAAAACACCAAAATATTAGATCCAAAATTGGGTCTAACACCCAAGTTGCTCCAATTTATGAAGAATTATAACTGAAATATAAAGAAAAAGCAGAAAAGACATGAGATTTATAGTGGTTCGGCGTTAACGAGCCTACGTCCACTTTATATGTTGTTGATTATATGCTGAATGCAGGTACAATCAATGATTTCACTCAATCTCACTCTTAAAACTGTGATTCTCTCAATAATTTCGAGATAACTTTAAATAGAAACAATGGAGGTATGATAATGGTGGAATTAGGTTTCTCAATTGCCAAAAGATCCCCAAAAATGCCAAGTTCTGGGCTATTTATAGCTGATTTCTTCAGGTGGATCGCGGTCATACGTGGCACAAATCTCGAGAATCTCGGACTGGTTCGTAGCTTGATGGAGAATTGTTCAATATGATAGTTGTGGACAGGTGTCGTGAGATCCTGCATTCTCAGATCGTGGTTGAATTAGTCATAGCCTTCATTTTCTGGTTTCTGGAGCTCGGATCAGATCGAGCTAACAAGCATGGATCGGATCGCAGAGGGCATCGCGAACCGATATGACATTATGATCCAATAGGGCGTCGCGATCCGAGGATGGGCGAGTGACCACGATCGAGTTTCCAAGGGTTGGAAGGAGTGAAGCTTCATATTTCCTTCTTGTGTGTGAGCCTTAGTGGCTTGGTTAAAAAGCTAGCCAACACCAACAAATAATATGATACATGTTGGAGAAGTTTTAAGTAGCTTGGCCAGAATCAAAAGTGGTTGTTGAGACGGTCAAAGACGCATCATTTGTTTCTAGCGCTATCAACGTGACATCTCATATAGTAATACATTAAAGCGAAATCATAGTAATTTGTTATCAAATTTATTGAAATATATATTAAAGCACTTTTGTTTATGCTTGTGTTTGATAGGGTGAAAATCGAACCCTTCCAACTGTTAAAAGTAAATGCAACCTGATAGATGTTGGTGGAACAAGAGCACCGATTGCAGAAGGAGTTGTGGCTTCAACCTATCCAAATGAAATGGTTAGTTTTGTTCAACTTGGAAGGGATGCTATTAAAGTTTGGGTAGTGAACGCTACAGTTCCAGATGCAGTTCTCTGGAGACCAACTTCTGATCTTTGTCTGCATTGAAGATGTCGTAGGCTCTACGGTAGCATGGCCAGCCTCAAAAGTTGTAACAGAATTTAGTTCTAGAAAGTAAGCATTATTTAATTTATAGATATAATTTTCTTATAATGTACACATATGATGTTTCGCTACATTTATATAGGTAATCACTGTTAAAGTTTGTTAGCTGACCAAAAGGAAAAAAAAAAAAACTATTTTCATCCTAAATGTAAGTTTATAACTCCTGCAATTTTTTTTTCATTGCCCCTATGCCTTTTAGTCGAATATATCTAATCGTTGTAGTCTAAATATGGTTGATCTTTGTTTTTGAGTTTTGGGTTGACTTTGAGACTCAACTATGAATTGCATTTGATTTCCAGTTTTCATTTGCTAAAACTGATACTGTGAGAACGTGGTTTGAGGTAGAGGGGAGGGAGGTGGTTGCTGAATTCATATGTACCATCCTAGTAAGCAAGACAAAATTTCAAACAAAAATATTCAATTTCAAATGTTGTGTGGAAATCAATTATAACACTGCAAGGCAAAAGTTAAGTAAAAATTTGTACAGAAACCATCATATGTTATGCAAATGAACTTGAAAGCAAAGGGTCTGTCTATCTTAAATCATTATGCAGAGAATTTACACTACAACAAAAATACCCTATTACAACGCTCTTTTTACAACGGACATTTTCTGGCTGTTGTAATAGAAGGTTATTACAACGGTCATTATAAAACCGTTGTAATAGATGCCCGTACAACGTCCTTTTTACAACAGGCACTTATTGCCAGTAGTAATAGAGTGCTATTACAACAGTCGATTCAAGCCCGTAGTAACAAATCTCAATTATACAACGTTCTCAAAATGCCCATTGTAATAGATGTCAAATTTACAACAGTCACAAGATGCCTTTCATAACGTCCATTATAATAGGTGTCAATTTTACAACTGGCTGAATATGCCCATTGTAATAGGCGCTAATTTTACAACTAATTAAAAATACCCGTTGTAATAGGTGACAATCAATATTGATAATTATAATGTTTTCTTAAAATCGATACTTATTATTTATCAATCTTTAATAATATTATATTAATCATATGTTACAAATTACTAAATATAATATTATATTACAATTGCTAATTATAATATTATATTACTAATTACGAACTTATAATCATCAATAATATTATATTATTTATTAATTTTTAATAATTAATCATTAATAATATTATATAAATCATTTATAACATACAATAATTAATGATTATTAATAAATAATCACTAATTATTAATTATTATATATAATCAGTATTCCAACTGGTTTAATTTTACTTCCCAATTATTATTAAAGTAATATCGATAATTAATATTAAGTATATAATAATTTATAATTAATAACAAATATTATTAATTAAAAATTAGTAATTATTATTAAAAATTAAAAATTAATAATATATACATATTAGTTATTAATAGCTAGTAAATAACATTAAATTATATTTAATAAATAGGAAGTAACATTTAATAATTAATTTTTACTAATTAATAATTAAGAAAATTGAATAAATAATAAAATATACTTAATATTAAATAATTTATAGTTAATAATTAATTATAATTGATAATTAATAAATAATAATCCATAAATTATGATTAATAATTTGAATTAAATATTCAGAATATAATGAACTATAATTAATATTTTTAATAATTAATAAGCAATATTTTGATTATTATTGTTTTTCATAATTAATAATATAGTATATTTAAATTAGCATTAACATTAAATTTTAATAATAATAAAAAATAATTTAAATTAAGCATGCAATTTAAATTTAAATACCGTAATAATTAATAGTTTGTCTTCATCTGCATAATATGCACTTATTAGTATTAAATTACAAAAAAAGTAATTGTTAATACTAAATAATTGTAATTACTAATTAGCACTAGCATTAAACTTATATAAATTTTAATTTTTTTCATAATATTCAAACGTTCGTTTGACATCTATTTGATATTATTATGACTTATATATTTGTTTAGTATTTGCAATTTTTTCATGTTTATGTCTACCAACAACTCCATACTATATTGCACGCTACAGTGTATTTGCATTTGGTAATTCACAGGTACGAAAGCATCAACGGTTCAAAGTGGAAGAAGTAGACATATGAACATCAAAAAAAAGGAGGCACTAGCGAGCGGAATTGAATATAAGATATTGGCGTAGATAGCGGGCCATTATCTCAAAACCGCACCCGCTAGCCAGCTCCACGAAACTCTAACATATTCTGTATATGCTGCGAAATTTCAACACACGAGGAAGCTTCTGTAAGAAAAGATCCTTAAGTACTCTTTAAATTCACCTGGTTCAGGATGATTTATGTCACAGTGTCATGCTAGCTGATTTAAGTCACAGTGTCATGCTAGTGACGTATAATGTAACGAACCAAATTTTTCGGCTTTAAATTTTAGAATTCCGTGTCGTAAATTTATGTTATATCTGATTTTTAATTTAAAAGTTAAAATTTTATAATGAAATTTAATATATATTAAGAAGTTTATTTATAATTCGAGATTTAGTCTATTTTAACTTGAGTTTTGAATTAATTTGAAAATCTAAATTTATAATTTTATATTTGAATTTAAATTTATTTTCTTAAATTTTACTGTACTAACATTTTAGTATAACCGAAATAGTGTATAAATTGGTGATCTTGTTTATTTACGTGTTATTAGCATCTTAATCTAGTGTTTTATTATTTATGTACTTTTATTCTATTTTTATTGGATATATTATCAACTGATTGATTTTATTTGTTTTGAATTTTGAATTTTATTAATTTGTGAATTTAAACAATTTTATTTGAATTTAATTTCGGTAAGGAATTACTTTTTATGCATTTGAAAATTTTAAATACTAGTTTAGGTATTTATCAAACCGACCGTTAGGGAGGTTTCCCTACTGTAAGGCACTCAAAACCCAATTATAATCGGCTGTAAAATCTCCATTCGCGTAAATTCGCGTTTTTCTCAACCTGCTCTGTTTCATCCTCCGTCAAATCAATGCGCTAATTACCCTATCCAAATCAACGCGCAAATTACTCTTCTCACTGTTTCCATTCGATAGGGCAATTTAATTATTCGTGAGACCTCAAAAACAACCAATTTTTCTTAATGAATTCATTCACGATTTCATATATTTTGACTCCAAAAAAATAAATCCAATTTTGAACATATTGAGAAACTGGGATCCGATTTGAGCCGAAGTTCTATCCCTTTGATTTTGCCTATTTCCATTTTGGGATTTTCGATTTTCTAGATATGTTTTTTTCACTATAATAAAACCATGGCTTTAAGACCCATTCTTAAGACATTAATTTTTTTGGTCTTTAGATAAGGCCTTATTTAAGACAAAATTTTGTCGTCTTAATAAAATATAAAAAGACCCACATATGAACTTGTAATGATTCTCTAGTAATTAAACATAGATCCACGCATAAAATATTTAAATCCTCACTGTTTAATTATTTAGGTTCCCCAAATTCGCTATCCACCTCATCCAATACTCCGTAAGTTCATTTTTATCATCAGCATCGTGCGTATAAGTAAAATTAAAATAGAAAAAAATGAACGCTGAGACAAATCTATGGCAGCGGATAGAGGAAGAGTACTAGCCATAAGAAGGAAAAGGTATGTATTCCCAAAATTTCATGTGCATCCATTTGATTTCCACCTTTTAATTGCGCTTCTCTTCTTTCTGCAAAATCGGATACGTTCGATTTGGTTGTTTGATTGAAAAATAACTTGAGATTTGTTTTTCAATTGGAAAAAATCATCTATTATGCAAAACAGATCCTTGGTATCAAGGTAAAATTAAATTTTTTACAAATGAATTCAATCTACATAGATGAATTGAACATGCATTTCACTCTGTGCTGAATCTAAAACTGCTGTTATTTAGGGAAATTTTCTATTTTTTGGTTGTTACTTTAATTGGAGAAAAGGGCAAAAATATGAGAAAGATTCGAGGATTGCAAAGAAATCCATTCTTATACAATATTTGTATTTTGTTGCTGCAAGAGCAGCTGCTGGATGCAAACAGTTTAAGGCTTCATCATAAAGGCATCTTTTTGGAAAATAAAAAGGTTGAAAAAACACAAAATAAAATAGTTTTTCTCCTGTCATTTATATGATTGTTTGTCGCACTCAAACTCAAGCAGATATCTTGGACATTGCCATTGTAATTTGCAAAAACAAGGTAATTTTGCTCTCTTTAGGACTTGCTCAGTATACCATTTGCAAAAAGATCCGTGTCGAAGTGATACTGTAACTCTTTTTCTTTGATTCTCTACTTTCTTTTTTGCAAGTATAATGGGTCAGTATACTATTTTACTACATTTTTGTATTAGGTTGAACATTTGTCAAAAATTTACATCTTATTTCATTTATGGTTTGTCAACTACATGTTTGATTAAATGTATGTGAAAGATGATGATGCTAAACAAGAAATACTTGCATTAACTTTTGTCAAATATCACCTGGCACATACTTTTCTTCAAAGACTTATTTTATTATTAAATATATTCACGTAAGAATTGATGTTTGAAAATATTTGAGATATTTTGAGATCTGGTCTATTATCATTTTAATGCGGTGTGATAGCATCCTTATATAAACAAAGCATGCTTTGATTTCCAGGTCTTTGCAAGTTTTATTTAATGAAACAATTGGTGCAATTTTGTTATGATACACAAGTATATGATACATATATGCATACAGTAATTTTGTAAATAAATATATGTCTGTCTTTATGGTTTGCTTTGTGTTTTCTTTCACTCAATGCTTACAGAACAATATTTTTTGTGGTAAAATATCTACCAGTCAATGCTTTGATTTCCAGGTCTTGACATGTTTTATTTAATGAAATGTTTATAAGAAAATCCCATACCATTTTCACACCACATTCTATTGAATTTTGAAAACTGTATATGTCCATTTCGCTGTCTGATTTTCTTTGTTACATGATATGTCATGAAACTTTGCAGAGGAAGAGAGGTCTTGCTTGCCCTGTAGGGGATTCAAATTTTCATATTTTACTATATGGCTTGCTACCGTAAGCTTTATGTTTTATGTTTATCTGTTAATAATCATTATAGTTTGGTTTGGAAAATGATGCAGACAAGATTACTTCACTGATAAAAGGAAGCAGACGTACAAAATCAAAGACCAACTTTGTCTTTGCTCTAATGGTTGTTCTCATTTCATTATACAATGGGAAATTCAATTACAGTAAATGAAACGAGAACAACCATTTGTATATTATTTCTTTGTGTCTTTATGGATATCTTTGTGTCTTTATGCAATAGGTAACTTTAAAATGTCAAGTTTTCCATTTTTTTATAGTTTCTTGTGTGTTTAAATTCTTTGTGTATGTTTTTTTTCTTAGATTTGTACTTGAATTAAAAATTAACTATCATTGCTAGCTAATCTAGGTATGTCCAGATTACTAATCAAAACTTTTGTGATTTTTGACCAAAATTTAATGATTCTAGTAGATGTATCGATGTCATTAAATTGCGGTTGCAAACCGTAGTTCGTAAAATTGCAGTTGCATCACTGTACTAAAAAGAATTACAGTCACGCTGCTTTTCAAAACTGTAGTTTTGCAGCTGTAGTCTGCAAATGCTGTTTGTACTAAACCACAATTTTAAACCACAGCTCTAAACTGCTGTCTCTAGGCTAGAGCTGCAGTTTCCATGCATTGAGGTGGCGTGGAAGTGGATACGTTAAATCTACTTTTTGAATGGATCTTGAGATGTACACCAAATTATCGTGGCCACCATGCTTTAAGATCTTGAAATGGATCTTGAGCTGCAGTTCCCATGCTTTAAGCTCTGCCCTCCCTGTTCGAGCCTCCAGCGCTGCTGCCGAACCAGTCCATCACCGTAAAATCGTAAGTTTGCTTACGATTATTCTTATTTCAAGTTGGCTACATCGGTCTCTAAATATGAACTGTTTGGGTTACTTGGCTGCTGTTCATGTGGATTGGGTTTACTGTCTTGTTGTAGTATGGTTATGGTTCATTTTTGTTACAGAGTCTTTGCATGTTCTTGAATAAGATAAAGTTTGTTCCCATTTTCTTTGTGTGCATTTCTGTTCATTGTCCACTTCTAGCCTGAGATTCATTAGTATAAATTAGAATTCATATTTCACTTGTATGCAATTTGCACCTTTGACCGTCATCATCTTTGTCACTGGTAAGATTTATATAAGTATGCTGAGCTCCATGTATTGATTCACTGAAAAACTTTGCGTTGACTTTCCCGTTAAGATGCTTCATTTCCATGTTTGTTTTAGATTGTGGATTAACTATGAAACCCCATCAAATATCCTATTTTACTTTATTGGGACACATATTACCAAATGTACTTATATGTATTTACATCGTATAACCTGTAGTATCCTTATGTATGAATACCCTCACTTGATTTTGCAATGAAAAGATGACAAACTAGTTTATATTTTACTATCAAGAAAAATAATGAGAATTGTATTGTCTTTAAGTTTTTTTTCTTTTCCTTTACTTGCGCCATTCTTGAACCCTTAAGCTAAACTGTTTCATGTAGTTGTATTACTTAAGCTACCCCATGTGTGCCAAGCTTCCTTGATTGGTATCTGGGATGTTAATGCATATTCATCTTATTGCATTGTTAAAGAAATAAGCATACATGTTGAAATTATATGGAAATTTTTACTGGGTGTGTAGACGTTTAAGAAGCTAGGTACATATTAGCTTTATGGACACTTGATGCTTTTACAATCCTTTTATATTTAAAGCTTGAATGCTCTAATTTTCGATTTAATGTGCTTATGCAGATTCTGAAGGTGTTTGGAGCTAAACCGGCATAGCCTTCAAAAGACAACCCATTTCCTCTACCTGAGTTACTTGGCATTAGTTAAAAAACTGTAAGTTTAATCCTTGAAAATAACTAGTTCCTTTTAAAATGGTTTTTTAAAACATCTTAACTCTACGCTCTCATCTATGATATCCTTTTCATTCTCCAGTATTCATTATTTGTGTGAAATTCAGCAAGTTATGAGAAACGCTCAACTGGAGGAGAGCAAGAAACAGGAACTAGCTTGTGTTCTTCACTTACGTTTCAAAGATTGGTTATATGGTAAAGCCTGGAATTTTAGCTGTTCTTATTATCATATTTAGAATAGCAAACTGCAATTATAAAGCTGATTAGAAAGCCAAGTTTTAAAACGTATTACATCCCTTTACTGTTTTATGCAGTGAATGTATTTGCAAAAGAAGCTTCCTAATGGGGTATACAGGCAATGAAAAATGGAGTCGAGGACCTGTTTCTTGATTTTTCACAAGCTAGTCTAGGTAGTCACCCAATCAGTAGAATTTTTACACGAGCAGCGAAATTTGAACTGTAGGAAAAGCTATTCAGACATGAAAAGAATTATTGCAGGTAGCATTCCTATTACTTTTGTTTCAGCTATTACAATGTCAACTACAGTAATTTTAATCTTAGTTTCTAAATACAAATCAATTCAGCTTGCGTCTTGATTCAGCTTATCCTTTTTCTTGCATTTCTTGAATCTGAAAATCCAATCTCTTCCATTATCAAAGTAAATTCTTCTCTTTACTTGTTTCATAAGATTGTATTTGCAGGGGTATTTGTCATTTTTCATGCAATAGAACCCATACAATCCGCAGTCACATTTTCCAGTTCATTTGCAAAATTCACATCATCCACTCATGTTAAGAGCATTTCAACACAGCAAGGCCTTTTGTTACAATGTAACACTCTGAAGTCTTACGGATTGAAACACCCTACCTCCGTTAAGGTCACTCACGAAGGGAACGCCTTATGTTTGGTGGAGGGTTATAGGTACAAGACACAGAAAATTTTACAAGACGGATAAGTATAAGCAGCGGAATTCAAATCATTTATTGAATACGTGGTTAATTATAAAAGCATTACATCAAATTGTCACAAAATAACTTCGAAACATTACACCATAATTTCTATCTTGATTATTAAATAAAAAGCATAAAACATAGATAAAACTGCATAAATCCCCAAGTGTCGTATCCAAAAGTCATAGCCAATGAAAGAGAGTCCCAATCATACATCTACTCTCTTGAAGCTTGAAAAGAGTCTGATTAAGCTGGAGTATTCCCTCCCTATGGACCTGGGGGGGAACGGAAGAAAAGAAGACGAAAGAAAACGGGTCAGACAATAAGTCTGGTAAGTTCAGTGATTACTAGTATTTAAACAAGGAAAGGGATCATGACAGTAATAACGGAATATAGGGCAATACCCTAATATAAGATAAGTTGAACATGTGATCACACCCATTACTAAAGTCTCTGCACCTACTAACCACTGGTTCGACCAGCCCCACGTGTTTATACCGAACGATCCCCTTAGTGATCGGCTCCTACTCGCATGCATTCATGTCCTGTGTCATTCGGCCCCGCTTGACTGTAGCTACCTGTGCTGGTCCCACCATGGGGTGTATCAGTCCCTCTGGTGGCAACCCGACACGATTCAAGATGCACATTGTACACTACTGATGCCCAGTGCCTGATTTTTCCACTCCGGAGTACGTGCATGTCCATACTCCGTCGAAACCTACACTGGCCACCAAATGCCGACGTTTTGGCCACTTATAATCCAGCCTAGTAATCGTGCCCCACCCTGCCTAGTTCCAGGGTACCATGATACATCTATGTGGGTTACTGGTGAAATGGGTCACCGTTACTGGGGTTTTCTAATCAACATGTTTATTTGGTTAAGTGTTCAAGTTTACCTAACCTCATCCATTCGTTTAGTTAACATGTTGAATCGGTTAAGTGTTTTCCTAATTTACTTAACCCTACCAATCCCGACTTAGCTTTAATTTATTAAAGCACCAACCACTCACATTAGACAGGTCTTGTTGTGGTCACTGATGTGCTGGTCGGTTCCGAGCAGATTTACACCACAACTCAGACAAACCTCGGGTTCTTTTTGGGCCTGATGCACTAACCACCCACATTAGACAGGTCTTGTTGTGGTCACTGGATATGCCTGTCGGTTCCGGGCAGATTTACACCACAACTCAGTCTAACCTCGGGTTAGGCATATTCGTCTTTTCTAAATTCACACACACACATATATATATATATATATATATATCTAATTTCTTTATGTAGATTAAATTTGGTTTAATCATGTCTTGATTATCCTTTGATTTTTCTCACCATAAATGGTACATCAAATATACCATTTAATGAACAAATCTATGCCATGAATTTTCATGTTTTCCCATCGTTATCCCCGTAGAACGTACGTATGAATTACATAAAATGTTGGGCTAGCAAATTATCCCAAACCCATAAAAAAAAAGGGGTAATAAACAAGGAATATGACATAAACATAAAATAACATACATTTAACTTATCATATGTAACTTGGCATAGATGTATCATTGTCTTAACTAAACAAGTAAAGGTGAACTTGTGACTAAGTTGGTTCTAATTTTCATGTAAACTTGATGTGGGTCTAACATGGAGGTTTTACATATAAACAAAACTTTAAACCATAATTTAGCATACTAAATTATGTATGTCAAAACATAAGAAAGCCACAATGAACATATTTAAATCACAACTTGGCATAATAAGTTATGTGTTAAAACATAAGAGGATTACCATAAACATGTTTAAATGACACTTAGCATGATAACTTATGTTAAAACATAAGAGGATTTAAATCAGATCTTGCAACATAAATGGATTCAACTTGACGTAGTTCTAAATATTCATGAATGTCGATCTAACATGTAAGCATGTGATTTAGATCATAGACTTGCAAATAACCATCAAATTACAACATGACATGTTTCACCATTTTGTTGGCATAATAAGTTCTTTACCCAATCGCAATAGATTCCAATAACATACAATATAGTATGTTTTCCACCACAAACATGTAGGCATGATTAATCGCAATAGTAATTTAAGATACATTAGGATCAAACTTCATTATCTCATACATCAACATCATTCCATATTCGAGTTACAACATGCCATGATTTCATTAAAGAAGAAGAGAACGTTTAAATCCGCGTGATAACCAACTTACAAACTAAAAGGAATTCTTGCGTTCTGAAATCTGAATTCTGAAATTGGAGAGCGCGCCTTTGATGAAGATCGTTGAATTAGGCTCGTTTTAATTTGATTTTAGATGTAAGCTTTTAACTCGTCTTCGAATTGGAAAAAGGTGACGGCTACTCCAAGTTCTCTACTGACGGCATTTCAGATCTAGGATTATTTTTTTGTGTGTTTTTAGGTTGAGCATTGAGTTGTTTATATAGAATTTCAGTTTAATTATAGCCGTCAGATGAACGTAGGGTTAATCATAGCCACTTAGACCAAATTAGGACCATCCAGAAACCCTAGTGACTCAGCAGCAAGTCATCAGTCATTCAAAATTCAGATTTGGCCGGGGGCCAGGCTGACCCTAAGGTCGACCCCTAGGTCGACCTCTATGGGGGGAGGTCGACACTAGGGTCGACCCCTTGATCGACCTGCCTTGGCGGGAATTTTCCCGCCTAGCCCGCTTCTGACTTCTATTTGAATTTGAATTCGTTTTTCGAGCTGTTTGAATTTATTTTGAATTTCTGAAACTTCTGGAGGCCATAACTTCTTCATACGAAGTCCAATTTATGCAAACTTGGACTCTATCTCAGCCATAATTCCAAGACGAACGCAATGGCGTAACCCATCTCCCTTAATTCCCACATTTTTAATTAAGTATTCTAAGATTCGTTATTATAACTTTAATAGAAAATAGGGGTATTACATTCTCCCCTCCTTTTAGGATTTCGTCCCCGAAATTCCAAAGTCGAGAAGAACTTATATCCTACCATCCAAACACCCATCTACTCAACCATCAAACACAGGCGTCCATTGTCCTTAAAAAATTTCTAATGCTTCATGATCATATGCACTATGTGTGCATATGTCCTTATCTAATGCAAAATCAGGCGGTCTACTGATTCAGTCGACCTCCTTAATGCAAATTATGTCAGTGCCATGAGTCAATTATGTATGCAATTTTTTTTTCTACTCAAAATTTCCTACATGTGTAACGATCCGGGAAAAAGACGACCTTGGTTATCCGATATATAACACCTATCGAACAATCAAAAGTCGAAATTACCGGATAGTCCAAGAAAGAAATTAGAGGATGAGGATAGATAAGATAGAACTAATAGAATAGAAGAAGAAGAAGAACACAACAACATCAGAGTAACACGAATCTCACAGCGGAACGAATAAAATATAATAGACAACATATCTTGAAATCAAAGTAGTATATGTATATCATACCATTATCAGAGTACAACACTTTCATCACAGCGGAATAATCAATAGCTAGAAAAATCTTGAAGCCTCCTGCTCCAAGCTCTTCAAGCATACCTGTAAATCCTGACTACTTGACTGCCCGTGCAAATTTGGGCACCCAAGAGTTTAGGGAAAACAAAACAAAATAAAACTCTGGGTCAGTCATGGGACTGGTGTGAGTAAACTCCAATCATTTGGTTTAACTTTTCAAAATCCTTTTCAAAAGAAAAGATAATCGTAAGACCAATCCACTCATAAATACGGATGGCTTTTACCTTACGATAACCCAAAACACTTTGGAAATCATATATTATCTGATATTATAATAATGTCTAATCACAAGTAATTAAAATCTAGTAGAACGCTTGCATCTCACGCTCTACATATATAATATACAATCAAACTCGCAGGCACTTATTGGATATTGGATTCCAACTTGACAAGGTATGGGACCACCTTCCGAACGTGTATCTCTAGAGGCAAATACACTGGGTTCAACAAGAACATCTTGCAACCCGGCCCACACATGACCGACCACTCATTTCGCTTGAGTGTATCGAATGTATATCACCAACGGTTGGGATCAGCAACCGTCTCCCGAATGGGACAGCATCGATAGATTTAAGAACAAAAGGAATTTCTCTAGATAGGTGATCATACATCCTAATGGGTGCGACCCACATAGCCATGCTGCCTGCCCGATTTTTGACATTTCCCGGTGGATGAGGCTTGAGGTCATAACGTATCTTTTGACAGATCCCACCTCCATTACTTTGAATGCCACATCGTCATACCCACCAAATCACAAATTGATTTCACCAAAAATACCACGGGTATACAGCTAAGAGAAACGAATTCCTCTGCCACCAAACGTAAGTACGTTTGAAGAGATCAACTTACGCGATCCTTTGAATATACTCTGTCAGACATTCGTCCATTCACGCTTGTCCTGGGACTGGACAAACCGAAGGGCACTATTCTGTAAACAGGATAGCCCTTGCATAACTCCGTCTTCAATATTTTCAGCATACTCGATTCACAATGCTTATGCCAATACGGAGTGGTTCTCTGGATAATAATCCAACCGGTCTCTCCATATTAACAACGTTAAAATGGTCAAAACTTTGATAGTCGGTGATTTAACTATGAAATGAAAACATGTCAGTGTGCAAACAACGATATTATTTCCAGATGGAAATTCTATCGATCAATCATCATTCATCATCAAATTTTCATAAATTTACCCTTTTCCTTATTCTTGTTTTCCTATATTTCTTATTTACTATATTTAGAAAATATACGTTATTAACAATGGAAAACAATTCCATTTCTCATTTTCTATATTCAGAAAACATTTCTGATTTTCATTTGGAAGACATTTCCAAATCTCCTTCATTGGGTTTAAACTGATGTTTGAATAAACATCGCTATGCCAACACCAACCATTTCGCTCATTAACTAAATTCACTTAACCCCTTTCACTCTCGAACCTTATCCACTTCTTAGTTAAAAACAAAGTCAATCAAGTTGGGGTATAATTACCTCTCAGACCTTAACTGAACAACATTTCTAACTTCGAAATAGACAAAGTTCAAACATTACTCTTTAAGAAACTTCCTTGCGAACTCTCGGATTCTATTTATGAATCCACTTCCTTTACTGAATCATTTGATTATAACTGTAAATGTTATAATTCCATGCTTTCAAAATATGTTAACTTAAATATATTTCCATATCTTAATTTGGATAAATAAACAACCAACTACTTTATTAACAGATAATTAAAACTTGATTTGAAATGGAAAGTAAACATTACTTCCCTTGATTCGATATAATCGAATTTCCATGTATGATTCACTCTCGAATAATCACTATCCGATAATTCTCTTTCGAATAAATTATATTCGATTCCCCTGTTCGAATAACTAATATTCGATAATCCTTTTCTTCGAATAACCAATATTCGAAAAATCTCACTTCGAATAAACCATATTCGATAATTCTCTCCTTCGAATAACTATATTCGATTTAACACACTTCGAACGAACTATATTCGATTACTCTTCTCGAATAAACTATATTCGATAACTCTACTTCGAATAGGTGATATTCGATGAATTCCCTTTTTGACTAACCCTACTTAATTTACTAATACTCGACTAACTCGACTTAATTAACTTCTATTGATTAATTACTATTGGATTTAACACCATTTGCTTGACTCTAGATCGCAGCGATCACAATGGTTACGCCTGATTCCCCCAGGAAACATCTGTCCGCTTTAGGCTATCTGCAGCCCTGCGAATTACGCTAGCAGTCGTGCTAACTGGTAACTTATCTTAAATGACTACTTCTGTTTAACTTTATCTCGAGTAACTAAATTCGAGCAAATCTAATTGATTAACTAATATTCCATCATCCCTCATTCGATTACTATATTTGGATAACTCTAGTTCGATTAGACTCTAATCGATTAACTCTAACTGATTAACTCTAATTGGTTAACTCTAACTAAATAACTCTAAATGTTTACTCCAACGGTTTAACTCTACGGTTTAACCCTAACGGTTTAACTCTAACAGTTCAACCTAACAGTTTAACTCTAACAGTTTAACTCTAACGGTTGATCTCAATAAATTTATTCTATTGGATTAACTCTATTGGATCAACCCATTTCGAATAACTAATATTCAATAAACTCCCTTTCGAATAAACTGATATTCGATAGCTTTACTCCGAATAACTCTTATTTGATAAATTCACTTTCATACATATTCAGTTTCAAATATCGATGTGGAAATCGATTTTTACTTCTCTATATAAGTCTTGACTTATATCCTCTATTTACCCAAAGATAAATAACTAAATTAATTTATAAAACTTTATTTATAAATTAACCTTCTCACTTTATCTGTTAAAACAGATCTCTCTTAAATTCTCACTTCGAATTCATATTCTGTTTACCCGTGTGCGAAGCACGGGCCTAAATTCTTCCTAGTGTAAAATTTTCCTTTATTACACTTTTATCCATTTTCTAGTACTTCAATATTCTATTTATTTTCTAAATAAATAATTCTTTTTTTTTATAACTCAATTTATTTCTCTAGATAAATATTTCCTTTCAATCTATTTGTAAATGTTTTACAAATATTTTCTTTTCTATTTTATTTGTAAATGTTTTACAAATGTTTGCTTTTTATCTCTATTTGCAATGGTTTTACAAATATTTTCTTTTCTATTTTATTTGTAAATGTTTTACACCCAATTTCCCTTCTCTATTTGTTTTACAAATATTTTTCCTTTATTGCTTTGATTTCATAAAATGATTTCTTTTATAAAACTCCTTTTTCCTTTCATATATAAGATCTGCTGATTTTATCTAAATAATCTATTTTCAAAATATACTTTGAAAATTTTCCTTTTCCACTTTCTCGTATCACTTATGGTGTAGAAATATCAAATCAAAATGATCGGTCATCATCCAAACACACAGCATCAACAACAGATGATATAACACTTCATATATCAAAATATATGAAAATTGTAAAATAAATGTTGAGGAACCCAGTTGGGTCCCTCCAACCTATTACCCTGCATCCACAGATGTTAGTCAACATAAATAGCATGAAGGTAAAATATTCTGAAAATCAGAATCAATATTTCGATACGATTTATATATATCGTTATCGATGTATTCAATCAACTGACTAGCAGTTCAAGCAAAACAGCCGATACACAACAACTCAACCAATATTTATCAATTCTAGAAATGCGTTATAAAAATATAAATTATTCAGAGTTAGTGAGATTTACTCACATTGGTCGGTTGATCGTTAAATAACGATATATCAGTCGCTGATTTGATCCCTGCGTTTAATTTCACCATAAATCCAAATGAGCTCGGATTCTCTCCCGGTCAGTTCCATTGTGAAGTGCTCGTCCATACGAATCCAACGCATCTGACCGTTCACGATTTCGACCTCGTATGAATTAGATATCGCGTTACGAAGTTAGTATACATTTGATTAAATTAAGACTTGGATTTAAATGTCAACACGGCCTTATCATCACAACCTCGGCCCACTTACCAAACATACCGGACCCGAACTTGAGCATCTTCTGCCCCAATTCCTTATGCCGTGACCTCTCCAGTATTTCACCCAAACAACCGATCTTCCTTCTTCAAATTTGCCATAAAAGTTTACGAACCCTTCACCAACAAGTTCTTCTTTACATCCTCCTGTTATTCATCACCCCTCGAACGCTGCTCAACCATTTCAGAGAACCGCGACTTCCAGATCGACAGGAGGAGCATCGAACTCCATTCTCAACCCTTACATCGCTCGTCTACCTCCCTTAGTCCACGGAAGTGATAATTAAAACCAGTTTTCAACTCCCCTTTTGTTTCTCTACAGGTCCACCACCTATTTGAACTACTCGACACCCACAGCGAAACAAGACTCCAGGTTCCAACGCTCAACTCCAATAATCCGATCGATATTTTCTGGTTCGAAATATCCTCAAAAATCCAAAATCCAAGCTCTACACAATCACAAACTCGAATCTAAACTTAGATCGAACCAACTCCTCCTAAATCATGGCAAAAACCCAACCCTAGACTCCGCTGGAAGTTTCCAGTGCACGGAAACTGCAGTCGAACACATTAAGAGTGATACTAGTGTGAAGAGGAGGTTAACAGGAACCCAATAATACACATATCATGATTTGTAGTAATTTATCCGAATTGTTTTTGAATTTAGAAAGGATCCCTTTTCACGTTTTAAGAAGAGGAGAGTGGAGGCCGGTTTCTGGTTTTGCAAAGAGTGGTTTAGGGTTATTGAGTGAGGTAGTGTATTTATAGGGAGAAAAACTATTTTTTTTATTCTATTTTTATATTTTTATTTATGTTATCGCTGCTTATATATGTGTTTAAAAATCCCTGTGCTCACATAAAATACCCAAAAATCATGGAAATGGACATGTAGCTACAGTTTGACATTGCGGACCCAACGAAACTGGTTTCGTCGAATTCCGATTCCATTTGCTCACACAGCGTATTTTTAACCGTCGAAATACTGACTGTTTTTTTACTCTAAAAATCCGTATGGCCACATACTGACTCTAAAAATCACGAAACTTGACATCTGACAATAATTTGATGTTGCGGATCCAACAAAATTAGTTTCGTCGAAAACCGAGGTCGTTTGCAAAACCGACTATTTTTACAGCCCAAAATAGACCATTTAAATATATAAATATATTTAAAAATAATTAAATTAAATACGAATAAATTCATATTATCGTATATATTCACAGTAGAAAATCATACAGCTCCATATCGGGTTTCATAACTCGATATTCAAATTCCAGTGTTAAATCAGTATTCAGTTTACATTGAAAATCCATTTATAACGTAAATAAAGCATTGCAAATTTATAAAGGGATTCCATAGCGACTTTTCTAAATTTTGATTTGGACGTAAATAAAAATCTACACGACGAAATCCCGATTTTTCTCTTCCACTAGAAAAATACACTCCACCAGCTCCACGCGTTTCTTGTTTCACAGAAATCCGAGTTAAAACGAACTCTGTATATCCAGTTGAAGTTCAAATCGCCAAACTGCGAACTGCAGCGCCATTACGAGCTCGAATTTAATTATAATAAAATTTTACGCGCAAATTTTCGTCGATTCAGTATATACGTTATTATAATTCAACTCTCAACTGAAATATATATTCTGGGTCGTCCAGTTCACATTATTTTGCCAATCCAGCAAATTCTGATTATTCTTGAATTAAATATATTATTTTATTATTTATTTAAATTAAATATTCAATATAATTGAATTAACGACCATTAAATCCCCTAAATCGCTATATAAATAATTAAATAAATAAATTATTATATAGCTGAAAAATGCGGGTCGTTACATTCTTTCCCCCTTAATATAATTTCGTCCTCGAAATTGCTAAGGTAGGAAATGAACCCTACTAACTGGGTAAAAATTATTTGTTTAATTTATTTACTTCAATTTCAGCTGAACCAAATTAATTTCAATTAAAACATTAATTAATTCTATTAACGACTATTTCCAAATTTTCTTGAAAATTTTCTAACACCCGAAATTTGAAAAATTTCGCCATAACCTCCTTTGTACAGCCCTATCGGTAAAACCACAACTCGCCTCTCTAGGCCCTCTTCAACCCAAAAGAAAAATCAAAACAGCCAAGCGGCTTGCCAGTCGGCTCAGAAATCTCATCAAACTTATATGAATATAAACGTGTACCTTTTTGTCGGGTATACAACTCTATCACTTCCATCTGTAATCAATTCGGCATATACACATGTTATCCCAATCAAATTCCAATCAGTTAACCTCAACACAATCATTCGCTTATAACCAAGCCAAATTCCAATCAAACTTCAATCATTTTCATCCTCAGATCCAACCATCGTCTTATAACTAAGCCCATTTCAATTTTGAACACCAATTCCATTATCAATTCCAAACTCATAATCCAAATTTTTTCCTCGATACCGTTTTAATCCAATTCCATTCAATTACCAC
Source organism: Allium sativum (assembly GCA_030737875.1). NCBI lineage: Eukaryota > Viridiplantae > Streptophyta > Magnoliopsida > Asparagales > Amaryllidaceae > Allium > Allium sativum. Next base: position 100,344,212 of record CM060911.1, on the reverse strand, counting down.
TGAACTGGCTTTATTTCTATTTCAAATTTGCTTTCACAAATTCTATATTTAATTTGTTTTCATTTCAAACAATCTTTACCTGGGAGTTTCAAATGGCTTCGTCTCTTCAAAAATCAAATATCTTTTCTGGAATTTCAAAACAACTCGTTTTTCTTAAAACAATTCAAAAACAAAATCTTTGGTAGCAATCCGTCACTTACAACTCGAAAATGAATACCGATAATGGCGTGTACATCATCGGAATCTATTTTCCAGCTATCGAAGTGAGTTCAATACTATATCACTTTCAAAACCAATTCTAAATACTTTTATTTTGAAATCAGTTCAAAATATCATTTGCAATGCTTGGAAACCATTTCTAAAACCTCCCAGGATCCTAAAATTCTCTTATATTTAATCCAGATCCAATTTACACCACTTATTCAAATTTCCAGATTTTAAATTTCAATTCTGATTAAATTCAGATTTAATTCACTTGATTTCATATATTTTACTTATATGAATTCTGACTGGTTATTTACATAACCATTTCAATTTATAATCAACCAACACATCCAATATATGATAATAATTCCCAGGTATATCTTTATTCTATATCAAAATATACTTTGGGTAAAATTATTTCATTTACCCTCTTTCAAAACATACTGTGTCGGTTTATCGTATTCAAGTGTTTGGAAACCCCTATCGATACAGTGGATCAAACTGATCGACCAGAATCCACAAACAACTCAACCAATAAATCTCCACAATATAAAACAATTTTTAATCAATCTACAAATACGTTCACTCGTATATATACACTCAAACTCAGTCTAGGGTATTACTAACCCCATCTCTACTGAATCACGCCACAGAGCCAAGGTAATCACTTAACCTTCAGCTCTGATACCAACTGTAACGATCCGGGAAAAAGACGACCTTGGTTATCCGATATATAACACCTATCGAACAATCAAAAGTCGAAATTACCGGATAGTCCAAGAAAGAAATTAGAGGATGAGGATAGATAAGATAGAACTAATAGAATAGAAGAAGAAGAAGAACACAACAACATCAGAGTAACACGAATCTCACAGCGGAACGAATAAAATATAATAGACAACATATCTTGAAATCAAAGTAGTATATGTATATCATACCATTATCAGAGTACAACACTTTCATCACAGCGGAATAATCAATAGCTAGAAAAATCTTGAAGCCTCCTGCTCCAAGCTCTTCAAGCATACCTGTAAATCCTGACTACTTGACTGCCCGTGCAAATTTGGGCACCCAAGAGTTTAGGGAAAACAAAACAAAATAAAACTCTGGGTCAGTCATGGGACTGGTGTGAGTAAACTCCAATCATTTGGTTTAACTTTTCAAAATCCTTTTCAAAAGAAAAGATAATCGTAAGACCAATCCACTCATAAATACGGATGGCTTTTACCTTACGATAACCCAAAACACTTTGGAAATCATATATTATCTGATATTATAATAATGTCTAATCACAAGTAATTAAAATCTAGTAGAACGCTTGCATCTCACGCTCTACATATATAATATACAATCAAACTCGCAGGCACTTATTGGATATTGGATTCCAACTTGACAAGGTATGGGACCACCTTCCGAACGTGTATCTCTAGAGGCAAATACACTGGGTTCAACAAGAACATCTTGCAACCCGGCCCACACATGACCGACCACTCATTTCGCTTGAGTGTATCGAATGTATATCACCAACGGTTGGGATCAGCAACCGTCTCCCGAATGGGACAGCATCGATAGATTTAAGAACAAAAGGAATTTCTCTAGATAGGTGATCATACATCCTAATGGGTGCGACCCACATAGCCATGCTGCCTGCCCGATTTTTGACATTTCCCGGTGGATGAGGCTTGAGGTCATAACGTATCTTTTGACAGATCCCACCTCCATTACTTTGAATGCCACATCGTCATACCCACCAAATCACAAATTGATTTCACCAAAAATACCACGGGTATACAGCTAAGAGAAACGAATTCCTCTGCCACCAAACGTAAGTACGTTTGAAGAGATCAACTTACGCGATCCTTTGAATATACTATGTCAGACATTCGTCCATTCACGCTTGTCCTGGGACTGGACAAACCGAAGGGCACTATTCTGTAAACAGGATAGCCCTTGCATAACTCCGTCTTCAATATTTTCAGCATACTCGATTCACAACGCTTATGCCAATACGGAGTGGTTCTCTGGATAATAATCCAACCGGTCTCTCCATATTAACAACGTTAAAATGGTCAAAACTTTGATAGTCGGTGATTTAACTATCAAATGAAAACATGTCAGTGTGCAAACAACGATATTATTTCCAGATGGAAATTCTATCGATCAATCATCATTCATCATCAAATTTTCATAAATTTACCCTTTTCCTTATTCTTGTTTTCCTATATTTCTTATTTACTATATTTAGAAAATATACGTTATTAACAATGGAAAACAATTCCATTTCTCATTTTCTATATTCAGAAAACATTTCTGATTTTCATTTGGAAGACATTTCCAAATCTCCTTCATTGGGTTTAAACTGATGTTTGAATAAACATCGCTATGCCAACACCAACCATTTCGCTCATTAACTAAATTCACTTAACCCCTTTCACTCTCGAACCTTATCCACTTCTTAGTTAAAAACAAAGTCAATCAAGTTGGGGTATAATTACCTCTCAGACCTTAACTGAACAACATTTCTAACTTCGAAATAGACAAAGTTCAAACATTACTCTTTAAGAAACTTCCTTGCGAACTCTCGGATTCTATTTATGAATCCACTTCCTTTACTGAATCATTTGATTATAACTGTAAATGTTATAATTCCATGCTTTCAAAATATGTTAACTTAAATATATTTCCATATCTTAATTTGGATAAATAAACAACCAACTACTTTATTAACAGATAATTAAAACTTGATTTGAAATGGAAAGTAAACATTACTTCCCTTGATTCGATATAATCGAATTTCCATGTATGATTCACTCTCGAATAATCACTATCCGATAATTCTCTTTCGAATAAATTATATTCGATTCCCCTGTTCGAATAACTAATATTCGATAATCCTTTTCTTCGAATAACCAATATTCGAAAAATCTCACTTCGAATAAACCATATTCGATAATTCTCTCCTTCGAATAACTATATTCGATTTAACACACTTCGAACGAACTATATTCGATTACTCTTCTCGAATAAACTATATTCGATAACTCTACTTCGAATAGGTGATATTCGATGAATTCCCTTTTTGACTAACCCTACTTAATTTACTAATACTCGACTAACTCGACTTAATTAACTTCTATTGATTAATTACTATTGGATTTAACACCATATGCTTGACTCTAGATCGCAGCGATCACAATGGTTACGCCTGATTCCCCCAGGAAACATCTGTCCGCTTTAGGCTATCTGCAGCCCTGCGAATTACGCTAGCAGTCGTGCTAACTGGTAACTTATCTTAAATGACTACTTCTGTTTAACTTTATCTCGAGTAACTAAATTCGAGCAAATCTAATTGATTAACTAATATTCCATCATCCCTCATTCGATTACTATATTTGGATAACTCTAGTTCGATTAGACTCCAATCGATTAACTCTAACTGATTAACTCTAATTGGTTAACTCTAACTAAATAACTCTAAATGTTTACTCCAACGGTTTAACTCTACGGTTTAACCCTAACGGTTTAACTCTAACAGTTCAACCTAACAGTTTAACTCTAACAGTTTAACTCTAACGGTTGATCTCAATAAATTTATTCTATTGGATTAACTCTATTGGATCAACCCATTTCGAATAACTAATATTCAATAAACTCCCTTTCGAATAAACTGATATTCGATAGCTTTACTCCGAATAACTCTTATTTGATAAATTCTCTTTCATACATATTCAGTTTCAAATATCGATGTGGAAATCGATTTTTACTTCTCTATATAAGTCTTGACTTATATCCTCTATTTACCCAAAGATAAATAACTAAATTAATTTATAAAACTTTATTTATAAATTAACCTTCTCACTTTATCTGTTAAAACAGATCTCTCTTAAATTCTCACTTCGAATTCATATTCTGTTTACCCGTGTGCGAAGCACGGGCCTAAATTCTTCCTAGTGTAAAATTTTCCTTTATTACACTTTTATCCATTTTCTAGTACTTCAATATTCTATTTATTTTCTAAATAAATAATTCTTTTTTTTTATAACTCAGTTTATTTCTCTAGATAAATATTTCCTTTCAATCTATTTGTAAATGTTTTACGAATATTTTCTTTTCTATTTTATTTGTAAATGTTTTACAAATGTTTGCTTTTTATCTCTATTTGCAATGGTTTTACAAATATTTTCTTTTCTATTTTATTTGTAAATGTTTTACACCCAATTTCCCTTCTCTATTTGTTTTACAAATATTTTTCCTTTATTGCTTTGATTTCATAAAATGATTTCTTTTATAAAACTCCTTTTTCCTTTCATATATAAGATCTGCTGATTTTATCTAAATAATCTATTTTCAAAATATACTTTGAAAATTTTCCTTTTCCACTTTCTCGTATCACTTATGGTGTAGAAATATCAAATCAAAATGATCGGTCATCATCCAAACACACAGCATCAACAACAGATGATATAACACTTCATATATCAGAATATATGAAAATTGTAAAATAAATGTTGAGGAACCCAGTTGGGTCCCTCCAACCTGTTACCCTGCATCCACAGATGTTAGTCAACATAAATAGCATGAAGGTAAAATATTCTGAAAATCAGAATCAATATTTCGATACGATTTATATATATCGTTATCGATGTATTCAATCAACTGACTAGCAGTTCAAGCAAAACAGCCGATACACAGCAACTCAACCAATATTTATCAATTCTAGAAATGCGTTATAAAAATATAAATTATTCAGAGTTAGTGAGATTTACTCACATTGGTCGGTTGATCGTTAAATAACGATATATCAGTCGCTGATTTGATCCCTGCGTTTAATTTCACCATAAATCCAAATGAGCTCGGATTCTCTCCCGGTCAGTTCCATTGTGAAGTGCTCGTCCATACGAATCCAACGCATCTGACCGTTCACGATTTCGACCTCGTATGAATTAGATATCGCGTTACGAAGTTAGTATACATTTGATTAAATTAAGACTTGGATTTAAATGTCAACACGGCCTTATCATCACAACCTCGGCCCACTTACCAAACATACCGGACCCGAACTTGAGCATCTTCTGCCCCAATTCCTTATGCCGTGACCTCTCCAGTATTTCACCCAAACAACCGATCTTCCTTCTTCAAATTTGCCATAAAAGTTTACGAACCCTTCACCAACAAGTTCTTCTTTACATCCTCCTGTTATTCATCACCCCTCGAACGCTGCTCAACCATTTCAGAGAACCGCGACTTCCAGATCGACAGGAGGAGCATCGAACTCCATTCTCAACCCTTACATCGCTCGTCTACCTCCCTTAGTCCACGGAAGTGATAATTAAAACCAGTTTTCAACTCCCCTTTTGTTTCTCTACAGGTCCACCACCTATTTGAACTACTCGACACCCACAGCGAAACAAGACTCCAGGTTCCAACGCTCAACTCCAATAATCCGATCGATATTTTCTGGTTCGAAATATCCTCAAAAATCCAAAATCCAAGCTCTACACAATCACAAACTCGAATCTAAACTTAGATCGAACCAACTCCTCCTAAATCATGGCAAAAACCCAACCCTAGAATCCGCTGGAAGTTTCCAGTGCACGGAAACTGCAGTCGAACACATTAAGAGTGATACTAGTGTGAAGAGGAGGTTAACAGGAACCCAATAATACACATATCATGATTTGTAGTAATTTATCCGAATTGTTTTTGAATTTAGAAAGGATCCCTTTTCACGTTTTAAGAAGAGGAGAGTGGAGGCCGGTTTCTGGTTTTGCAAAGAGTGGTTTAGGGTTATTGAGTGAGGTAGTGTATTTATAGGGAGAAAAACTATTTTTTTATTCTATTTTTATATTTTTATTTATGTTATCGCTGCTTATATATGTGTTTAAAAATCCCTGTGCTCACATAAAATACCCAAAAATCACGGAAATGGACATGTAGCTACAGTTTGACATTGCGGACCCAACGAAACTGGTTTCGTCGAATTCCGATTCCATTTGCTCACACAGCGTATTTTTAACCGTCGAAATACTGACTGTTTTTTTACTCTAAAAATCCGTATGGCCACATACTGACTCTAAAAATCACGAAACTTGACATCTGACAATAATTTGATGTTGCGGATCCAACAAAATTAGTTTCGTCGAAAACCGAGGTCGTTTGCAAAACCGACTATTTTTACAGCCCAAAATAGACCATTTAAATATATAAATATATTTAAAAATAATTAAATTAAATACGAATAAATTCATATTATCGTATATATTCACAGTAGAAAATCATACAGCTCCATATCGGGTTTCATAACTCGATATTCAAATTCCAGTGTTAAATCAGTATTCAGTTTACATTGAAAATCCATTTATAACGTAAATAAAGCATTGCAAATTTATAAAGGGATTCCATAGCGACTTTTCTAAATTTTGATTTGGACGTAAATAAAAATCTACACGACGAAATCCCGATTTTTCTCTTCCACTAGAAAAATACACTCCACCAGCTCCACGCGTTTCTTGTTTCACAGAAATCCGAGTTAAAACGAACTCTGTATATCCAGTTGAAGTTCAAATCGCCAAACTGCGAACTGCAGCGCCATTACGAGCTCGAATTTAATTATAATAAAATTTTACGCGCAAATTTTCGTCGATTCAGTATATACGTTATTATAATTCAACTCTCAACTGAAATATATATTCTGGGTCGTCCAGTTCACATTATTTTGCCAATCCAGCAAATTCTGATTATTCTTGAATTAAATATATTATTTTATTATTTATTTAAATTAAATATTCAATATAATTGAATTAACGACCATTAAATCCCCTAAATCGCTATATAAATAATTAAATAAATAAATTATTATATAGCTGAAAAATGCGGGTCGTTACAACATGAGTGCACAACTATTCATACAAATGCAAGTCCATATGCTAACACATCAAGTTTCAATCCATATACAAATACATATATGCATATGCGATATGAAAGTGACTGAGCCGATCTAATACCTAATGTGTGTGTATATGCATCCACGAGCAACCACTAGCAACCACTTGCAATCACTTGCAACCATCAACCATAACATGTTTCAATTACATGTTTGCATCCAAAAAGGTTTCTACTTAAGGAAAGAGAGATTAAAGATGTACCCTCAAATAGAAAAGGGTAGGCTGCCCGTATTCTGACCTCAGTTTCCCAAGTCGCGTCTTCTTCGGTGTCGCTCCATTGAACATTGACGAGCTTAACTTCACGGTTGCATAGCTTTTTGACCTCTATTCCCAAAATACAGGTTAGAACTTTCCTCACAGTTGCTTCTCGTTCAACTTCAACTTCTTCTAGCATACTTGGTTCTACCATTTCCGCAGATTCGTGTAAGCATTTCTGCAGGTGAGAGACATGAAAGACATTATGAACCCCGGCCAACCTTTCAGGGAGCTGTACCCTATAAGCCATCTTCCCATTCTTCTCGATGATAGGGAACGGCTCTACAAATCTTGGTGCTAACTTCTCTGTGGATCCAAAGCGAACGACGTTCCTCAAAGGAGATACTTTAAGGAACACCTTGTCTCCAACTTCGAACTCAAGGTCAGTTCTTCTTTTGTCTGCGTAGGACTTCTGTCTGTCTTGGGCAATCTCATTCTTCTTCGTATTAAGTCTACTTTCTTTGAAGTTTCCCTAATCATGTCAAGTCGAAGTATGAGCTTGTCTGTGGACTCCCACCAGCAAGTTATTGACCTACACGGTCTTCCATATAGAGCTTCGAAAGGTGCCATGCCTATGGTGGCTTGGTAGCTATTGTTGTAAGCGAATTCCACCAAAGGTAGATGATCCTCCCATGTACCTCCGAAGTCAAGAATGCATAGTCTCAAGTGGTTTTCTAATACTCTGTTGACTCTTTCCGTCTGGCCATAGATTTGAGGGTGATAGGCCGTGCTTAAGCATAACTGTGTGCCTATAGCCTCTTGTAAACTCTTCCAAAACTCGCTCGTGAAGATAGGATCTCGATCACTCACTATGCTGGAGGGTATCCCATGGAGTCGAACTATCTCTTTGAGATATATGGATGCTAGAGATGAGGCAGTCCTTCTGCTCTTAATAGGTATAAAGTGGGCGCTTTTTGTGAGCCTGTCCACTATTACCCAAATGCTGGTATTGCCCCTTCTTGACCTAGGCAACCCATCTATAAAGTCCATCGAGATGTTATCCCGTTTCCACTATGGGACTTCTAGAGGATGGATGAACGACCCGTATTTTTACGGTATATAAATAATTTATATAATTATTTAAATAATGGTTTAGTTATTTAAAATGACCGGAATTAAATAATATTGAATATTTAATGTAAATAAATAAATAAAATAGTATATTTAATTTCTGAAATAGTCAGAAATAGTGGAATTCACAAAATAGTGTGAATTGGATCATTTGTTATATTTAATTCAGTTTAGAATTGAATCAGAATAACGAATACATTATTTGAATGGCAGTTTGAACGTATAATTATATTATTATTAAAATCGAGCTCGAAATGGCGCAGCAGTTCGCTATTTGGCGATTTGAACTTCAATTGAATGTACAGGGTTCATTTTAAATCGGATTTATGTGAAACAAGAAACGTTAGGAGCTGGTGAAGTATATTTTTCTAGTGGAAGAGAAAAATTGGGATTTCGTTGTGTAGATTTTTATTTATGTCCAAATAAAATTTTAGAAAAGTCGCTATGGAATTTCTTTATAATTTATAACAATATATATAAGGAATTTCAATGTAAATTTGAATATCGATTCAACCGGGATTTGAATATCGAGTTGTAAAATTCCAGTGGAGCCGTATGGTATTCTAGTGTGAATATATACGATAATATTTATTTTTAACTACTAAATTTGATTATTTTTAAATATATTTATATACTTAAAAGGGTTATTTAAAGCTTAAAAATAGCCAGTTTTCCAAACGACCTCAGGATTTGACAAAACAAATTTTGTTGGATCCGCAATATAAAATTATTGTTAGATTTCAATTTTCGTGATTTTCGAAGTCAGTATGTGGTCGTACGGGATTTTAATGTGAAAAACAGTCAATATTCTGACAGTTAAAAATACGCTGTGTGAGCAAACGAAGTCGGAATTCGACGAAACCAGTTTCGTTGGGTCCGCAATGTCGAACTGTAGCTGCATGTCCAGTTTCGTGATTTTTGGGTATCCTATGTGATCACAGGAATTTTGGAGGACAAATACAAGCAGCGATTGCTTAAGAACAAATATAAAAATCAAATAAAAAAAATATTTTCCTACTTCTATAAATACCGCTAACTACTTCTAGCCCTAAGAAAAATTCTTCACGGTCAATCAAGCGCCGCTGCACCATTTCTCTTCCAAAACCCAAGCGGTTCTATTTTGAAAATCCATATCAATTCATACGAATTTCTAAAAATCGTATAATACATATTTATGAGATCCTCTTGAGTCACTCTTCAATTCCATATGCTTTTTACTCAACTCGGTTTCAATTTCGTCAAACTGGGGGTTTCATACGGAGGTTTGGGTTCGGGTTTTTGGGAGCATAAAAGCTTCGATGTGGCTTTCGAGTACAGTTTTGGGGTTAGGAGATGAAATCGGGTTTGTATAAGGGTTTTTGATGGATACCGTGAGTTTTGAGGTCGTGAATACCCTGTAGTCGACGTCGGAGACCCAAAACGATGCACGGTGGAAATGATTTCGAGTGGTGTGATTGAGATATAGGGAGGAAGAGGAAGTTGAGAGGAGGTTAGTGGGTATTTTTGTGGGATTTTAGTGGAAACGAGATGGAGCAATTTGGGTACGAAGAATCGGCCGTGATGGGTGCTTTTGAAGTCACGACCTGGGTATTTGAGAAGAAGGATTAGTGGTAATACTGGATTAGGAGTTTAAGTATGATAATTAGTTTATTTATGTTAATCTAGTAATTTATTTATATTATTTAAACTGTATAACTTGTAAAAATGATAACTATTGCATACGATATCAGAATCTAACGAAACAAGAGACGTTGGAACCCTCTCGACAAATACTACGCCATGGAACTGACCGAGAGTGAATTGGGACTCGTTTGGATTTATGGTGTAATTAAACGCATGAATCAAATCAATGACCAATTATCGTTATTTAACGATAATCGTCCTAGGTGAGTTTACTCACTAACTCTGATCAACTTATATTTTTATAAAGTATTTTTAAAATTGATAAATATTGGTTGATTTGTTGTGTGTTGGTTGTTTGGTTGAACTGCTAGTTAAATTGGTTGAAATATCGATAACGATATATATAAATCTTAATCGGATATTGATTTTGTTTATCAGAATATTTTATATTCGTGTTATTTTTGTTGATTAACATCTGTGGATGCAGGGAAACAGGTCGGAGGTATCCAACTGGGTTCCTCAACATTTATTTTACTATTTTTCGTATATTGTGATATATGATGTGCTTTATAATCTGTTGTTGATTATGTGTGTTTGATCATCGTTATTTGGTACTTTTAAATAACAAAGAAAATACTAGAAGGTGAAAAGGGAAATTTCAAACTATAATTTGAAATAAAAATATTTATATAAAATCATATGATTTTAAAATAAAGGAAATTGTGAAGAAAATATTGAATTTATAAAGTCAAATGGATAAAAGGAGATATGAGAAAATTTACACAAGAAAATTCTGTATAAAATCATTTACAGTTATATGGAAGTTAAAAAGATAGATTTTTGGTTAAAATACTTATTGGAAGTATAAGAAGAAAACAAATTGAATTGGAATAGAAATATTTGTAAAACAAATAGAATATTTGGAAAATGAATATTGGAAATATTTGGAAGTTTAATAGAATTTTATAATAGAAAATAAATAGAGAAATAAATAGTGTTATATTTATATAAAATAAATAGGATAATTAGAGAAGTAAATATTTGGGAAATAATCAGTGTATTATAAAAGGAAGTATTTATAAAATAAATAGAATTTTACAATAGGAAATAAATGGAAAATAAATATTAATGGAAATCTGGTTTTTAACAGATAAAGGGAAAAGATTTATTTAAAGTAGAGTTTAAATAGAAATCTATTTTAACAGATGAATTGAGAAGAATTATTTATAAATAATACTTTATAAATTAAATAAAAATATTTATCTTTTGATAAATGAAAATATATAAGTCGAACTTATATAGAGAAGTAGAAATCGGTTTTAACACCGATATTTTATGGAATATGAATTCAGCACTTGTAAAGGGAAATTTAAAAGGAGATTTTAAGTGTTAGAAGTTAAAAGGAGATTTTATTCAAATAATTCTGTAAATAAAAATATAAATAGAAATTGAAAATGAGATATTGTTTTTAAATATGAAATCAAGATGAATAGATTATATAAAGGAAACATTATTCACATTCAATGTAAATGATGGAAATAAGCAAAGATTTGCAAATGAAAACATGAGTAAATGAAATTCGGTTTGAAACAGAAATTCGAACAGTAATGAAATTTCGAATGATTATGAAATAAAGACTCGTTTAACAATGAAACAAGTGTTGTGATTTATAAACAAAGTTTATGAATGAACTAAAATATAATTATCAATGGATAATTGAGATGGCAAATTCAACAGTGAATGTAAAAAGAGATTTAGTAAAATCCGTAAAGAAGAGATAATCGAATATCGGTTATCCGAAGAAAGAAAAGTTGGTCGAATATAGGCTATTCAAAAGAAAGGGTTATCGAATATAGTTTATTCGAAAAAGTTATCGAATATAGTTATTTGAAAGAGTGATAATCGAATATAGTTATTTGGAAGGGAGTTATCGAATATAGATTATTCGATAGAGAATTGTAAGTTGAAATTTGATTATATCGAATTTGGGAAAGTAATATTTACTTTTCGTTTCAAATCAAGATTTATGTATTTATTAATAAATTAGTTGTTTGTCTATTTATCCAAATTAAGATATAGGAGTTATATTTAAGTTAATATATTTCGAAAGCATGGAATTATCCGACTATTGTTATAATCAAATGATTTTTGAAAAAAGGAAGTGGATTCGTAAATAGAATCTGAGAGTTACGTAAGGAAGTGGTTAAAGTTGTAAAGGGTGAACTTTGTCTATTTCGAGGTTAGAAATGTTGTTTAGTTAAGGTCTGAGAGGTAATTATACCCCAACTTGGTTGACTTCGTTTTTAACTAAGGTATAGGTAAGGTTCGATAGTGAAGGTTGGTTAAGTGAATTAGGCCAATGAGTGAAATGGTGTGAATGGGCAAAGAGATGTTTTATTTAAACATCAGTTTAAATCTGATGAAGAAGTTTGGGAGTGTTTCCCAAATAAGAATCAGAAATGTTTTATAATATAAGAAAGGGGAGCAAATATGGAAACGCTTTCCAAAGTAAATAAAGTATATTTTCTAAATTTAGAAAATAAAAATTTACAAATATATAGAAATGGGGAAATGGCTAAATTAAAAGATAATTTAATCTAAAGAAATAAATTTTGAATGATGACTGATCGATAGGATTTCCATTTGTAAATAATATCGTTGTTTGCGCACCTGTTTTTCTTTGATAGTTAAATCACTGACTATCGAAGTTTTTGACCATTTTTCCGTCGTCAATACAGAGAGACCGGGATCAGATTCATTATGTGAAAACCACTCTGTATGGACATTAGCGTTGCGATCAAATATAATGAAAATATTTGAAGATGGAGTTATACAAGGGCTATCCTGTTTATGGAATAGTGCCTTCGGATTGTCCAGTCCCAGGAGAACGAGAGTGGACGAATGTCTGACAGAGTATATCTAACGGATCGCGTAAGTTGATCTCTTCAAACGTACTTACGTTTGGTGGCGGAGGAATTCGTTTCTCTTAGCTTTTTTCCCGTGGTATTTTTGAGGAAATCAATTTGTGATTTGGCGGGTATGACAATGTGGCATTCAATATAAAAGAATGTATGATCTGTCAAAAGTTAAGTTATGACCTCAAGCTTCATCAACCGGGAAATGACAAAAATCAGGCAGGCAGCATGGCTAAGTGGGTCGCACCCATTAGGGTGTATATCACCTATCTAGAGAAAATCCATTTCATTCTTTTATCTATGTTCGATGCTGTCCCTTTTCAGGAAACGTTGGTTAGCTCCCAACCGTTGGTGGTATACATTCGATACATTCAAGCGAAATGTGTGGTCGGTCATGTGTGGGCCGGGTTGCAAGACGTTCTTATTGAACCCAGTGTATTTGCCTCTAGAGATACACTATCGGCAGGTGGTCCCATACCTTGTCATAGTCGGAATCCAATCTCCAATAAGCGCCCGCGATTTTGATTTGTATACTATATGTGTGGAATGAGAGATGCAAGCGTTCTACTAGATTGTTAATTACTTGTGATTTGACATTATTATAATATCAAAGAACTATTGATTTCCAAAACTATTTTGGGTTATCGTAAGTTAAAAACCATCCGTGTTTATATGTGGATCGGTCTTATGATTACCTTTTCTTTTGAAAAGGATTTTGAAAGTTAAACCAAATAATTTGAGTTTACTCATACCAGTACCATGACTGACCCAGAGTTTATTTTTGTTTTGTTTTCCCTAAACCCTTGGATGCCCAAATTTGTACGGGCATTTAAGTAGTTCAGGTCTTTACAGATATACTTGGAGGAGCTTGAAGCAGGAGGCTTCAGGATTATATAGCTATTGTTATTTCCGCTGTGTGTAAGTGTCATACTCTGATAATGTTATTGTATATATATACTGCTTTATTTCAAAGTTATGTTATAATATATTTTATTCTTTCTGCTGTGAGATTCGTGCTACTCTGATTTTGTTCTGTGGTGTTTTTCTTCTTCTTCTATTCTAATTTTCTATCTTATCTATTCTCACCCTCTAACTTCTTTCTATTAATGATCAGGTATTTCCGATGTCTGAATTGTCAACATGGTAGTTTTGTGTTGATTTTCAGAGTCGAAAATCCCAGTTCGTTACAGTGGTATCAGAGCTGAAGGTTAAGTGATTACCTTGGCTCTGTGGCGTAACTCAGTAGAGATGGGGTTAGTAATACCCTAGATTGAGTTGAGTTTATATATACGAGTGAACGTATTTGTTATTTGATATAAAATTGTTTTATATTGTGGAGATTTACTGATTGAATTGCTTATGGGTTCTAATCGATCAGTTTGATCCACTATATCGATAAGAGTTTCTAGACACTCAAGTACGATAAACTGACACAGTATGTTTTAAAAAAGGTAAATGAGATAATTTTACCCAAAGTATATTTCGGTATAAAGAAAATATTTATATTCAAATTATTATAGTATGTTGGATGTGTTGGTTAATTTTAATGGAAACGGTCATATAAATAACCAATTTAAGTTCGTATAATATAAAAGCAGATTAACTAAATTAGAATTGGAATTAAAGTTCCTGAAACATGGAAAATTTCTTGTAAATGAATTTGGAACAAATATATGAGAATTTTAAAATCTTGGGAGATTTTAAATTGTTTACAAGTATCGTGAATGGTATTTTGAAAAAAAAATCAAAATAAAGGTGTTTAAAATTTGAGTTTTGAAGTGATATAGTATTGAACTCACTTTGATAGCTGGGAAATAACTTTGATGATGCTGGCCACATCATCAGTGTTCATTTTTGAGTTTTGAGTGACGGATTACTACCAAAGATTTTTTTTTAGAATTATTTTGGGAAAAGGAAGTTGTTTTGAATCCCGAAAGGGAATAATTTCTTTTAGAAAAAGTAAACTATTTAAAACCCCCAGGAAGATAGTATGAATTAAAAACAAATTTAAAGAAAATTGGAAAAAGCAAATTGAAATTGAATTAAAACCAGAAGTGGAGATCAAATAGAAATTTGTGAATGCAAACTGGAATTGAATAAAAACCAGTAAGGGGAAATTGAAATGAAATAGAACCATATCGAATAAAGTTGGATTTGTGAGTTATGAATTTGTTTAAGTATATTTAAGTAAGAGGTGAAATTGGTAATGGAATTTGAGATTGAGTATGAGATTTGGTTTGAAAATAGGATGATTGGATTTGAGAACAGATGATTGGAGATTGATTGTGATGACTTTGGTATATGCTGAATTGGCAGCAGAATAAAAGGATTTAATGATATGCCCGACAAAAAGGTACACGTTTATTTTTAAGGATTTGGTGATTTATGGGCCGATTTGGTAAGCCGCTTAGCTGTTTGATTTTCTTTTGGATTGGAGAAGGCCTACAGAGGCGAGTTGGGGTTTGAACTATTGACCGGTACAAAGGAGGTGCTGGCGAAATTTTTCGAAAATTTCGGGTGTTAGCAAATTTTCAGGATTTTAGAAAATTATCGTTCATAAGAATTAACTAATATTTTAATTGAAATTAACTGATTCATTTGAAAATAAATACAAAGGTAAACAAGTAAATTGTACTAGTCGATAGGGTTTGTTTTCTATCTTAGCAATTTCGAGAACGAAATTATTTTAAGGGGGGAAGAATGTAACGACCCGTATTTTTACGGTATATAAATAATTTATTTAATTATTTAAATAATGGGTTGGTTATCCAAAATGACTAGAATTAAATAATATTTAATATTTAATATAAATAAATAAATATAATAATATATTTAATTTCTGAAATAGTGTGAATTGGAACAACTGTGATATTTAATTCAGTTTAGAATTGAATCAGAATAACGAATATATTATTTGAATGGCAGTTTGAACGTATAATTATATTATAATTAAAATCGAGCTCGAAATGGCGCGGCAGTTCGCTATTTGGCGATTTGAACTTCAATTGAATGTACAGGGTCCATTTTAAATCGGATTTATGTGAAATAAGAAACGTTAGGAGCTGGTGAAATATATTTTTCTAGTGGAAGAGAAAAATCGGGATTTCGTTGTGTAGATTTTTATTTATGTCCAAATCAAATTTTAGAAAAGTCGTTATGGAATTCCTTTATAATTTATAACGATATATATATGGAATTTCAATGTAAATTTGAATATCGATTCAACCGGGATTTGAATATCGAGTTGTAAAATTCAAGAGGAGTCGTATGGTATTCTAGTGTGAATATATACGATAATATTTATTTTTAAATGTTAAACTTGATTATTTTTAAATATATTTATATATTTAAAAGGATTATTTAGAGCTTTAAAAATAGCCAGTTTTTCAAACGACCTCAGAATTCGACGAAACTAATTTTTTTGGATCCGTAATATTAAATTATTGTTAGATTTAAATTTTCATGATTTTTGAAGTCAATATGTGGTCGTACGATATTTTAATGTGAAAAACAGTCAGTATTCTGACAGTTAAAAATACGCTGTGTGAGCAAACAAAGTCGGAATTCGACGAAACCAGTTTCGTTGGGTCCGCAATGTCGAACTATAGCTGCATGTCCAATTTCGTGATTTTTGGGTATTGTATGTGATCATAGGAATTTTAGAGGACAAATACAAGCAGGATTGCTTAAAAACAAATATAAAAATCGAATAAAAAAATATTTTCCTACTTCTAACCCTAAGAAAAATTCTTCACGGTCAAACAAGTGTCGTAGCACCATTTCTCTTCCAAAATCCAAGCGGTTCTATTTTGAAAATCCATATCAATTCATATGAATTTCTAAAAATCGTATAATACATATTTATGAGATCCTCTTGAGTCACTCTTCAATTCCATATGCTTTTTACTCAACTCGTTTTCAATTTCGTTGAACTGGGGGTTTCATACGGAGGTTAGGGTTCGGATTTTTGGGAGCATAAAACTTCGATATGGCTTTCGAGTTCAGTTTTGGGGTTAGGAGGTGAAATCGAGTTTGTATGAGGGTTTTAATGGATTCCATGAGTTTTGAGGTCGTGAATACCCTGTGATCGATGTCGGAGACCCAAAACGACGCACGGTGGTAATGACTTCGAGTGGTGTGATTGAGGTATAGGGAGGAAGAGGAAGTTGAGAGGAGGTTAGTGGGTATTTTTGTGGGATTTATAGTGGAAACGAGATGGAGCAATTTGGGTATGAAGAATCGGCCGTGATGGGTGCTTTTGAAGTCACGACCTGGGTATTTGGGAAGAGGGATTAGCGGTAATACTGGATTAGGAGTTTAAGTAAGATAATTAGTTTATTTATGTTAATCTAGGATTTTATTTATATTATTTAAATTGTATAACTTGTAAAAATGACAACTGTTGCATGCGATATCAGAATCTAACGAAAAAAGAGATGTCGGAACCCTCTTGACAAATACTACGCCATGGAACTGATGGAGAGTGAATTGGGACTCGTTTGGATTTATAATGAAATTAAATGCCTGAGTTCAATCAATGACCAATTACCGTTATTTAACGATAATCGTCCAAGGTGAGTAAATCTCACTAACTCTGATCAATTTATATTTTTATTAAGTATTTTTAGAATTGATAAATATTGGTTGATTTGCTGTGTGTTGGCTGTTTGGTTGAACTGCTAGTTATATTGGTTGAAATATCGATAACGATATATATATAAATCGTAATCGGATATTGATTCTATTTACCAGAATATTTTATATCCGTGTTATTTATATTGATTAACATCTGTGGATGCAGGAAAATAGGTCGGAGGGACCCAACTGGGTTCCTCAACATTTATTTTGCTGTTTATCGTATATTGTGATATATGATGTGCTTTATAATCTGTTGTTGATTATGTGTGTTTGATCATTGTTACTAGTTACTTTTAAATACCAAAGAAAATACTAGAATGTGAAAAGGGAAATTTCAAACTATAATTTGAAATAAAAATATTTATATAAAATCATATGATTTTAAAATAAAGGAAATTGTGAAGTAAATATTGAATTTAGAATTTATAAATTCAAATGGATAAAAGGAGATATGTGAAAATTTAAACAAGAAAATTCTGTATAAAATCATTTACAGTTATATGGAAGTTGAAAAGATCGATTTTTGGTTAAAATACTTATTGGAAGTATAAGAAGAAAGCAAATAGATTTGGAATAGAAATATTTGTAAAATAAATAGAATATTTGGAAAATGAATATTGGAAATATTTGGAAGTTTAATAGAATTTTATAATAGAAAATAAATAGAGAAATAAATAGTGTTATATTTATATAAAATAAATAGGATAATTAGAAAAGTAAATATTTGGGAAATAATTAGTGTATTATAAAAGGAAGTATTTATAAAATAAATAGAATTTTACAATAGGAAATAAATGGAAAATAAATATTAGTGGAAATCTGTTTTTAACAGATAAAGGTAAAAGATTTATTCAAAGTCGAGTTTAAATAGAAATCTGTTTTAACAGATGAAATAAGAAGATTAATTTATAAATAATATTTTGTAAATTAAATAAAAATATTTATCTTTTGATAAATGAAAATATATAAGTCGAACTTATATAGAGAAGTAGAAATCGGTTTTAACACCGATATTTTATGGAATATGAATTCAGCTTTTGTAAAGGGAAATTTAAAAGGAGATTTTAAGTGTTAGAAGTTAAAAGAAGATTTTATTCAAATAATTCTGTAAATAGAAATATAAATAGAAATTGAAAATGAGATATTGTTTTTAAATATGAAATCAAGCTAAATAGATTATATAAAGGAAACATTATTCACATTCGATGTGAATGATGGAAATAAGCAAAGATTTGCAAATAAAAACATGTGTAAAGGAAATTGGGTTTGAAACAGAAATTCGAACAGTAATGAAATTCCGAATGGTTATGAAATAAATAGCTCGTTTAATAATGAAACAAGGGTTGTGATTTATAAACAAAGTTTATGAATGAACTAAAATATAATTATCAGTGGATAATTGAGATGGCAAATTCAACAGTGAATGTAAAAAGGGATTTAGTAAAATCCGTAAAGGAGAGATAATCAAATATCAGTTATCCGAAGAAAGAAAAGTTGATCGAATATAGGTTATTCAAAAGAAAGGGTTATCGAATATAGTTTATTCGAAAAAGTTATCGAATATAGTTATTTGAAAGAGTGATAATCGAATATAGTTATTCGGAAGGGAGTTATCGAATAGAGATTATTCGAGAGAGAATTGTAAGTTGAAATTTGATTATATCGAATTTGGGAAAGTAATATTTACTTTCCGTTTCAAATCAAGATTTATGTATTTATTAATAAATTAGTGTTTGTCTATTTATCCAAATTAAGATATAGGAGTTATATTTAAGTTAATATATTTCGAAAGCATGGAATTATCAGACTATTGTTATAATCAATTGATTTTTGAAAAAAGGAAGTGGATTCATAAATAGAATCTGAGAGTTACGTAAGGAAGTGGTTAAAGTTGTAAATGGTGAACTTTGTCTATTTCGAGGTTAGACATGTTGTTCAGTTAAGGTCTGAGAGGTAATTATACCTCAACTTGATTGACTTCGTTTTTAACTAAGGGATGGGTAAGGTTCGATAGTGAAGGTTGGTTAAGTGAATTAGGCTAATGAGTGAAATGGTGTGAATGGGCAAGGAGATGCTTTATTTAAACATCAGTTTAAATCTGATGAAGATGTTTGGGAGTGTTTCCCAAATAAGAATCAGAAATGTTTTATAATATAAGAAACGGAAGCAAATATGGAAACGCTTTCCAAAGAAAATAAAGTATGTTTTCAAAATTTAGAAAATAAAAATTTACAAATATATAGAAATGGGGAAATAGCTAAATTAAAAGATAATTTAATCTAAAGAAATAAATTTTGAATGATGATTGATCGATAGGATTTCCATCTGGAAATAATATCGTTGTTTGTGCACCTGTTTTTCTTTGATAGTTAAATCACTGACTATCGAAGTTTTTGACCATTTTTCGGTCGTCAATACGGAGAGACCGAGATCAGATTCATTATCTGAAAACCACTCTGTATGGACGTTAGTGTTGCGATCAAATTTGATGAAAATATTTTAAGATGGAGTTATGCAAGGGCTATCCTGTTTACAGAATAGTGCCTTCGGTTTGTCCAGTCCCAGGACAACGTGTACGGGCGAATGTCTGACAGAGTATATCTAACGGATCGCGTAAGTTGATCTCTTCAAATGTACTTACGTTTGGTGGCATAGGAATTCGTTTCTCTTAGCTTTATACCTGTGGTATTTTTTAGGAAATCAATTTGTGATTTGGCAGGTATGACGATGTGGCATTCAAAGTAAATGAATGTATGATCTGTCAAAAGATACGTTATGACCTCAAGCCTCATCAACCGGGAAATGACAAAAATCGGGCAGGCAGCATGGCTAAGTGGGTCGCACCCATTAGGGTGTATATCACCTATCTAGAGAAAATCCATTTCATTCTTTTATCTATGTTCGATGCCGTCTCTTTTCGGGAAATGGTGGTTAGCTCCCAACCGTTGGTGGTATACATTCGATACACTCAAGTGAAATGAGTGGTCGGTCATGTGTGGGCCGGGTTGCAAGATGTTCTTGTTGAACCCAATGTATTTGCCTCTAGAGATACACTGTCGGCAGGTGGTCCCATACCTTGTCATAGTCGGAATCCAATCTCCAATAAGCGCCCGCAATTTTGATTTGTATACTATATATGTGGAACGTGAGATGCAAGCGTTCTACTAGAATGTTAATTACTTGTGATTAGACATTATTATAATATCAGAGAAGTATTGATTTCCAAAACTGTTTTGGGTTATTGTAAGGTAAAAACCATCCGTGTTTATGTGTGGATCGGTCTTATGATTACCTTTTCTTTTGAAAAGGATTTTGAAAGTTAAACCAAATAATTTGAGTTTACTCACACCCGTCCCATGACTGACCCAAAGTTTATTTTTGTTTTGTTTTCCCTAAACTCTTGGGTGCCCAAATTTGTATGGGCAGTCAAGTAGCTCAGGTCTTTACAGATACACGTGGAGGAGCTTGAAGCAGGAGGCTTCAGGATTATATAGCTATTGTTATTTTCGCTGTGTGTAAGTGTCGTACTCTAATAATGTTATTGTATATATATACTGCTTTATTTCAAAGTTATGTTATAATATATTTTATCCGTTCCGCTGTGAGATTCGTGCTACACTGATTTTGTTCTGTGGTGTTATTCTTCTTCTGTTCTAATTTTCTATCTTATCTATTCTCACCCTCTAACTTCTTTCTATTAATGATCAGGAATTTCTGATGTCTGAATAGTCAACATGGTAGTTTTGTATTGATTTTTGGAGTCGAAAATCCCAGTTCGTTACAATGGAGCAGACCACCGGGCTTCTTCTGCTCCGCCTTGACTTGTTGGCATATTAAACACTTAGAAACAAATTCAGCTACGTCTTGCTTCGTGCCATTCCAAAAGAAAACTCTTTTGACGTCTTTATATATTTTATCTCCGCCTACGTGTATGGTCAGTTTGGAATGGTGTGCCTCTTCTAGAACCGCCTTTACCAAGCCCCTTGCTTGTGGGACACACAGTCTTCCATCTCGTCTCAACCAGCCCTTGGCATCAATGGAGTATCTATTGAGGTAACTAGAAGTCTCACCCCTAGTTAACTTGTCCATTACTTCGGCTAGATGAGGGTCTTCTCTTTGTACGGCTCCGATTGAGTCTACTAGAGTTGGTCGCACTTCTAACGTTGCTAGCAAGCCAGGTACAAAGTCAGTGGAGGGCCTGAATTAAAAGCTTGCTATGAACTTCAAGCTTTGCCTTTCCACAAAGAGAGGGCTTAAGGCCAGTTTCTTTCTACTCAAGGCGTCTGCTACTGCATTGCCCTTGCCAGGAGTGTAGGAAATCTCAAAATCATACGAGGCAAGAAACTCCATCCATCTTTGTTGCCTCAAGTTGAGATCTTTCTGCGAGAATAAGTATTTAAACGATTTATGGTCAGTATAGAGTTCAAATTTCTCACCTAGGAGATAATGGCGCCAAGACTTAAGCGCAAAAACGATGGCCGCAAACTCTAGGTCGTGGGTTGGGTAGTTTTTCTCATGTACTTTTAACTGCCTTGCACCATAAGCCACTACCTTCCCTTCTTGCATCAGAACAGCGCCTAGTCCCATTCCGCATGCATCTTTGTACACTGTAAGCATCTTGCTTCCATCAGGCAATGTCAGAACTGGGTCTGTTGTTAAAGCCCTTTTCAAACATTGGAAAGCAATATCGCAATCCAAATCCCAAATGAAAGCTAGGTTCTTCTT
Source organism: Allium sativum (assembly GCA_030737875.1). Classification (NCBI taxonomy): domain Eukaryota; kingdom Viridiplantae; phylum Streptophyta; class Magnoliopsida; order Asparagales; family Amaryllidaceae; genus Allium; species Allium sativum. Next base: position 100,321,837 of record CM060911.1, on the reverse strand, counting down.
TGTCAATCTTGTTAGTGGAGCTAAGATTTTAGCAAAATCCTTGATGAACTTTCGATAAAAGCCTGCTAGCCCGAGAAAGCTTCGGACTTCGGTTGCGTTTCGAGGAACCTTCCAATCTTGCACAACAACCACTTTTGCGAAGTCCACAGCTATCCCCTCTTTGGACACCACATGTCCAAGGAACCTAACTTCTTCTCTCCAGAAATGGCATTTGGAGAATTTCGCTTTCAACTGATGTGCACGGAGAATATCCATGACTTCCTTTAGATGCTGAGCATGCTCTTCCTCATTCTTTGAGAAGATCAAAATATCGTCTACGAAGACCACCACAAACTTGTTGAGGAACTCTCGGAACACCCCTGCTCAATAAATCAACGAAGTAAGCGGTGCATTTGTCAAGCCGAAGGGCATGACCAGCCACTCGAAGAAACCATCGGGAGTTCTGAACGCGGTCTTATCAATGCTGCTTTCAGCTACCCTTAGCTGATGAAACCCGGTCGCCAAATCTAATTGGGAGAAAACCGATGTACCTTCAAGCTGATCGAACAAATCATCTATTCTCGGGAGTGGGTGCTTATTCTTCTTGGTCAGCTTGTTTAGATCCCTATAATCAACGCACAGGCGAAGCAAACCATCAGCTTTGGTCGCGAACACTACCGGAGCACCCCACTCAGAAATACTTCGTCTTATGAACCCCTTTTCAAGTAGCTCTTTGATTTGCTTGTTGAGCTCCTTTCTCTCCCTTGGGGCCATGTGCCTAACGGGTAAAGCAACGGGCTTTGCATTATCAACGAGGTATATGCGGAAATCTATATCTCGGTTCGGAGATAAGCCCTTTACCTCTTCAAACACATCAGAATATTCACAAACTACCTTTATAGACTGCAAGTTCTCAATGGACGAATCAAGAGATTCTAGATAACTAAGCATAACGGAGTTCATGGGATTACAAGAAATTTCGAGAGTGTTACCAAGGCGAGTCATGAGTCTAACCACTCTCTTTTCACAATCGAGGACAACACCATTACTGGATAGCCAGTCCATTCTTAGAATCAACCCATAGCCCGTGAAGCCCAAAACAAAGGCATTACATCTAAACTCAATGCTTAGAATAGATATTTTCAAATCCAAACAAACCATTGATAAATAGGTTGAGCCCTTAATTGGATTTGAAATATCCAAGGGATCCTCTACTATACTGGTGTCTAGGTGCAGAGATTCCACTAAAGCAGTAGATATAAAAGAGTACGATGCGCCAGAATCAAATAGTGTACGAACAGGATGATCAAAAAGATAGACTAAACTTTCAACAGAAATATTTCTACCTCGTTCTTGCGGAGGTGCCGTGAGAGCTTGAACTTGTCCTCCAGAAGATGGTCCGGCTTCCTGCCCTTGCTTCCTTGGGCAGGCCCTAGCCATGTGTCCTGTCTCATCACAATGGAAACAACCACCCATCTTCCTTTTCTTCTTCTTGCAGTCTTTGATCAGATGCTCGGGAATGCCATAGAAATTACACTTTCTCTTTTCACGGGGTTTGTTGTTCTTACCGCCTTTCTTTGAATCAACCTTCTTGCTCTACGACCCTTCCCCTTCTTATCTTGAGGCACTTCCGCTTTTGCCTCATTCTTGCCCTTGTCTTCCTCATGTAAGAGTGCCATGTCCACTAACCTCTCGTAAGTAGCCCCCATCGGTATATGGGTCATAGCCAAGCTGTGAAGTGGCTCATTCAATCCCTTGACAAAACGGAGAGCCTTCTTATGAGGAGTATTCACTAAGTCCAATCCAAATCGGGCCAGCTGATTGAATTGATTGATGTACTCCTTGACCGTCACACTTCCTTGCTTAAGAGATAAGAACTTTTCCAGCTGTAAACTTCGTTCATCTTGTGAGAGGAATTTCATCTCAAACCTTATCCTCAAATCCATCCACGTGTCAATTGGTCTTTCAGCGTTATTGACCTCCCACCAATAGGAAGCTTCGTCTTTAAGCAACCATACAGCTAACTGTATCTTCTGCCTATCGTCCACCTCGAAGATAACGAACAGATCCTCAGTTTCTTTGAGCCACTTCCTAGCTTCTACGAATGATTCAGTTCCCTTGAAATCCTTTCCGCCCATGGCCCTAAAGTCCCTACAAATCTTTGAGAAAGCATTTGCACGAAGAGGAGGAGGAGGAGGAGCTGTTGCAGCTGGAGGAGGAGGAATATCTGCTGGGCCTGCGTCGTTGGCCCTAGCCTCTAAGTACCTCCTGAACCAGCCAGGTATCGGTACACCCTCTGGAAGGTTAAGATTCCCAAACATGCTGAAACGAAAAAGAAAAGATTCAAAACAAAGGATTGAATGATAGTGCATATGGATTTGGGGGATTATGCCTTTAAAATAAAATAACACTTTTTCTTGAAAAATGCTTCTTTATGTTTCTTTTTTGAAAAATAGTTTTTCAAAAATTCTTATCTGATCTGGTAAACCTTTGGCTCTGATACCAAGTGAAACACCCTACCTCCGTTAAGGTCACTCATGAAGGGAATGCCTTAATTTTGGTGGAGGGTTATAGGTATAAGACACATAAAATTTTACAAGATGGATAAGTATAAGCAGCAGAATTTAAATCATTTATTGAATACGTGGTTCAATACAAAATCATTACATCAAATTGTCTCAAAATAACTTCCAAACATTACACCATAATTTCTATCTTGATTATTAAATAAAGAAGCATAAAACTGCATAAATCCCCAAGTGTCGTATCCAAAAGCCATAGCCAATGAAAGAGAGTCCCAATCATACATCTACTTTCTTGAAGCTTGCAAAGAGTCTGATTAAGCTGGAGTATTCCCTCCCTGTGGACCTGAGGGGGATGGAAGAAAAGAAGACGAAAGAAAATGGGTCAGACAATAAGTCTGGTAAGCTCAGTGATTACTAGTATTTAAACAAGGAAAGGGATAATGACAGTAATAACGGAATATAGGACAATACCCTAATATAAGATAAGTTGAACATGTGATCGCTCCCATTACTAAAGTCTCTGCACCTACTAACCACTGGTTCAACCAACCCCACGAGTTTATACCAAGCGATCCCTTAATGATCGGCTCCTACTCGCTTGCATTCATGTCCTGTGTCATTCGGCCCCGCTTGACTGTAGCTACCTGTGTTGGTCCCACCATGGGGTGTATCAGTCCCTCTGGTGGCAACCTGACACGATTCAAGATGCACAGTGTACACTACCGATGCCCAGTAACTGAATTTTCCACTCCGGAATACGTGCACGCCAACACTCCGTCGGAACCTACACTGGCCCGCCAACCACCGACGTTTTGACCACTTATAATTCAGCCCAGTAATTGTGCCCCACCCTTCCTAGTTCCAGGGTACCATGATAAATCTATCTGGGTTACTGCTGAAATGGGTCCCCATTACTAGGGTTTTCTGATCAACATGTTTATTTGGTTAAGTGTTCAAGTTTACCTAACCCCACCCATTCGTTTTGTTAACATGTTGAATCGGTTAAGTGTTTTTCTAATTTACTTAACCCTACCAATCCTGACTTAGCTTTAATTTATTAAAGCACCAACCACTGACATTAGACAGGTCTTGTTGTGGTCACTGGATGTGCCGGTCGGTTCCGGGCAAATTTACACCATAACTCAGTCTAATCTCGGGTTCTTTTTGGGCCTGATGCACTAACCACCCACATTAGACAAGTCTTGTTGTGGTCACTGGATATGCCAGTCAGTTCCGGGCAGATTTACACCACAACTCAGCCTAACCTCGGGTTAGGCATATTCGTCTTTTCTAAATTCACACACACATATATATATATATATATATATATATATATATCTAATTTCTTTATGTAGATTAAATTTGGTTTAATCATGCCATGATTATCCTTTGGTTTTGCTCACCATAAATGGTACATCAAATATACCATTTAATGAACAAATCTATGCCATGAATTTTCATGTTTTCCCATCGTTATCTCCGTAGAATGTACATATGAATTACATAAAATGTTGGGCAAGCAAATTTGCCCAAACCCATAAAAAAAAGGGTAATAAACAAGGAACATGAAATAAACATAAAATAGCATACATTTAGCTTATCACATGTAACTTGGCATAGATGTATCGTTGTCTTGACTAAACAGGTAAAGGTGAACTTGTGACTAAGTTGGTTCTAATATTCATGTAAACTTGATATGGGTCTAACATGGAGGTTTTACATATAAACAAAACTTTAAACCACAATTTAGCATACTAACTTATGTATGTCAAAACATAAGAAAGCCACTATGAACATATTTAAATCACAACTTGGCATGATAACTTATGTGTTAAAACATAAGAGGATTACCGTAAACATGTTTAAATCACCCTTAGCATGATAACTTATGTTAAAAAAAAAGAGGATTACAAATCAAATCTTGCAACTTAAATGGATTCTACTTGACATAGTTCTAAATATTCATGAATGTCGATCTAACATGTAAGCATATGATTTAGAACATAGACTTGCAAATAACCACCAAATTACAACATGACATGTTTTACCATTTTGTTGGCAAAATAAGTTCTTTACCCATTCGCAATAGATTCCAATAACATACAATATAGTATGTTTTCCACCACAAACATGTAGGCATGATTAATCGCAACAGTAATTTAAGATACATTAGAATCAAACTTCATTATCTCATACATCAGCATCATTCCATATTCGAGTTACAACATGCCATGATTTCATTAAAGAAGAAGAGAATGTTTAAATCTGCGTAATAACCAACTTACAAACTAAAAGGAATTCTTGCGTTCTGAAATCTGAATTCTAAAATTGGAGATGCACGCCTTTGATGAAGATCGTTGAATTAGACTTGTTTTAATTTGATTTTAAATGTAAGCTTTTAACTCGTCTTTGAATTGGAAAAAGGTGATGGCTACTCCAAGTTCTCTACTGAAGGCATTTCAGTTCTAGGATTATTTTTCTGTGTGTTTTTAGGTTTAGCATTGAGTTGTTTATATAGAATTTCAGTTTAATTATAGCCGTCAAATGAACCTAGGGTTAATCACAGCCACTCAGACCAGATTAGGACCATCCAGAAACCCTAGTGACTCAACAGCAAGTCATCAGTCGTTCAATATTCAGATTTGGCCGGGGGCCAAGTCGAACCCGAGGCCGACCCCCAGGTCGACCCCAAGGCCGACCCCCAGGTCGACCCCGAGGTCGACCTCTATGTGGAGAGGTCAACATTAGCGTCGACCCCCTGGTCGACCTGCCTGGGCGGGAATTTTCCCGTCCAGCCCGTTTCTGACTTCTGTTTGAATTTGAATTCGTTTTTCGAGCTGTTTGAATGTATTTTGAATTTCTGAAACTTCTGTAGGCTATAACTTCTTCATACGAAGTCCAATTTACGCAAACACAGACTCTATCTCAACCATATATCCGAGACGAACACAATAGCGTAACCCGTCTCCCTTAATTCCCACATTTTTAATTAATTATTCTAAGATTCGTTGTTATAACTTCAATAGAAAATACGGGGTGTTACACGGACATTCAAGTAAGTTCTCATGTGTATATTAAATGGATTTTGTAACTAGAGCTTTTGCACTTCTAGCTACTTGGCTCCACTCAATTTTGACTTCTTGATCCTGTCATCAGTAAAAAGAAATCGGTGTTAAGATACCAAAAGCAACTTACGTGGCTTAACACACCAAATTTATACCATGCTTCTCATCTTTTTAAACATTCAAATAAGCATATTCTATTTCAATGTTACTGTAGTATGCTTATCATTATTCAAAATTGCAAATTAAGATTTCATAACCGCCCTGGTTCCTTTTTTAATTCGATATTTCTAGGCTAACATGTGTGAGTACAAATATTAATAATCATTACAAATTCATCCTCATAAATACATAAACCTCTCATCTCTCACACTTTCCAACTCTCTGCAATAGCCACTTTGGCATCAAAACCTGCGCTGTAATTTCCACAAACACTCGACAAAGGCTGCCTACCCACCAGCTTATTGCTTTTATTTTATTCTGATAGGTACGACTCGACAAAATCAAGAGCAAGAAGTCAAAGATTTAAAATAGAGTGAAGCATCCTGTTTATTAGCTATTTATGTATTTAACTAAGGTGAATTTGGAGAAGGTTAATTAAGGTACCGGTATCTCATGTTTTTATTCCTTAGAACATTCACTTATACAAACTTTTTCCAAGTTTTTAGTGTACGTTGCCTTGCTCAATGCACATTTTTTAACTTGTTTGTTCTTCTTCATCCAGTACTTTTAATGCACATTTTGGATCAATCACCGAAGACGAAGGCATTGAGCATGAGAGGGAGTGAGTGAGTGTAACTAAGTGTATGTAGTGAAATAATATTTGAACAAATGAGTATTTTCATATTTTGTATAGTAATTGTGTAATAGAAAGAAATAAAACTATGTATTGTTCAAGAGTGTAATAACATATTTATATTAAAATAAGAAATTTTGAGTTCAATATTTTAATTTATGCAATATTTTTATATTACTACGATCATATTTTTTTAAAAAAAAACAAACTTTTTACAACGAGCTATGCCTGTTGTAATATAATGTATTACAACGGGCAGAAGCCTCTTGTAATTTATAAGCTATTACAACGGGTTTGTAGCTATTGTCATAGAGTCGTTGCACGTGACAGAGCATATTATTACAACGGTCTTTTACAACAGTCATCGACCATTGTAATTTAGTGGGGACCTATTACGACGAAGCATATTAGGACGGGCTTTTGCCTGTTGTGAAAAGCTTATAGCAACGGTTTTTGCCTGTTGTAAAAGGACTGTTTTGTTGTAGTATTTGTTTGTGTCCTTCTTATTCCTTTGCGAACTTCTTGACACTTCATTAGCTTGAGATGAGTATGTTTGGGCCATGTACCTCATATTAGACACTCAATCATTAATACGCTGCCAGAAAGGATAGAAAGAGAAAGAGGAGAGAAATATATATTCAGTTTTTCATTTGACCATATGTAGTAAAATAAACAAAACAAATACTATAGTTCCATAACAGGCACTAAAATTGCCTTTTTATAGAAGATTGGTTAATTATGTCAAAACTACGAGTTAACCGCTAGAACGGCCAACAGAATAGAGGTTCCTTAATAAAAATTGAAATAGATATAAAGTATGATTTTCAGTAATTGTATGTCCACATTTGTATGATTTATTTTATTACAGACCCTAAAAAATTCGTAATTTAATGAAAAAAATAGACATTCAAGCCGATGTTTTAATAATGAAAACACTGCATTTTTCTTCCTTTCTTTTTAACTGTAGGTACAGAAACCAGCCTAAAACAATACTTGAGCTTGTAAAATAAATGGTGCGTATGTAGTTATGCAGTCAGTTCTAAGCATAATAGTGAAAAAAGCGATGAATAAAAAAGTTGACTGCAAATATTGCTCGTAATTGACGCTGCACTTAGCAAGATGCTCCAATGCACCAGTGCAATCGACACTAGAAATAGGGGGCCATTAGCAATAGCACATAAAAGGGCTGCCCTAAGTTGTGAACCGCATTGTAGCACAGCTCGTTAGGCACTACAACAAAAAACACTTTTCGCAACAGGCAATATCTGTTGCAGTAGAACAATTGCAATAGGCCCGCGCCTGTTGGTATAGCCGAAGTTGCAAAAAGTCTACAACGTTTTCTGCCTGTTGCAATAAAACTTTGCGGTATATGTTTTTGCAGCTAGCATTTGTTGTTGCAACAGACCATTTTGCAACAGTATATGCCCGTTGCAATAGATTCATAAATCTAAATAAAAAAATTATAGCTTATAGATATTACATATTAAATGTATTTGTTTTAGTAATAGTGTATATCATAGAATGAAATAAACAAATAAAAATTTTATTTCAACAAAGTTTTAATAGTACAAACAATTACAATAAAAATTTCTACAGTTTTCATACACCATTCACGTATAAAAATTTCTTCTCTCACACAACACATTTTTTCGAATAGAGTATTTTCTACTCATATTTCTACCCTATCATACATATACTATAACAAGAGAATAAACGAAGGCCATTGAGGGTCTTCTTTGAGCTGCTGCTTGTGCGCAGAAGAGTGCAACTTTTGCGTATCTTAATACTTCTTCTTCCGATTATCCTTTTTCATACTTGAATCCACTATCTCTTTCAATCTCCCTTCTTCGCATAGTTGCCATGCCTTTGAAAAATGTAAATACATAAGTACTCGGAGGCAAATGAATGAAAGCATAAAAACAAAGGTTCAGTTTGAACAAGAATGAGTTTACAAAGGCTTTATACTTGCAGGGACCCTTTAACGTTCCTCTTCAATTTCAAGTTACAAAAGGTAAATACTTAGTTTAACGTTCCTCTTTAATTTCTTGAGATGCCATGAAATTAAAACAGTTCATACTTGAAGAGATATAACATATTCACATTGTTGTCATGAAATACCCTCAATGCAGCTTCAACTCCATAGTTTAGTAGCCATATTTTACATACAAGCATTTTCTCCTAATAATCATTCGAATATAAAACCTTAATGTATATTTAAATGAGCATCTGCATGCATCAATTTGCATGTTATACTCATTCCAGCAATACAGATTATGAAATCTTCAAAACAGTAAGTCATACGCAGCACTAACAGGCTAATTCAATAATTCTTATACAACATAAAGAATTTTAAGATAATTGAATTCCTATGTACTATTCACTGTTTTACAACTGAACATATATGCACACCATCATACATGTAGTACTTAAACTCATTTTATTACAAAGCATGGCATTATGAAATTAATACAAAATCTCAAGTGAAGATGGCACTTAAATCAGTTTTGTACCTCTCGACTTTTAACAATATTTAATATTATATAGTGTTATAATTGAACCAATACATGCCTCTTAAGCATTTTAACAACTAATTTACAATAGATTTAATTGATAATATTTACAATAGATTTAATTGATACCTAACCTATATGTAGACGACACTAAAATCAGTGAAGACTTCAACGACTTCTAAAGGTATCAAACAGTCCAGTTCTTCAACGACTTCTAAAGGTATAAAACAGTCCAGTTCTAATGTTATCAGTTTCTAACTACCAACCTAAGTACAGTTCAAATGCAGTATTTTTCCCCAAAGAACAGCTGGCATTGGTGTAACAAAATTAACTGATAACATCCAGATTTATATAAATATACATATGTCAGGGGTTCCTTAAACGAAGCACATTTGTATTAAACTGTATAGACAATTTATATAACCGGTTAATAGTTTCACTTTCAGTTTAAATGCATTCAACCCCTTGTAATGAATTAGAAAACTTACGCACAGATTAATCATAGCATATATATATATATATATATATATATATATATATTCAGAGCCCCCCCAATATATATATATATATGTATGTATGTATGTATATACGATCATTTCAGTTAATCATCTACACTCTTACTGGGCAATTTATCGTATACGTCATTTAGCAATTTCAACACTTTGGCGCACAAATCTTTATTGTAATTCTCAGTTTTAAACTAATCATTCTACCGACAGATTGAGCTGTCCAAACCATGATATAGTCCAATTATTCATCCACAAACAAAGCACATATTTACTACTATCTAGATAAGCATATAACAGCTGGTAAACTATACTATATGACTTCCAAATGATGATATGGTGGCATCTAAGTTAACATGATCATAATAACCTTCACACTTGATGATTTCTTTATGACTAGCATGATATACAAAATTATATCAGCAAGCACAAAAACATGCACAACAAAGTTGCATATACACACATGCAGTATATTTATATAACAATTTATGTGTTGCCAATCAAGGTGTGTACTTTTTCCAATATATATATATATATATATATATATATATATATATATATGTATGTATGTATGTATATATATATGTATGTATGTATATATGTATGTATACACACATCTTCATGCATGTATACATATATACATATCCGTTCAAATTTCAGAATAATGAGACAGATTATCCAATATATATATATATATATACATATATATACATCCCTTTCCACGTATATATATATATATACACATTTCAACTTAATTCCAGTTTCAGTTGATTATTTATATCCGCTATTCATAGCTATATTTAAGTATTCATCTACCTGTACTATTTAGCCAAATATTAATACTAATCAGCATCTGACTTTTTGATATACATATATATATATATACACACATTTACATGCATATATATATTTATATTTATATATATCCATTTTCATTTTCATCTAGCATAATGTTGAGTCAAAAACGTCAGTGCTAACAGAAATACCAAGGCCAGGAAAGTCAAACCGTCAAGTGGCAACTAAGTGGGTTCATGAAATGTATATGACAGCATGAATATAGTATGAAATATCATGAAGACTAAAGTCTAGGATGTCATGAGATTCAATATTCACTGGTGCCCCAGTTTTCACAACTTAGCATGATTTATTCTCGGCAAAGTTAAATTTAAGAATTTAAATGTTTCCAGGTAACCGTATCATATTTTTCAATCTTACAGTGAGTGTATTGAGCATGAAGACAATCAAATGTTTCCATAAAATGGAAAAATAACACAGATTAGTTTCCAGAAATCAAACAGGTGGTTCACGGCAATAAATCAACAATCACACATAAGCAAACTAGACGAGATCAGCTTTTATTAATTTCTAGAGTTTCAGGATTTCAGCAGCATCCAAAACAAGGCAACTAAATCACGCAGAGCATTTTATGAAACAGAATTGTAACAACCCGGAAATGCAAGCCAATTTAAAATTTTTATTTTGGAAATTTGAGTGAATTATAAACATTTAAAATGATTATTTTAAATAATATCGACGAGAAATTTATTTTGAATAGAAATAGAATGTATATATTTATATAGATCGCCATTAGAATATAAATATTTTATTTTAATTATAAAAGGAATTGAAAATGGCGTGGTAGTTCGATAATTCAATTTCAAATTTCAATTGAACATACCGGGTGCAAAATAAACCGGATTTTAGTGAAACCAAAAATATTAGAATCTAATTGAGGATATCTTTCCAACGAATCCGGGAAATCCAAATTTCATAGCGGGGATCCAAAGTTATGTCCAGTTGAAAATTCTGAATAGTCGCTATGGAATTCAGGCCCTTAAAAATGGAAATTTTGCAAACGGCCTCGGATTTCGACGAAACCACTTTTGTTGGATCTATGATGTCAAGTTATTGCTAGTTTTCAAATTTCGTAATTTTTCAAACCAATATGTGAGCGTGGCGAAGGAAAACACATTTGACCAGATTCGGTTGATTTTAATCGACTGGAAAAATGGCCATTTTTCAAATGGGCTCAGAATTCGACGAAACTAGTTTTGTTAGGACCGTATCGTCAATACGAAGCTAGAAAATATTTTTTTGGAATTTTTCGAGTTAATATGTGACTCCAAGAAATTGAAATGCGCGTTCAAATTTAATATATAGAGTTATATGTTGACTTCGACGAAAACTGATCGAAATGATCGAATCAGCTTACGATACATATCCCATTGTGTTCGGAATGGGGGTAATTAGCTATGGACGACAGGCGGTGGGTTTCGTTTCGAGTTCGACAATAAAAGTTGCTTTTTGGAAAATAAATAAAAAAATTAATAAAACCCTTACCCCCTACTCCTTTCTCTCTCCTTAAAACCCTCCTCTCGCACCCCTCTTCTCCCGCTTCTTCCTTCCTCCACCAACCCCTTCTCTCCTCCTCTACCGCCGCATCCCCCTCTTCTTCCACCGCCGCCTCCTCCTGTAGACCGCACTGCGCCACCGCATCTGACCCCCTCTTCCTCCCTCCTCTCAAACTCTGTCTCCTTAAATCTGCACCCCCACTAATGAACGCGCCTCCACCAGCAGTTGGCCGACGCCCAGCCACCCCCTTCACCTCCAACGAGCACGAGCTCCACCCCCTCCGCCTAATTTTCAATGTAAGTGAGTTTAAATTAATTTCTAATTTTTCAGTATTTTTATTTATATGTAGCATTATATAAAGTGGCAATTTTTAGTGGGTAAAAATATAATTTTTACTCCTATAACTTCACTATAAAAAGAAATGATTTTTCACTATAGAAAGAAATGGTTGTTAACACTAAAAAACTATGATTTTTAGCTATGTAAAAATGTAATTTTTATTTGAACGTAAGGTAAAAATATGATTTTTACTTATGTAGAGTATTAAAAATATGGTTTTTATATTTTTATAATAATAAAGATATGATTTTTATTTAATTAGAGTAATAAAAATTGGATCTTTTATAGTAGAAATGATTTTTATTTAAAAAGAGAAGAGTTTATATTTTTATTTAGAAAAGGCGATATTTTTATTATATAAAAGGCGATATTTTTATTATATATATGTTGAACTAAAAATGAGATTTTTATAGCAAAGATATAAAAATTCGATCTTTATATATGAAGTAAAAATACGATTTTTATTTATTGAATGAAGTGATAAAAATATAATTTTAACATTTGAACAGCGTGGAAGGAACTGCGTTGGAATTTCAAGCAGATCTAGACTGTTCAGCAGTTCAAAAGCAAAGCACGGCGGAGTGGAACCCTCTGTGAGAAGTTCTCACTTTAAATTTCTTTTTCTAGTTATAAATATATACTAGGATGCAGACGGTGCTTAGCAGCACCCGACACCCGTCGTCCACAGACCATAGATGGCTTGTTTGTTTGATTGATGTGTTGTGAAAATTGATTGTGTTGTGGAATGATTGAAAAATAAACTATTCATGTGTTGAAATAAATTAATTATCGTTGAGAACATAATTTTTAACGTGAATGTGAATAAATAAATATTTATAAAAAAATCGGCCGATTTGTTTATATACACTGATTTGACTGATATTGATTGGGACGATAAATTTTACACATCGCCCAACTGCACAAATAAAAATCTGTGTTTGTTGATTTGAAACCCCGCATGGGTATTGGGATAAAATACGATATACACTAATACCAATAATTAGTTGTATGTCGATCGATTGATTGACAGGCTGTCATAAGCGTTAGATATCTATATTTGATGCTTATACAGAGTAGTGCACTTTGGATAATTGTTGATTGTTTATCGTTGCTATTATATACATGTGTTGTATGGAATCCATATAATTAACATTATATGGTAATTGATTGGGCCTCATTCCAATCGGGAAAATAAAGAATATTAGAATATAAAAATAGTCATGTGTTGACGATGCTCATGTGTTGAGAATATAAATGTGTCGAAACTATTCATGTGTTGAGTAAAATATTTTAACAATAAAATTCACATCTTTATCATATTTAGGATTAGAAACTACTTTACGGTGGGAGTCTGATTAAAAATCAAACGATAGATACCATAATTTTATAAAATATATTACATAACAAAAATATTCATGTGTTGACAGTACTCATGTGTTGAGATTAGTCAGGTGTTGAAAGAAATATATATTCATGTGTTGAATAGAATAAATATTCATTTGTTGAATAGAATAACGAATTTATTGAAATATATAAAGCCGTGTTGATTAGAGTTGCGCTATTTTGATGTGAACGATATTTATATCGATTATATTCATTTTTATAATGAATATAGAAAAGGTAGCGATTTCAAAATATAACGTTTTGAAAATATTATCATTTATAAGATAATGATATGAAATATTCAATTTTGATTTGAAATTGAATATAGAGTTAAAATGGTTTTGAAAACGAATTCAAAACGATTTATAAAATACATTTTAAAAAGGAAATCGACGAAATATATATAATATATATTATATATATAATGGCCTGAATAGAACGCTCCGCGCTGCGGTAGTTCGTGAATTTCGACCATTGACTTCCAATGGACATTACGGGAGATCCGACCGTCGGATTCTCCTGAAACCGGAACCGTTTGGTTCGTATCGAAAAGAGCTTTCAATAAATATTAGAAATTTGAAATCTAATGGTTCGATTAGGAATTATGTCCAAATCACATTTGAAAAAGGTCACTGTAAGTGCAGTTCGATGGCTGTTGATGGAAATCGACTGTACGGGCCTTGATAAAATTATTAAAAATACCAATAATTAGTGTAAAATCATAAGAAATGATTTGAAAAGAACTGGGATGAAAAACTCCATATCTGAAAAGATAAAAATAGATTTTTATCGAAATGAACTAGTTTTGAACTAGAACTAAAATCAATTTATTTTTGAAATAAATAAATTGAATTTGAATTGGTTTTGAAAATAACCAGAATTTCCAATATATATAAAGTGGAAGTGGATTTGAATCAAAATTGTCTTTGGAATATTTCGATGTTGGATTCCGTGATTATACAGATATTGTTATGGGAATTTGAAAGATATATTTATATCGTTTTTTCCAATACGATATTTGTTGGTTTCAGAATTTGATATTGAATATAAGCCGGTATATTTTATATTCAGAGATTTGTATTTAATATCAAATGCGATTTGGGTTTGTCGTGAATCGTGTTTTAGGTGGCATTGGTTCTTTAACCCAGTAAAAGACAGGATATTGATTTTTGAGAAGATTAAAACTAAGTGGAATTTTAATGAATCTTTAGTTAGATTGAAAGTGAATTGATAATTTAAACTATCAAATCGGAAAAGTGATCGAGAATGGAGTATCACCAGTTTTGCTCCAAAGCGATAGTAAATCTTTAATTAGATTTGAACGTGAAATGTTAATTAATTTTACCGATAACACCGTGGTGTTAGATATGGAGTATTACCAGTTTTCTCCATGGGATAAATAGGTTGGGATTGAGAAATAAAATAAATAATTGCTTCGGTGTGGTTCGCTAATCCCGACTAGTTTGGAAAACCATAATATGGTTTGAAATAATATCCAAAGAAAGATTAAAGAATACATTTAGAAGAATTTATCTTTGATAAAATCAATGGGAACCTATTCCCTAATGATGTGAAAATTTGAATAAAAGAATATTTTGAATTGGAATGAGGCGTATGTTGTGTTTGTGTAACACGTGTTTATTATATACGCGGGTTATTCGGAAAGGCCGGGTTTACACCCATTCTGAATAACCGATTCGACGATAAGTCGAAGATGAAGACGGTGGTTGAAGACCGGAAGTCTTCACATCGTTTTGGTGATTATTAATGATCTTGATTGGGCTGTACACCCAAGAGGAGGGAAACAGTTGGTGATCGTCCAGACGTACTTGGAGATTGATGGATATGCGAGGAAAGTGCCTCCGGTTTCGTTCAGACCTAGAACGGACTTGTAAATGGACTGTGTGTTTGACATTGGATTTTATTTTGTGTTGATTGATCTCTATTAAATATACATCTGTTTGGCGGTGGAGAATTTATTCTCTTGCTTAACGCCCTTCTCTGAGACGCACGAGCTCAGAGGTTGTATATCGATGGACATCAGTCGCATGGAGTGAATTGCTTGTGTGGCACGCCTAAGTGGCAAATGATCAAGGCTTCTGTTGAAAAGAAAAGTCTTGTGGTTGATGATCAAAGCACGGCCTGTGTGGCGCAGTTTTGTGTATAGTGTGAATTCGAGAGCCTCACACCTCGGTATGAGTCAAAAACGGGATACGGACCGTTGGGAGAACACGACATTTCTTTCTATCTAGTGGTGGTGTTAGTGCTTAAACTGACTGACATTTATATATACTTTTCACCTGTGTGGTTGTTGGAATGCGTGGCGCCTCGGATATAGGTCTGTTAGGATCGGGAAACGTGTGTTCAGTAATTGCCAAACCTCCAAAGTTAGGTGAGGACCGGCCCAACCGATTCCATGGATCAAAGTGGGGTCCTGAGACATTCTCTAGAGTGTCTCGAACGGAGAGGAGCTTGCCCATTTCCTCGACTCATGACGGAAATCCAATTTCCAATACGTGATATTGCGGTTTTAATTGTAGAACTAGTTTGGCGACATGATATATGGTACCCATGTCGTCAATGATTGATATTTATGATTGAAATTGTTTTGAAACTATACACCTATAATAGTATCAAGTGATTTCTTTTAAACGTACCAAGCATGTTTGGCTATTATAAGGGAAACCCTATCCTCCGGCTTGCGTTGCGTTGTGTGATGGGACCTGGGTCTTATAATAGCTTCATTTTTCCAAAGCGCATTGCGCTGTTTTGTTATATGCACTAGTATTCTTGGGAGGAAACCCGTTCCGTGTTATACGGCGTGGTCCCTTGAATTACTCTCTTTTAAAGTAAAGTTTTAAATAACTGTTTTAGTTCTCACACCAGTCACACGACTGACCTAGAGTTTATTGTTTTAACCTAAACTCTGGGTGCCCCTATTTTCTACACGGGCAGCTAGTAGTTTTGGTTTTGCAGATTTATATTCACAGGATCCTGATTTACAGCTGGAATGATATCCGAAAACCTCTGTATCTGTATATCACCTTCAGTTGTGCCTTGTATTATTTTCCGCTGCTATGTAATTTATTGTAATCTCTGATATTTATCGAATGTAATTTATTCATTTATACTCCGTATATTCTTGTATTCTGATGGAATTGTTGTAATAACAATGAAATGTTCTTCTGTTTGCGTTCTATTTTGTCGTGTTCTCAATGCCATCTGTTCTTTCCCTTACGGGGAAATTCACGTCGTTATAGAGTGGTATCAGAGCTTTGGTTTACGGAGCTCGAGAACAAGACAATTTAGAACCAAACGAAAGAATTCATCAGATATTGGATTAGTAATATCCAATTAGAATGACTCGTTAGAGATAGGATTAGTAGTATCCTAGAACAAGTGTGAAGAGTATATTTTTCAAATGAAAACAATTTTGTTTTGAAAATTTAAATCTTTTTACACGTATTTGAATATTTTATTTGTATTGAATTTGGACAATCGAGTATATAAAGATTTTGCATATACGCGTCATGAACGTATATTCGAAGTTTTAATATACTTGATAGATATAGAGTCACACTCTAGTCGCGCGGAGGTGATTCTGATGATTGATATATCATTGACAATGATATTGGAAATCATTTTGATCATAGAAATTTTGTTCATAACCAAAACTGTTAAAATTTGAGAGAGAATTGCAATTTTGGTTATTTTCAAGATGTTGATATGGGCTATAATTTTGAAAATTTTGGTTTTCAACCCCATAATGATGTGGATCAAAGCCATTTTGAGATTCAAAGTTATTTTCATGTGGATGTGGCCCATAATCGAAATTGTTGAAATTTGAATTGAAGTCGTCATTTCGATCATAACTTTGAAAATGTTGGTCATTTTGAAAATTTTGAAAATTGTTGACATTTGGCTCGAGAAATTTTGGAAAAACTTGCCTCATGAGTTGTAATTCGTATTCATACTCTTCAAGAGGACATCTACTCCGATTATTATCCCACATATCTCTCAATGATTTTTTTGAATCAGACATTTTGAAGAAGTCACGGCAAAACAGAAATTATTCTCACTTCAAAATAGTATAAAATACTCAGTTGCGCTCTATTAATTAACCGACTCAATTGGAAGGGGGAAGAGGGTCTTATGGCCGTTCACGTATGGTATAAATACTAAGGGATACGTCCAATGTTTTACGGGTAGTATGCAACCTCTTTTGTTAGAAGTTCAATAAATTGAACTAATATATATCCGCGATCCAATTATATGAGACAATTAACTTCACAAAACACCACTTTTCAATTATATTACTTTGCAAATCAAGTCAAGTGTTAAAATTGAAAATCGACAAGAGTGATTAATTATGGAAATTCGTTTCTCACCAACAGATTCAGAAATATCAGCCACAGAACAGTCACAAAATAATAACAGAAAATTAAAATATTGTACAAGCAAGCCGCTGTCCCTGCAGATTTTTTTTTACAAGCAATGTCTATTTTTTTTCTTTGCAGCAGAGCACCTGTAGAGTTCAGAAATTATTATAGTGGGGCATGGCTGTCCATCCAGAAAAAATGAGTTGCGTCAATGATTGAAATCTCACTATTTGCAATTTCTTCTGATTTCCGAATTCTTGATTTGTTGCTTGAACTCCAGTCACTTTGTCCTTGGTTTGAAACTCTTTTATTTCTTTTTGGGTTTTTTTTAATGAAGCAAATAACAAAAAAAAGCACAAGAAAATATGAGGCTGTGGTAGGTTAAAGAAAGTTTGGAATTTTTTTGAGAGAATGCTTGTGGATGGGGTTAGTTTGTGCGTTGTGGCAGAAGTGTGGTGGGAAGGAGGGATTGAAGAAGATGGTGCTGAAGTGTAGATTGAAAAAAAAAACAGTGGTGAAATGAGATTATGTGAGATAGAGAGGGGTATTTGATCAGAGGGGGAAGAAATGAAGCAGGGAAGAATAATTGAAAAAAAAATGTCTTTGCCTTTTTTTTTATTAGTGTTGAAAAGCAGACAAATAGGAAAGAAACAAATGACAAAAAAAAAATGGGAAGAGAGATTTCAGAAAAGAAAGAGAATAGTAAAGAAAGAAAGGAAAGTAATTGTAAAAGATTTGGAAAAGAAATTGAGAAGGGAAAGCAATAAAAAAAAAGACAAAAAAAGAAAGAATTTTTTCTTTTGTTTATTGTTGTAAAATTAGAAGAGAGAGAAAAAAAATGAAAAACTTGAAAAGGGAAAGAAATAAATGGAGAAAGAAAGAAAATTAATTACAAGGCAGAGAAGAGAAATTTATAAAAGGATTTTTTTTTCTTCAGCAAATTGTAAAAGAAGAAAGGATGCGAAATATTAGTAAGAGGATAAACAAACGAAAGAAAGGAGAAAGAAGTTGAAAATAGGGAAGAATTAAAAGAAAAATGGCAAGATTTTTTTTTTTGAACTTGTAAAAGAAAAATGAGAAGTAATTGTATTGATTGGAAAGGAGGAATAAAGAGGAAAGAAATCAAAAGAGGATTTTTATTTTTATTTTTTGAAAAGAAAGGAAATTTGTAAGAGAAGAAAAGAAACCAAATGTATTGAGAACAAGAAAGACAAAAGAAGAAAGGAAAAAAAATTGCAAAAAAGGAATCTTTTTTTTTTTTGAAATTTGTAAAAAGAAAAAGAATGTAGACGATTGGAAAGAAAGTGGAAAGATGGAAAAAATAAAGAAAAATTGATAGTTGTTTTTTTTTAATGAAGGAGAGAGCAGGAAAGAAATACATGAAAAAATGGAAAGAGAGATTGTAAAAGGTTAATGAGAAATGCAATTGGAAAGAAATTAAAAAAAAATGCAAGTTTTTTTTTATGAAAATTTGAACAAGAAGAAAGGGAAAGAAATGAATGGGATAAAGCAAAACAAAAATGAAAAAAAAGAGGAAGGAAATAAGAGGAAAAAGCAAGGTTTTTTGGGTAGGGATGTAACGGCTTGAAATTTCCGACTCCTCGAGAGTCGGAAATTCCGAGACGTTAGTGAAAGAAATTAGAAGATGAGAATAGAAAAGATAGAACTAATAGAATAGAAGAAGAAGAAGAACATCAGAATCATCAGAGTAACACGAATCTCACAGCGGAACGAATAACATATAATATATAACATAACTTTGAAGTAAACAGTTATATATATACAATAGCACTTATCAGAGTACAACACTTACAACACAGCGGAAATAACTATAGCTATAGAATCTTGAAGTCTCCTGCTCCAAGCTCTCCAAGTATATCTGTAAATCCCGACTACTTGACTGCCCGTACAAATTTAGGCACCCAAGAGTTTAGGGAAAACAACAAAGTAAACTCCGGGTCAGTCATGGGACTGGTATGAGTAAAATAGTTTAAAATAGGTATAGGATATCTCATAAGACCACGCCGGGAATACGGAACGGGTTTTTCCCTTATGAGTATCTGAACAACTTTGACAAGCAATATCATTGTGATATTATAATAATGTCTAAGTACAAATAGGTATCAATCTAGCAGAAACACTTGCATCTCACGTTCTACATAAATAGTATAAAATCATAAACCGCAGGGTGCTTATCGGAGAATGGATTCCAACAGACAAGGTATGGGAGCACCTTCTGAATAGTGTACTCTAGAGGTGATACACTCAGGGTTCAACAAGAACGTCTTGCAACCCGGCCACACATGACCGCTCACTCATTTAGCTTGAGTGTCGCGAATATATTGCCACCACGGTTATAGGCCATCAAACCGTCATCCGAAGATACAGAATCAAAAAGAAGTATAAATATGGATATTCCCTAGATCAGTGACAATACACCCTGCTTGGGGATGACCCAACTAGCCATGCTGCCTAGCCCAACTTTTGTTACTTCCCGGTGTGAGGCTAGAAGCTACGTCTATCTTCAGAACATCTGATCACCATTCACTTTGAATGCCACATCGTCATACCCGCCAAATCACAAATTGACTTATTCAAAAATGACACGGGTATACAACTAAGAGAAACGAATTCCTCCGCCACCAAACGTGAATACGTTTGAACAGATCAACTTACGCGATCCTTTGGATATACTCTGTCAGACCTTCTTCCATATACGTTGTCCTGGGACTGGACAAACCGAAGGCACTATTCAGTATATCCATCTTAGTCACTGTTATCTAAGACTTATACAACAACCCTTGCACTTTACTCTGTCTTCAATTTATCTTTGGCATATATTGCTAGCAATGCTTATGCCAATACAGAGTGGTTCTTTGGATAATAATCCAACCGGTCTCTCCATATTAACAACGTTAAAATGGTAAAAACTTTGATAGTCTGTGATTCAACTATCAAATGAAAACATGTCGGTGTACAAACAACGATCTTATTTCCAAATGGAAATTCGATCGATCAATCATCATATGTTCATATTTCCTTATTTCATATATTTAGAAAATATATGTTATTAATCATTGGAAAACATTTCCAAAGCTTATTTTCACATCACTATTATTTCGCAACTATCAGTCCCTAACTGTAACTAGTATGAGAACAATTCTCTAAGTATCAATACGGAAGGTCGAAACCAACATCAGATCGTCACTTAGAAAACCGTTCAACTTACCCTCTCCAGTCAGTTTCTGAATTTGCTTAACTCTATTTCTTAAATTCTTATCATGAAAACATTTCATTTTCTATGTTTAGAAAACATATCTGACTATATTTGGAAAACGTTTCCAAAACTCATTTACGGATTTCAAATGAACGTTGTATAAAACATCGTTACGCTTAATCCATTAATCGCTTATTACTTAATTATATTTCAAATCAACCTTTTCTATCGAACCACAACTATTCCTTTGTCAATTCTGAAGTCAATCAAGTTGGGGTATAATTACCTCTCAGACCTTAATTGAACAACGTCCTTTACTGTGAAATAGATGAAGCCCATTACTCACTTTTTACAATCATCTGTTTACGCAAATTCTTGGATTCAGGTTACGAATCTACTTCTTGTATGAAAACGTTTGATTATAACTATAACGTTATAATTCCTACTTCTGAAATATCCAACCTAAATTATAAATTTATTTCCTAACTTGAATAATTTAACAGACATCTAATTTCTAAATCAATAACTAAATCTTGATTTAAACCCTGGAAAGTAAATAGTACTTTCCCGAATTCGCTATAATCGAATTCGACGTATAACTCCTTTTCGAGTAATCTCTATTTGATTAACTCTTCTTTGAATAACCTATATTCGATTATCTCTCTTCGAATAACTCATATTCGAAATCTCTCTCTTTCGAATAAAAAATATTCGATCTCATTCTTTCGAATATGCTATATTCGAAAATCTCCTTTCGATTTACTAATCGATAACTCCTTTCGATCAAACTAAAATCGATAACTCCTTTAACTCTATTCGAATAACTAATATTCGACTAACTCTTTTGGATCGACTCATTTGATTAACTCCTTCGAATAACTAATTCGAATAACTTACCTTCGAATAACCAATATTCGATTTACTCTACCTCGATTAACTTAATTCTAATCGATTTACTTCATTTCGATTCAACTTAATTCAAATCGATTAACTTAACTCAAATTGATTAACTCTTTTCGAATAACTAAATTCGATTTAACTCTTCTCGAATAACTACATTCGATTAACTCAAATTGAATAACTAATATTCAATTAACTCTTATGTGTTTAACTCTATTTGAATAAGTAATTCGAATCACTCTAATGTGTTTAACTCTATTCAAATAACAAATTTGAATAACTTATATATGTTTAACTCTATTCGAATAACTTATGTGTGTTTAACTCTATTCGAATAACTTAACTCTTTTAACTTTACTCGAATAACTATATTCGATTATCATTTCCTTTCGAATAACTATATTCGATTAACTCTTCGACTAACTCCATTGGATTAACTAACTTCGAATAACTCCTTTGGATTAGCTAACTTCGAATAACTCTTCGACTAGCTCCTTCGGATTAACTAACTTCGAATAACTCCTTTGGATTAACTAACTTCGAATAACTCCTTTGGATTAACTAACTTCGAATAACTCTTTTGGATTAACTCTTCGACTAACTCCTTCGGATTAACTAACTTCGAATAACTCCTTTGGATTAACTAACTTCGAATAACTCTTCGACTAGCTCCTTCGGATTAACTAACTTCGAATAACTCCTTTGGATTAACTAACTTCGAATAACTCCTTCGGATTAACTAACTTCGAATAACTCTTATTCGATAACTACTCTTCGAATAAATAATATTCGATAACTCTTCTCAAATGAATCACATTTGATTTCTCCACTTGAATAAACTATATTCGATAACTCTTCTCAAATGAATCACATTTGATTTCTCCACTTGAATAATATATTCGATAACTCTTCTCAAATGAATAACATTTGATTTCTCCACTCGAATAAACTATATTCGATAACTCTACTTTGGATAAGTGATATTCGACAACTCTACTCGATTAACTCTACTTGGATAACTCTAACTGATCAACTCTAACTGATCAACTCTACTGGTCAACTCTAACTGGTTAACTCAACTGGTTAACTCTAACAGATTAACTCTAACTGGTTAACTCTATCTGGTCAACTCAACTGGTTTAACCTAACTGGTTAACTCTAACTGGTTAACTCAACTAGTTAACTCTACTGGTTTAACCTAACTGGTTAACTCGTCTTGATTAACTGAACAAATCCACTTAGTTTAACTTAGCTAATTTACATTGATTTATCGCTTAGTTTAACTTAACCAACTTACTTTGGTTAACCTTAACCAATTACTTTGTTTAACTCGACTGAATCGCTTTGGTTAACCTAACCAATTACTTTGATTAACTCGACTAACTTAACCCATTTGTTTACTCGACCAACTTAGTCCATTTGTTTAACTCGACTAACTTAGCCCATTTGATTCGGTTTGACTAACCCATTTGATTTGGTTTTGACTAACCCATTTGATTCGGTTTGACTAACCCATTTGATTCGGTTTGACTAACCCATTTGATTCGGTTTGACTAACCCATTTGATTCGGTTTGCTCGACAAATCCACTTTGTTTAATCTCGACAAATTTACTTAGTTTAATCTTTACCAAATCACTTTGTTTAATCCTTTTATCACACTCTGGTATTTCTTACGGTTTTTAACACATCATCTAACAATGATAAATATCGTCCCACCACACAAAATCACACAGATTATATACATCACATTATATATCAAAATATAAAAATCACAGTAAAATAACTGTTGAGGAATCCAGTTGGATTCCTCCAACCTGTTTCCCTGCACCACAGATGTTGGACAATACAACAACATCGATTTCACTTCACTGTGAAATATTCTGATAGCAGAATCAACATATGACTATTTAACGGTTTATATATATACGTAAATATATATATAAAATCTCTACTAACTGACTAGCAGTTCAATCAAACAGTCAACACACAGTCAAACAGTCAAACAGATAATATTTTAACAGTTCTAAGAATACAACGTGAAAATAAAACTGTTTAGAGTTTGTGAGATTTACTCACATTGGACTGTTATCGTTAAAAACGATTAACTGTCTTTGATTTAAACGGACAATTTATTTTGCCATAAATTCATACGAGCTCGAATCCACTTCCAGTCAGCTTCATTGTGAAGCTCTCGTCCATACGGTCCCAACGCGACTCACGGTTTGTAAATCTGATATCGTATGACCGAATTATAAGACTTCCAAGTTAGTGTACGCTTATAAATAATAAACATGGATCAATTTAAACTAACGGGCTTTACCAAAAACCAACGGCCCATCCAACGTTTGAAAAGCCCATCCCACGTTCTCCCTTTCTTCCCAAAAAAAATCCTCACGCTGCAGTAAACAAAAACCGCACCATTTCTCATCGTTTCAATCCCAAACCGCACTTTCATTACTTGATGAAATCTCAAACTGAAACCAACGCTACACTTCTCGTTCAAAGCCCTTCCCCTCCATACCCTCAACACAGTATTCGACGTCTTCTTCCCACCATGGCCCTCGATGCCTGTAGCTAACGGAGCGACCCAAATTATGACCGGGATCCTCAATACTCCCACCACCGAAGCCAAATCCTCCTCCCAACCCGATTACGAACTCGGTTTCCTCAAACAATGGCTCCACACCTCAAGCGTTCGAACCCTAGCTGACGTCAAAGAAGAACCAATGAACAGAATCAAATCCGAACACCACAAAAACTGTATAGAATAGAAGAGCATCTCTCAGTGATCACTAATATATATCTAAGATGATTTATGGTATTTGTTTGGACTTGTTATGAATTTTGAAAGAGGATATTTTCATGTTTTGTTTTTGCTGGAAAGTTTAGAAGCGACGGCGCATTGTTTCTGAGGTTGAAATTAGGTTTTGGCAATGTTCCACTATTTATAGAAGGATAAAAATATCTAGATATTTTATATAAGGAATATTCCCGGTATATTCTCCTTTGTATATTCATCTCTGCACTCTAAAAATCCGTGTGATTACACACGATACCTAAAAATCACGAAACTGGACATGTAGGTAGAGTTCAACATGACAGTCCCAATGAAACTGGTTTCGTCGAATTCCGACTTCGTATGCTCACACAGCGTATTTTTAACTATCAAAATACTGACTGTTTTACACTCTAAAAATCGGTACGACCACACAGTGACTCTAAAAATCACGAAACTGGGAATCTAACAATAATTTGACACTGCGGATCCAACAAAACTGGTTTCGTCGAATTCCGAGGTCGTTTGCAAAACTGGCTATTTTTAACGCTTTGAATGACCCATTTAAATATATAAATATATTTAAATAAAATTAAATATAAATAAATTTATATTGTCATATATATTCACCGAGGAATATCATACAGCTCCAGTATAATTATATACTCGCTATTCCGAGTCCAGATTGAATCGATTTTCAATTTACATTGAAAAATCCTTTTATAACGTATATAAAGCGTTACGAATTATAAAGGAATTCCACAGCGACTTTTCTGAAATTTGATTTGGACATACACCAAAATCTACACGACGAAATCCCGATTTTTCTCTTCCACTAGAAAGATATACTCCACCAGCTCCACACGTTTCTTGTTTCACAGAAATCCGGCTTAAAACGAATCCTGTACATTCAGTTGAAGTTCGAATCGCCAAATAGCGAACTGCCGTGCCATTTCGAGCTCGATTATAATTATATTATAAATTATACGTTCAACTATCGTTTATTTAATATATTCGTTATTTAAATAATTAAATAACTTAATTATTTACCTTACAAAACGCGCCATTACAAGGGAGGAAGGGTAGAAGGAATTGAGGAAAGAAATAAAAGCAGACAAAAACAAGAAAGAAACCAAAGTAGACAGAGAAGAAATTGTGAAAGTTTTTTTTTTAGAAAGTTGTAGACGGAAGATGGAAACAAATAAAAAGAAAAGGAAAGGGAAAAGAAAAATGTGAAGATCAGCGAGGTGGTAGAAAGATGGAAAGAAATTGAAGAAAAATTAGGAAGTTTCTTTTTTTTTGTATATTTTTTTTCTTTTTGAAGAAGGAATTAGATTGGAAGAAATGCAAACAAAAAAAGAAATAAATAATTGAAAAAAAGAAGGAAAATTAAAAGAAAAAGTGGCAAGATTTTTTTTTTATCTATATATATGTACAAGAAAACAATAGGAAAATAAAAAGAAATAAAAGAAAATTTGGCTAGATTTTTTTTAAACAAAATCAAACAAAAAGAAAACAAACTAACACGAATCAGAAATTAAATAAATAATAAAGTTCAATTGTTACCTCCCCGGCAACGGCGCCAAAAACTTGATCGTCGCTTTCCTATGAACTAGAAAAGCGTGATATTTTAAATTAAATACTGCAAGCGTACAGGTGTGTAGCATACAGGTCGAACACAGAGAGGTGTAATTAAAATTATTATTTATTTATTCTTGGGCGTGTTAGACGAAGCCTGGAGATTTTGTTGAAATAAAAAAAACAAATTGAAATTGTGAACGCAGGATTATCGTTGAATCTAATCAACGATTAATCACTAAAGAAAGTAAATTGCAAAACATGAACAACAATGCAGAAAATAAAAGTGCAGAAAAAGAAGAACAACAAAAGTAAATTAGGATTGTCGTTGAAACTAATCAAACGACTAATCACTAATAAGCAATAGAAATAACAATAACAATTTCTGTCTACCAAAACTAATTGAGTAGAACACAAATTGTTATGACAGTAAAGTAAATAAACTAAACGAAGAAGAGCTTTATTAAAACTAAAAGAGAGTACAGAATGAATGTATCCCTTACAATGGTTACAACGTATATTTATAGAGGAGATAGGAAAAATCCTAATTAAGTCTATGAATAAATGGGTCTCTTTTCCCAAGAAGTAATATCATATCTCTTGCCTTCCTTGACTAGGCTTG
This sequence comes from Allium sativum, assembly GCA_030737875.1. NCBI lineage: Eukaryota > Viridiplantae > Streptophyta > Magnoliopsida > Asparagales > Amaryllidaceae > Allium > Allium sativum. The sequence continues at coordinate 100,294,912 of CM060911.1, read as the reverse complement.
TTTGGAAATAATTCTTTTAAGAATATCTGATGCATATCTTGGTGAATATCTTCCAAAATCCTCCGTATGGCTAGTTGCTTGGTGATTAAATTGCATGCGATTAATTATTCCAAACAAGGATGCCCATCAAACTCCAAAGGCAACAAAGGATGAAATCTTCAAAATTAATCTTTTCTTGGCAATAAATCAATCAGAAATTCTTCTAATTGAAAATTGAAAAATGAAGGTTCTGAATTGATTTCCATGACTACTCCCGAAATGTCTATTAGTGAATATCATACATACACATGAATATGTATATATATAATATAACACTAATTAATATATTCTTCATAGCAAAGGGGCAGTGTGAACGCGTTTTGTTCTTGGGCAAAAAGTGAGCTCGACGGGGATCGAACTCAGGTCTCTCAGTACAAATTTCCATGCAATTACCAGTGAGCTACAACGTCTTTTGTAATTGAGATGGCTTTAATACGGGGAAGTAGCTTTTTATCTGTAGTTGGCCTTTAATTTGAAACGAAGGAGGCATTTCTTGACAACCTGTAAAAACACACAAAAGTACCCAAAGTATCATTTATTTATTTACAAAAGATAAAATATAAGGGCATAAAATAAACACATTTCTATGTTAATCAAATACCCCCACACTTATCTTTTACTCGTCCTCGAGTAAAACAAGAAATGAAAAACTAGACTAGATAGGTCACACTTTCGTAGGAAACACGATTGCATTGAGCGTATGCAACAAGCCGTTAAAACTCTAGGTGTCCCTAGTAGGACGAGTGGTGTCTCGTGAGGGTTTTCAGCGGATACTACCCACAAAATCCAAATGCAGTATGCTATGATTCTAATGAAACTACATGAATGCAATGGACATATGCAAATAAAAACGAAAAATGAAAACACGACTTATTTTAGGAAAGTGGTAAAACGAATTAAGTTAATAATTTCTAATCAGTTGATTTTATTTTAGATACCTCGACTTGTCACAAATTTTCAATATAAATCATGTTTTCAAATGTTAAATTCCAGTTTGGCCAGTTAGTTCGGTCGATAACATAGTGCAGCCATGAAATAAATTCTTAGTTTGCTTGGCACAGTTTGCAAAGTGGTATTCTAATTTTCTCATGTATGGCTAGTCAAATCAATAAGGTCAAGAAGTGTTTGGGCATCATCGCTTATTCTTTATTCTATAAAATTTTAAAATTTATGATTAAGTACATACACCTAACTTAGAAGACCAAGGTTTACCACCCATGCACTGCCTCGCGGACTAACGGAGAGTGGGTAAAGAGCTTGGTGCATTGTGCAGGCCGACTTTGACTTTGTCAACAACGTGTCGGTAATCCTTAGGTGTCCAATCTAATAAAATGAGACCAAGATATTCCAACGCTGACTTTGTCAACAACGTACCGGATAGAGCTTGGCGGGTTTGCACACCAACGCTCGATATACAAGCAATGTTGGATACCCTTGGATTACTATTATTATTGAATTTATAAGCACAAAAAGAGAGTTACGCGAATTCAACTTAACTCAACTTAGTTTTAAAGGTTTGACAAGCCATTATAAGTATTTTAAGTCCTCCACTTATTTAAACAAAGTCTACAATATATAATAGATTTCATGGCCATCACCTAAGAATCTCCCTATGTACCGGTTACACTATTATCCCTCAAAATTAAACTTTTCATTATATTTCTTATTCGATCTAAGTTGAGAGAAAAAATACTATCAACTGGCTAAAAATTGTAAACTTATTTTGTTGTATCAATTGAAAATGAGTCGTATTTTCCAAAAAAAAAAAAAAAAATTTGGTGTGTTACTATGATATAAAATGTATGATGGTCCAACATGAAAAGAAAGTAAGAAATATTAAAGAAAAATCAAAAGAATGTAGTGCAGACCCCCCCCCCCCCACACTAGAACTATACAGTGTCCACACTGTAAACGTTTCCTAAATTTGAAAGATCGTACCCAAAGGTGAATGAGATGCAAAATTATTTGTAGAATGAAATGTAATCTAACTATATGTAAGAATGGATCATATGTACAATGATATATGTGTTTGTGGTGCACGCGATGCAAAGAATACCACCATCTTTTTCCCCCACACTTGGTTCTAGCCCTATGAGTCCCATTCCCACTGTGTCTAGACATGTTTTCTAACAAGCAAGAGTTTTTGAAAACCATCTCATCTTTAAACCTAGATTTGTAGTCCAGCAGATAAATGTCCAGGGTCGTCCTAACACGAATTTTTCCAACAAAGCTAACATTCCAAAAATAATTCATGTGCTCAACAAATTTATCAGTGTAATTGTCCAAAAATTTGTGATCGTACATAAATTCAATGAAATTTGAATTATGAGTGTTTTTCAAGAGTATGTGATCACCTTTCTCTATTGACAAGGTATTTACGATACCGACAATGTCAAGTTCGTTTGAAATTTCCTCAAAGTTAAAATTTTCGAACTCGTGACGTGAATCCACTTCTTCCTCATTTGGCAACTCATCCTCATACAATCCAAAGAATTCATGTTCGTTAAAATCCTTTTCCAATTTTGAGTTTTTGAAAAATTCAATATTTCTATTCTGTTCAATTTCTAGAATTTCAAGTTTCTCATAGCCCAAAAGAGGAAGATCAAAATCCAAGTTTAAATCTTTTTGAAAAGAATCGAAATCCAAATCATTTATTGAATTTTGAACAACTTCATTTAGATCATCATTCTCAATTTCGAAAGTTGTTGTTTGAAAATTTTCACTATCAATAAAGAATGGACTATTTTCTGATTCATCGCTTATTTGAATTTGATTCTGTTGCTCTCGTTGTTCTTTCAAAGATGTCAATAAACAAAGAAGTTCATCGGCCTTTTTATTTAGTCTTTCTTCCCTCTCTCTAAGAATGTTAAGACGATCGTTGATTTGAGAGCTCTCGTTTTGGATTTCTTGATTCTCAAAATTATAGTCCACATTAATTTCACAATCAATATTATTTCCAATGTGGTAGTTGTTTGAATTTTCAAACTTGATCATCGCTTTCCTATGAACTAGAAAAGCGTGATATTTTAAATTAAATATTGCAAGCGTACAGGTGTGTAGCATACAGGTCGAACACATGGAGGTGTAATTAAAATTATTATTTATTTATTCTTGGGCGTGTTAGACGAAGCCTGGAGATTTTGTTGAAATAAAAAAAAAAAACAAATTGAAATTGTGAACGCAGGATTATCGTTGAATCTAATCAACGATTAATCACTAAAGAAAGTAAATTGCAAAACAAGAACAACAATGCAGAAAATAAAAGTGCAGAAAAAGAAGAACAACAAAAGTAAATTAGGATTGTCGTTGAAACTAATCAAACGACTAATCACTAATAAGCAATAGAAATAACAATAACAATTTCTGTCTACCAAAACTAATTGAGTAGAACACAAATTGTTATGATAGTAAAGTAAATAAACTAAACGAAGAAGAGCTTTATTAAAACTAAAAGAGAGTACAGAATGAATGTATCCCTTACAATGGTTACAACGTATATTTATAGAGGAGACAGAAAAAATCCTAATTAAGTCTATGAATAAATGGGTCTCTTTTCCCAAGAAGTAATATCATATCTCTTGCCTTCCTTGACTAGGCTTGTTTGGAAATAATTCTTTTAAGAATATCTGATGCATATCTTGGTGAATATCTTCCAAATCCTTCGTATGGCTAGTTGCTTGGTGAATAAATTGCATGCGATTAATTATTCCAAACAAGGATGCCCATCAAACTCCAAAGGCAACAAAGGATGAAATCTTCAAAATTGATCTTTTCTTAGCAATAAATCAAACAGAAATTCTTCTAATTGAAAATTGAAAAATGAAGGTTCTGAATTGATTTCCATGACTACTCCTGAAATGTCTATTAGTGAATATCATACATACACATGAATGTGTATATATATAATATAACACTAATTAATATATTCTACATAGCAAAGGGGCAGTGTGAACGCGTTCTGTTCTTGGGCAAAAAGTGAGCTCGACGGGGATCGAACTCAGGTCTCTCAGTACAAATTTCCATGCAATTACCAGTGAGCTACAACGTCTTTTGTAATTTAGATAGCTTTAATACGGGGAAGTAGCTTTTTATCTGTAGTTGGCCTTTAATTTGAAACGAAGGAGGCATTTCTTGACAACCTGTAAAAACACACAAAAGTACCCAAAGTATCATTTATTTATTTACAAAACATAAAATATAAGGGCATAAAATAAACACATTTCTATGTTAATCAATCATCATCAGAATTTATGTTCGTGTTTCGAAGGTGTGATATCTATTTATTTCGATTAGACTGGTGTGAGAACCAAAATATAGCTAGAATACATTGTTGTGAATTGGCATCAAAAATGTGATTTTTGTATATATATCAAAATTATGAATTTGAAATTCCAATTCACTAATTGATTGCTGATTGAGTTGTTTGTTTATTTGTTTGATAATTTTGAACCATTTGGCCTAATTGAACCGAATTTTGAACTGGATTGAAAATTAGTCGCATTTGCTTGTATATACATGTACTTACATTGAATAGGTCATAGCAAGGAGGCTAGAGCAGAGAATAAAATTGTTTGGCCGACAAATAGGTACATGTTTACCATAATTTACTGTTTTGTTTGGGTGATGAAGATTTTATGAGCCGATTAGCTAGCCGCTCGGCTTTTTCTTTTTCTTTTGGATTGAAGAAGGCCATGGGAGGATATATGAAATATCCCCAAGTCCCCGGTGCAGGGGAGGTTATGGCGAAATTTTTCGGGAATTTAGGGTGTTAGCCAAATTTTTGAAAAATTTAAAAAGTTCTTAGAAACTGAAAAGTTGAAGAACTTAAGCCGTAAAGAAAATACGGGAAGTTGAGTTGATTAGTTAAACAGCTTTCGGCTTCGTTCCTTTTCGGGGACGAATAGTTTTAGGTGGGGGAGAATGTAACAACCCGGAAATGCGAGCCAATTTAAAATTTTTATTTTGGCAATTTAGTGAATTTTGAACATTTAAAATGATTATTCTAAATAATATCGACGATAAATTTATTTTGAATAGAAATAGAACGTATATATTTATATAGATCGCCATTAGAATATAAATATTTTATTTTAATTATAAAAGGAATTGAAAATGGCGGGGTAGTTCGATAATTCGATTTCAAATTTCAATTGAACATACTAGGTGCAAAATAAACCGGATTTTAGTGAAACCAAAAATATTAGAATCTAATTGAGGATATCTTTCCAACGAATCCGAGAAATCGAAATTTCATAGCGGGGATCAAAAGTTATGTCCAGTTGAAAATTCTGAATAGTCGCTATGGAATTCAGGCCCTTAAAAATGGAAATTTTGCAAACGACCTCGGATTTCGACGAAACCACTTTTGTTGGATCCGTGATGTCAAGTTATTGCTAGGCTTCAAATTTCGTAATTTTTCAAATCAATATGTGAGCGTGCCGAAGGAAAACGCGTTTGACCAGTTTTAGTTGATTTTAATCGACTGGAAAAATGGCCATTTTTCAAACGGTCTCAGAATTTGACAAAACTAGTTTTGTTAGGACCGTATCGTCAATATGAAGCTAGAAAATATTTTTCTGGAATTTTTTGAGTTAGTATGTGACCCCAGTAAATTGAAATGCGCATTCAAATTTAATATATAGAGTTATATGTTGACTTTGATGAAAACTGATCGAAACAATCGAATCAGCTTACGATACATATCCCATTGTGTTCGAAATGGGGGTAATTAGCAATGGACGACAAATGGTGGGTTTCGTTTCGAGTTCGACAATAAAACTTGCTTTTTGGAGAATACATAAAACCCTTACCCCCTACTCCTTTCTCTCTCCTTAACCCCCCCCGATTTCATTCTCAACAGAAAGAAAAAAAAGGAAGAGGAGAGCGACGGGGGGGGGGGGGGGGGGGGGGGCGCCGCTGCCGTCGCCTCCCCTCAAATCGCCGCCGCCGCCCAAGGTGGGGCCACCGCACCCCCTCCCCTTCGTCCTCCTCTCGCACCCCCTCTTCTCCCGCTTCTTCCTTCCTCCACCGACCCCTTCTCTCCTCCTCTACCGCCGCATCCCCCTCTTCTTCCACCGCCGCCTCCTCCTGTAGACCGCACCGCGCCACCACCTCTGACCCCCTCTTCCTTCCTCCTCTCGAACTCAGTCTCCTCAAATCCGCACCCCCACTGATGAACGCGCCTCCACCAGCAGTCGGCCGACGCCCAGCCACCCCCTTCACCTCCAATGAGCACGAGCTCCACCCCCTCCGCCTAATTTTCAATGTAAGTGAGTTTAAATTAATCTCTAATTTTTCAGTATTTTTATTTATATGTGGCATTATATAAAGTGGCAATTTTTAGTGTGAGCACGAGCGCCCGACACCCGTCGTCCACAGACCATGGATGGCTAGTTTGTTTGATTGATGTGTTGTGAAAATTGATTGTGTTGTGAAATGATTGAAAAATAAACTATTCATGTGTTGAAATAAATTAATTATAGTAGAGAACATAATTTTTAACGTGAATGTGAATAAATAAATATTTATAAACAAATCGGCCGATTTGTTTATATACACTGATTTGACTGATATTGATTGGGACGATAAATTTTACACATCGCCCAACTGCACAAATAAAAATCTGTGTTTGTTGATTTGAAACCCCACACGGGTATTGGGATAAAATACGATATACACTAATCCCAATAATTAGTTGTATGTCGATCGATTAATTGACAAGTTGTCATAAGCGTTAGATATCTATATTTGATGCTTATACAGAGTAGTGCACTTTGGATGATTGTTGATTGTTTATCGTTGCTATTATATACATGTGTTGTATGGAATCCATATAATTAACATTATATGGTAATTTATTGGGCCTCATTCCAATCGGGAAAATAAAGAATATTAGAATATAAAAATAGTCATGTGTTGACGATGCTCATGTGTTGAGAATATTCATGTGTCGAAACTATTCATGTGTTGAGTAAAATATTTTAACAATAAAATTCACATCTTTATCATATTTAAGATTAGAAACTACTTTACGGTGGGAGTCTGATTAAAAATCAAATGATAGATACCATAATTTTATAAAATATATTACAGAACAAAAATAGTCATGTGTTGACAGTACTCATGTGTTGAGATTAGTCAGGTGTTGAAAGAAATATATATTATGTGTTGAATAGAATAAATATTCATTTGTTGAATAGAATAACAAATTTATTGAAATATATAAAGCTGTGTTGATTAGAGTTGCGCTATTTTGACGTGAACGATATTTATATCGATTATATTCATTTTTATAATGAATATATAAAAGGTAGTGATTTCAAAATATAACGTTTTGAAAATATTATCATTTATATGATAATGATACGAAATATTCAATTTTGATTTGAAATTGAATATAGAGTTGAAATGGTTTTGAAAACGAATTCAAAACGATTTATAAAATACGTTTTAAAAAGGATATCGATGAAATATATATAATATATTATATATATATAATGGTCTGAATAGAACGTGTCACGCTGCGGTAGTTCGTGAATTTCGACCATTGACTTCGAATGGACATTACGGGAGATCCGTCCGTCGGATTCTCCTGAAATTGGAACCGTTGGGTTCGTATCGAAAAGAGATTTCCAATGAATATTAGAAATTTGGAATCTAACGGTTTGATTTGGAATTATTTCCAAATCAAATTTGGAAAAGGTCGCTGTAAGGGCAGTTCCATGGCCGTTGATGGAAATCGACTGTACGGGCCTTGATAAAATTATTAAAAATACCAATAATTAGTGTAAAATCATAAGAAATGATTTGAAAAGAACTGGGATGAAAAACTATATATTTGAAAAGAAAAAAATAGATTTTTATCGAAATGAACTAGTTTTGAACTAGAATTAAAATCAATTTATTTTTGAAACAAATAAATTGAATTTGAATTGGTTTTGAAAATAACCAGAATTTCCAATATATATAAAGTGGAAGTGGATTTGAATCGAAATTGTCTTTGGAATATTTCGATGTTGGATTTCGTGATTATACACATATTGTTATGGGAATTTGAAAGATATATTTATATCGTTATTTCCAATACGATATTTGTTGGTTTCAGAATTTGATATTGAATATAAGCTTGTATATTTTCTATTCAGAGCCTTGTATTTAATATCAAATTTGATTTGGGTTTGTCGTGAATCGTGTTTTAGGTGACTTTGCTTCTTTAACCCAGTTAAAGACAAGATATTGATTTTTGAGAAGATTAAAACTAAGTGGAATTTTAATGAATCTTTAGTTAGATTGAAAGTGAATTGATAATTTAAACTATCAAATCGGAAAAGTGATCGAGAATGGAGTATCACCAGTTTTGCTCCAAAGCGATAGTTAAATCTTTAATTAGATTTGAACGTGAAATGGTAATTAATTTTACCGATGACACCATGGTGTTAGATATGGATTATTACCAATTTTCTCCATGGGATAAATAGGTTGGGATTGGGAAATAAAATAAATAATTACTTCGGTGTGGTTCGCTAATCCCGACTAGTTTGGAAAACCATAATATGGTTTGAAATAATATCCAAAGAAAGATAAAAGAATAAATTTAGAAGAATTTATCTTTGATAAAATTAATGGGAACCTATTCCCTAATGATGTGAAAATTTGAATAAAAGAATATTTTGAATTGGAATGAGGCATGTGTTGTGTTTGTGTAACACGTGTTTATTATATACGCGGGTTATTCGGAAAGGCCAGGTTTACACCCATTCTGAATAACCGATTCGACGATAAGTCGAAGATGAAGACGGTGGTTGAAGACCGGAAGCCTTCACATCGTTTGGGTGATTACTGATGATCTTGATTGGGATGTACACCCAAGAGGAGGGAAACAGTTGGTGATCGTCCAGACGTACTTGGAGATCGATGGATATGCGAGGAAAGGGCCTCAGGTTTCGTTCAGACCTAGAACGAACTTGTAAATGGACTGTGTGTCTGACATTAGATTTTATTTAGTGTTGATTGATCTCTATTAAATATACATCTGTTTGGCGGTAGAGAATTTATTCTCTTGCTTAACGCCCTTCTCTGATACGTACGAGCTCAGAGGTTATATATCAATGGACATCAGTCGCATGGAGTGAATTGCTTATGTGGCATGCCTAAGTGGCAAAAGATCAAGTCTTCTGTTGAAAAGCAAAGTCTTGTGGTTGATTATCAAAGCACGGCCTGTGTGGCGCAACTTTGTGTATAGCGTGAATTCGCGAGCCTCACACCTCGGTATGAGTCAAAAACGGGATACAGACCATTGGGAGAACACAATGTTTCTTTCTAGCTAGTGGTGGTCTCAGTGCTTAAACTGGCTGACATTTATATATACTTTTCACCCATGTGGTTGTTGGATTGCGAGGCGCCTCAGATATAGGTCTGTTAGGACTGGGAAACGTGTGTTCAGGAATTGCCAATCCTCCAAAGTTAGGTGAGGACAGGCCCAACCGATTCCAAGGATCAAAGCGGGGTCCTGGGAAATTTGCTAGAGTGTCTTGAATGGAGAGGAGCATGCCCCTTGCCTCGACTCATGACGGAAATCCAATTTCCAATACGTGATATTGCGGTTTTAATTGTAGAACTAGAATGGCGACATGATATATGGTACCCATTCCGTCTATGATTGATATTTATGTTCGAAATTATTTTGAAACTATACACCTATAATAGTATCAAGTGATTTGTTTTAAACGTACCAAGCATGTTTGGCTATTATAAGGGAAAACCCTATCCTCCGGCTTGCGTTGCATTGTGTGATGGGACCTGGGTCTTATAATAGCTTCATTTTTCCAAAGAGCATTGCGCTGTTTTGTTATATGCACTAGTATTCTTGGGAGGAAACCCGTTCCGTGTTATACGGCGTCTTCCCTTGAATTACTCTCTTTAAAAGTAGTTTTAAATAACTGTTTTAGTTCTCACACCAATCACATGACTGACCTGGAGTTTATTGTTTTAACCTAAACTCTGGGTGCCCCTATTTTCTACACGGGCAGCTAGTAGTTTTGGTTTTGCAGATTTATATTCACAGGATCCTGGTTTACAGCTGGAATGATATCCGGAAAGATCTGTATCCATATATCACCTTTAGTTGTGCTTTGTATTATTTTCCGCTGCTATGTAATTTATTGTAATCTGTGATATTTATCAAATGTAATTTATTCATTTATACTCTGTATATTCTTGTATTCTGATGGAATTGTTGTAATAACAATGAAATGTTCTTCTGTTTGCAATCTATTTTGTCGTGTTCTCAACGCCATCTGTGCTTTCCCTTACGGGGAAGTTCGGGTCGTTATAAGAATACACAAATGAGTTGCCCATAAAAATGTCTTATTGCCTAGAGGAGGGAAAATACACTCACCTAAGTCTCGATTTCATCCTCCCAGATTTTTGATTGGCTCTTGAACCCTTAGATTTGGCCTCGAAGTCTCAGATCCGATGTCGCTTTCCCCTCTAACATCCATCTTCCGTACGAGTTGGCTCCATTGATGCGAGACAGTGGATTTTTATTGATTTTCCCTAATTTGTTCTCCTAGGGTTCAGCCATTTTTTTTCTTTTTGTTTCTGGTGAACGAGAGAAAATGAAAAGGGTCGACCTGTTTTCTTTAGTTTGCATTGATGCATACGGCTAGGGCCTAGGGTTTCATTTCATAGCCAATTCCCATTTTGCCCCCTATTTATTTTCAATCGATTTACGAGAGGTGAAAGATATCAGGCATTTAAACTGAAAGTGAACGGGCCGAATAATACAAGGAGATAAACATTAGAAGGGCTGACTTGCTTGTAAATATATATAAATAAACTATTTTTAGCAAAGCATCTAGATTATAGTCTTTCGGATGTAAAAGCGAGAAACGAAATTATTGAGGTAAAGACAACGGGAATATATAGTTACGAACAAATCAAAAATAAATTATTGTAGACTTATTTGGAATTAAAGCATTTAGATATGAAGCCAAAAAAGCATGCTGAATTAAAAAACTTGTAGTGTCTTCTATAATCCAAAGTTGTAAGGCTCCAATACACGTTCGAATAGATTTTGTTTTAAAATGTAACTTCTTATAGAAAATTTAAAATTCTACTTTAAAATTTTATGAATATTTCAAAATTGACGCTCTCCCTTAATGTGTTGTATTATATTTTAATAATTTTTAGTTTAATGAAAATTTTAAAGAAAAAATTTAAAATTTTGTGAATATTTTGTAGTTTTGTTTTAGTTATAAGTTTAGAATTATTTAAATTATTGAATATTTAATACAATTATCAATTATAATTATTAAATACTAAGTAATAATTATATATTTTTTAGCTGTTAATTATTATTATTTGTTAATTTTTAATTATCAATTATAAATATTAATTTATAATAATTAAATTTTATCATTAATTATTAGTCTTTTATAATAATTACTAATTGTTAATTATTTAATAATAACTATTTAAAATTAATTATTAAAAGTTAATAGTATGTTTTTTGCAACTGGCTTTACCAGTTGTAAAAAATACAGTTATTGCAAGTGGTGAAAACAGTTGCTAAAGATATTTATTCGCAACTGGCTTGGAAGTGCAGTTGCAAATAATATGTTTGTTGCAACTGTTATGAAAGCACAGTTGCGAAAAGTATGTTTTTGCAACGGGAAGGGAAGCGCAGTTGCTAAAAATATGTTTTTTGCAACATATATAAAAGGCCTGTTGCTAAATCTAATATATTGCAATTGCTATAATAGGTCTGTTGCTAAATATCGTTTACTGCAACTGTCATTTGTTGCCTGTTGCAAATAGCTAGTTGCAGTAGGGTATTTTTCTTGTAGTGGCGGTGTAGGACTGAAAGGGGCTACTGCAGGCCTACAAGGCATCAGCTGCACCAGGGCCGAGAAGAAGGTAGTCCCACGTGCCTGGGTTGCAACTGTCTGGCCCTTCACTACTGCCCTAGATGATACAGGGTTACCTGCGCCGATACATAGATTAGTAATTCAGGTTCCTGCTTTTGATTAGCTAGTGCCTCAGTTGGATGATTAGGTAATTTATTAGGTAGTGAGGTTGCTATATATAGCATGTTGATTTTACACAATAGTCAGTTATTGGATAAACAACAAATTGTTTGCATGATGTGGCCTATCCTAAGGAGATTAAGTTAAACAAACAAATATTAGAGTCCAACTTTCGTACATTCTGGTACAGGACTAAAAACCCACGTTCATATATGAATGACGTCCACTCTTTCATGTATTCTATTTGATTCTAGATATCTGAGTTTTCCTTATATGGTAATTGCGCACTTAGATATTATAATTATCTCTGTCATGGCACTGCACAAAAATTTGGTAAGTCTGTGCAAGTGACATGTATACACACTGGATCTGAATTAAGTTTTCCAGATGATTATATTATATTATGAAATGACTGTAGCGTATAAAGTTCATAAGTTCCCTAACAGTGACAAGGGTATCCTTGGATGGTTAAAACACGACAAACACCATTGTCTAAATTGTTAAGGCTCTTTGATATGATGAGAGATGTCACCGATTTGTATCTTGGAAGACGAGCTTTGAGCCTATTTACCGTGTAATATGCTAATATTACATAAGACTAGTAGCACTTAATTATGTATTATCATCTAATTATCCGATTTAAGTGTGTGTGTGTGTGTGTGTGTATATATATATATATATATATATATATATATATATATATATATATATATATATATATATATGGTTAAATTATATCAAAATTCATGCTTGGGTATAGATTATATATGTTCATTTGTGTAAGCCATGACGGTGATGATCACATTGTTTATTTCACGTTGATTTCACATGGCCATGTCCTTTATGTAGAAAGCTGAAGTCTTTAGTTTTCCGAAGTTGTAAAAAGCATCATTTGAAACGTAGCATTGGCTGTTAAAACTTCCTATAAATGGAAACAATATCGGAGTTCAAAGTGCGCGGTGTCAAATCATAAAGCAAGTTCATGGCAAAAAAGTTTCAGAGAAGGAATTTTTAAAACATGATCAAAGCTAAAACTATCAGTTAATCAAGACGGCTGAGAACTCAATAGTTGAATGAGCCAAGATTTTTAAGCATTATAGAACCAAAATAAAAATTTGACCAAATCAAATATATGATAATATATTCAAATATATCTAATGCATGAGAAAGTCGGAACGTATCAACGAATTCAACCAGAAAATAAGACGTTGAATCATCATTCACAACACAGACTGAAGCAGGGGCGGAGCCAGCCTTTAGCTTCAGGCACGGCAGAAGGTAAATTTTAGGTAGGGCAATACCTTGTACCTTTAATTTTTCTTACCATTCTAACCAGAATATAAAAATCCAGCTATGGCCTCTGCCCTAGCTGACGTGAACATAGGTCCGCCCCTGGACTGAAGTTTAAAATGAGAGATATATATGAAACTATAAGAAGCAATTCCTATAAATTCCAATCTATTCATCATTGGAAAATTGAAGAAAGTCGAGAACGAATTAAAATATAAAAAGGGAATAATCATATTAGATCGTGATCAGCAGTTTTCAGCTTGACAAAGAAGCAACCGCAAGCTAATCTCATTTGATTCTAGATATCAGGTTTTTCGGTATCAGGTACCATCGGGGGAAGGGAAATATCTGTAAGCATACTTCCCGTCTTATTTGGAAATGTTAACAGGAGTGCAAATTACTTTTCATTCTTCTTCTTCTGGTCATCTTCAAAATATGTTGGAATGATTATTCACCTTTGAGGTAAATGATCAAATGTTGACAATTGGCAAAGTAGAAAATATTGAGTTGTGTAGGTTAACAACAGTACACCAGGTCATGGATAATTTCAATGCTTCTAGTCATAAGAAAGCAGTAAGCGGTACGAGAGACACCAATAATACAAGTATGTCCGTATGGGACCGTCTGTAGCATAATTCGCAAGTCAATTGTGTAATATTAAAGAATAAACTATTAATTTAACTGTTGTCGCGAACACAAAGCGGGTGATCCTGTAATGAATTATCCGAATGCCACAGCCTCATTTCCTTTTTCTGGAATCCTGTGCCATTTGGATCTATGCTGTCTTGGTTGTCCCATTTTACTGTGCCTCTATATCCAAGAAATCTATCATATTCATTTAGTAGGATAGAATAAATTCAAACATGGGCATATATTGGAAGTTATGTTGTTACTAAAGAATACATCTTAAGTTTTTTTATATGAAATGCATGCAGGTTTCGATCTGTGCAGGTGGGATTCAGTTCTTTGTGGAATGAAAATTGGTGCATTGTATTTTGGTACAACTTAGGTAATTGGCTGCTGCTGTGCTACTTGTCATGCTACTTTTTATTAGCATTTCACTGTTTTCCCTCTTGAATCATTTTTTTCAATTATGTTGTGCCTATGTGTATGTGTTATATATATTGTGATAGAACCAAATTGCTCATGTTTTGCAAAGCAAGATTAAGTATTTGACTACTTTGTAAGTAACTTGTTAACGCAAGTATCATCGCATATTATGGACATGGGAGAGTTAAACAAACTATATGTATGAATTGTTAAGTTTGGATATGTGAGAAGTAATTTGAATTTTATGTATGAAATATTAAGTTTGAATATATGAATGTTGTTTCAATGATATGTATGAAATATTATATTGTAGTTTACATGTTTGTTTGTGAAATATGTAATGTTTGTATATATTTGAGAAATAGACTATGATATATATATATATGAGCGTTGTTCGAATGATATGTATATAACTAAAATTAACGAAAGAGCTGAAATGATGATATACAAATGGTATATACTATGGATTTACATGCAAGTTTATAGGGTTTTTAAAACGCTATAAAATGATCCACCCAAATGCTATTGGTAACTTAGAGTAAACGCTATTCAAATATACTTCTAAATGCTATAAAATTATACTATAAAACGCTATATAAATTAAAGAAAACGCTATAGTAGAAATTGGACAAACGCTATAATAGATTTTTGTTGGCTGTGATTTCATAGCGTTTACATTTGACAGTAAAGGAAAAACGCTATAGAATATCAATTATTAATAGCGTTTTACTCAGTGCTATTTAAAGTCGACGGCCTAAGATAGCATGTCGTTACATGGCGTTCTCTGAAACGCTATATTTGGATATAACAACGTTTTTCGTTTCCAAGCGCTATAAAATCCCTTTTTTTGTTGTAGTGCAAGTAAACTTGCTGAACCAGTGGGAGGGTCATGTAAATCTTAGGGCGGTGGGTAATATTTATATATATAAGCCCACAAACTTAACCTATGGGGTTATGCAATCTTGTTAAACTGCTAGGCATAACCTGTTGAAATCCTAGTAGTGGGGATACAAGCCTAGGGGGAAGCTTGTATCATCTGGTGTGTGATCTGTTTCAGTCACTAACCCATATAGGTATCAAACGAGTACTCCGAACTAGGTCGGAGTCGAGACACGCTTACCGAGCCGATTATAAGAGGTCACTTGGGAAAATGTGTCTGATGGTGCGTTCCATCGAGGTCATATGCATGCATGAGTCTGCCTGCTTGAGAAGATAAGACGCTATGACATCAATAGATATGGTTGTGCACATCTGGTAAACGAAGGGTTGCCACTTTAGGAAGTGATACATTCTGCTGTGGGGGCAGCACAGGGTATCTACGGAGTTAGGAAGCCGATCGATTGGGGTAGTAATTAGGGTACATCTAATCTCGCTTGTTTAGGAGCCCGTTATTGTCCTTAGGGGTAACATCGGTAAGTTCAGTTGGGCTATCTGTTATTGTATGGGGGTAAAACCTCTCACTAGAAGTACGCCTAAGTCTACCATCTTGTACTAGTTGGGGATTATCTTGTTCTTGTTATACTAGTAATGGTGTAGAGAAAAATATTAGAGAAGCGCAATGCTTGTTCTATTCGGTTTATCCTGTTTACCTTGTTATACCTGCCATATGACACTGTTATCTCTCTCCAACTTATACGCCTGTCATGATGCTTTTACTTATTTATATACTAAAAGTAATTGGACTCGCGAAACTTTATGACTGACCCATTTTGTTTCGTCTTCTTTCTCTTCTGTTTCCCCCCTAGTTCTCAAGGTGGGAATACTCAACTTGATCGGGATTCTTCTTTCATTCTACTTGGAGCTGCTTATATGTACTGTTTGATTTCATATCTTCTCTACTATGGCTATATTTTGGGGATTATTCTCTTTTATGTATTATTGTACTCTATTGATGATTTTGTACAAGGGCAGAAGTTTTATGTTTTCAGTATTTCAGACTTATGATGTAACCATGTTTTGGAACCATGATGTTTTCTATTCAATAAAGTTTTAAATTCCGCTGTTATTTTATATCTCTCTTGTAATGTTTCTATTTCTGTTTACCTATAACGCTTCACGAAACTTAATGCATTCTGATAAAGAGTGACATTAACGGACGTGGGGTGTCACACACTTGGAGAGTTATAACAACCTGTCCTCATACGCAATACACAGTGGAATAATAATATTATACGTCTAAACTCTTCCAGCTCGTCTCTTCACATCGTCAATGACCTGAACCTGCAAAACTCGGTATAACCCAAGCATTACAAATGCCAGATCACTCTGGTGAATTAGAGTGAGAATGCAATAACCCGGAAATCCGAGCCAATTAAAAATTCTTATTTTGGCAATTTTAGCGAATTTTGAGTATTTAAAATGATTTATTTTAAATAATAATGACAAAAAATTTAGTTTGAATGGAATTAGAACGTATATATTTATATAGTTCGACGTTAAAATATAAATAATTATAAAAGGAATTGAAAATGGTGCAGTAGTTCGATAATTCGATTTCAAAATTCAAATGAATGTACCGGGTGCAAAATGAACCGGATTTTAGCGAAACCAAAAATATTTGAATCTAATTGAGAATATCTTTCCAACGAATCTGAAAAATCAAAATTTCATAGCGGGGATAGAAAGTTATGTCCAGTTGAAATTTCAGAATAGTCGCAATGGAATTCCGGCCATTAAAAATAGCAATTTTGCAAACGACCTCGGATTTCGATGAAACCGCTTTTGTTGGATCCGCGATGTCATGTTATTGCTAGATTTCAAATTTCATAATTTTTCGAATCAATATGTGAGCGTGGCAAAGGGAAACGCGTTTGACCAGTTTCAGTTGATTTTAATCGATTGGAAATTGGCCATTTTTCAAATGGTCTCAGAATTCGATGAAATTAGTTTTGTTAGGACCATATCGTCAATACGAAGCTAGAAAATATTTTTCGGGAATTTGTCGAGTTAGTATGTGGCCTCAGTAAATTGAAATGTGCGTTCAAATTCAATATATAGATTTATATTTTGATTTTGACGGAAACTGATCGAAACAGCCGAACTGGCTTACGATACATATCCCATTGTGTTCGGAATGGGGGTAATTAGCTATGGACGACAGGCGGTGGGCTATATTTCGAGTTAGTGTGAAAAGTCAACTTAAATGAATAATAAACTAATAAATAAAAATTATAACCCCCCTTTACACTTTCTTTCTCTCCCTCTCCCTTTATTCCTCCAGACCGAGATAACAAAAAACCTAACCCCTCGACCTCGTGCCTCCATCGCCGGCGGCGTGAGCCACCGCATCACCCCCCCTTCTTCGATTCTTCATCGCCCCCTTCCCTCTCCTCTTTCCACTCGATTCCCTCAGGCCAACCCAAAACCGAAACCCCGCGTTGACCCAGCCTTTCAACGCGCGCGCAGCTTAGCCACCCCTCCGTCGACCGCGCCCCCTACGACCCACCACCCTCCGACGAATTACAGCAGCCCCCCTTCTTTGTATTCGACTGTAAGTTTCTGTAATTTATTTTATTCAGTTATTTTTATTTATTTAAAGGGATCAGCTTATAAAAATATAGTTTTTAGTTTATATAAAAATCTGAGTTTTAGTTTATAAAAACATAGTCACCCAGTTTATAAAAAAAATCAGTTTTATATATTTAAAAATATGAAATGTATATGCATTGTTTTGTATATATATAAGTTGTTTTGAAAATATAAAAATAAGCCTTGTCTTTAAGAAGTATTAAAAGTAGGATTTTTATAAAGTAGAAATAATAAAGATGCGATTTTTATAAAGTAGAAATAATAAAGATGCGATTTTTATATAGTTATGATAATAAAAATAAAATCTTTATATTTGAAAAGGCGAAATCTTTATATTTGAAAAGGTGAAATCTTTATATTTGAAAAGGCTAAATCTTTATATTTGAAAAGGCGAAATCTTTATATAGGGAATAGCGTGATAAAAATATAATTTTTATTATATGAACACCGATGTAAAAATAGAATTTTTATCTATATAGTAGCGATGTAAAAATAGAATTTTTATCTATATAGTAGCGATGTAAAAATAGAATTTTTATCTATATAGTAGCAATGTAAAAATAGAATTTTTACCCATATGGAGTGATTATAAAAATATGATTTTTATATACATAGCAACAATATAAAAATGTGATTTTTATATATGTAGTGAATACGGGCGACGATAGTGACAAAAGGCGAGAACGACGAAGATTTCCACATATGAAGAGTCGTGGAGTTTGGATTAGCTAGTCGGTGAGAACTTCTCACTTTAAATTTTATTTTCTAGTTATAAAATTATATACTAGGATGCAGACGGTGCTTAGCAGCACCCGACACCCGTCATCCACAGACCATGGATGACTTGTATGTTTGATTGTATGTTGTGGAGAAAATTGATTGTGTGATATGCAATGAAATAAAATATTTTATAGTTAAAATAGAATTTTTAACGTGTATATAAAATAAATATTTATAAACAAATCAGAGATTTGTTTATATACTCTGATTTGATTGATATTGATGAGGACGATAAATTTTACACATCGCCCAACTGCACAAATAAAATCTGTGTTTGATTGTTTGAAACCCCATACGGGTATTGGGATGATACATGACATACACTAATCCCAATAATTAGTTGTATGTCGATCGATTGATTGACAGACTATCATAAGCGTTAAATATTTATATTTGATGCTTATACAGTGTAGAACGCACTCTGGATGATGGTTGATTATTTATCGTCGTTATTTTATACATGTGTTGTAGAAAATCCATATAATTAACATTATATGGTAATTGATTGGGCCTCATTCCAGTTTTGAAATAGAAATATTTGAAATGAAATATTTGGAACATAATATTTGAAAATAGAAATATATGAAGCCGTGTTGATTAGATTGACGCCGTTTTGACGTGAACGATATTTATATCGAGTTTGTTCATTTTTCAATGAATATTGGAATTGATTTGAAATTTGAAATAAATTGAATTGATTTGAAATTCGAAATAAATTTAATTGATTTGAAATTCGAAATAAATTGAATTGATTTGAAATTCGAAATAAATTGAGTTGATTTGAAATTCAAAATAAATTGAATTGATTTGAAATCCGAAATAGAATCGAATTCGAATTGAAATTGAATTAATTTAAAATTCAAATTGAATTGAAAACGAATTGAATTGAATTAAAAATTTGAAATGAATTTAAAACGAATTTGTAAAGGAAAATTCAATTTTGATTTGAATTTGAAAAGGAATTTGAAATCATTTTGAAAACGAATTTAAAACGATTTATAAAATACGTTTTAAAAAGGAAATCGATGAAGTATATATTATACATATAATATAATGGCCTGAATAGGACGCGCCGCGCAGCGGCAGTTCGTGAATTTCAACCATTGACTTCGAATTGACATTGCGGGAGATCCGACCGTCGGATTCTCCTCAGATCGGAACCGTTGGGTTCGTATTGAAAAGAGCATTCTAACAAATATTAGAAATTTGGAATCTAACGGATGGATTTGGAACTATGTCCAAATCAAATTTGGAAAAGGTCGTTGTAAGTGCAGTTCGATGGCCGTTGATGGAAATCGACTGTACGGGCCTTAATAAAATTATTAAAAATAGTAATAATTTGTGTAAAATCATAAGAAATGATTTGTGAAGAATTGGGATGAAAAATTCCATATTTGAAAAGATAAAAATAGTTTTTTATCGAAATGAACTAGTTTTGAACTAGAATTATAATTTTATTTATTTTTAAATAAAAAAATTGGATTTGAAATGGTTTTGAAAATAACCAGAATTTCCAATAATTGAATTGGAAGGGATTTGAATCGAAATTGTCTTCGGAATATTTCGATGTTTAATTTTGTGATTATACAGATATTGTTATGGAAATTTGAAAGATATATAAATACCGTTATTTCCAATACGATATTTGTTGGTCGTAGAATTTGATATTGAATATAAGCCGGTATATTTTCTATTCAGAGCCTTGTATTTAATATCAAATGTTATTTGGATTTGTCGTGAATGGTGTCTTCATTAACACTGTTCTTAAGCCCAGTTGAGAAAAAGATTAAATCTTTTTATTTAGATTTAATGAAGTGTACCAATTAAATGATATTTGATTGGAATTGAATTGGAATTAATTTTTAGGTTATCGTGAACAGTGTTTTAAATAACACTTGTTCTTTAACCCAATAATTAATGGAATGTGATTTTGGGTTTATCGTGAACCGTGTTTTAAATGACACTGATTCTTTAACCCAGTTAAAGATTAAAACTAAGTGGTGTTTTAATGAATCTTTAATTAGATTGAAAAAATCGAGAATGGAGTATCACCAGTTTTGCTCCAGGCGATAGTTAAATCTTTAATTAGATTTGAACGTGAAATGGTAATTGAATTTACCGATAACACCGTGGTGTTAGATATGAAGTATTACCAGTTTTACTTCATGGGATGAATAGGTGGGGATTGGGAAATAAAATAAATGATCACTCCGGTGTGGTTCGCTAATCCCGACTAGTTTGAATTGATATTTAAAGTAGATTAAAGAATAAATTTAAAGAAATCTTTGATAAAATTTATGGGAACCTTTGCCGAAGTATAAGAATATTTGAACAAAAGAATATTCTGAATTGGAATGAGGCGTATGTTGTGTTTGTGTAACACTTGTTGATTATATACGCGAGTTATTCAGAAAGACCGGGTTTATCCCGTTCTGAATAACTGATTCGACGTGGTGTCGAAGATGAAGACGGTGGTCGAAGACCGGAAATCTTCACATCGTTTGGGTGATTGCTGATGATCTCGATTGGGCTGTACACCCAAGAGCAGAGAAACAGTTGGTGATCGTCCAGACGTACTTGGAGATCGATGGATATGCGAGGAAAGTGCCTCCGGTTTCGTTCAGACCCAGAACGAACTTGTAAATGGACTATGTGTCTGATATTGGATTTTATTCTGTTTGGTTGATTTCTATTAAATATAAATCTGTTTGGCTGCGGAGAATTTATTCTCTTGCTTAACGCCCTTCTCTTAGACGCACGAGCTCAGAGGTTATATATTGATGGATATCAAACGCATGGAGTGAATTTTCTGTGTGGCACGCCTAAGTGGCAATTGATCAAGGCTTCTGTTGAAAAGCAAAGTCTTGTGGTGATGATCAAAGGACAGCCTGTGTGGCACAGCTTTGTGTAACGTGAATTCGCGAGCCTCACACCCCAGTTGTGAACCAGAAACGGGAGAGGACCTCAGGGAGGGCATGCGTTTCCTTCTAGCTAAAAGTGGCGTTAGTGGTTTTACATGCCCTGACGAGTTTGACTTATGTGGTTATTGCTGTTGCGAGGCGCCTGGGATATATCGTTCGATCCGGGACCGATGGAGTCATTTAGTTGGCTCACCTACGCCCCAAAGGGCATGGAAACGCAGTGTTCAGGCATTTTAATCCACATCAGTGGACCGGCCCTAACGATCCAAGGGACGATGCGTTATGTCCCTAAGACACGGGCTGGAGTGTCTCGAATCGGTAGAGGACTATCTTTTGCCTCGGTTCATAGATGGAAATCCAACTTCCAATACGTGACGTTTCGATTTTAGTTGTAATCCTATATATGGTGACATAGTGGGATGGGGCGCTTATGCCGTCTATGATTGATACTTATGATGTGAAGTTGTTTTATACACTATACACTTATAGTAATAATCAATGATGTGTTTTAAACGTATCAAGCATTCTTGACTATTATAAGGTAAAAACCCTATCCTCCGGCTTGCGATGCATTGTGTGATGGGACCTGGGTCTTATAATAGCTTCATTTTTCTTTATTTAGCATTGCGCTGTTTGTTTAATGCACTGGTATTCTTGGGAGGAAACCTATTCCGTGTTATACGGCGTGGTCCCTTGATTTACCGAACTTCAAAATAAAGAATAATAACTGTTTTAGTTCTCAGACCAGTCCCATGACTGACCTGGAGTTTATTGTTTTAACCTAAACTCTGGGTGCCCTTATTTTGACACGGGCAGCTAGTAGTTTTGGTTTTTCAGATTTATATTCACAGGGTCCTGATGTATAGCTGGAACGATATCCGGAAAGCTTTGTATCCGTATATCTCCATCTAGTTGTATTTTGTATTATTTTCCACTGCTATATAATTTATTGTAATCTCTGATATTTATCGAATGTGTAATATTCATTTATACTCTGTATATTCTTGTATTCTGATGGAATTGTTGTAATAAACAATGAAATGTTCTTCCGTCTGCGTTCCTTTGTTTCGTGTTCTCAAAACAATCAGGCATTTCGAACGTTCTTGATTGGTTTAGCGACTGATTCGGATCGTGCGAAATTCCTGGTCGTCACATGTGGTATTAGATCTTTGGTTTACAAAGCTCAGAGAACAAGACACGTTAGAACCAAACGAAAGAATTCACCAGAAATTGGATTAGTAATATCCAACGGGAATGACTCGTTAGAGATGGGATCAGTAGTATCCTAGAACGAGTGTGAAGAGTATATTTTTGAAAATGAAAACAAATTTTTGTTTTGAAAATTTAAATCAATTATACGTATTTGATTATTTATTTATATTGATTTGGACTATCCAGTATATAAAGATTTTGCGTATACGTCTGATCCGCGTGTATTCGAAGTTTTAATATATTGGGTAGATATAGAATTACACTCTAGTCGCCCGGGGGTGATTCTGATGATTGATATATCATCATCAGAATTTATATTCGAGCGACGAAGGTGTGATATCTATATATTTCCTATTGACTGGTGTGAGAACCAAAATTAGATAGGGCTTATTGTTGTGAATTGGCATCAAAAATGTGATTTTTGACTATATATCAAAGTTATGAATTTGAAATGATAATTCACTAATTGATTAATGGTTGTCTTGTTTGATTATTGGTTAATTAATTAAATGTTGAACCATTTAGCCAAATTGAACAAAATAGTGAATTGTATTGAAAATTAGTCGCATTTGCATGCATATACATGTACTTATATTGAACAGGTCATAGTAAGGAGGCTAGAGCAGAAGAATAAAATTGTTTGCCCGACAAATAGGTACATGTTTACCATAATTTAATGTTTTGTTTGGGTGATGATGATTTTATGAGCCGATTGGCTTTCTCTTTTTCTTTTGGATTGAAGAAAGCCATGGGAGGCTATATGAAATATCCCGAAGTCCCCGGTGCAGGGGAGGTTATGGCGAAATTTTTTGAAAATTTAGGGTGTTAGACAAATTTTTGAAAAATTTGAAAAGTTCTTAGAAACTGAAAAGTTGAAGAACTTAAGCCGTAAGGAAAATAGTGAAAGTTGAGTTGATTAGTTAAACAACTTTCGGCTTCATTCCTTTTCGGGGATGAAAAGTTTTAAGTGGGGGTGATTGTAATAACCCGGAAATCCGAGCCAATTTAAAATTTTTATTTTAGCGAATTTTGAGTATTTAAAATGATTTATTTTAAATAATAACGAAAAAATAGTTTGAATGGAATTAGAACGTATATATTTATATAGTTCGACGTTAAAATATAAATAATTATAAAAGGAATTGAAAATGGAGCGGTAGTTCGATAATTCGATTTCAAAATTCAAATGAATGTACCGGGTGCAAAATAAACCGGATTTTAGCGAAACCAAAAATATTTGAATCTAATTGAGAATATCTTTCCAACAAATCCGAAAAATCAAAATTTCATAGCGGGGATAGAAAGTTATGTCCAGTTGAAATTTCAGAATAGTCGCTATGGAATTCCGGCCATTAAAAATAGCAATTTTGCAAACGACCTCGGATTTCGACGAAACCACTTTTGTTGGATCCGCGATGTCAAGTTATTGCTAGATTCCAAATTTCATAATTTTCCGAATCAATATGTGAGCGTGGCAAAGGAAAATGCGTTTGACCAGTTTTAGTTGATTTTAATCGACTGGAAATTGGCCATTTTTCAAACGGTCTCAGAATTCGATGAAATTAGTTTTGTTAGGACCGTATCGTCAATACGAAGCTAGGAAATATTTTTTGGGAATTTTTCGAGTTAGTATGTGGCCCCAGTAAATTGAAATGTGCGTTCAAATTCAATATATAGATTTATATTTTGATTTTGACGGAAACTGATCGAAGCAGCCGAACTGGCTTACGATACATATCCCATTGTGTTCGGAATGGGGGTAATTAGCTATAGACGACAGGCGGTGGGCAAGATTTCGAGTTAGTGTGAAAAGTCAACTTAAATGAATAATAAAATAATAAATAAAAATTATAAACCCCCCTTACTCTTTCTTTCTCTCCCTCTCCCTTTATTCCTCCAGACCGGGATTAAAAAAAAACCTAACCCGTCGACCTCGTGCCTCCATCGCCGGTGGCGTGAGCCACCGCATCACACCCCCCTCTCCGATTCTTAATCGCTCCCTTCCCTCTCCTCTTTCCACTCGATTCCCTCAGCCCAACCCAAACCCGAAACCCCGCGTTGACCCAGCATTTCACCGCGCGCGCAGCTGAGCCACCCCTCCGTCGACCGCGCCCCCGCGACCCACCACCCTCTGGCGAATTACAGCAGCCCCCCTTCTTTGTATTCGACTGTAAGTTTCTGTAATTGATTTTATTCAGTTATTTTTATTTATTTAAAGGAATTAGCTTATAAAAATATAGTTTTTAGTTTATATAAAAAATCCGAGTTTCAGTTTATAAAAACATAGTCATCCAGTTTATAAAAAAAAATCAGTTTTATATATTTAAAAATATGAAATGTATATGCATTGTTTTGAAATTCATGTATATATCTTGTTTTGTATATATATAAGTTGTTTTGAAAAGATAAAAATAAGCCTTGTCTTTAAGAAGTATTAAAAATAGGATTTTTATAAAGTAGAAATAATAAAGATGCGATTTTTATATAGTAGAAATAATAAAGATGCGATTTTTATATAGTTATGATAATAAAAATAAAATCTTTATATTTGAAAAGGCGAAATCTTTATATTTGAAAAGACGAAATCTTTATATTTGAAATGGCTAAATCTTTATATTCGAAAAGGCGAAATCTTTATATAGGGAATAGCATGATAAAAATATAATCTTTATTATATGAACACCGATGTAAAAATAGAATTTTTATCTATATAGTAGCGATGTAAAAATAGAATTTTTATCTATATGGTAGCGATGTAAAAATAGAATTTTTATCTATATAGTAGCAATGTAAAAATAGAATTTTTACCCATATGGAGTGATTATAAAAATATGATTTTTATATACATAGCAACAATATAAAATTGTGATTTTTATATATGTAGTGAATACGGGCGACGATAGTGACAAAAGACGGGAACGACAAAGATTTCCACATATGAAGAGTCGTGGAGTTTGGATTAGCTAGTCGGTGAGAACTTCTCACTTTAAATTTTATTTTCTAGTTATAAAATTATATACTAGGATGCAGACGGTGCTTAGCAGCACCCGACACCCGTCATCCACAGACCATGGATGGCTTGTATGTTTGATTGTTTGTTGTGGTGAAAATTGATTGAGTGATGTGCAACGAAATAAAATATTTTATAGTTAAAAATAGAATTTTTAACGTGTATATAAAATAAATATTTATAAACAAATCGGAGATTTGTTTATATACTCTGATTTGATTGATATTGATTGGGACGATAAATTTTACACATCGCCCAACTGCACAAATAAAATCTGTGTTTGATTGTTTGAAACCCCACACGGGTATTGGGATGATACATGACATACACTAATCCCAATAATTAGTTGTATGTCGATCGATTGATTGACAGACTGTCATAAGCGTTAAATATTTATATTTGATGCTTATACAGTGTAGAACGCACTCTAGATGATGGTTGATTATTTATCATCGTTATTTTATACATGTTTTGTAGAAAATCCATATAATTAACATTATATGGTAATTGATTGGGCCTCATTCCAGTTTTGAAATAGAAATATTTGAAACGAAATATTTGGAACAGAATATTTGAAAATAGAAATATATGAAGCCGTGTTGATTTGATTGACGCCATTTTGACGTGAACGATATTTATATCGAGTTTGTTCATTTTTCAATGAATATTGGAATTGATTTGAAATTCGAAATAAATTGAATTGATTTGAAATTCGAAATAAATTGAATTGATTTGAAATTCGAAATAAATTGAGTTGATTTGAAATTCGAAATAAATTGAATTGATTTGAAATACGAAATAGAATCGAATTCGAATTGAAATTGAATTAATTTAAAATTCAAATTGAATTGAAAACGAATTGAAATTGAATTAAAAATCGATTTGAATTGAAATCAATTTGAAATGAATTTAAAACGAATTTGTAAAGGAAAAATCAATTTTGATTTGAATTTGAAAAGGAAGTTGAAATCGTTTTGAAAACGAATTTAAAACGATTTATAAAATACGTTTTAAAAAGGAAATCGATGAAGTATATATTATATATATAATATAATGGCCTGAATAGGATGTGCCGCGCAGCGGTAGTTCGTGAATTTCGACCATTGACTTCGAATTGACGTTGCGGGAGATCCGACCGTCGGATTCTCCTCAGACCGGAACCATTGGATTCATATCGAAAAGAGCTTTCTAACGAATATTAGAAATTTGAAATCTAACGGTTGGATTTGGAATTATGTCCAAATCAAATTTGGAAACGATCGGTGTAAGTGCAATTCGATGGCCGTTGATTGAAATCGACTGTACGGGCCCTAATAAAATTATTAAAAATAATAATAATTTGTGTAAAATCATAAGAAATGATTTGTGAAGAATTGGGATGAAAAATTCCATATTTTAAAGGATAAAAATAGATTTTTATCAAAATGAACTAGTTTTGAACTAGAATTATAATTTTATTTATTTTTAAATAAATAAATTGGATTTGAAATGGTTTTGAAAATAACCAGAATTTCCAATAATTGAATTGGAAGGGATTTGAATCGAAATTGTCTTCGGAATATTTCGATGTTGGATTTCGTGATTATACAAATATTGTTATGGAAATTTGAAAGATATATAAATACCGTTATTTCCAATACGATATTTGTTGGTCGTAGAATTTGATATTAAATATAAGCCGATATATTTTCTATTCAGAGCCTTGTATTTAATATCAAATGTGATTTGGGTTTATCGTGAATGGTGTCTTCATTAACACTGTTCTTAAGCCCAATTGAGAAAAAGATTAAATCTTTTTATTTAGATTTAATGAAGTGTACCAATTAAATGATATTTGATTGGAATTGAATTGGTATTGATTTTTGGGTTTATCGTGAACAATGTTTTAAATAACACTTGTTCTTTAACCCGATAATTAATGGAATGTGATTTGGGGTTTATCGTGAATCGTGTTTTGAATGACACTGATTCTTTAACCCAATTAAAGATTAAAACTAAGTGGAGTTTTAATGAATCTTTAATTAGATTGAAAAGATCGAGAATGGAGTATCACCAGTTTTGCTCCAGGCGATAGTTAAATATTTAATTAGATTTGAACGTGAAATGGTAATTGAATTTACCAATAACACCGTGGTGTAAGATATGAAGTATTACCAGTTTTACTTCATGGGATGAATAGGTGGGGATTGGGAAATAAAATAAATAATCACTCCGGTGTGGTTCGCTAATCCCGACTAGTTTGAATTGGTATTCAAAGAAGATTAAAGAATAAATTTAAATAATTTATCTTTGATAAAATTTATGGGAACCTTTCCCAAAGTATAAGAATATTTGAACAAAAGAATATTCTGAATTGGAATGAGGCGTATGTTGTGTTTGTGTAACACTTGTTGATTATATACGCGATTTATTCAGAAAGACCGGGTTTATCCCATTCTGAATAACTGATTCGACGTGGTGTCGAAGATGAAGACGGTGGTCGAAGACCGGAAATCTTCACATCGTTTGGGTGATTGCTAATGATCTCCATTGGGCTGTACACCCAAGAGGAGAGAAACAGTTAGTGATCGTCCAGACGTACTTGGAGATCGATGGATATGCGAGGAAAGTGCCTCCGGTTTCGTTCAGACCCAGAACGAACTTGTAAATGGACTGTGTGTCTGACATTGGATTTTATTCTGTGTGGTTGATTCCTATTAAATATATATCTGTTTGGCGGCGGAGAATTTATTCTCTTGCTTAACGCCCTTCTCTTAGACGCACGAGCTCAGAGGTTATATATTGATGGATATCAAACGCATGGAGTGAATTGCCTGTGTGGCACGCCTAAGTGGCAATTGATCAAGGCTTTTATTGAAAAGCAAAGTCTTGTGGTGATAATCAAAGCACAACCTCTGTGGCACAGCTTTGTGTAACGTGAATTCGCGAGCCTCACACCCCGGTTGTGAACCAGAAACGGGAGAGGACCTCAAGGAGGGCATGCGTTTCCTTCTAGCTAAAAGTGGCGTCAGTGGTTTTACACGCCCTGACGAGTTTGACTTATGTGGTTGTTGCTGTTGCGAGGCGCCTCGGATATATCGGTCGATCCGGGACCGATGGAGTCATTTAGTTGGCTCACCTACGCCCCAAAGGGCGGGGAAACGCGGTGTTCAGGCATTTTAATCCACATCGATGGACCGACCCTGATGATCCAAGGGACGATGCGTTCTGTTCCTGAGACACGGGCTAGAGCGTCTCGAATCGGTAGAGGACTATCTTTTGCCTCGGTTCACAGATGGAAATCCAACTTCCAATAGGCGACGTTTCGATTTTAGTTGTAATCCTATATATGGCGACATAGTGGGATGGGGCCCTTATGCCGTCTATGATTGATACTTATGACGTGAAGTTGTTTAATACACTATACACTTATAGTAATAATCAATGATGTGTTTTAAATGTATCAAGCATTCTTGGCTATTATAAGGTAAAAACCCTATCCTCCGGCTTGCGGTGCATTGTGTGATGGGATGTAACGACCCAGAAAATCTGAACCAATTTAAAATTTTTAAATTGGCTAAAATAATGGGTTTTAAATATTTAAAATAAATATTTTAAATAATGGCGATGAGAACTGAGTTTGAATCGACATTTGAAAACGAATATAATTAATTATAATTATATATAGAATTGAAAATGGCGCGGTAGTTCGATAATTCGATTTCAAACTTCAATTGAATATACCGGGTGCAAAACAATCCGGATTTTAGTGAAACCAAAAATATTTAAATCTGTTAGTGAATATCTTTCTAACGAATCTGACCAATCGAAATTTGATAGCGGGAATCAAAAGGTATGTCCAGTTGAAAATTCTGAATAGTCGCTATGGAATTAAGGCCCTTAAAAATGGACATTTTGCAAATGACCTCGGATTTCGACGAAACCACTTTTGTTGGATCCGCAGGGTCAAGTTATTGTTAGGTTTCAAATTTCATAATTTTTCGAATCAATATGTGAGCGTGGCAAAGGAAAACGCGTTTGACCGGTTTTAGTTGATTTTAATCGACTGGAAATTGGCCATTTTTCAAACGGTCTCAGAATTCGACGAAACTAGTTTTGTTAGGACCGTATCGTCAATACGAAGCTAGAAAATATTTTTCTGGAATTTTTAGTGTTAGTATGGGACCCCGGTAATTTGAAATGTACGTTTAAAATTCAATATATAGATTTATATTTTGATTCAACGGAAACTGATTCAAACGATCAAATCAACTTGCAATACATATCCCATTTTGTTCGGAATGGGGGTTAAACGCTATGGACGGCAGGCGGTGGGCCTCGTTTCGAGGTCGTATGTAAAAGTCAACTTTTTGCTAAATTAAATAATTAAAAAAAAAAAATCTATTTTTCCCTCTCTTTATTTTCCCTCTGCCCCCCCCCCCCCCCCCCGAATTCATTAAACAGAAATCAAAAAAAAAAAAAAATGGAAAAAACCCCGTCGAAGACAGAAATCAACCGCCTTCACCGTCGGTCAGAACCTCCGCCGCGCCTCCGATCTTCTTCCCCCCCTCTTCCTCGCTCTCGCTCCCTCCTCCTCCTTCAATCCGACCCCCCCCCCCCCCGAAGCCAACGCCTTCTCCGTTCGAGGCTCGAAGCTGCCACCACCGTTCGAAACCCTAGCGCCGCCCCCTCGAAGCCTCCTCCGTCGATCTGCGAAACACCCCCCCTTTCTCGGTAAGTTTATTTATTTATTTATTTTATTTTTATTTTAATTCTGATTTTATTTTTTTAAGAAAAGAATGCTGTTTTTTTTAAGTATAAATACTGTTTGTTTTTTTTGGTTTTAAAACCGATTTTTATAAGTGTTTAAAACCGATTTTTATAAGTGTTTAAAACCGATTTTTATGAGTGTTTAAAACCGATTTTTATGAGTGTTTAAAACCGATTTTTATAAGTGTTTAAAACTGATTTTTATAAGTGTTTAAAACTGAATTTTATAAAGATTTAAAACTGAATTTTTTTTAAAAAAAAAGAATGTAAAATTGATTTTAATTTTAAGTAATAAGAAAAAGATTTGAACTTTAAACTGATTTTTAAAGAATAAAAAAACCTGATTTTTGAAAAGAAAAAGGTTTAAACTTTAAAAAGAAAAAGGTTTTAACTTCAAAGAGAAAAAGGTTTGAGCTTTAGAATGGAAAAAGATTTGAACTTTAAAAAGAAAAATCAGATTTTTATATATTGAAAGTTAAAGGAAAAAATCAGATTTTTATATATTGAAAGTTAAAGGAAAAATCAGATTTTTATATATTGAAAGTTAAAGGAAAAATCATATTTTTATATATTGAAAGTAAAAGTAAAAATCAGATTTTTATATATTGAAAGTCGAAGTAAAAATCATATTTTTATATATTGAATAGCGTAGTAAAAATTCGATTTTTACATATGTAGAGAATACGGGCGAAAGCGACAGAAAGGCGAAGATTTCTCTAAGGAAGTGTCGTGAAGTTGGATAGCTATTGGTGAGATTTCTGATTTAAAAATATTATATATGTGTGAAATGAAAGTGAATAGCTATATATAAATTGCTATATATATATATATATATATATATATATATATATATATATATATATATATATACGCCCCTCGTCCACAAACCATGGACGATATTTATTGGTTGAAATTGTTGTGAAAATTGATTGATAGCGAATGATTGTTTGGGATTGTTTGTGATTGATATTGGTTGATTGTGGTTGAAAAATACCCGTTTGTGATTGTGAAATATTTGGTTGAAACCACATAGGATTAGTTTGTGGAAATGAAATAAATATATACATGCCTCCTGTGTGCGAACTAGATGCATGAACCCCATTGTCAAAAACCGCGAGGTTTTAAGGTAGAGCGAGGAGCCGTACTAGGGACGGTCCCGGTTTAACTACCCTGCCGTTGTGCTGCCAAAATTTTGAATAATATTCGTGTGTTTGAATTATTTTCATATGCTTAAACTATATTTATTCATTGAATAGAAAACATTCATGTGTTGAATTGATATTCATTCGTTGATTAGAAATTCATGTGTTGAATGGTATTCATATTTTGAAAATAAATTGTTTGATAATAAAAATCACCTTTTATCGACTATATGAACTGTGTAAAATAATCTCGTTTTAAAAGAAATTGTTTTATGATAAAAATCCTGTTTTTATCACCAACTTGAACTATATAGAAAAAAAAGTTTTGAAATGAATTGTTTTACAATAAAAATCAAATTTTTATTGTATGCATAAATCGTTGAAATGTGAAGTGTTAAAAATAGCCACTTGTTCAAAATAAACATATATGAGTTGAAATATTCATTAATTAGCTAATGAAATGATTTGCACCTATGTATGTAACATTAGAATAAATGGTGTCTTTAAACCAAACAGAAATCAAATATGAAGTTGAATAGAAAAGGATAAATGATAAGAACTGTATATATATGTATATGCATATTCATTGAACAGGTTATAGCAAATGGGCTAGAGAAGAGGAATAAAATTTTGTGCCCGACAAATAGGTACACATTTACTGCTTTGTTTGGGTGATGATTTTATGAGCCTGTTGGCTTTTTCTTTTTCTTTTTGAGATTAGAAGGACCGGGAACGCTATTTGCGATTTCCCGATGCTCCCGGTGCAGGGGAGGTTATGGCGAAATTTTCCAAAATTTTAAGGTGTTAGAAATTTTTTTGAAGTGAAAACGATATTGAAATCATTGAATGAACTATATTTATATAAATATATAAATATAAATAAAATTAAAACGAAACAAAGTCGTGCAGTTCGTATTTTGAGACCTTGATTTCAAACGACTAGTGCGGGAAATCCGACCATTGGATTTTCCCGAAATCTCAACCGTCGGGTTCGCCTTGGAAATATCTTTCCAACGGCACCAACCTTGTAAAAATCCAACGGTTGGATTGTCTGGAATGTTTAATTCAAATCTGAAGAAAAACAGCGCCAGAAGCGATTATATTTATATAAATATAATTATATATTTAATCGAATAACGACGCTGCAGTTCGTATTTTGAAATCGAAAATTCAAACGATTGTACCGGGAGATCCGACCGTCGGATTTTCCCGAAACTGGAACCGTTGGATTCGTTTTGAAAAGACCTTTCTAATGATGTAAATTTTGTGAAGATCCAACGGTTAGATTTTCAGATATGTGTAAATCAAATCTGAAGAAAAACAGCGCCACGTCCGCTGTATGGCCCGAAGCGTCGTTTTGAATAAAATGGCTATTTTAAAATAAATAAAAATAGCGATAAATAGTTATAAAATATCATAAGCGATATGGAATGGAAATAAACTGAATCTGCTTGATTTATGTGGCTTTTGATGGTTGAATGTGTTTGGTGTGAAAATTACATTAAAGAACACAATTGGTGTTGTCGAATAATTTAACCATTGAAATAAATTGATTTGAAATTCTAAATATACGTGAATTATTTGAAAAAGCCGAGTTAATTCTCATTTCAAATAATTGATTGACGATTGAAAGTCGAAGATGAAGACGATGGTCGAAGACCGGAGATCTTCACCTCGTTTGGATGGTAACCGAGGTCCTGATTGGGAGGCATCCCGAAATATAGATAATGAGTGGTGATCGTCCAGACGTACGTGGTGATCGAAGGGTTTGCGAGGTATTTAGTGCCTCCGGTTTCGTTCAGACCCAGAACGGACTTGTAAATGGACTGTGTGTCCGACATTGGAATTTGTTCTGTGTGATTGATAGCCATCAGTTGCACGGTGTGAATTGCCTGTGTGGCATGCTAAGATGCAGTGATCAGGGCTTCTGTTGAAAAGCAAAGTCTTGTGGTGATGATCAAAGCACCGCCTGTGTGGCGTAGCTTTGTGTATAACGTGAATTCGTGAGCCTCACACCCCGGTATGAACCTAAAACGGCAGAGGACATCAGGGAGGGCCTGCATTTCTTCCTAGCTAGGGTGGTGTCAGTGACCTACCAGCCCTGACATTTATATACTTTTCACCTATGTGGTTGTTGCTGTTGCGAGGCGCATCGGTTTGATCGGACGATCCGGGTCCGGTGGAGTCATTCGTTGGCTCATTTACGCCCCAAAGGGCGGGGAAACGCAGTGTTCAAGCATTTTAATCCACATCGGTGGACCGGCCCTGACGATCCAAGGGTCGATGCGCTCTGACCCTGAGGCTCGGGCTAGGCAGTCTCGAATTCGGTAAGGACTATCTTTTGCCTTGGTTCATGACGGAAATCCAATTTCCAAATACGACATCGTGCGGTTTTGATTGTATATATATATGGCGACATGATATATGGTACCCATGCCGTCTATGATTGATAGTTATGATTTGAAATTGTTTTCAAAACATATTAACACTAGCAATAATATCAAATGCCTTTGTTTTGTTCGTATCAATCATATTTTGGCCATTATAAGGTAAAACTCTATCCTCCGGTTTGCGTTGCATTGTGTTATGGGAACTGAGTCTTATAACGGTTTCATTTTTATAAAAAGCATAGCGATGTTTAAAAGAAAGATTTGTTTTAAAGCACTGGCAATCCAATGGAGTAAACCCGTTCCACGAAAGTGGCGTGGTCCTGTGATTAGCCAAATTATATATATGTGTTGAGTAGATTTCTCGTACCAGTCCCATGACTGACTCGTAGTTTGTTTCACTTTCAAACTCGGGTGCCCCTTTTTCTACACGGGCAGCCTTGTATTCAGGTTTAGCTGGTTCTTTCTGGGTAGCTGAAGCTGAAGATGGATTCTATCATTTATTTCTTTTTATGCTGTTCAGCTCCTATTGTACATATTTTGTTTATTTCCGCTGTAGACATTTATGTATAGCTGAACTGTATTTGTACTAAGTAAGATCCTGTATACTGTGTAACTCTGATGATTACTTTTATCCAGTATATTTTGTTGTTCATTATCTGGTGTATTTATTTAATTTTGTTCTGCTATTATCTGTTTCTGTGTTATATTCCAAAGATAGCCCTGTTTCCGTCTGAACGGGAATTCGGGTCGTCTCATGGGACCTGGGTCTTATAATTGCTTCATTTTTCTTTATTTAGCATTGCGCTGTTTGTTTTATGCACTGGTATTCTTGGGAGGAACCCCTCTCCGTGTTATACGGCGTGGTCCCTTGATTTACCGAACTTTAAAATAAAGAATAATAATTGTTTTAGTTCTCACACTAGTCCCATGACTGACCTAGAGTTTATTGTTTTAACCTAAACTCTGGGTGCCCTTATTTTGACACGGGCAGCTAGTAGTTTTGGTTTTGCAGATTTATATTCACAGGGTCCTGATCTACAGCTGGAACGATATCCGGAAAGCTTTGTATCCGTATATCTCCTTCTAGTTGTATTTTGTATTATTTTCCGCTACTATGTAATTTATTGTAATCTCTAATATTTATTGAATGTGTAATATTCATTTATACTCTGTATATTCTTGTATTCTGATGGAATTGTTGTAATAAACAATGAAATGTTCTTCCGTCTGCGTTACTTTGTGTCGTGTTCTCAAAACAATCAGGCGTTTCGAACGTTCTTGATCGGTTTAGCGACTGATTCAGATCGAGTGAAATTCCTGGTCGTCACAGAGAACCCACTATGTTTGTAACAACATCCAACTTGATTTTAAAGCTAACAAATCCTTTCCGAAAGAAAAGGATAATCATAAGACCGATCCACACATAAAAACGGATGGTTTTTACCTTACGATAACCCAAAACATTTTGAAATCATATCTTATTCTAATATTATAATAGTGTCTAAACACAAATAAATAACAATCTACCGGAACGCTTTATATATAATACAATCAAAAACCATGGGCGTTTTTAGAGATTGGATTCCGACTATGATAAGGTATGGAACCACCTTTTGAAAGTGTATCTCTATAGGGGAATGCACAGGGTTCAACAAGAACATCTTGTAGCCTGGCCACACATGACCGACCACTCATTTTTCGCTTGAGTGCATCGAATGTATTTCACCAACGGTTAGGATCAACAACTGTTTCCCGAAAGAGACAAAATCAAATAGAATAAAGAAGGAAATGAATTTCTCTAGATAAGTAATTATAAACCCAACTTGGGAGCAAACCACTTAACCATGTTGCCTGCCCGATTTCTGTCATTTCCCAGTTGTGAGGCTTGAGGTTTAAATTCCTTTTTAAAATAGCACACCACCATTCACTTTGAATGCCACATCATTAGATCCATCAGAAAATCACTAATTGACGTACACAAAAATAACCTGTGTGTTAATAATTAATTTATTTAATTATTTAAAGTAGTGATTTAGGAAATTAAATCGTTTTTTAATTAAATAAAGTGAATATTTAATTAAATTAAAATAATAGAATAATATATTTAATTCAGAAATAATCAAAATTAGTGGAATTCACAATATTGTGTGAATTGGATTATTTAAAATATATAATTCAGTTTAGAGTTGAATTATATTAGCGAATATATTATATAAACAAAGTTTGAATGTATAATTATATTATAATTAAAATCGAGATCGAAATGGCACGGTAGTTCGCTATTTGGCGATTTGAACTTCAACTGAATATACAGGGTTCGTTTTAAATCTGATTTCTGTGAAATAAGAAACGTCAGAGCTGGTAAAGTATATTTTTCTAATGGAAGAGAAAAATTGAGATTTTCATCGTGTAGATTTTGATTTATGTCCAAATCAAATTTTAGAAAAGTCGCTATGGAATTCCTTTATAAAATATAAAGGAATTATTTATATTTTTAAAAGGGATTTCATTATAAATCGAATATCGATTTAATTAGGATTTAAATATCGAGTTAGAAATTCATATAGGAATATTGTGGAGCTGTATGATATTCTGTTGTGAATATATACGATAGTATTTATTTTTAAATATTAAATTTAATTGTTTTTAAATATAATTATATATTTAAAAGGGTTATTTAGGGCTTTAAAAATAGCCAGTTTTGCAAATGACCTCAGAATTTGACGAAACTAATTTTGTTGGATCCGCAATATTAAATTATTGCTAGATTTCAATTTCCATGATTTTTGAAGTCAGTATGTGGCTGTAAGGGATTTTACTGTGAAAAACAGTCAGTATTTCGACGGTTAAAAATACGCTGTGTGAGCAAACGGAGTCGGAATTCGACGAAACCAGTTTCACTGGGACCGTAATGTCGAACTTTAGTTGCATTTCCAGTTTCGTGATTTTTAGGTACTGTATGTGATCACAGGAATTTTAGAGGACGAATACAATTAGCAATTGCTTAAAATAAAATATAAAAATATTAACAAAAGTATCCTAACTTATTAATGATCCTAAACATGACCACGTTTATCTCATTCAGCCGCTCCTTAAGTGTTAAAACGCGAGAACTAATTCTCTTCCTAAAACCAAAAATGCAGCAAAAGCAAAATCAAAAGAAATCAATCCAAATTCCTATAAATCCTGAAACGTATGTATTTGAGATCACGAAGAAGTTCTCTTCAATCTGATAGTGGTATTGGGCGGTTTGACATCAGTACTGGGTACTCGCGTTTTTCCAGTAAGACTTAGGGTTCGGATTTTGGGATTTGTTTGGGCATCGATGATGGATTTGGGATTTGTAATGGGGTTTAGGAGGTTGAAGAGGTTCCTTTGGGGTTTTTTTGTGGAAATTAGTGGAAAGATTTGTCGTGAGTTACAAGGGTTTGCTCGTGGAAGATGAACGACGCAACTAAGAGGGTGTGTTCGAGTTTGGTTCTTGTGGTATGATGATGGAGCTTTTGTGTAGAGAAGTAGGATGGTGATTTCAGTTTGGGTGTTAGTGGAGAGACGAAGTGGCGCTGGAGGCTTAAAGTAGCGTAAATGGTGATTGCTTGGAGCTGAAGGACGGGATATTTCGTTGAGGAAGAAAGGGGAGTAACATGTTAAGTACGTTTGGTGTTGGGCCGGTTCTAAATGGGGTGAGGCCCAATTAAGTGTACTTTAATTTTAGTTAATTTTATTTAAAAATGTATGAAATTTGTAAAGCAATAACTATTTCATATTTTTATAATGTATTATTGGAACTGATAATTATTTGTTGATTGTTGTGTGTTAATTGTTTGGTTGAATTGATTGTGTATTGGTTGAAATCATTGATAACGATATATATATAAATCGTTAATCAAATATTGATTCTGTTTAACAGAATATTTCATATTGAAATGATGTTAATAATATTGTTTAACATCTGTGATGCAGGCAAACAGGTTGGAGGAAACCAACTGGATTCCTCAACTTTTATTTTACTGTTTACATATATTGTAATATATGATGTGATATATAATATGTTGATGATTATGTGTGTTTGGATGATATCGATCACGGTGTTTGGTATTTTAAATATCGCAAGAAATAGTGGGATGTAAAAAGGGGATTTTCAAAGTATATTTTGAAAATAATTTATTTATATAAAATCAATGAACTTTGTATATATAAAGGGAAAAAGGATTTTATAAAAGGAAATAATTATAAAATCAAAAGAGTTAAAAGGAAATATTTGTAAAACAAATAGAAAGAGAAAATATTTGTAAAATGTTTACAAATGGAAATAGAAAGAGAAATATTTGTAAAACATTTACAAATAGAATTTAAAAGAAAATATTTGTAAAACATTTACAAATAGATTAAATGGAAATATTTATTTACAGAATAAATAAAGTTTTAAAAGTAATATTTATTTGTTAAATAAATAGAATTAAATCAAAGGAATACTTAGAAAATGAATAGGAAATGGAAATCTGTTTTTAACAGATAAATGGAAAAGATATATTTAAAGTGGAATTAAATAGAAATCTGTTTTAACAGATAAATTAGGAAGATTAATTTATAGATAATATTTTTATAAATTAAGTAAAATATTTATCATTAGATAAATGGAATATACAAGTCAGGATTTATATAGAGAAGTAAGAATCGATTTCAACATCGATATTTGAAACTGATTATAGACATAGAGTTAACCAAAAGAGTTAATCAAAATGTGTTAATCAAAATGAGTTAGAGGAGTTAATAGAATTAGAATTAATCGATTAGAGTTCGAGTTAATCGATTATAATTAGAATTAATCGATTAGATTTAGAATTAATTGATTAGAGTTAGAATTACTCATTTATAGTTAGAGTTAATCAGTTAGAGTTAATTAGTTAGAGTTAACCAGTTAGAGTTAATCAATTAGAGTTAACCAGTTAGAGTTAATCAGTTAGAGTTAATCAGTTAGAGTTAATCATTTAGAGTTAACCATTTAGAGTTAATCAGTTAGAGTTAACAAGTTAAATAGGATTAGAGTTATTCAAATATAGTTTATTCGAAGAAAGAGTTATCGAATAAGGTTATTCGAAGAAGAGAATTAATCGAATATAGTTTATTCGAATAGAGAAAAGAAATAATCAAATATTAGTTATTCGAAAGGAGTTAATCGAATATTAGTTATTCGAAAGGAGTTAATCGAATATTAGTTATTCGAAAGGAGTTAATAGAATATTAGTTATTCGAAAGGAGTTAATCGAATATTAGCTATTCGAAAGGAGTAAATCGAATATTAGCTTTTCGAAAGGAGTTAATCGAATATAGTTTATTCGAAAGGAGTTAATTGATAAGAGTAAATTAGTTAGAGTTAATCAAATAGAGTTAATCCAGTAGGGTTAATCAAATAGAGTTAATCCAATAGAGTTAATCAAATAGAGTTAATAGAATTGAGTTAATCAAATAGAGCTAACTGATAAGAGTAAATCGATTAGAGTAAATCGAATAGTGTTAATTGAATAGAGTTATTCGAATATAGGTTATTCGAAAAAGAGAGATTATCGAATATAGTTTATTCGAAGGAAAGAGTTATCGGATAGAGATCTATTCGAAAGAGAGTTACGTAAGGAAGTTTGTTAAAGATTTAAAAGATAAACTTTGACTATTTCGAAGTTAAAACGTTGTTCAGTTAAGTTCTGAGAGGTAATTATACCCCAACTTGATTGACTTCCTTCTTAACTAAGGAATGGTTAAAGCTTGATAGTAAAGGTAGGTTAAGTGAATTTAGTTAATGAGTGTAATGGTTTGAGTTGGCGTTGTGATGTTTTATTTAAAACATCAGTTTCAAACCAAATGAAGGAATTTGGAAATGTTTTCCAAATAAGAATCAGAAATATTTTCTAATATAGAAAATAAGAAATGAGAGTAAGTATGGAAATGTTTTCCAGTGATGAATAACGTATATTTTCTAAACATAGGAAATAAGGAAATATGAATATATATATATGGTTGATGATTTGATCGATAATTCCATTTGGAAATAAGATCGTTGTGTGCACACGGACATTTTTCATTTGATAGTTAACTGACCGACTATCAAAGTTTCTAACCCTTTTAGCGTTATTAATATGGAGAGACCGGTTGGATTATTATCCGAAGAACCACTCCGTATTGGCATAAGCGTTGCGAATCATATATGCCAAAGATAATTGAAGACGGAGTAAAGTGCAAGGGCTGTTGTATAAATCTTAGATAACAATTGCCTAAGATGGTTGTACTGAATAGCGCCTTCGGTTTGTCTAGTCCCTGGACGACCTGTATGGAAGAATGTCTGACAGAGTATATTTAATAGATCGCGTAAGTTGATCTCTTCAAACATGTTTACGTTTGGTGGTGGAGGAATTCGTTTCTCTTAGCTATATACCGGTGGTATTTTGGGGAAATCAATTTGTGATTTGGCGGGTATGACGATGTGTCATTCAAAGTGAATAAACGTGTGATCTGTCAGAGATAAGCGTGGCCTCTAGCCTCACAACCGGGAAATGACAAAAATCGGGCAGCAACATGGCTATGTAGGCCGCACCTATTATGATGTATAATCACCTGATCTAGAGTTTCATTTACTTCTAAAAATCTATTGTCGATGCTGTCCCATTCGAGAAACGGTTGCTGATCCCAACCGTTGGTGATATACATTAGATACACTCAAGCGAAATGAGTGGTCGGTCATGTATGGTCGGGTTGCAAGATGTTCTTGTTGAACCTAGTGTATTCCTCTCTAGAGGTACACTAGCGAAAGGTGGTTCCATACCTTTTCATAGTTGGAAATCCATTACCCAATAAGTGCTTGCGGGTTTTGATTGTATACTATATATGTAGAACGTGAGATGAAAGCGTTTCTGCTAGATGATTATTATATTGTAGTTGATAGACACTATTATAATATTAATGAGTTTTGATATAAAGATTATTTTGGATTCTCATAAGGGAAAACCCATTTCGTTATACGGCGTGGTCTTATGAGATATCGTTTTATTGCTCAAACAGTTTTAAATTGTTTTACTCACACCAGTCCCATGACTGACCCGGAATTTATTTTGTTTTGTTTTCCCTAAACTCTTGGGTGCCCAATTTTGTACAGGCAGTCAAGTATTCAGGATTTTACAGATATACCAGGAGGCTTCAGGATTACATAGATATAGTTATTTCCGCTGAGTTGTAAGTGTTGTACTCTGATAATGTTACTGTATACATATACTGATGTTATTTCAAAGATATGTTATCTATCATATGTTGTTCGTTCCGCTGTGAGATTCGTGTTACTCTGATGTTGTATGTTCTTCATCTTCTTCTATTCTAAGTTTCTATCTTATCTATTCTCACCCTCTATTTTCTTTCATTAACTACCGGTATTTTCGATCCTTGGATGTTCGATATGTGTTGTATATCGGATAACCAAGATCGACTTTTTCCGGGACGTTACAGTTCGTATCAGAGCTTAAGGTTTAGTTATTACCTTGGCTCTGTGGCGTGACTCGTTAGAGATGGGGTTAGTTGAGTTTGAGTGTATATATATGAGCGCGTATTTGTTATTCAATATAAAATGATTTTATATTGTGGAGATTTATTGGTTGAGTTGTTTATGAGTTCTAGTCGATCAATTTGATCCACTTTATCGGTAGGGATTTATAAACACTCGAATACGATGAACCGACGCTGTATGTTTTGGAAAGAGGGTAAATGAAATAATTTTACCCAAACTATATTTTTGATATAAAGGATTTATATTAAAATGATTATAATATATTGGATATATTGGTTGTTAATATAATCGAGTAAGATTATGAAAGTAAAATGGTTATGTAAATAGCCAATCAGAATTCATATAAGTGAAATACGTGAAATCAGGTGAATTGAATCTGAATTTAAATCAGAATTTGGAATTTAAAATTCCTAAAAGTTGAAGAAGTGTTTGTAAATGGAATTGAATGGAATATATGAGAATTTTTAGATCTTGAGAGATTTTAAATTAGTTACAAGCATGGTAAAGTATATTTTGAAAATGATTTCAAAATGGAAATGTATAAATATGGTTTTGAAGATGTTATAGTATTGAACTCACTTTGATCACTAGAAAATAATTCCGATGATGAAGTCGACCATCATCGGTGTTCATTTTCGAGTTGCTAAGTGATGGATTACTACCAAAGATTTTGTTTTTGGAATTGTTTTGAGAAGACAAGTTGTTTGAAATCCTGAAAGGGAAAGTTTGATTTTTGATATGGTAAACTGTTTAAAACTCCCAGGATAGAGCAGTTTGAATTAAAAACAAATTGAGTATAAATTTGGGAAAGCCAATTGGAATTAAAATATAGTCAGTTAAGTGGTAACTGAAATTGAATTAGAATGATATCAAGACAAATTGGATTGTGAGATTCGAATTTGAAGTGTAATTTGATAATCAAGTTAAGAGTTTGGAATCGAGAATGAAACTCGAGTTTGAAGTGATATTCGGCTTAGATATAAGCGAATGGTCGTGTTGGATATAAAAGTGATTGGAGTTTGATTGGGATGACATTGGTATATGCTGAATTAGCAGCAGATGTAAAGGATATAATGATATGCCCGACAAAAAGGTACCAATTTATATTATATTTGGATTTGAGATTTTGATGAGCCGAATTGGCAAGCCGCTTGGCTGTGTGATTTTATTTTGGGTTGGAGAAGGCCTAGAGAGGCGAGTGGTGGTTGTACCGATTGAGCCATACAAAGGAGGTGCTGGCGAAATTTTTCGAAAAGTTAAGGTGTTAGAAAATTTTCAAGATTTTTGAAAATTTCCGTTGATAAGAATTAATTAAATATTAAATTGAAAATAAATTTGGTTCAGTTGAAACTGAAGTTAAGAAGTAAACAATTAATTTTAACCCAGTCAATAGGGTTTGTTTTCTAGCATAGCAATTTCGAGGACGAAATTATTTTAAGTGGGGAAGAATGTAACGACCCATATTTTTATGGGTAATAATTAATTTATTTAATTATTTAAAATAGTGATTTAGGGAATTAAATCGTTGTTTAATTAAATAAAGTGAATATTTAATTAAACTAAAATAATAGAATAATATATTTAATTCAGAAATAATCAAAATTAGTGGAATTCACAATATTGTGTGAATTGAATTATTTAAAATATATAATTCAGTTTAGAGTTGAATTATATTAATGAATATATTATATAAACGAAGTTTGAATGTATAATTATATT
This sequence comes from Allium sativum, assembly GCA_030737875.1. Lineage (NCBI taxonomy): Eukaryota > Viridiplantae > Streptophyta > Magnoliopsida > Asparagales > Amaryllidaceae > Allium > Allium sativum. Next base: position 100,251,507 of record CM060911.1, on the reverse strand, counting down.
ATAATTAAAATCAAGCTCGAAATGGCGTGGTAGTTCGCTATTTGGCGATTTGAACTTCAATTGAATATACAGGGTTCGTTTTAAATCGGATTTCTGTGAAACAAGAAACGTTCAGAGCTGGTGAAGTATATTTTTCTAGTGGAAGAGAAAAATCGAGATTTTCGTCATGTAGATTTTGATTTATGTCCAAATCTAATTTTAGAAAAGTCGCTATGGAATTCCTTTATAAATTATAAAGGAATTATTTATATTTTTAAAAGGGATTTCATTATAAATCGAATATCGATTTAATCAGGATTTAAATATCGAGTTAGAAATTCATATGGGAATATTGTGGAGCTGTATGATATTCTGTTGTGAATATATACGATAATATTTATTTTTAAATATTAAATTTAATTGTTTTAAACATATTTATATATTTAAAAGGGTTATTTAGGACTTTAAAAATAGCCAGTTTTGCAAATGACCTCAGAATTCAACGAAACTAATTTTGTTGGATCCGCAATATTAAATTATTGCTAGATTTCAATTTCCATGATTTTTTAAGTCAGTATGTGGCCGTACGGGATTTTAATGTGAAAAACAGTCAGTATTTCGATGGTTAAAAATACGCTGTGTGAGCAAACGAAGTCGGGATTCGACAAAACTAGTTTCATTGGGACCGTAATGTCGAACTGTAGCTGCTTGTCGAGTTTTGTGATTTTTAGGTACCGTATGTGATCACAGGAATTTTAGAGGATGAATACAATTAGCGATTACTTAAAATAAAATATAAAAATATTAACAAAAATATCCTAACTTATTAATGATCCTAAACATGGCCACGTTTATCTCGTTCAGCCGCTCCTTAAGTGTTAAAACGCGAGAACTAAATTCTCTTCCCAAAACAAAAAACGCAGCAAAAGAAAAATCAATAGAAATCAATCCAAATTTCTATAAATCCTGAAACGTATGTATTTGAGATCACGAAGAAGTTCTCTTCAAATTGATAGTGGTATTGGGCGGTTTGACATCAGTATTGGGTACTCGCATTTTTCTAGTAAGACTTAGGGTTCGGATTTTGGGATTTGTTTGGGCATCGATGATGGATTTGGGATTTGTAATGGGGTTTAGGAGGTTGAAGAGGTTCGTTTAGGGTTTTTTTTGTGGAAATCAGTGGAAAGATTTGTCGCGAGTTACCAGGGTTTGCTCGTGGAAGCTGAACGATGCAACTAAGAGGGTGTGTTCGAGTTTGGTTCTTGTGGTATGATGATGGAGCTTTTGCGTAGAGAAGTAGGATGGTGATTTTAGTTTGGGTGTCAGTGGAGAGACGAAGTGGCGCTGGAGGCTTAAAGTAGCGGAAATGGTGATTGCCTGGAGATGAAGGACGGGATATTTCGTTGAGGAAGAAAGGGGAGTAACGGGTTGATTACGATTGCTGTTGGGCCGGTTCTAAATGGGGTGTGGCCCAATTAAGTGTAGTTTAATTTTAGTTAATTTTATTTAAAAGTGTATGAACTTCGTAAAGCAATAACTATTTCATACGTTATCGAAACTCAGCGAAACAAGATCCGTTGGGATCGTATGAAGGTGGCAACACCATGGAATTGACTAGAAGTCCATCGGAGCTTGTTACAATTTATGGCGAAATAAATTGTCCGACTGAATCAAGCAATGGTTATCGTTATTAACGATGATCGTCCAATGTGAGTAAAACTCACCAACTCTGATCAGTTATATTTTCATAATGTATTCTTAGAACTGATAATTATCTTTTGATTGTTGTGTGTTAACTATTTAGTTGAATTGCTTGTGTATTGGTTGAAATAAAAAATAACGATATATTTATAAATCGTTAATCAAATATTGATTCTGTTTAACAGAATATTTCATATTGAAATGATGTTAATAATATTGTTTAACATCTGTGATGCGGGGAAATAGGTTGGAGGAATCCAACTGGATTCCTCAACATTTATTTTACTGTTTTCATATATTGTAATATATGATGTGATATATAATCTGTTGATGATTATGTATGTTTGGATGATATCGATCACGGTGTTTGGTATTTTAAATACTGCAAGAAATAGTGGGATGTAAAAAGGGGATTTTCAAAGTATATTTTGAAAATAATTTATTTATATAAAATCAATGGATTTTGTATATATAAAGGGAAAAAGGATTTTATAAAAGAAAATAATTATGAAATCAAAAGAGTTAAAAGGAAATATTTGTAAAACTAATAGAAAGAGAAAATATTTGTAAATCATTTACAAATGGAAATAGAAAGAGAAATATTTGTAAAACATTTACAAATAGAATTTAAAAGAAAATATTTGTAAAACATTTACAAATATATTAAATGGAAATATTTATTTATAAAATAAATAAAGTTTTAAAAGGAATATTTATTTGTTAAATAAATAGAATTAAATCAAAGGAATATTTAGAAAATGAATAGGAAATGGAAATCTGTTTCTAACAGATTACTGGAAAAGATATATTTAAAGTGGAATTAAATAGAAATCTGTTTTAACAGATAAATTGGGAAGACTAATTTATAGATAATATTTTTATAAATTAAGTAAAATATTTATCATTGGATAAATGGAATATATAATTCAGGACTTATATAGAGAAGTAAGAATCGATTTCAACATCGATATTTGAAACTGGATATGGACGTAGAGTTAACCAAAAGAGTTTTTGACCCTTTTAACGTTGTTAATATGGAGAGACCGGTTGGATTATTATCCGAAGAACCACTCCGTATTGACATAAGCGTTGCAAATCATATATGCCAAAGATAATTGAAGACAGAGTAAAGTGCAAGGGCTGTTGTATAAATCTCAGATAACAATTGCCTAAGATGGTTGTACTGAATAGTGCCTTCGGTTTGTCCAGTCCCAGGACGACCTGTATGGAAGAATGTCTGACAGAGTATATTTAATAGATCGCGTAAGTTGATCTCTTCAAACGTATTTACGTTTGGTGGCGGAGGAATTCGTTTCTCTTAGTTGTATACCCGTGGTATTTTTGGGGAAATCAATTTGTGATTTGGTGGGTATGACGATGTGACATTCAAAGTGAATAAACGTGTGATCTGTCAGAGATAAGCGTGGCCTCTAGCCTCACAACCGGGAAATGACAGAAATCAGGCAGGTAGCATGGCTATGTAGGTCGCACCTATTAGGGTGTATAATCACTTGATTAGAGTTTCATTTACCTCTAAAAATCTATTGTCGATGCTGTCCCATTCGGGATACGGTTGTTGATCCCAACCGTTGGTGATATACATTCGATACACTCAAGCGAAATGAGTGGTCGGTCATGTATGGCCGGGTTGCAAGATGTTCTTGTTGAACCTAGTGTATTCCTCTCTAGAGGTACACTAGCGAAAGGTGGTTCCATACCTTTTCATAGTTGGAAATCCATTACCCAATACGTGCTTGCGGTTTTGATTGTATACTATATATGTAGAACGTGAGATGAAAGCGTTTCTGCTAGATGATTATTATATTGTTGTTGATAGACGCTATTATAATATCAATGAGTTTTGATATAAAGATTATTTTGGATTCTCATAAGGGAAAAACCCATCCCGTTAAACGACGTGGTCTTATGAGATATCGTTTTATTGCTCAAACTGTTTTAAATTGTTTTACTCACACCAGTCCCATGACTGACCCGGAGTTTATTTTGTTTTGTTTTTCCTAAACTCTTGGGTGCCCAATTTTGTACGGGCAGTCAAGTAGTCAGGATTTTACAGATATATCAGAAGAGCTTGGAGCAGGAGGCTTCAGGATTACATAGCTATCGTTATTTCCGCTGAGTTGTAAGTGTTGAACTCTGATAATGTTGTTGTATACATATACTAATTTTATTTCAAAGATATGTTATCTATTATATGTTGTTCGTTCCGCTGTGAGATTCGTGTTATTCTGATGTTGTATGTTCTTCTTCTTCTTCTATTCTAAGTTTCTATCTTATCTATTCTCACCCTCTATTTTCTTTCATTAACTACCGGTATTTTCGATCCTTGGATGTTCGATATGTGTTGTATATCGGATAACGAAGATCGACTTTTTCCAGGACATTACACTGTGGTTAAGCTAAGAGAAGGTGTCTTCTCCGCCACCAGCAGTAATACGTTTGAGGAAAACAATGTATGTGATCCCTTTGGAAATACTCTGTTAGACGTCCGTCCATACAAGTTGTACTGGGACTGGATAATCCGAAAGCACTCTCCTACCGCATCCTTGAGTTTCCCTATGGATCAGTGGCGACTAGTCCTTGCAAACCCGCAGATTCTATCACGACTGAATTACCATCAAAATATTCTAGTTGCAATCCAGAGTAATTTATCAAGTAGCCCTTCCATTTATGAACCACAGTCTTCAATTCTCCATCTTTAATCTACACCTTTAATGATTTCATATTTGCTGGTTCGGAATGGTTTTCGAATATAAATTCAATCCCGGTCTTTCCGTACCAACAATCATATAGATAAGATTTGATAGTCGGTTATTTAACTATCAAATAACATCCATTCAACCATGGAAGTAAAATGAGTTCACTAGTCCAGTATTCAACATCATTTGGCCTTTTTAATTTAAAAACTAATTAACTTCTTAATCTTTCAATATTTTTAAAACACAGTATTTACATCTTATTATACAATAGAAGTATTTTCAAAACTCTTTTTAATTGCATTAGAATTCAATCATATATATACCAACTTTGGTTTCAACTCTTTCGCGTAAACATCGTCACAAATCACTTTGGTTTCAATTCTCGAAAACAATAACTAACACATCCCCTTTTAATATTCTTATTCAAACTCATCTCATAAATTTCTTAAATCTCAAAAATATTGTTATATTCTCAAAATCTCTTTTTATTCTCGTTACTTCAACCTTCGTTAGTCCCTAAATAAAAACTAGTAAGAGAACAACTTCCTAAATATCAACCTCGAAGGCCGAAACCAACATCAGATCGATACTCAAGAATTCGTTCAAATCAACTAATCTCAAAGTTAGTTTCTAATTTCCTTAACTCCATTCAAATCTGCAAAACGTTTTCTTTTAATCCATTTTTCCGCTTTGAAATTTCTTGTTCAATTCCATTCTCTTCACTTAATATCATTATTAAGTAACATCAACTTAAAATCAACGTTTTAGCCTCGCACTCTTCTTATAACCCTTTGGTTTAAAAACCCTTTTACCTTGATTCCTTTTTTACTTAATTCAACCCTTAAGTGAATTTTATTTTAAGTTATCGCATTCACCTAAAAACTCTTTTGTAGCTTCATTTACAAAACTCGGGTTAATATAAAACTCGTTTATGACCTCCTTTCGCAATTCAACTTGATTCCTTTTCAAATCAATTATATACTTAAATGGATTTTATTCACAAAATAATTACTTAAATTATCATTCGCTAAAATAATAATTTACTTCATCATTAACTACCACAGAAGTAATTTATTTCTATATTGAATAAAATTTTAGTACATCTCTTTTAAAATCTTATTAAAATTAATCAAGTGCTCTTTAACTATTTCATTAAATTAATTGATAACAAATCAATTAAATAACCAATTCTAGTTAAAATGATCGATCGACTTGGTCTACTCATAACCCGATTATTCCTTTAACTAGTCCCAATTGATTCCTCCTTTAAATTAATTAATAATATAATTAACTTAAATAATTCCACTTAATTTTTTTTCATAGAAACAATTTTCCCAACTCTTAACCATTACATGGATTTAATCTCATTCGCTTCTAAATCTTGTTAACATAAGCAATTTGCTTTATAAAATCATTAAATAATTACTTATAAACTTAACTAATAAATATTTATTTCATTTTCATAAAATTTATTCAAATTAATATATATTTCAAAATCTATCTTTAGTTATAAAATAAATTTTATAACTTCATTTCTGTTGATTTAGATAAGGTAAATCGATATTAATAAAAGATTAATTTATAGGCCACACACTGCCAATTAGTCAACCAATACTGCCCATTGGTTAATTCAAAACAAGTTTTGAATTTCTAGTCAATGATCAACAACCAAATCAATCATCCAACCAGAACAATTCATATAATGACAATATGAAAATAAATAACATTTGATATATTTGAGGAATCCAGTTAGAACCCTCCAACCTGTTTTCCCTGCATCCAAATAGGTTATCTCAAACAGTATCATTCAATTCAATATTCAGATATAATTTTCAAAAATCAACAAATAACAATATTTAAATATCCAATTATCAAATTTATACATTTATATTATTATAAACGTTACCAACAAGGTAAGCTGAAACGACCTGAACTTCCCCGGTACGGAAAGCCCGGATAGAATTGAGAACGAGCCACAAAAGAACGCAGACGGAAGAACATTTCATTGTATATTACAAAAATTCCAATAGATTACAAGAACATACAGAGTATAAACAAATAAAATACATTCGATAAATATTAGAGATTACAATAATTACTGCAGCGGAAAATAATACAATACACAACTGAAAGAGATATACGGATACAAAGCTTCCCGGATATCGTTCAAGCTGTAAACCAGGTTCCTGTGAATATAAATCTGCAAAACCAAAACTAATAGCTTCCCGTGTCAAAATAAGGGCACCCAGAGTTAAGGTTAAAACAATAAACTCCAGGTCAGTCATGGGACTGGTGCGAGAACTAAAACAGTTATTAATCTTTATTTTAAAGTTAGGTAAATCAAGGGCCCACGCCGTATAACACAGAACGGGTTTCCTCCCAAGAACACCAGTGCATAAAACAACAGCGCAATGCTAAATAAAGATAAATGAAGCTATTATAAGACCTAGGTCCTATCACACAATGCAACGCAAGTCGGGGGATAGGGTTTTTACCTTATAATAGCCAAGAATGCTTGATACGTTTAAAACAAATCTTTTGATACTATAATAAGTGTATAGTGTATAAAACAACTTCAAATCATAAGTATCAATCATAGATGGCATAAGCGCCCCATCCCACAATGTCGCCATATATAGGATTACAACTAAAATCGAAAAGTCACGTATTGGAAGTTGGATTTCCATCTGTGAACCGAGGCAAAAGATAGTCCTCTACCAATTCGAGACGCTCTAGTCCGCCCCTCAGGTCAGAGCTCGAGTGACCTTTGGATCGTCAGGGCCGGTCCACCGATGTGGATTAAAATTCCTGAACACTGCGTTTCCCCGCCCTTTGGGGCGTAGGTGAGCCAACAAAATGACTCCATCGGACCCGGATCGTCCGATCTAACCGAGGCGCCTCGCAACAACAACAAACACATAAGTCAAACTCGTCAGGGCGTGTAAAACCACTGACGCCACTTCTAACTAGAAAGAAACGCATGTCCTCCCTGATGTCCTCTCCCGTTTCTGGTTCACAACCGGGGTGTGAGGCTCGCGAATCAACGTTACACAAAGCTACGCCACACAGGCCGTGGTTTGATCATCAACCACAAGACTCTGCTTTTCAACAGAAGCCTTGATCATTTGCATCTTAGCATGCCACACATGCAATTCACGCTATGCAATCGATATCAATCACACAGAATGAAATCCGATGTCAGACACACAGTCCATTTACAAGTTCGTTATGGGTCTGAACGAAACTGGAGGCACCTAGTACCCCACATATCCATCGATAAATCCGGCCTTTCTGAATAACCCACGTATATGATAAACAAATGTTACACAAACACAACAAACGCCTCATTCCAATTCAGAATATTCTTTTATTCACAAAATCACATTCTTAGGGAAAGGTTCCCATTAATTTTATCCAAGATAAATTCTTCTAAATTTATTCTTTAATCTTCCTTTGGATACCATTTCAAACCATATTATGGTTTTCCAAACTAGTCGGGATTAGCGAACCACACCGAAGTAATTATTTATTTTATTTCCCAATCCCAACCTATTCATCCCATGGAGCAAAACTGGTAATACTCCATATCTAACACCACAGTGTTATCGGTAAAATTAATTACCATTTCACGTTCAAATCTAATTAAAGATTTAACTATCGCTTTGGAGCAAAACTGGTGGTACTCCATTCTCGATCACCTTTCAGATTTGATAATTTAAATTATCAATTCACATTTTAATCTAATTAAAGATTCATTAAAACTCCATTTAGTTTCAATCTCTTCAAAAATCAATATCCTGCCTTTAACTGGGTTAAAGAACCAATGTCATCTAAAACACGATTCACGATAAATCCAAATCACATTTGATATTAAATACAAGGCTCTGAATAGAAAATATATCGGCTTATATTCAATATCAAATTCTGAAACCAACAAATATCGTATTGGAAATAACGATATAAAATATATCTTTCAAATCCCCATAACAATATTTTTATAGTCACGAAATCCAACATCGAAATATTCCAAAGACAATTTCGATTCAACTCCAGTCCAATCCACGTATTGGGAATATTGGTTATTTTTAAAATCACTTTCAAATTCAATTTATTTATTTCAACAATAAATTGATTTTAATTCTAGTTCAAAACTAGTTCATTTCGATAAAAATCTATTTTTATCTTTTCAAATGTGGAATTCTCCAGCTCAATTCTTTCCAATCCATATATTATGATTTTACACAAATTATAGATATTTTTAATAATTTTACCAAGGCCCGTACAGTCGATTTCCATCTACGGCCATCGAACTGCACTTACAACGACCTTTTTCAAATTTGATTTGGACATAACTCCAAATCCAATCGTTAGATTTCAAATTTCTAATATTCATTGGAAAACTCTTTTCGATACGAACCCAGCGGTTCCGGTTTTAGGAGAATCCGACGGTCGGATCTCCCGCAACGTCAATTCGAAGTCAATGGTCGAAATTCACGAACTGCCGCGGAGCGGCGCGTTCTATTCAGGCCATTATGTATATATAATATATATTATATATATATTTTGTCAATTTCCTTTTAAAACGTATTTTATAAATCGTTCTAAATTCGTTTCAAAAACAATTCAACACTATTTCAATTTCTAATCAAAACTGAATATTTTATATCATTACTGTATAAATGATAATATTTTCAAAACGTTATATTTTGAAATCACTTCTTTTCTATATTCATTATAAAAACGAATATAATCGATATAAATATCGTTCACGTCAAAATAGCGCAACTCTAATCAACACGGCTTTATATATTTCAATAAATCCGTTATTCTATTCAACAAATGAATATTTATTCCATTCAACACATGAATCTATATTTCTTCCAACACCTGACTAATCTCAACACATGAGTACTGTCAACACATCACTATTTTTGTTATGTAAAATATTTTATAAAACTATGGTATCTATCGTTTGATTTTCAATTAGACTTCAACCGTAAAGTAGTTCTAATTTTAAATATGATAAAGATGTAAATTTCATTGTATAAAATATTTCACTCAACACACGAATATTTTCAACACATGAATATTTTCAACACATGAACATTGTCAACACATGACTATTTTCATATTCAACACATGAATTTTCTTTTATAATATTCATTGTTGTCCCGATTGGAATGAGGCCCAATCAATCACCATATAACGTTAATTATATGGATTCCATACAACACATGTATATAATAGCATTGATAAACAATCAACCATCATCCATAGTGCACTACACTGTATAAGCATCAAATATAGATATCTTACGCTTATAACAGTCTATCAATCAATCGATCGACATATTTAATCAATCAGGATGAGTGAACTTCCAAATTTCATCCCAACACCCATGTGGGGTTTCAAACAATCAAACACAGATTTTATTTGTGCAGTTGGGCGATGTGTAAAATTTATCGTCCCAATCAATGTCCTTCAAATAGGTGTACATAAACAAACCGTCCGGTTTGTAAATGAATATTTTATTTTATTCACTTCCACGTTAAAAATTATATTTTTAACGATAAAATATTTTATTTCAACACACGAATTTCTATTCAGTTCATTTACTCAATAAAAATGATATTTCTATTTTTCTAACATATTTTAGAAAATTTCGGCGGCATAATGGCACGATACTAGAAACGGGACGAGGCCTAGCCTTATCCCCGGTCTAGTGAAGGCCCACGCCATTCACACATCAATCAAATCCATTTCAATTCACCAAACAATTCAATTCAGCCCAAATCATCTAACTAATTTTTTGCAATCAAACAAACAAGTCCATGGTCTGTGGACGATTGTGTCAGGTGCTACTAAGCACCGTCTGCATCCTAGTATATATATATATAGCTAGAAAAGAATATTGAAAGGTGAGAAATTCTCACCGATAGCTATCCAATCATCTTGACACTTCTTTGATAGAAATCTTCATCGTTATCGCATCTTCGTTGCCCGTAGTCACTACATATATAAAAATCACACATTTTTACATTTTGATGTCTTTAAAATAAAAGTCACATTTTTATTTCGCTATTCAATATATAAAAATCGATTTTTTACTACGATGTTCAATATATAAAAATCGAATTTTTACTTCAAATCCATATGGATAAAAATCGCATTTCCATACCGCTAATATATAGATAAAAATTCTATTTTTACAACGCTATTCTCTATATAAAGATTTCGCCTTTTCTAATTTAAAAATCTAATCATTTCATTTATAAAAATCTCGTCTTTTCAAATAAAGGTTTGCCTTCCTATAATATAAAAATTATATTCTTCTCGAAGTAAAAATCATATTTTTACTTCACTACTCATCTCAAAATATCGTCTTTTCATATTTAAAAATTTCGTCCTTTCATATTTAAAAATATCATCTTTTCATATTTAAAAATATCGTCTTTTCATATTTAAAAATATCGTCTTTTCATATTTAAAAATATCGTCTTTTCATATTTAAAAATATCCATATTCTGCTACACATATATAGATGCTATTTTTATAGTTCCTACCATGCAAAGATCATATTTTTGTCTTTCTACAATAAAAAGATTATATTTTTACTACTTTAAAAATATAAAAATCATAATTTTATTACTTTAAAAATCAAATCTTTTCTGTTTTAAACTACACAAAAAAAAATCAGTTTTTAAACTAAATTAATATCATAAAACTCACCTTGATAATCGAAGGAAGTGGAAGAAGGAAGGAGTAAAGAGGAGAGAGCGCGCTACTGAAAGGGGGATGGGGGCTTCGATGCGTCGGTTTCTTCGATTGGGGGGGGGGGGGGGGGGGGGTTCTCGGCGTTGCGGTCGACGAAGAGCAAGGGGGAGGAGGTGAAGCAGAAGGGGATGGGGATCGGAGGGGGGGGGGAGGCGATGACGAGGGCGGCGGCTTGACAGGGTTCCCCCCTTCCGTCGTCTCCCTTTTTTTTTTTTTATGAAAATCGATTTTAAAATAAAGAGGGGGGGGGGGGGGGGGCAGAAGGTAAAGGGAGAGATTTAATTTTTTTATTAATTTAATTATTTTATTTTTCAAAAAGTTGACTTTCACACACGACCTCTAAACGAGGTCCACCGCCTGTCGTCCATAGCATTTTACCCCCATTCCGAACACAATGGGATATGTATCGTAGGCTGATTCGACTGTTACAATCAGTTTCCATTAAATTTACATTTAAATGACTATATTGAATTTTAAACGTACATTTCAAATTACCGGGATCACATAACAACACTATAAATTCCATAAAAATATTTTCTAGCTTCATATTGACGATACGGTCCTAACAAAACTAGTTTCGTCGAATTCTGAGACCGTTAGAAAAATGGCCAATTTCCAGTCGCGTTTTCCTTTGCCACGCTCACATATTGATTCGAAAATTTATGAAATTTGGAATCTAGCAATAATTTAACATCACGGACCCAACAAAAGTGGTTTCATCGAAATCCGAGGTCGTTTGCAAAATTCCCATTTTAAGGGCCTGAATTCCATAGCGACTATTTAGAATTTTCAACTGGACATATCTTTTGATTCCCGCATGAAATTTTGATTTTTCGGATTCTTTGGAAAGATATTCTAAAATAGATCCTATTGTTTTTGGTTTCACTAAAATCCGGATTGTTTTGCACCCGGTACATTCAATTGAAGTTTGAAATCGAATTATCGAACTACCGCGCCATTTTCAATTCTATTTATAATTATATATATAAATATTTATTTTCTAACGACAACGTATATAATATATACGTTCGAATCCCATTCAAAATGAATTTTTCATCGATATTATTTAAAATAATCTATTTTAAATGTTCGAAGTTCGCTAAAATTGCCAAAATAAAAATTTTAAACTGGCCCAGATTTTCCGGGTTATTACAATCTCCCCCACTTAAAACTTTTCGTCCCCGAAAAGGAACAAAGTCGAAAGTGATTTGATTAATCAGCTCCACGTTCGATCTGGCTTCCATTCTCCAACTTTTCAGTTTCTGAGAATTTTCAAATTTTCAAAAATTTATTGTAAATTTAATTAGGCTCACCCCCGGTCATAAACTTATTGTAAATTTAGTCCCTATTTTTTGAAAATTCATCAAAAAAATACAAAAAAAAATTTAAAAAACCATGTAAATTCGTATTTAATTAAAACAATTAATCGTGAAAAAAATCAGATCAAAAAAACATTAAAAACAACGTCAAAATCATGAAATACAGAAAATCAACGAAATGCAGTAAATTGCATCAAAACATGCATATAAATCGATTAGTTGCATACATGTATGCATTTATTTCAAATCTGCGTCAAAACTGCAGTATAAATGCATACATGTATGCACATATTGTTAAAACATGCATCTGCTGATGCATTTATTTAAAAACTGCATACCTACGTGCAACTTATTCACGTTTGCACATATTTTGACATATATGCACACATGTATGCAGTTATATAGAAAAACTGCATACATGTATGCAATTTTTCAAACAGGCGTGCATAAATATATGCATGTGTATTCGAATAGTTTCATAAATGTATGCAACTATTCGTAAAAGTTGCATACATTTATGCAACTTTTTTTTTTTTAATTTCTGTCGACTTCCGAGAATATTTATAGATTTTAGAATTTTTTTTTTAAGTGATAGCGCCTGAAAATTTGGACAGAAAACGAAAGAGGCGGAGGTATGGAAATTGGCAGGCGGAAGATTCTAGGCAGCAGCTAAAATAGGGGGCGGGTTTACAGAGAAAACATTACAGGGATGTGGTGTGAATTTAAAACTTGCAAGTAGTTGCATACATGTATGCAACTTTTGCCAATAGTTGCATACATGTATGCAAGTATTTCTGAAGCTGTTTTAGTTGAAAATGTATGCAGAAACTTGCATACATGTGTGCAACTATTTGAAATACTTGCACACATGTATGCAAGTATTTACATGTGAAAATAAAATGTGTGCAGAAACTTGCATACATGTATACAACTATTTTAAATACTTGCACACATGTATGCAAGTATTGTATGTAAAAATATAACAGAGAAATACTTGCATAGATGAATGCAAGTATTCCAAATATGTGCATGATTTGATGCAAATTACTGCATTTTTCGTTGTTTTCTGTATTTTTTTTGATTTTGATGCATGTTTTGATTTTATTATGATCTGAATTTTTGGGCGAGTACATGTTTAATTTAAATACGAATTATCGTGATTTTTTTATATTTTTTTTATGAATTTTCGAAAAATAGGGACTAAATTTACAATAAGTTTATGACCGGGTTTTTTTTATATTTTGAAACTTAATAGGGACCTCTAAAAAACGCACCCTATTACAATCTCCCCCACTTAAAACTTTTCGTCCCCGAAAAGGAACAAAGTCGAAAGTGATTTGATTAATCAGCTCCACGTTCGATCTGGCTTCCATTCTCCAACTTTTCAGTTTCTGAGAATTTTCAAATTTTCAAAAATTTGGCTAACACCCTAAATTTTCGAAAAATTTCGCCATAACCTCCCCTGCACCGGGAGCATCGGGGAATTTCAAATAGCTTCCCCGGTCCTTCTAATCTCAAAAAGAAAAAGAAAAAGCCAAGCGGCTAGCCAATAGGCTCATAAAATCATCATCACCCAAACAAAACAGTAAATTATGTAGCAAACATGTACCTATTTGTCGGGCAAACAAATTTTATTCCCTGCTCTAGCCTCCTTGCTATGACCTGTTCAATGTAAGTATATGTATATGCAAGCAAATGCAACCAATTTTCAATATAATTCAATATTTTGTTCAATTAGGCATAGTGGTTCAAAATTCAATTAGGAAACAATAATCAAACAACACAATCATCAATCAATTAGTGAATTAGAGTTTCAAATTCATAATTTTGATATATATACAAAAAATCATGTTTTGATGCCAATTCACAACAATGTATTCTAGCTATATTAGTTTTGGTTCTCACACCAGTCTAATGGAAATATATAGAAAATCACACCTTCGAAACTCGAATATAAATACTGATGATGTGGCCACATCACCAGAATTATCCCCGGGTGTCTAGAATGTGACTCTATATCTATCCAGTATATTAAAACTTCGACTATACATTCATGACGCGTATACGCGAAATCTTTATATACTCGATTGTCCAAATTCAAAATAAATAAATATTCAAATACGTTTTAAAACGAAATGAATTTTAAAAACAAAATTGTTTTCATTTGAAAAATATACTATTCACACTCGTTCTAGGATACTACTGATCCTATCTCTAACGAGTAATTCTAATTGGATATTGTTAATCCAATATCTGATGAATTCTTTCGTATGGTTCTAATGTGTCTTGTTCTCGAGCTCTGTAAACCAAAGCTCTGATACCAAACTGAGACAGCCCGACGAAATCCGGTAGGCTTTGCAACCATCCCTTCATCCCCCAAAGCAGCAGGTAAAACCCACCGTGGCTCCCAGCGGTCCCCCAGTAACTTGTTTTACGGCGACCCTCTCGAGTCTCCCGGCCACTACCTAACCAACCCCCACCACAAGGGACATGTGGGGGTAAGAGTCTCCCGTTCGCCACCAAACCGCGAAGCGAAAACCCCCCATCACGACTGCAACAAGAACTGGTGATACTCCATTCTCGATCACCTTTCAGATTTGATAATTTAAATTATCAATTCACATTTTAATCTAATTAAAGATTCATTAAAACTCCACTTAGTTTCAATCTCTTCAAAAATCAATATCCTGCCTTTAACTGGGTTAAAGAACCAATGTCATCTAAAACACGATTCACGATAACCCAAATCACATTTGATATTAAATACAAGGCTCTGAATAGAAAATATATCGGCTTATATTCAATATCAAATTCTGAAACCAACAAATATCGTATTGGAAATAACGATATAAAATATATCTTTCAAATCCCCATAACAATATTTGTATAGTCACGAAATCCAACATCGAAATATTCCGAAGACAATTTCGATTCAACTCCAGTCCAATCCATGTATTGGGAATATTGGTTATTTTTAAAATCACTTTCAAATTCAATTTATTTATTTCAACAATAAATTGATTTTAATTCTAGTTCAAAACTAGTTCATTTCGATAAAAATCTATTTTTATATTTTCAAATGTGGAATTCTCCAGCTCAATTCTTTCCAATCCATATATTATGATTTTACACAAATTATAGATATTTTTAATAATTTTACCAAGGCCCGTACAGTCGATTTCCATCTACGGCCATCGAACTGCACTTACAGCGACCTTTTTCAAATTTTATTTGGACATAACTCCAAATCCAATCGTTAGATTTCAAATTTCTAATATTCATTGGAAAGCTCTTTTCGATACGAACCCAGCGGTTCCGGTTTTAGGAGAATCCGACGGTCGGATCTCCCGCAACGTCAATTCGAAGTCAATGGTCGAAATTCACGAACTGCCGCGGAGCGGCGCGTTTTATTCAGGCCATTATGTATATATAATATATATTATATATATATTTTGTCAATTTCCTTTTAAAACGTATTTTATAAATCGTTCTAAATTCGTTTTAAAAACAATTCAACACTATTTCAATTTCTAATCAAAACTGAATATTTTATATCATTACTGTATAAATGATAATATTTTCAAAACGTTATATTTTGAAATCACTTCTTTTCTATATTCATTATAAAAACGAATATAATCGATATAAATATCGTTCACGTCAAAATAGCACAACTCTAATCAACACGGCTTTATATATTTCAATAAATCCGTTATTCTATTCAACAAATGAATATTTATTCCATTCAACACATGAATCTATATTTCTTCCAACACCTGACTAATCTCAACACATGAGTACTGTCAACACATCACTATTTTTGTTATGTAAAATATTTTATAAAACTATGGTATCTATCGTTTGATTTTCAATTAGACTTCAACCGTAAAGTAGTTCTAATTTTAAATATGATAAAGATGTAAATTTCATTGTATAAAATATTTCACTCAACACACGAATATTTTCAACACATGAACATTGTCAACACATGACTATTTTCATATTCAACACATGAATTTTCTTTTATAATATTCATTGTTGTCCCGATTGGAATGAGGCCCAATCAATCACCATATAACGTTAATTATATGGATTCCATACAACACATGTATATAATAGCATTGATAAACAATCAACCATCATCCAAAGTGCACTACACTGTATAAGCATCAAATATAGATATCTTACGCTTATAACAGTCTGTCAATCAATCGATCGACATATTTAATCAATCAGGATGAGTGAACTTCCAAATTTCATCCCAACACCCGTGTGGGGTTTCAAACAATCAAACACAGATTTTATTTGTGCAGTTGGGCGATGTGTAAAATTTATCGTCCCAATCAATGTCCTTCAAATAGGTGTACATAAACAAACCGTCCGGTTTGTAAATGAATATTTTATTTTATTCACTTCCACGTTAAAAATTATATTTTTAACGATAAAATATTTTATTTCAACACACGAATTTCTATTCAGTTCATTTACTCAATAAAAATGATATTTCTATTTTTCTAACATATTTTAGAAAATTTCGGCGGCATAATGGCACGATACTAGAAACGGGACGAGGCCTAGCCTTATCCCCGGTCTAGTGAAGGCCCACGCCATTCACACATCAATCAAATCCATTTCAATTCACCAAACAATTCAATTCAGCCCAAATCATCTAACTAATTTTTTGCAATCAAACAAACAAGTCCATGGTCTGTGGACGATTGTTTCGGGGGCTACTAAGCACCGTCTGCATCCTAGTATATATATATATATATATATAGCTAGAAAAGAAGATTGAAAGGTGAGAAATTCTCACTGATAGCTATCCAATCATCTTGACACTTCTTTGATAGAAATCTTCATCGTTATCGCATCTTCGTTGCCCGTAGTCACTACATATATAAAAATCACACATTTTTATATTTTGATGTCTTTAAAATAAAAGTCACATTTTTATTTCGCTATTCAATATATAAAAATCGTATTTTTACTACGATGTTCAATATATAAAAATCGAATTTTTACTTCAAATCCATATGGATAAAAATCGCATTTCCATACCGCTAATATATAGATAAAAATTCTATTTTTACAACGCTATTCTCTATATAAAGATTTCGCCTTTTCTAATTTAAAAATCTAATCATTTCATTTATAAAAATCTCGTTTTTTCAAATAAAGGTTTGCCTTCCTATAATATAAAAATTATATTCTTCTCGAAGTAAAAATCATATTTTTACTTCACTACTCATCTCAAAATATCGTCTTTTCATATTTAAAAATATCGTCCTTTCATATTTAAAAATATCATCTTTTCATATTTAAAAATATCGTCTTTTCATATTTAAAAATATCGTCTTTTCATATTTAAAAATATCGTCTTTTCATATTTAAAAATATCCATATTCTGCTACACATATATAGATGCTATTTTTATAGTTCCTACCATGCAAAGATCATATTTTTGTCTTTCTACAATAAAAAGACTATATTTTTACTACTTTAAAAATATAAAAATCATAATTTTATTACTTTAAAAATCAAATCTTTTCTGTTTTAAACTACACAAAAAAAAAATCAGTTTTTAAACTAAATTAATATCATAAAACTCACCTTGATAATCGAAGGAAGTGGAAGAAGGAAGGAATAAAGAGGAGAGAGCGCGCAACTGAAAGGGGGATGGGGGCTTCGATGCGTCGGTTTCTTCGAGGGGGGGGGGGGGGGGGTTCTCGGCGTTGCGGTCGACGAAGAGCAAGGGGGAGGAGGTGAAGCAGAAGGGGATGGGGATCGGAGGGGGGGGGGGAAGGCGATGACGAGGGCGGCGGCTTGACAGGGTTCCCCCCTTCCGTCGTCTCCCTTTTTTTTATTTATGAAAATCGATTTTGAAATAAAGAGGGGGGGCCAGAAGGTAAAGGGAGAGATTTAATTTTTTATTAATTTAATTATTTTATTTTTCAAAAAGTTGACTTTCACACACGACCTCTAAACGAGGCCCACCGCCTGTCGTCCATAGCGTTTTACCCCCATTCTGAACACAATGGGATATGTATCGTAGGCTGATTCGACTGTTACAATCAGTTTCTGTTAAATTTACATTTAAATCACTACATTGAATTTTAAACGTACATTTCAAATTACCGGGGTCACATAACAACACTATAAATTCCATAAAAATATTTTCTAGATTCATATTGACGATACGGTCCTAACAAAACTAGTTTCGTCGAATTCTGAGACCGTTAGAAAAATGGCCAATTTCCAGTCGATTAAAATCAACTAAAACTGGTCAAACGCGTTTTCCTTTGCCACGCTCACATATTGATTCGAAAAATTATGAAATTTGGAATCTAGCAATAATTTAACATCACGGACCCAACAAAAGTGGTTTCGTCGAAATCCGAGGTCGTTTGCAAAATTCCCATTTTTAAGGTCCTGAATTCCATAGCGACTATTCAGAATTTTCAACTGGACATATCTTTTGATTCCCGCTATGAAATTTTGATTTTTCAGATTCGTTGGAAAGATATTCTAAAATATATCCTATTGTTTTTGGTTTCACTAAAATCCGGATTGTTTTGCACCCGGTACATTCAATTGAAGTTTGAAATCGAATTATCGAACTACCGCGCCATTTTCAATTCTATTTATAATTATATGTATAAATATTTATTTTCTAACGACGATGTATATAATATATACGTTCGAATCCCATTCAAAATGAATTTTTCATCGATATTATTTAAAATAATCTATTTTAAATTTTCGAAGTTCGCTAAAATTGCCAAAATAAAAATTTTAAACTGGCCCAGATTTTCCGGGTTATTACAATTTCCCTCCACTTGGGTGTACAGCCCAATCAGGATCATCAGTAATTATCCAAATGATGTGAAGACCTCTGTTCTTTGACCACCGTCTTCATCTTCGACATATCGTCATATCAGTTATTCAGAATGGGATAAACCCGGTCTTTCTGAATAACTAGCGTATATATTAAACAAGTGTTACACAAACACAACATACGCCTCATTCCAATTCATCAGTCACTAACCGTAAACTAACCAGAGAATAATTCCCCAAATATTAACCCCGAAGGCCGAAACCAACATCAGATCAATACCCAGAAAACCATCCTTCTTAACTAACCTACAGGTAGTTTCTAAATTTCATATTCTTAGGGAAAGGTTCCCATTAATTTTATCAAAGATAAATTCTTTAAATTTATTTTTTTAACTTCCTTGAATATCAATTCAAACTAGTCGGGATTAGCGAACATTACCGAAGTAATCATTTGTTTTAATTTCCCAATCCCAACCTATTCATCCCATGAAGTAAAACTGGTGATACTTCATATCTAACACCACGGTGATAGCGGTAAATTCAATTACCATTTCACGTTCAAATCTAATTAAAGATTTAACTATTGCCTGGAGCAAAACTGGTGATACTCCATTCTCGATCTTTTCAATCTAATTAAAGATTCATTAAAACTCCACTTAGTTTTAATCTTTAACTGGGTTAAAGAATCAGTGTCATTTAAAACACGGTTCACGATAAACCCTAAAATCACATCACATTTCAATCAGTCCCTAACCGTAAAATAGCAAGTGAGCAATTCCCTAAGTATTAACCCCGAAGGCCGAAACAAACATCAGATCAATACCTCAAAAACCATTCAACTTAACTAATCTCCAGTAAGTTTCTGATTTTCTTAACCCCTTTGGGTCTAAGAACAGTATTATTGAAGATACCGTTCACGACAACCCAAAATCACATATCATTAATTATCGGGTTAAAGAACAAGTGTTATTTAAAACACTGTTCACGATAAACCCAAAAATCAATACCAATTCAATTCCAATTAAATATTATTTAATTGGTACACTTCATTAAATCTAAATAAAAGATTTAATCTTTTTCTCAACTGGGCTTAAGAATAGTGTTAATTAAGACACCATTCACGGCAAACCCAGACCCCATTTGATATTAAATACAAGGCTCTGAATAGAAAATATACCGGCTTATATTCAATATCAAATTCTACGACTAACAAATATCGTATTGGAAATAACGATATTAAAATATCTTTCAAATTCCCATAACAATATCTGTATCATCACGAAATCAAAACATCGAAATATTCCGAAGACAATTTCGATTCAAATCCATTCCAATTCAATTATTGGAAATTCTGGTTACTTTTAAAACCCTTTTCAAATTTAATTTATTTATTTTAAAAATAAATAAATTATAATTCTAGTTCAAAACTAGTTCCTTTCGATAAAAATCTATTTTTATCTTTTCAAATATGGAGTTTTTCATCCCAATTCTTCACAAATCATTTCTTATGATTTTACACAAATTATTACTATTTTTAATAATTTTATCAAGGCCCGTACAGTCGATTTCCATTAACGGCCATCGAAGTGCACTTACAGCGACCTTTTCCAAATTTGATTTGGACATAATTCCAAATCCAGCCGTTAGATTTCTAATTTCTAATATTCGTTAGAAAACTCTTTTCGATACGAACCCAAGGTTCCGGTTTTAGGAGAATCCGACGGTCGGATCTCCCGCAACGTCAATTCGAAGTCAATGGTCGAAATTCACGAACTACCGCAATGCGGCGCATTCTATTCAGGCCATTATATTATATATATAATATATATAAAATATACTTTGTCGATTTCCGTTTAAAACGTATTTTATAAATCGTTTTAAATTCGTTTTCGAAACGATTTCCACTACATTTCAAATTCAAATCAAGACTGAATTTTTCCTTATCAATTCGTTTTAAATTCATTTCAAATTTATTTCAATACAAATCGATTTTCATTTAAATTTCAATACGTTTTAAATTCAATTCAAAACGATTTCAATTCTAGTTCAATCTAATTCGAATTTCAATTCTTTTCAATTTAATTCCAATTTCAATTCAATTCAGTTTAATTCGAATTTCAATTCAATTCAGTTTAATTCGAATTTCAATTCTTCTCAAAATATCAGATTTTTAAATCACTTTCGATGCTCATTATAAAAAGAATAAAATCGATATAAATATCGTTCACGTCAAAATGGCGTAAATCTAATCAACACGGCTTCATATATTTCTATTTTCAAATATTCTATTTCAAATATTTCTTTTTCAAATATTTCTATTTCAAAAATTCTATTCAAATATTCTATTTCAAAACTGGAATGAGGCCCAATCAATTACCATATAATGTTAATTATACGGATTTTCTACAACACATGTGTATATCAACCATGAAAAATAATCAACCACCATCCGAAGTGCATTCTACACTGTATAAGCATCAAATATAAATATTCAACGCTAATAACAGTCTGTCAATCAATCGATCGACATACAACTAATTTTTGGGATTAGCGTATGTCATATATCATCCCAATACCCGTGTGGGGTTTCAAACAATCAAACACAGATTTTTTTTTGTGCAGTTGGGCGATGTGTAAAATTTATCGTCCCAATCAATATCAATCAAATCAGTGTATATAAACAAATCTCCGATTTGTTTATATTAATTTATTTCATTTCATATACACGTTAAAAATTCTATTTTTAACAATATAATATTTTTCACTATAAAATATTTTATTTCGTTTCACATCACATCACACAATCAACTACACATCAAAATCAAACAAACAAGCATACAAGCCGTCCAAGGTCTGTGGATGACGGGTGTCGGGTGCTACTACGTCTGCATCCTAGTATATATTTAACAAGAAAAAGAAAATTAAAGGTGAGAAGTTCTCACTGAGGGTTCCACTCCGCCGTGCTTTGCTTCTGAACTACTGAACCGTCTGGATCTGTTGAAATTCCCTTGTAGTTCTTGCCCCGCTGTTTATAATAAAAATTATATTTTTATTGCTTCATTCAATAAATAAAAATCATATTTTTATTTCACTTCATATATATTTTTCCCGACACTTCATTCTATATAAAAATTATATTTTTATATTTCTATTATAAAGATCGAATTTTTATATCATCGCTATAAAAATCACATTTTTATTTCAACATATATATAATAAAGATCAGATTTTTATTTCGCTACACATATAAAGATTATATTTTTACTATCTATATAATATAAAAATCGTATTTTTATTATTGCCACTATATAAAAATCATATTTTTATCTTCTACTAATATAAAAATCATATTTTTATTATGTTATTCATATAAAAAATCCCATTTTTATATGGATAAAAATCCCCTTCCCATACGAATAAAACCATACCTTCATCCGAATAAATATCCCAACTTTATACGAATAAAAATCTCGTCTTTAACACTATAAAAATCTCGTCTTTAACACTATAAAAATCTCGTCTTTACTTCACTAAGAATCAAATCTTTATAGAATTAAAAATCAAATCTTTTTATTGCAAAAATCTCTTCCTTTCATCTTGGTAGAATATATAAAAACTGATTTTCTAAATGCATTAAAACTGGTTTAATAAAATAAAGAAAAAAGTAAAAGAATTTTTTTTACCTTAATCAGTCGAAGGAGGGTGATCGGATTAGGGAGGAAGGGGGCGGAGGCTTCTGCGCGTTCGAATGGGGGGAAGGTGGGTGGTTGCAGCGCCGGCGAGGGGAGGGTAGCTGGTGGTTCTCGGTGGTGGTGGGGGGAGGTCCTATGGTTCGCGGTGCTCAATTTGTGGAACGGGGGCTCGCGGATGAAGGCGGACGAGGTGGGAGTCTGGGCGGAGGCGTCGGGGCCAAAGGGGGAGGGTCGCGACTTCGACGGTGGCGGAGGAGGAGGGAGCGGTCGTGGGGGGAGCGAGAACTGGGGTCTTTATTTTGTTTTTTTTCTTCTGAACGAATGAAAGGGGGGAGGACGAATTATATTATTATATATATATATATATTTAATTATTTAATTTCAAAAAGCAACCTTTTTATTTTGACTTCGAAACGAGGCCCACCGACTGTCGTCCATAGCTAATTACCCCCATTCCGAACACAATGGGATATGTATCGCAAGCTGATTCGATCGTTTCGATCAGTTTCCATTAAAATCAACATATAACTCTATATATTGAATTTGAACGCATATTTCAATTTACTGGGGTCACATATTAGCTCGAAAAATTCCCGAAAAATATTTCTAGCTTCGTATTGACGATACGGTCCTAACAAAACTAGTTTCGTCAAATTCTGAGACCGTTTGAAAAATGGTCATTTTCCAGTCGATTAAAATCAACTAAAACTGGTCAAACCCGTTTTCCTTTGCCATGCTCCCATATTGATTCGAAAAATTATGAAATTTGAAACCTAGCAATAACTTGACATCACGGATCCAGCAAAATTGGTTTCGTTGAAATCCGAGGTCGTTTGCAAAATTTCCATTTTTAAGGGCCAGAATTCCATAGCGACTATTATGAATTTTCAACTGGACATATCTTTCGATTTCCGCTATGAAATTTTGATTTTCCGGATTCGTTGGAAAGATATTCTCAAATAGATTCAAATATTTTTGGTTTTGCTAAATTCCGGTTTATTTTGTATCCTGTACATTCATTTGAAGTTTGAAATCGAATTATCGAACTACCGCGCCATTTTCAATTCCTTTTATAACTGAAAATAAATATTTATATTCTAACGACGATTTATATAAATATATATGTTCTAATTCTATTCAAAATAAATTTCTCGTCGATATTATTTAAAATAATCCATTTTAAATATTTAAAATTCATTAAAAACGCCAATTTAAAATTTTTAAACTGGCCCAGATTTTCGGGTTGTTACAATCTCCCCCACTTAAAACTTTTCGTCCCCGAAAAGGAACGAAGCCGAAAGTTGTTTCACAATTCAACTCAACTTTCATTATTTTCATTACGGCTTAAGTTCTTCAACTTTTCAGTTTCTAAGACCTTTTCAAATTTCTCAAAAATTTGGCTAACTCCCTAAATTTTCGAAAAATTTCGCCATAACCACCCCTGCATCGGGGACTTCGAGATATTTCATATAGCCTCACATGGCCTTCTTCAATACAAAAGAAAAAGAAAAAGCCAATCGGCTCATAAAATCACCCAAAACTCAAGAAATACAATAAACATGTACCTATTTGTCGGGCAAACAATTTTATTCCTCTTCTCTAGCCTCCTTGCAATGACCTGTTCAATGTATACATGTATATGCATGCTATTGCAATCAATTTTCAATACAGTTCTAAATTTGTTTCAATTTAGCCTAAATTCACCGTTCATTCAAATAATAGTTTAAATGAATAATCACTCAACACATCCATCAATCGATTAGTGAATTATACTTTAAAATTCATAATTTTGAAATATAGTGTAAAAATCATATTTTTGGTGCCAATTCACAACAATGTATTCTAGCTATATTTTGGTTCTCACAATAGTATAATGGAAATATATAGAAGTCTCACCTTCGAAACCGAAACATAAATATTGATGATGCCATGGTCATTATCAACATCATCTCCGGGCGACTAGAGTGTGATTCTATATCTATCCAGTATATTAAAACTTTGAATATACGTTTGCAAGGCGTATATGCAAAATCTTTATATATTGGATTGTCCAATTCAATTTAAAACAAATATTCAAATACGAATAAGGTTTAAATTTTCAAAACAAAGTTGATTTCATTTTAAAAATATACTCTTCACACTCGTTCTAGGATACTACTGATCCCATCTCTAACGAGTCATTCTTATTGGATATTACTAATCCAATATCTGATGAATTCTTTGGTACGGTTCTAATGTCTTGTTCTCGAGCTTTGTAAACCAAAGTTCTGATACCAGCTGAAACGACCTGAACTTCCCCGGTACGGAAAGCCCGGATAGAATTGAGAACGAGCCACAAAAGAACGCAGACGGAAGAACATTTCATTGTATATTACAACAATTCCATCAGATTACAAGAATATACAGAGTATAAACAAATAAAATACATTCGATAAATATCAGAGATTACAATAATTACTGCAGCGGAAAATAATACAATACACAACTGAAAGAGATATACGGATACAAAGTTTCCCGGATATCGTTCCAACTGTAAACCAGGTTCCTGTGAATAAAAATCTGCAAAACCAAAACTACTAGCTGCCCGTGTCAAAATAAGGGCACCCAGAGTTTAGGTTAAAACAATAAACTCCAGGTCATTCATGGGACTGGTATGAGAACTAAAACAGTTATTAATCTTTATTTTAAAGTTAGGTAAATCAAGGGACCACGCCGTATAACACGGAACGGGTTCCCTTCCAAGAACACCAGTGCATAAAACAACAGCGCAATGCTAAATAAAGAAAAATGAAGCTATTATAAGACCCAGGTCCTATCACACAATGCAACGCAAGCCGGGGGATAGGGTTTTTACCTTATAATAGCCAAGAATGCTTGATACGTTTAAAACAAATCTTTTGATACTATAATAAGTGTATAGTGTATAAAACAACTTCAAATCATAAGTATCAATCATAGATGGCATAAGCGCCCCATCCCACTATGTCACCATATATAGGATTACAACTAAAATCGAAAAGTCACGTATTGTAAGTTGGATTTCCATCTGTGAACCGAGGCAAAAGATAGTCCTCTACCGATTCGAGATGCTCTAGTCCGCCCCTCAGGTCAGAGCTCGAGTGACCATTAGATCGTCAGGGTCGGTCCACCGATGTGGATTAAAATTCCTAAACACTGCGTTTCCCCGCCCTTTGGGGCGTAAGCGAGCCAACTAAATGACTCCATCGGACCCGGATCGTCCGATCTAACCGAGGCGCCTCGCAACAGCAACAACCACATAAGTCAAACTCGTCAGGGCGTGTAAAACCACTGACGCCACTTCTAACTAGAAAGAAAGGCATGTCCTCCCTGATGTCCTCTCCCGTTTCTGGTTCACAACCGAGGTGTGAGGCTCGCGAATCAACGTTACACAAAGCTACGCCACACAGGCCGTGGTTTGATCATCAACCACAAGACTCTGCTTTTCAACAGAAGCCTTGATCATTTGCATCTTAGCATGCCACACATGCAATTCACGCTATGCAATCGATATCAATCACACAGAATGAAATCCGATGTCAGACACACAGTCCATTTACAAGTTCGTTATGGGTCTGAACGAAACTGGAGGCACCTAGTACCCCACATATCCATCGATCTCCAAGTACATCTGGACGATCACCAACTATTTCCCTCCTCTTGGGTGTACAGCCCAATCAGGATCATCAGTAATCATCCACACGATGTGAAGACCTCCGGTCTTCGACCACCGTCTCCATCTTCGACTTATCGCCGTATCAGTTATTCATAATGGGATAAACCCGGTCTTTCTGAATAACTAGCGTATATATTAAATAAGTGTTACACAAACACAACATACGCCTCATTCCAATTCATTAGTCACTAACCGTAAATTAACCAGAGAATAATTTCCCAAATATTAACCCCGAAGGCCGAAACCAACATCAGATCAATACCCAGAAAACCATCCTTCTTAGCTAACCTACAGGTAGTTTCTAAATTTCATATTCTTAGGGAAAGGTTCCCATTAATTTTATCAAAGATAAATTCTTTAAATTTATTATTTTATCTTCCTTGAATATCAATTCAAACTAGTTGGGATTAGCGAACCTTACCGAAGTAATCATTTGTTTTAATTTCCCAATCCCAACCTATTCATCCCATGAAGTAAAACTGGTGATACTTCATATCTAACACCACGGTGTTAGCGGTAAATTCATTTACCATTTCACGTTCAAATCTAATTAAAGATTTAACTATTGCCTGGAGCAAAACTGGTGATACTCCATTCTCGATCTTTTCAATCTAATTAAAGATTCATTAAAACTCCACTTAGTTTTAATCTTTAACCGGGTTAAAGAATCAGTGTCATTTAAAACACGGTTCACGATAAACCCCAAAATCACATCACATTTCAATCAGTCCCTAACCGTAAAATAGCAAGTGAGCAATTCCCTAAGTATTAACCCCGAAGGCCGAAACCACCATCAGATCAATACCTCAGAAACCATTCAACTTAACTAATCTCCAATTAGTTTCCGATTTTCTTAAATCCTTTGGGTCTAAGAACAGTATTATTGAAGATACCGTTCACGACAACCTAAAATCATATTTCTTTAATTATCGGGTTAAAGAACAAGTGTTATTTAAAACACTGTTCACGATAAACCCAAAAATCAATATCAATTCAATTCCAATTATAAATTATTATTTGGTACACTTCATTAAATCTAAATTAAAGATTTAATCTTTTTCTCAACTGGGCTTAAGAACAGTGTTAATGAAGACACCATTCACGGCAAAATCAAATCCCATTTGATATTAAATACAAGGCTCTGAATAGAAAATATACCGGCTTATATTCAATATCAAATTCTACGACTAACAAATATCGTATTGGAAATAACGATATTAATATATCTTTCAAATTCCCATAACAATATCTGTATCATCACGAAATCCAAACATCGAAATATTCCGAAGACAATTTTGATTCAAATCCATTCCAATTCAATTATTGGAAATTCTGGTTACTTTTAAAATCCTTTTCAAATTTAATTTATTTATTTTAAAAATAAATAAATTATAATTCTAGTTCAAAACTAGTTCCTTTCGATAAAAATCTATTTTTATCTTTTTAAATATGGAGTTTTTCATCCCAATTCTTCACAAATCATTTCTTATGACTTTACACAAATTATTACTATTTTTAATAATCTTATCAAGGCCTGTACAGTCGATTTCCATCAACGGCCATCGAGCTGCACTTATAACGACCTTTTCCAAATTTGATTTGGACATAATTCCAAATCCAACTGTTATATTTCTAATTTCTAATATTCGTTAGAAAGCCCTTTTCGATACGAACCTAACGGTTCCGGTTTTAGGAGAATCCGACGGTCGGATCTCCCGCAACGTCAATTCGAAGTCAATGGTCGAAATTCACGAACTACCGCAGCGCGGCGCGTTCTATTCAGGCCATTATATTATATATATAATATATACTTCGTCGATTTCCTTTTAAAACGTATTTTATAAATCGTTTTAAATTCGTTTTCGAAACGATTTCCACTACATTTCAAATTCAAATCAAGATTGAATTTTTCCTTGTCAATTCGTTTTAAATTCATTTCAAATTTATTTCAATTCAAATCGATTTTCATTTCAATTTCAATACGTTTTAAATTCAATTCAAAATGATTTCAATTCTATTTCAATCTAATTCAAATTTCAATTATTTTCAATTTATTTCGAATTTCAATTCAATTCAGTTTAATTCGAATTTCAATTCAATTCAGTTTAATTCGAATTTCAATTCAATTCAGTTTAATTTGAATTTCAATTCTTCTCAAAATATCAGATTTTGAAATCACTTTCGCTGCTCATTATAAAATGAATAAAATCAATATAAATATCGTTCACGTCAAAATGGCGTAAATCTAATCAACATGGCTTCATATATTTCTATTTTCAAATATTCTATTTCAAATATTTCTTTTTCAAATATTTCTATTTCAAATATTTCTATTCAAATATTCTATGTCAAAACTGGAATGAGGCCCAATCAATTACCATATAATGTTAATTATACGGATTTTCTACAACACATGTATATATCAACCATGACAAATAATCAACCACCATCCGAAGTGCATTCTACATTGTATAAGCATCAAATATAAATATTCAGCGCTTATAACAGTCTGTCAATCAATCGATCGACATACCACTAATTATTGGGATTAGTGTATGTCATATCATCCCAATACCCGTGTGGGGTTTCAAACAATCAAACACAGATTTGTTTTTTGTGCAGTTTGGCGATGTGTAAAATTTATCGTCCCAATCAATATCAATCAAATCAGTGTATATAAACAAATCTCCGATTTGTTTATATTAATTTATTTCATTTCATATACACGTTAAAAATTCTATTTTTAACTATATAATATTTTCCACTATAAAATATTTTATTTCGTTTCACATCACATCACACAATCAACTACACATCAAAATCAAACAAACAAGCATACAAGCCGTCCATGGTCTGTGGACGACGGGTGTCGGATGCTACTAAACACCGTCTGCATCCTAGTATATACTTAACTAGAAAAAGAAAATTAAAGGTGAGAAGTTCTCACTGAGGGTTCCACTCCGCCGTGCTTTGCTACAGAACTGCTGAACCATCTGGATCTGTTGAAATTCCCTTGTAGTTCTTGCCCCACTGTTTATAATAAATATTATATTTTTATTGCTTCATTCAATAAATAAAAATCATATTTTTATTTCACTTCATATATATTTTTCCCGACACTTCATTCTATATAAAAATTATATTTTTATATTTCTATTATAAAGATCGAATTATTATATCATCGCTATAAAAATTACATTTTTATTTCAACATATATATAATAAAGATCAGATTTTTATTTTGCTACACATATAAAGATTATATTTTTTACTATCTATATAATATAAAAATCGTATTTTTATTATTTCCACTATATAAAAATCATATTTTTATCTTCTACTAATATAAAAATCATATTTTTATTATGCTATTCATATAAAAAATCTCATTTTTATATGGATAAAAATCCCCTTTCCATACGAATAAAACCATAGCTTCATCCGAATAAATATCTCAACTTTATACGAATAAAAATCTCGTCTTTAACATTATAAAAATCTTGTCTTTAACACTATAAAAATCTCGTCTTTAACACTATAAAAATCTCGTCTTTACTTCACTATGAATCAAATCTTTATAGAATTAAAAATCAA
This sequence comes from Allium sativum, assembly GCA_030737875.1. Taxonomy (NCBI): domain Eukaryota; kingdom Viridiplantae; phylum Streptophyta; class Magnoliopsida; order Asparagales; family Amaryllidaceae; genus Allium; species Allium sativum. Next base: position 100,221,204 of record CM060911.1, on the reverse strand, counting down.
ATGTTTTTATTGCAAAAATTTCTTCCTTTCAACTTGGTAGAATATATAAAAACTAATTTTCTAAATGCATTAAAACTGGTTTAACAAAATAAAGAAAAAAGTAAAAGAAAAAAAATTACCTTAATCAGTCGAAGGAGGGTGCTCGGATTAGGGAGGAAGGGGGCGGAGGCTTCTGCGCGTTCGAATGGGGAGGGGGGAAGGTGGGTGGTTGTAGCGCCGACGAGGGGAGGGTAGCTGGCAGTTCTCGGTGGTGGTGGGGGTGTGGTCCTAGGGTTCGCGGTGCTCGATTTGTGGAAGGGGGGCTCGCGGATGAAGGTGGACGAGGTGGGAGTCTGGGCGGAGGCGTCGGGGCCAAAGGGGGAGGGTCGCGACTTCGACGGTGGCGGAGGAGGAGGGAACGGTCGTGGGGGGAGCGAGATCCGGTGTCTTTATTTTGTTTTCTTTTCTTCTGAACGAATGAAAGGGGGAGGAGGAATTATATTATTATTTATATATATATTTAATTATTTAATTTCACAAAGCAACCTTTTTATTTTGACTTCGAAACGAGGCCCACCGACTATCGTCCATAGCTAATTACCCCCATTCCGAACACAATGGGATATGTATCGTAAGCTGATTCGATCGTTTCGATCAGTTTCCGTTAAAATCAACATATAACTCTATATATTGAATTTGAACGCGTATTTCAATTTACTGGGGTTACATACTAGCTCAAAAAATTCCCGAAAAATATTTTCTAGCTTCGTATTGATGATACGGTCCTAACAAAACTAGTTTCGTCAAATTCTGAGACCGTTTGGAAAATGGTCATTTTCCAGTCGATTAAAATCAACTAAAACTGGTCAAACGCGTTTTCCTTTGCCACGCTCCCATATTGATTCAAAAAATTATGAAATTTGAAACCTAGCAATAACTTGACATCACGGATCCAACAAAAGTGGTTTCGTCGAAATCCGAGGTCGTTTGCAAAATTTCCATTTTTAAGGGCCAGAATTCCATAGCGACTATTCTGAATTTTCAACTGGACATATCTTTCGATTTCCGCTATGAAATTTTGATTTTCCGGATTCGTTGGAAAGGTATTCTCAAATTGATTCAAATATTTTTGGTTTCGCTAAATTCCGGTTTATTTTCAATCCTGTACATTCATTTGAAGTTTGAAATCGAATTATCGAACTACCGCGCCATTTTCAATTCCTTTTATAATTTAAAATAAATATTTATATTCTAACGACGATTTATATAAATATATACATTCTAATTCTATTTAAAATAAATTTCTCGTCGATATTATTTAAAATAATCAATTTTAAATATTTAAAATTCATTAAAAACACCAATTTATAAATTTTAAACTGGCCCAGATTTTCGAGTTGTTACATAAGTTACCTCAGTTGGTTACGGTCGTTAAAAATAACGTTCGATTCCAATTAAATTAAACAACGTATAATTTAATCGGTTCAGTCAATATAAAATAATATATTCGGTAAACATCCAGAAATAACAACCATAACACACAAATATTAAAACCCGACTTATAAAAATATAGGTGGGATAAAACTGAGTAAGTAAACTCACAATGATTTGGTTCATTGCTGAAAAAATCCGTTTTAATTAAATTGAACAAGCGTTTAATTTAATTAAAAACTCTCAGTCGTGCCTCGCTCTATTCAATCCAGCTCCAGAATGTTATGTTCGTTGCTACGGTCTTAACGTCACTTGTTTCATCCGATTCCGATGCTGTATGACAATGTCAAAAAAATTATCTATTAATTATTATTTAAATAAATATCAAAAATATCTTAAGTAATATTAATCTCCATAATCTCTATTTATGTTTAAAAACCCTTAGTTAGGTACGCTAAACTCACGGTAAGGCATGTTTGAATGGTTGAGACACAATTAACCTCCTATACTACTCCCAGGCTTATATACCTATAAATTAGGCACACCGTATATGTATTGGTATAATATCATTGGGCATGTTAATTAAATATCATATTAAATGGGTCACGTTAGACTAAGATTGCATATTAAATTAAACTCTGTTCGAAACCACACCTGCTCATTGTCTCGAACCCAACTTCATTGCCATCGTTTCACCGTCCATATTTTCTTTCTTTTTCTCTTTTTAAGTCCAAGTCTTCCTTCCAAAAGCCCAGTCCCGTATAGTATAAATTCCCAGCGCACGTCCCCCTTCCGTTCTCCCCACATTCTATGTAGCTTCTTTCTACATTGTATATCTTCTTCTCTCCATTTATCTCACGTGCTTTATGAACCCATCAGCTTGTCAACGTTTTTCTTTTCCTCTATTTTTCGTCAGAAAGCATACTGCTTCTTTCCCACAGCATGCTTGTTTGAAAACGTGCCTAATCTTTTTTCTTCTTTTATCTTCCCTTGCTATTCGCATCTCCACTGCTTTTCCCCCACTACACGTGCCTCCAGTCCCCTCAACCTTCGAACCAGCTCGCCAACACCGAAGCACTACCCACTGCCACCGTCAAGATCGCCAACTTCGACCTCACTAAGCACTTACCATAATTATCATTGACTGTATTCAGTAAATCCACAACTACATTTCTCCTAACTCACACACAAGTGCATTAGGGTATGTGGATCAGCGACGCATATATATATATATATATATATATATATATAAGAGGGCTGCAGTTTGATTTCCATTTCGAAATGACAGGGGAATAAGTTCGGCTCCATTGTTGAAGAAAGAAGAAAAGTGTGACCGTATTCATAGAGAAGAGGGAAAAAGATAAGGAAAACGTTGGTTCTAGTGGTATTAGGGTAGCTGATAGGTATCCATGTAGTTTTCTTTTCGTTTGTCTGTGCGATGTGAAGAGTGAAAAATTTGATTTGAAACCATGGAAGAAAAGGCTGTATGGTAGCCATAGTCTGTACTGCATAAGTGTAGCTTAACGATAAAGAAATGAGAAATAGATAGGTTGCTGAATTTTCTTTTCATGCACAGATGTAGATTGGGTCTAGTTTAGGTAGCTACAAATACATTAGGGTAGCTGGTCGCACAGACGAAAATATATATATTTGTATAATGGTATGTGACAATTCACAGTAAAGAATGGGGTAGCCTGCATGTACTTCATTTTTAGATAGGCTGCAGAATCTTAGATACGTATACACCATTTCTTAGAAATTAACTTTCCTTTTATTATTATCTTCTTACGGTATTAAATCCAACCGCTTATAACCTCTGACTGTAATATTCACACTGCCACCCACGAGTTCCAAGCACAATGAAAATGGACAAACCACTATGTCTTAACGTTCCTGTCCCACTAAAATTAGTTTCGTTGAAAACCGAATACATTTGCAGAAACGGTGTTGTTTTAATTTCAATTTATTCATCAGTTCACCTTTAAATTGCACACACTGATAAAACAACTCCGATTGGCTCCAAACTAGAAATCTAGTAGTAGTTATTATACGTATTCCAATAAAATTTGTTTCATCAAAAATGGAGTTCGTTCGAAAAATAGCTATTTTTAAAGGCCTATATAATAATTATAAAATATAATTAAATGCAAACCAATAATAATAAATTATTGTCGTACTTCTCCACATGAAATCTTATATGGCTTAAAATAAACCAATATATATTTTAGACTCAACATTATATACTTTCAGGTTAAATGATGTCCAAATTATATAAAAAATCCTATTTAATTTATATAATAAACGTTATCGTTTATTAACGAATTCCATAGCGACTATTCAAAAATTTAAACTGGACATAACTAGCAATCTATAATATGAAATCTCGTTTTTTCTCTTCCATTATAAAATTATAATTAAATCGATTCAAACGTTTCTTGTTTCATAGAATTCCGGCTTATATCAAATATTGTATATTCAATAGAAGTTTAAATCGTAAATTACGAAATACACGACATTTCGAGTTCGTTTTATAAATATATAAATTATACGTTCAGACGTCGTTTAATAAACAAACTATATATTATAAATCCATTTATAACTCCAATTCAATATTTAACAAAATAAATTAAATTAAATATTTGACTACAAAAAATATGGGACATTACAGAAATGTGTTAATATTTTATGAAATATTATGATTTGTTGATTGATAGCTATTGGATTTGAGATTATTTGATTACATCATTTAAATTGAATATATAATTGTTGTCCAGATCCATCACTATTTTGTGCGCAATTTTTAATAAAACTCTATTGAAAATAATTGGAAATCATTGGTTTTTAAACTTTCTCCATTTCTATATATTTTTATCGTAAATCCATCATTCTCCAATGTGAAATTTTCCACTAGTTCTTAGAATATTATGATTTTTGTTTGACTGATTGAGATTTATGATGAACGATCTTCCTCTTAAACTGATATTATATTTTAGTAATTTTTTAGCACTATTTTTAATTTCTGTATCTTTTTGATGATAATAAACGGGGGAGAATGAGTTAAGATTTTGATCGATGAGTGGATATTATTTGCATATTTTAATATTGAAGTTTCAATTATTGTTTTTCACTCATGCACACATCAAGGGGGAGTTTCTGGTTGTATGAGGAGCATTCAAATAGGGGGATTTCAATAATTCACTGTCAAACACATTTATTATAATATTATATTCAAAATCTTATTTTATGTTTGTCATCATCAAAAGGGGAGATTGTTGTATCTAACAACTCTACGATTTTTGTTTGATGATAACAAACATATATTTATTATTATAAATGTGTTCGTAATTGTACTGTTATACTACATCACAGACAGAATATAATATTTATATTTAAATAGAATAATACTGCACAAGAATTTAAATATTCAAATAGTATTTTATTTAAATATAATATTTTTTTCAACATTTCAATAGTACAAATTTATAACTCCATTATTTGTACATTTCACTGAAATACAATACATTCACATTCAATATTTCATTTGTATACATTGCTCCTCACAGCAGTTCACTTAGTTTATACATACATTGACATACATAGTTGTATAATCACTCTCTCTACTATATAATCACTCATATACATTTATATTCTCTCTCTCACACATACACTAACATTATCACTCTTGTCTTCTGTCTTCTGCCAGCATCACAACCAGTCTAGTCTTCTGTTTACCTGTCACAGATGAAACACACAGTAATCCAGAAAAAAATATTTTTAAATTCTAGTAGATTTAATTTTTAACTTTAAAAGTTTATTTGATTCAGAATTTTGGAGTGTTTCTCATCATTTTTCATGACTTGATCCAATTTATATGGACATCCATCTGTGTCTAGACAGCTTGTGATATTCACAATGATTCACTATAAATACCACAAGGTAGACATCGTCTGTAATGCTCACAAACACACACACACACACACACACACACACACACACACACATATATATATATATATATATATATATATTATGAACGTGTACTATACATGTCTACATATACATTGTATGTATGTACACATATTTCTGTGCAGGGACAAATATATCAAGTTGTGTTCAGGTGAAGCTCAACACACATGCATGGTGCATGGGTCAAGTGTCCATGAACAAAACAAAGAGAAAGCCAAAGTGTACATATGCAACATAGCACGAGAAAGGGTCGAACCAATATGCATGCACAATTTTGCGAACAAGACATAACCTAGCAAAAGGAGCAACTGGATATGCAATAAAATGTTTGCAAAATATTTTTGGAAGATTTTAATTCACAAGCCAACACAAGTATGGGTACAGCCAACAAGAGCATGTAGCAGGTCAAAGTACATGGCATGTTCACATGGCAAGGCATCATGGAAAGATACCAATACAACTCGACAACATGAAACAGTACAACAGTTTTTCATGTGCAATGCATCGGTACTCGAGCAAGTCAAGAAACAAACATGTGTTTACACAACAACAAGTCAAGGCAACATAATGGAGCTACAAACATGGTTGCAGCTCACATGAGAAATCAAAATGAAGTAGTACACATGTATTAGGTAGAACATGACCAGTTTCCATTTTTAGGAGAGCATAAACACGGTATGCATGCAAGCACGGGTTTATATATACAAATGGTCATGACAAAGAAAAAATTTACAGGTAGAAAAATGAAAATAGAATGGACAAAGTATTTTTGGCAAGTTTCAAGTATACAAACAGAGTCAAGAACAAGGACGGTCCAGTTGCACATGCATAAGCAGAAGACTCGAACATGTGCACAAGACCATGACAGTGAACTCAAAAATGACTCATGTTCAAAACTAATGCAAAAGTTATCATGCAGTTTTAAGACAAGGCCAAATCCAAGTCTGTGTAAAAAACTCCAGTGCAAGCGTAAATACACTTTTTGTAACAACCCGAAAAATCAAAACCAGTTTAAAAATTTTAATTTGGCTATTTTAGTGGATTTTAAATATTAAAAATAAGTTATTTTAAATAATAACGATGAATAGTATATTTGAATCGATGTTTCAAAATAAATATAATTATTTTTAATTATAAACAAGGCCTGAAATGGCGCGACAGTTTGAAAATTTGATTTAAACTTTGACTGACTGTACTGGGTGCAAAATAAAACAGATTTTAGTGAAGCCAAAAATATTTAAATCTGTTTATGAATATCTTTCTAACGAATCTGAAAAATCAAAGTTTCATAGCGGGAATCAAAAGTTATGACCAAATGAATTTTCAGAAAGGTCGCTATAGAATTTATATAGCCCTTGAAAATAGACATTTTGCAAACGACCTCATAATTCGACGAAACCTCTTTTGTTGGATCCGGGATGTCAAATTATTGCTAGGTTTCAAATTCCAAAATTTTTGAAGTTAATATGTGAGCATGGCGAAGGAAAATGTGTTTGGTTGATTTCAGTTAAATTGGATCGACCAGAAAATGACCATTTTTCAAACGGTCTCAGAATTCGATGAAACTAATTTTGTTGGGACCGTATCGTCAAAACATAGCTAAATTTATTTTTCTGGAATTTTTGGGATCGGTTTGTGGCCCCGGCAAATTGAAATGTATGTTCAAATCAAATATTGAATGTTTTATATTTTAATTTGAAGAGAAACTGACTGTAACAGTCGAATGGGCCTATGAAACATATCCCATTGTGTTTGGAACGGGGGTATTTAGCTAGGGACAATAGTCGTTGGGTTTGAAAAGGAGTTCGTTTAAGAAAACCCTATTTTTCGAATTTATATATCGGCCAATAGAATAATTTCCTTCATAAAATAAAAAAATTAAAAAACGTGAAAAAACCCCTCCCGCTCCAGATCGAATGGCGGCTCCCCCTTCCAACCTTCTCTCCTCCTTATCTCCTCCCATGCTCCATGAAACCCATCGACCCAGTTAGGGGTTTTGGAGATCTTGATCCCCTCTCCACATCCATACCTGATTTTCCCCTCCTTATCGCATATTCAGCGAGATCCGCTGTCTCGAAGTTCGTCCGCCTCAACTGAAATCGTGCCTCCGATCCTCCATCGCAGTGGGCCCCACCACCATCGACATGAGCGCGATTCGAAGCTCAACGACGTGGTATGGTCTGATCGAGCTGCAACTTCGCGGATTGGAGTAAAAATCTAAACCTAGTTTTGAGCGATCGAGAAAGGTATGCTGCTATTTTGTTTTAATTGTTTTTAATACTATAAAGCGTTGCAAAGTACGATTAACTTATAAAAATCGTATCTTTTTGCTATGTGGTCGAAATCCAGTGAAACAAGAGACATCGGGACCGTGAGGACGTCTTCTACATTCTAGAAGAGACCAGATATTTTTCTGAGCCTTCTACAATTTTTGGAGGAGTGGAACCCAATGTGAGATTTCTGATTTATAAACTATATGGAAATGACGATTTATAAATTATATAGTCGATGTATGAGTTATATAAGCATTGTACACCTCATGTATAAGCGTTGTATAAGTTGTATGTTCGACGTATAAGTTATATTTGCGTTGTAAAAACTATATATGCATTGAAATGAATTGAAATGAAATCGAAATATATTTGTGTACGTATATCTATATATATATATATATATATATATATATATACACATACATACTCCCCTCGTCCACAGACCATTGACGATATATATATTGGTTGTGATATTTTTTGGATTATTGGTTGATGTGAAATTTGGTGAATATCATGAATGGTTGATTGGAAATGATTGATTGTGGTTGAAATCCCAATAGGATTAGTATATGGGAAAATTCGTCTGCGTACGAACTAGATATTGAAATCCCCATTGTCAAAAGCTGTGAGGCTTTAAGGTAGAGCGAGGAGCCGTACTCGGGATGGTGCCGGTTTTAACTACCCTACCGTTATACTGCCGAAATTTTCAATAATATTCATGTATTAGAATTATTTTCATGTGTTGAAACCATATTCATGTGTTGAAACTATATTCATGTGTTGAATAGAAATTCATGTGTTGAATAAAATTCATGTGTTGGATGACATTCAGGTATTGAATAGATTCTTTGAAAGATAAAAATAACAATTTTATCATATATATAGACTATATAAAATATTAGTGTTTTAGATAAATTGTTTTACAATAAAAATCACATTTTTATTATATGTATGAATTGTTAAAAACAGTGATGTGTTGAAATAAATATCTACTGGATAAAAATATCGTTTTTATCAATTATGTGAAATAAATATGGTTTTGAAATCGAAGAATGGATTATATATATATATATATATATATATATATATATATATATGATTAAAACAAATCGAATAACAAAGCTGCAGTTCGTATTTTGAAACCGTGATTTCAAATGATTATTGCGGGAGATCCGACCATCGGATTTTCCTGAAACTGAAACCGTTGGGTTCGCTTTGGAAATATCTTTCCAACGACACCAACTTTGTAAAGATCCAACGGTTGGATTGTCTGGAATGTTTAATTCAAATCCGAATGAAAACAGCGCCACAATCGATTATATTTTTATATACAAATATAATTAAAATAAATCGAATAACGACGCTGCAGTTCGTATTTTGAAATCGTAACTTCAAACGATTGTACCGAGAGATCTGACCGTCGGATTTTCCCAAAACTGGAACCGTTGGATTTGTTTTGAAAAGATCTTTCAAATGATATGAAATTTGTAAAGATCCAACGGTTGGATTTTCAGATATGTGTAAATCAAATCTGAAGAAAAACAGCGCCATGGTCGCGTTATGGCCTGAAGCGTCGTTTGAATGAATTGGCTATTTTTAAATGAATAAAAATAGCGATAAATCGTTATAGAATATTATAAACGATATGGAATGGAAATAAACCGAATTTACCCAGTTTATTAGATATTTGAAGGTTGAATGTGTTTGGCGTGAAAATTACATTAAAAGAACAGAATTATTGATGTCGAATAATTTAACCATTGAAATGAATTGATTTAAAATTCTAAATATACGTGAATTATTTGAAAAGGCCGAGTTGATTCTCATTTCAAATAATTGATTGACAATTAAAAGTCAAAGATATGAAGACGTTGCAAGACCGATGATCTTCACGTCGAATGGAGGGGTGCTACTGATGCTCATGATAGGACTAGGTACCTTGAAGGGCCTGAAGTGGTAGCCGTCCAGACATACTTGTTGATTGTACGGGTATGCGAGGTATGAGGTGCCTCCGGTTTCGTTCAGACCCAGAACGGACTTGTAAATGGACGTGTGTCTGACGTTGTATATTGACAACGTGGCATGCAAAGATGCTGTGATCAAAGCTTTTGTTGAAAAGAAGAGCTTTGTGGTGGATGATCAAAGCACGACTTTGAATAGCTAGCTTTTTGTTTATCGTTGATTCATGAGCCTTACACCCCGGTATGAGCCAGAAACGGGAGAGGACTTCAGGGAGGACATGCATTTCCTTCTAGCTAGGAGTGGTGTCGGTGTTTTTACATGGCCTGACATTTTACTTATGTGGATGATGGATTGCGAGGCGCCTCGGTTAGTTCGGTCTCTTCGGAGCCGATGGTTTGGTCGGATATGACCAGTTTATGCCCCATAGGGCGGGGAAACGCAGTGTTCATGCATTATAGTCCACATCGAGTGGACCGACCCTGACGATCCAAGGGCCCACCTGTGTCTGGGTCCTGAGACATTGGCTAGATTGTCTCGAAGCGGTAAGGACGATCCCTTGCCTTGGTTCATGACGGAAATCCAATTTCCAAAGACGACATCGTGCGGTTTTGATTATATACCTATAAATGGCGACATAGTGGTATGGGGCATTAATGTCGTCTATGATTGATACTTATGATTGAAATTGTTTTTGAAACATATAAAAACTAGTAATAATATCAAATGCTTTTGTTTTATTCGTATCAAGCATATTTTGGCCATTATAAGGTAAAACTCTGTCCTCCGGTTTGTGTTGCATTGTGTGATGGGAACCGAGTCTTATAATGGCTTCATTTTTATAAAAAGCATTGCGATGTTTAAAAGATTTACTTGTTTTAAAGCACTGGAAATCCAATGGAGTAAACCCGTTCCGCATTAGCGGCGTGGTCCTGTGATTGGCCAAATTGTAAAATAAGTTAAAATAGATTTCTCATACCAATCCCATGACTGACTCGTAGTTTGTTTCACTTGCAAACTCGGGTGCCCCTTTTTCTATACGGGCAGCCTTGTATTCAGGTTTTAGCAGGCTCTTTCTGGATAGCTGGAGCTGAAGATGGATTTTATCATTTATCTCTTTTTATGCTGTTCGGCCCCTGTTGTACATATTATGTTTTGTTTTCCGCTGTAGGCATTTTATGTAAAGCTGAACTGTATTTGTACTAAGTATGATCCTGTATACAGTGTAACTCTAATGATCACGTTTATCCAGTGTATTCTGTTGTACATTATCAGGTGTATTTATTTATTTCTGTTCTGCATCACAACGTGGTATCAGAGCTTTGGTTAATCTTAGCTCAGGAATATAACATATTAACGAACTCGTTAGAAATGGAACCAGCAGAGTTCTAGGACGAATAACTCATTACAGATAGGATCAGTAATATCCTAGTATGAGTATAGCAAAATGAAATACATCCCAATAAATGCATTTACATTCAAGTATATGTCTCTATGCTTTACAAATACCTTTTCTTTTAACCTGACACTTTGTCTGCTATTTGCAGATGCACTAGAAAATGAGTGGCAGAAACATAAGAAGAAAATCTATGGTTCAACAATCTAATGAGCCAATCGTGCTCCCACAGCCAGGATAAGATACAGAAGCTCTATTAAAGAGATATCGAAATCTGAGTGGAGTACAATTATCGGGCAATGAATCCATTATTCAAACTCAAGCTTGGATGGGTTCTACTGAAAGAATTTTTGAACGTTTTCAGCTGAGAGATGATCAGAAGAGATTAGTTGCATCTTGGGCACTCAAAGATGAAGCTTTAATCTGGTGGGAAACGGTTATTAAGGATAATCTAGAAGGTAATATTACCTGGGATAGATTTAAAGAGATTTTCATAGAAAGATTTACTCCTCCAGAAGCAACTGAGCGGTTATATGATGAATTCTACTATCTGATACAAGGAGATATGAATATTCCAGAATATCATAAGAGATTCAATGAACTTTCTCGTTTTGCCCCGCATCTAATTCAAGATCCAATGAGGAAGAATCTGAGGTTTATTAATGGTCTTCAAAGAAAATACCAGAATAGTGTTATAGGGCATGTGAAGCTTCCTTTTTCTGAAATGATATACATGGCTTATCAGTATGAAGATCTAGATAAGCGAGGCCTTTTTGAAGACGAAGAGGAAGTCAGTTCGAGCAACAAAAGGAAAACTGAAACTGATATCCTAGAGACAAGTACACAGCCAGAGTCAAGCATGACGTCTGGGGTCAGAAAGAAGCCTAGATTCAATCGGGAAAAGGTTATACCAGGGCATTTTCAAGGGAATAGCAAATCCTCGAGGAAAGAAAGAAATGTTGGATCAAAATCCAATAAGAATGGTCGAGAGAATAGGAAATGTAATCTTTGCCATCAGGCTGGACATATTGCGAAGAATTGCCAACTATCACAGAAATCTGAAGTAGTGCAGGTGAATGAAGTGGCAGAAGTTCTTTGATCCTCATCCGATTAGGAAAGGACATATGTTTTATAAGGCACGCTGTAATAACCCGGAAAATACAAGACAATTTAAAATTTTTAAATTGGTGATTTCAAAGGAATTTGAACAATTGAAATAGAATATTTCAATAAAATAGTGAATTAGAAATAGTGAGTCAATTTGAAAATTTGGATTCAAACTTTGACTGACTGTGCAGGGTGGAAAATATAACGGATTTTAGTGAAACCAAAAATATTTAAATCTGTTAGTCAATACCTTTCTAACGAATCTGAAAAATCGAAGTTTCATAACGGGAATCAAAAGTTATGGCCGAATGGATTTTCAGAATGGTCGCCATATAGAATATATAGCCCTGGAAAATTGATATTTTGCATACGACCTCGGAATTCGACGAAACCACTTTTGTTGGGTCCGGGATGTCAAACTATTGCTAGGTTTCAAATTTCATAATTTTTGAAGCTAGTATGTGAGCGTGGCAAAAGAAAATGTGTTTGGTCAATTTCTGTTAAATTGGATCGACCCGAAAATGGCCATTTTTCAAACGATCTCTGAATTCGACGAAACTAGTTTTTTTGGGACCGTAGCGTCAAAACATAGCTAGATTTATTTTTCTGGAATTTTTCGAATCAGTTTGTGGCCCTGGCAATTTGAAATGTACGTTCAGAGTTAAAAATTAAATGTTTTACACTTTAATTTGAAAAATAACTAACTGTAACAGTCGAATTGGCCTATGAAACATATCCCATTGTGTCCGGAATGTGGGTATTTAGCTAGGGGCGACAGTCGTTGGGTTTGAAAAGGAGTTCGTTTGAGGAAACACTATTTAAAAAGTTAATAAAGTCCTCGGCCAATCAGAATTCTCCATTCATAATTTAAAAAAAAAACCCAAAATCAACGGCGAAACCCACTTCCCCCCTTCCAGCCCAGATCGCCGTCACTGCCGTCGCTTCCAGCCTCCGCCACCGCCACCATTCGAAGCGCCTTCGCCTCCCCTTCAAATCCGACCCCAGTTCGACGCCGACCAACCCCTCCTCCGCCTGAATCGAGCGTCCAAAGCCTCGACCTTCCCAGCGTCGCCGCCGCCGATTCTGACCATCGAACGCCACCAAACCACCACCGCCAGATAGCCCTCTCCTCCCTCTTCCACGTCCAACTCGCCGATCATCCCCTCGTGCCCCGATTCCCGCGAAAACCGTAAACCTGGTTTAGAACCTTCGTGAAAGGTGAGTTTTTTTTATGTTTACACTTTGAAAAATCATATCTTTTTAGTGTGTTGACGAAATTCGATGAAACAGGAAACATTGGGACCGTAAGGAAGCTCTCTACCCAATAGAGGAAGCCGCGGATTTTTCTGACATCGTATCGATTTTTAGCACTCCGAAAACCAAGGTGAGAAATCTAAATTAACATGAATTTGAATGGAAAATGTCGTGTATAATTTATATTAGCGAAATATAAATTACATACGTGTCGTATACCTCATGTACGTGCGTAGTGTAAGCTATATAAGCGAAGTATGAATTTTACATGCATAGAATAATTGATATATGTGTTGAAATGCAAGTGAAATATAGCAATTATATATATATATATATATGTACTCCCCTCGTCCACAAACCATGGACGATATTTATTGTTGTGAATTGGTGTGAAACATTGGATGAAAAATACGAATGGTTGAATAATTGTTTGTGGTTGATATTGTTTGGTTGTGGTTGAAAAATACCCATTGGTGATCAAAATGAATTGGAAATATTAGTGGAAATAAAAATAAACATGCCGCCTGTGTGCGAATTAGATGCATGAATCCCCATTCTCAAAAACCATGGGGTTTTAAGGTAGAGCGAGGAGTCGTACTAGGGACGGTGCCGGTTTTAACTACCCTGCCGTTATGCTGCCGAAATTTTGAATAATCTTTGTGTGTTAGAATTATTTTCATATGTTGAAATTATTTTCATGCGTTGAAATTAAAGTCATATGTTGAAAATGTCCATGTGTGGAAATGCTCATTTGTTGAGAAGTGTGTGTAGTGGAAAAGTTCATGTGTTGAATAAAAAGATCGAACAATAAAAATTACATTTTTATTGAGACTATGAAGTGTTGAAAACATCCATTTGTTGAATAAATATTTTGAATGATAAAAATATCATTTTTATCATATTTGTGATATGCTAAAGATATGCGGACGTTGAAATAAATATTTGTGAAAGAAATATTATTTTTAACATGCATAGGAACTAAATAAAATGGTTATGTGTTGAAATATATTTTAGTTCGCCAAAATTATCATCTTTGAAATGTGAAGTGTTAAAAATAGCCACTTGTTCAAATAAATGTGCATGAGTTGAAATATACATTAATTAGCTAATGATATGATTTTAGCCTATGCATGCAACATTAGAATGAATGGTGTTTTTAAACCAAAGTAAATCAAATATGAAATTGAATGGAAAATGATAAGTGATAGAAATTGTATATATGTACGTGCATATCTATTGAACAGGTTATAGCAAAGGGGCTAGAGAAGAGGAATAAAATTTTGTGCCCGACAAATAGGTATACATTTACTGTTTTGTTTGGGTGATGATTTTATGAGCCTGTTGGCTAGTCGCTTGGCTTTTTTTCTTTTTCTTTTTGATATGAGACGCCCGTGTAGCTATTTGGGAATTTTCCCAGACCCTCCCGTACAAAGGAGGTTATGGCGAAATTTTCGGAAATTTAAAGGCGTTAGTGAAATAATTGAAGTGGAAACGATATAGGAATTTTTGAATGAACTATATTTATATAAATATATAAATATAAATAAAATTAAAACGAAACGTGGCCGTGCAGTTCGTGTTTTGAAACCGTGATTTCAAACGACTAGTGCGGGAAATCCGACCATTGGATTTTTCCCGAAACCGCAACCGTTGGGTTCGCCTTGGAAATATCTTTCCAACGGCACCAACTTTGTGAAGATCCGACGGTTGGATTGTCTGGAATGTTTAATTCAAAACTAAAGAAAAACAGCGCCAAAAACGATTATATTTATATATATATAAATATAATTAAAATTAAATAGAATAACGACGCTGCAGTTCGTAAATTGAAATCGTAACTTCAAATGGCTAGTGTGGAAGATCCGACCGTCGGATTTTCCCAAAATTGAAACCGTTGGATTCGTTTTGAAATGACCTTCCTAATGATATAAAATTTGTGAAGATCCAATGGTTAGATTTCCAGATATGTGTAAAACAAAATTAGCGAAAAGCAGCGCCAGTGCATCGACACGACCTGAAACGTCGTTTAATTAAATATGGTCGTTTTAAATTAAATAAAAATGGCGATATATCGTTATAAAATACTATAGACAATATAGAGTGGAATTAAACCAATTTCGTTGTGTTTGCTTGATATGTGATGGTTGAATGTATTTGACATGAAAATTATAACTAAATAACTGAAATGTGAATGTGGAATAGTCCAACCATGTGAATAATTGATTTGAAAATCTAAATATATGTGGGTTATTTGAAAAGGCCGAGTTCATCTCATTTCAAATAATCGATCGACGTTGAGAAGTCGAAGAGTTGAAGACGGTTGAAGACCGACGATCTTCACATTGGATGGATGGGCGCTACTGATGCTCGTGATTGGAGTAGCTACCATGAAGGAACTGAAGTAGTAGCCGTCCAAACATATTGTTGATTGTACGGATATGCGAGGAATTGGTGCCTCCGGTTTCATTCTGACCCAGAACGGACTTGTAAATGGACAGTGTGTCTGACATTGGATTTTGTTCTGTGTTGATTGATCTCTGTTAAATACATATCTGTTTGGCAGCGGAGAATTTATTCTCTTGCTTAACGCCCTTCTCTGAGACGTACGAGCTCAGAGGTTATGTATTGACATAAATCAGTCGCATGGAGTGGATTGCCTGTGTGGCACGCCTAACTGGCATATGATCAAGGCTTCTGTTGCAAAGAAAAGTCTTGTTGTTGATGATCAAAGCATGGTCCGTGTGACGTAGCTTTGTGTATGACGTGAATTCGCGAGCCTCACACCTCGGTATGAGTCAAAAACGGGAGAGTGACTGCAGGGAGAGCACGATGTTTCTTTCTAGCTAAGGTGGTGTCAGTGACCTACCAGCCATGACATTATATATACTTTTCACCTGTGTGGTTGTTGGAATGCGAGGCGCCTCGATATAGGTCTGTAAGGACCGGGAAACGTGTGTTCAGGAATAATTAATCCTCAAAAGTAAGAGAGGACCGACCCTGAAGATCCAAGGATCATAGTGGGGTCCTGGGACATTTGCTAGAGTGTCTCAAATCTGAGAGGAGCTTGCCCCTTGCCTCGACTCATGAAGGAATCCAATTTCCAATACGAAATATGCGAATGTGATTGTATTACTAGTATGGCGACATGATATATGGTACCCATGCCGTCTAGGATTGATATTTATGACTGAATTTTCTTTTGAAACATATATGCACTAGTAATAATATCAAACACTTTTGTTTTATACGTATGAAGCATTTTTGGCCATTATAAGGTAAAACTCTATCCTCCGGCTTGCGTTGCATTGTGTGATGGGACCTGAGTCTTATAATGGCTTCATTTTATTAAAAGCATTGCGTTGATTTAATCGTTTACTTTATTTCATGCACTAGCACTCATTGGAGTAAACCCGTTCCGCGAAAGTGGCGTGGTCCTTTGATTTGCCTTATTATTGTTGTTAATAAGTTGAGTAGATTTCTCATACCAATCCCATGACTGACTCGTAGTTTGTTTCACCTTGCAAACTCGGGTGCCCTCATTTTCACACGGGCAGCCTAGTTACAGGTTTCTGACGCACCTTTTGGCTTATGGCGAGGCTAGACTACACCGTGCTGACTCGGATTTTCTCCGCCATTATTGTATCTATATTATGATTCCGCCATTGGCGATGTAGACTGATATTTATTTTGAGTACTCTTTATGTATGATTCCGCCTCAGGCGATGGTGACTGACTATGTATCATTATGCACTAAGTTGTATCCTGTACTGCGCTTATCTGATGTGATGATATCTATATGATTCCGATGTCATATGTGTGTAAATTATTCTATTTTCTGTTTATGCTATTATCTGTGATCTGCTAATGATGATTAATGTGTTATATTCCAATGATTATCCTTAACACCGTGTCACGGGGTTTTGGGATCGTCACACACGCTTACTGTCAAAGATATTCCAGTTAAAGTATTGTTTGATACAGGCACGTCGCGAAGCTTTATTGCAAAGATTGCGGTTAAGAAACTGGATTTGAATTTGAAAAAGCTCAAAGAGCCCATGACTGTCCATAATCCGGTTAGGGGTTCCCTCGATCTTAGTTGGGTTTGTGGTGTGCCTGTCTCTTTTTCCCATTATTGGTTCCCTACCATCACAATCGTCATGAATTTTACCGAATTCGATCTTATTCTAGGATTGGATTGGTTAACCAAATATGAAGCCGAGGTTTAATGCGCCGACATAGTTGTTTAGGCAAAAACAAAGGTCGGAGAGTATATGACCATTCCATGTCAAGGTCTGAATACAGATAGAAAAGACTTCTGGGAAGCGTTGGATGTTTCTCCTGCTCAATTAGAACCTATTCCTGTCATTACGAAGAATATTCCGGTCGACATAGAAAATATTCCAGTTGTCAAGAACTATGCGGATGTGTTCGAAGAAGTTGTTAGCTTACCTCCGCATAGAGAAATTGATTTCAAAATCTCTTTAGTTCCGAATGCAAGGCCAGTAGTTCACGCTATTCGAAGAATGACCTTGAAAGAGAAAGAAGAGTTAGACAGTCAAACTCGACAGCTTGTATGGAAGGGTCTGATCAGACCTAGTTTCTCTGATTGGGGAGCAGCAGTGGTATTTGTCCCGAAGTCAGACGGTACTCTCAGACTATGTATGGACTATCGTGACTTGAATAAGCAGACATTAAAGAATAAATATCCATTTCCGCGGATTGATGATTTGTTGGATAGATTGAATTGCACACAAGTATTTTCTCGAATGGACCTAGCTACAGGTTTCCATCAGCTTCGTATTGTCGAAAAGTGTGTTCCTTGGACAGCATTCAGAGGTCCAGATTTATTCTATGAGTGGTTAGTAATGTCGTTCGGCTTATGTAATGCTCCAACTTATTTCGTCGATGTAATGAACTGGGTGTTCAGAGAAGTATTGGATAAATTTGTTCTGGTTTTCATTGATGATATATTGATCTTCTCTAAGTCAGAGAGCGAGCATGAAAAGCATTTGGAACAAGTGTTAGAAATTCTGAGAAAGAATGTTTTAAAAGCAAAATTTTCTAAATGTATATTCTAGCAAGAAGAAGTCAAATTTCTTGGCCACGCCATGTCAAAGCAAGGAATTTCAGTGGATCTTAGTAAAATCACTGCTATTCAGAATTAGAAACAGCCTCGTACACCCACAGAAGTCCGAAGTTTTCTCGGATTGGCTAGTTATTATTGGAAGTTCGTTAAAAAATTTTCGAAGATATCAGGTCACTTAACAATGCTTACTAAGAAACATTCGAGATTCAACTGGACTCCCGAATGTGAGGCAGCTTTCCAAGAGCTGAAGTTAAAATTCATGACTGCTCCAGTGCTCACAATTATTGATGGCAATCAAGACTTGAAAGTCTAGACCGATGCTTCTAAAGAAGGCCTTGGCGTAGTGTTAATGCAAAGAGGCCATGTAGTTGCTTATGCTAGCCGTCAATTAAAGCCACATGAGAAGAATTATGCAACTCACGATCTTGAATTGTTAGCCATCGTGTTTGCTATGAAAATCTGCAGGCATTATCTATTGGGTGAGAAGTTTGAATTATACACTGATCATCAATCACTAAAATATTTATTCACCCAGAAGGATCTGAATATGAGGCAGCAGCGTTGGTTAGAATTTCTCGCGGCATATGATCCTGATATTTTATATACTCCGGGGAAAGCCAATGTTGTGCTGATGCGCTCAGCCGAAAGAATGTGATCATCGCCAGTATTATCATTACACCATCGTTGATTGATAAAATAGCTATTCTTCAGAAAGACGATAGTTTTATTAAGGAGATGATCAAAAGAATTCAAAGGGGCGAAGTCTCCAGTTTCCAAGTGGATAGCGCTGGAGTTTTGAGATTGAAAGGAAGGATTTGTGTTCCCGACAACCTTGAGCTCAAAAGAGAAGTATTGGACGAGTGTCACAAGTCCAAGCTGTGTATCCACCCAGGGGTTAGTAAAATGTATAATGACCTCAAGCGAACTTTCTGGTGGAAGGCAATGAAAAGAGATATCTCTATATATGTTAGTCGGTGCTCCACCTGTCAACAAGTCAAAAGTGATCAGCAGAAACTCGCTGGATTGTTGCAACCGTTGGAAAATCCAGGTGGGAGGTGGGAACAGATTTCTATGGATTTCATAGATGGTTTTCCCAGAACCAGGAAGGGAAATGACAGTATTTGGGTGATCGTAGATCGTCTCATGAAGACCGCCCATTTTATACCTGTCAGATCGAATAGAACTGCTCAGAGTCTGGCGCATATTTATTTTAGAGAAATTGTTAAACTTCATGGAGTTCCCATGAGTATCGTCAGCGATCGTGACCCGATTTTTGCTAGTAAATTCTGGGAAGCATTCCAAGCAGAATTGGGAACGAAACTGAACTTGAGCACCGCTTATCATCCTCAAATAGATCGCCAAACTGAGAGGGTGAATCGTATTCTAGAAGATTTATTGTGGGCTTGTGTTATTGATTTTGGCGGATCGTCGGAAGACCATTTGCATTTGGCTGAGTTCTCATGCAACAACAGTTACCAAGCGAGCCTGACATTGTCACCATTCGAAGCATTGTATGGTAGACCATGCCGATCTCCTTCTTGTTTGGTAGAACCTGGTGATAGACTCGTATTAGGACCCGATATGATTCGCGAAGCTGCGGACAAAGTCGATTTCATTAAGAAGAGATTACTAGCCGCTCAAAGTCGACAGAAGAGCTATGCAGATAAGAGAAGAAGAGATTTATCATTCGATGTTGGCGACTATGTGTATTTGAAGGTATCTCCGATGAGAGGAATAATCCGGTTCGGTAAAACAGGGAAATTGACACCTAAATTTATTGGTCCGTTTCCTATTCTAGAACGGATTGGAACTCTCGCTTGTAAGGTTCAATTGCCTGATTGATTGTCGGAAGTGCATGATGTATTTCACGTACCTCAACTTCGAAAGCATGTTCATGATCCATACTTGATCGTGGAAGAAGCAGTGCAATGGGATATAGAAATTACTCCAGAATTGGCTGTAAGAAGGGAGCCGATCAAGATTATTGGCAAAGAAACAAAAGAGCCGAGGAACAAGAAGGTTCACTTAGACAAAGTGCAATGGAGTGGAGATCCGCGAGACTGTACTTGGGAAACTGAGGAAAGCATTAAGAAAGCCTATCCTAAGTGCAGGGTGGATATCTCTAATTGACTCTGGTGCAAGGTACATTTACCATATTTTGCATTTCCATTTTGTTCTCTACTTTGTTGTTGTTTCTTTGCATGGATGTAAAATTTTTAATTATATAGTCTGATTATTTTAAAAAGAGTATATGAATTAATTGGTATATTTTGGAAAAGTTAATCAATAAATTGATTGTCGTTTGTGTTGTGTGGTTTGGAATTTGATTAATTAAATTATTAGAATGATAGTTAATTTAATCAATGAATGAATGGTAAATCTATGCAATTAAATCAAATATTGAACTAGTTTAGAAATAGATAGAAATATATACATGTACAACATATATGTTTGAACAGGTAAATAGATTAGCTGTTGAGTAAAGAATTTATTTGCGTGCCCGACAAATGGGTAAACCTTAATGAGTTGGATGCGCAATTTTATTATTATATCAACTCCTGTGAATGCCATTGGACGCGGAGTGTTGGTTGTTCTGTGTGTAATAATAAACGTCGCCATAGGATAGTAACAATTAATTTTGAACTACATTACATGGCATACTTCGTGAAGATGGCATACTTCATCATATACCACATAAGCATTTGGAGCTTATGTGACGAGGTTGAAGATTTACCATACGAGCGAGAGGCTTGTATGGCGATGACTATATTTTACAGGTTGAACTGATGACTGATATGAACTGTATAAAATGAAACAGTAAATTGCAAGATTAATAAAAACCCCACACGGGTCTGGAGATGACAATAAACACGTCTCTCTAGGCATTAAGGCACAAAAACCATTTATAGGGTGACGAGAATTTATTCTCTGGAGTTATGATCTATACACATTCCCCTGTGTACATCGGAATATATCACTATAAATATGTGCATGCTTATTAGGATTTAATGGGTACCTAATACGGCCCAATAAATTTCCAAACCCCTCCCCGTACAAAGGAGGTTATGGCGAAATTTTTCGAAAATTTAGGGTGTTAGCCAAATTTTTGAAGAATTGGAAAATTCTTAGAAACTGAAAAGTTGAAGAATGAAAGCCAGAATGAAAGTTTAGTTGGTTAATTAAACAACTTTTGACTTCGTTCCTTTTCGGGGATGAAAAGATTTTAAGTGGGGGAGATTGTAACAACCCGGATAATCAGAACTAGTTTAAAAATTTTTAATTTGGCTATTTTAGTGGATTTTAAATATTTGAAATAAATTATTTTAAATAATAACGATGAAAAGTATGTTTGAATCGATGTTTGAAAATAAATATAATTATTTTTAATTATAAACAAGGCCTGAAATGGCGCAGCAGTCTGAAAATTTGAATTCAAACTTTGACTGACTATACTGGGTGCAAAATAAAACGGATTTTAATAAAACCAAAAATATTTAAATCTGTTTAAGAATATCTTTCTAACGAATATGAAAAATCGAAGTTTCATAGCGGGAATCAAAAGTTATGGCCAAATGAATTTTCAAAAAGGTCGCTATATAATTTATATAGCCCTTGAAAATAGACATTTTGCAAACGACCTCAGAATTCGACGAAACCACTTTTGTTGGATCCGGGATGTCAAATTATTGCTAGATTTCAAATTCCATAAATTTTGAAGTTAATATGTGAGCATGGCGAAGGAAAATGTGTTTGGTTGATTTTAGTTAAATTGGATTGACCAGAAAATGACTTTTTTTTCAAACGGTCTCAGAATTCGACGAAACTAGTATTGTTGGGACCGTAACGTCAAAACATAGCTAGATTTATTTTTCTGGAATTTTTGGGATCATTTTGTGGCCCCGGCAAATTGAAATGTATGTTCAAATCAAATATTGAATGTTTTATATTTTAATTTGAAGATAAACTGACTGTAACAGTCGAATGGGCCTACGAAACATATCCCATTGTATTTGGGATGGGGGTATTTAGCTAGGGACGACAGTCGTTGGGTTTGAGAAGGAGTTCGTTTATGAAAACCCTATTTTTCGAATTAATATAAGTATCGGCCAATAGAATAATTTCCTTCATAAAATTAAAAAATTAAAAATTAAAAAACGCAAAAAAAAAACCCTCCTGGTCCAGATCGAACGGCGGCTCCCCCTTCCAACCTTCTCTCCTCCTTATCTCCTCCCATGCTCCATGAAACCCATCGACCCAGTTAGGGGTTTTGAAGATCTTGTTCCCCCCTCCACATCCATACCTGATTTGCCCCTCCTCATCGCATATTCAGCGAGATCCGCTGCCTCGAAGTTGGTCCGCCTCAACCCAAATTGCACCTCCGATCCTCCATCGCAGTGGGCCCCACCACCATCGACAGGAGCGCGATTCGAAGCTCGACGACGTGGTATGGTCTGATCGAGCTGCAACTTCGCGGATTGGAGTAAAAATATAAACCTAGTTTTGAGCGAACGTAAAAGGTATACGGCTGTTTTATTTTAAATGGTTTTAACAATATAAAGCGTTGCAAAGTACGATTAACTTATAAAAATCGTATCTTTTTGCTATGTGGTCGAAATTCAGTGAAACAAGAGACACCAGGACCGTGAGGACGTCTTCTACATTCTAGAAGAGACCGGATATTTTTCTGAGCCTTCTACAATTTTTGGAGGAGTGGAACCCAATGTGAGATTTATAATTTATAAACTATATGGAAATGACGACGTATAAATTATATAGTCGATGTATGAGTTATATAAGCGTTGTACACCTCATGTATAAGCGGTGTATAAGTTGTATGTTCAATGTATAAGTTATATATGCGTTGTAAAAACTATATATGCGTTGAAATGACATTGAAATAAATTGAAATGAAATCGAAATTTATTTGTGTACGTATATATATATATATATATACACACTCCCCTCGTCCACATACCATGGACGATATATATTGGTTGTGATATTGTTTGGATTATTGGTTAATGTGAAATTTGGTGAATATCATAAATGGTTGATTGGAAATGATTGATTGTGGTTGAAATCCCAAAAGGATTAGTATATGGGAAAATTCGTCTGCGTACGAACTAGATTTTGAAATCCCCATTGTCAAAAGCTGCGAGGCTTTAAGGTAGAGTGAGGAGCCGTACTCGGGACGGTGCCGGTTTTAACTACCCTGCCGTTATGCTGACGAAATTTTCAATAATATTCATGTGTTAGAATTATTTTCATGTGTTGAAACCATATTCATGTGTTGAAACTATATTCATGTGTTGAATAAAAATTCATGTGTTGAATAAAATTCATGTGTTGAATGACATTCATGTATTGAATAAATTCTTTGAAAGATAAAAATAACAATTATATCATATATATAGACTATATAAAATATTAGTGTTTTAAATAAATTGTTTTACATAAACTATATAAAATAATCGTGTTTTGAAATAAATTGTTTTATAATAAAAATCACATTTTTATTATATGTATGAATTGTTAAAAATAGTGATGTGTTGAAATAAATATCTATTGGATAAAAATATCGTTTTTATTAAATATATGAAATGAATATGGTTTTGAAATCGAAGAATGGATTATATATATATATATATATAATTAAAATGAATCGAATAACGAAGCTGCAGTTCGTATTTTGAAACCGTGATTTCAAACGATTATTGCGGGAGATCCGACCATCGGATTTTCCCGAAACCGAAATCGTTGGGTTCGCTTTGGAAATATCTTTCCAACGACACCAACTTTGTAAAGATCCAACGGTTGGATTGTTTGGAATGTTTAATTCAAATCTGAATGAAAACAGCGCCAGAATCGATTATATTTATATATATAAATATAATTAAAATAAATCGAATAACGACGCTGTAGTTCGTATTTTGAAATTGTAACTTCAAACGATTGTACCGGGAGATCCGACCGTCGGATTTTCCCAAAACTGGAACCGTTGGATTCGTTTTGAAAAGATCTTTCCAATGATATGGAATTTATAAAGATCCAATGGTTGGATTTTCAGATATGTGTAAATCAAATCTGAAGAAAAACTGCTCCATGGTCGCGTTATGGCCTGAAGCGTCGTTTGGATGAATTGGCTATTTTTAAATGAATAAAAATAGCGATAAATCGTTATAAAATATTATAAATGATATGGAATAGAAATAAACCAAATTTACCCGGTTTATTGGATATTTTATGGTTGAATGTGTTTGGCGTGAAAATTACATTAAAAGAACAGAATTATTGATGTCGAATAATTTAACCATTGAAATTAATTGATTTAAAATTCTAAATATACGTGAATTATTTGAAAAGGCCGAGTTGATTCTCATTTCAAATAATTGATCGACGTTTAAAAGTCGAAGATATGAAAACGGTGCAAGATCGATGATCTTCACGTCGAATGGAAGGGTGCTACTGATGCTCATGATAGGAGTAGCTACCTTGAAGGGGCTGAAGTGGTAGCCGTCCGGTCGTACTTGTTGATTGTATGGGTATGCGAGGTATAAGGTGCCTCCGGTTTTGTTCAGACCCATAACAGACTTGTAAATGGACGTGTGTCTGACGTTGTATATTGACAACGTGGCATGCAGAGATGCTGTGATCAAAGCTTTTGTTGAAAAGAAGAGCTTTTTGGTGGATGATCAAAGCATGACTTTGAATCGCTAGCTTTGTGTTTATCGTTGACTCGCAAGCCTCACACCCCAGTATGAGCCAGAAACGGGAGAGGACTTCAGGGAGGACATGCGATTCCTTCTAGCTAGGAGTGGTGTCGGTGTTTTTACATGGCCTGACATTTTACTTATGTGGATGATGGATTGCGAGGCGCCTCGGTTAGTTCGGTCTCTTCGGAGCCGATGGTTTGGTCGGATATGACCAGTTTACGCCCCATAGGGCGGGGAAACGCAGTGTTCAGGCATTTTAATCCACATCGAGTGGACCGACCCTGACGATCCAAGGGCCCACCTGTTTCTGGGTCCTGAGACATGGGCTAGATTGTCTCGAAGTGGTAAGGACGATCCCTTGCCTTGGTTCATGACGGAAATCCAATTTCCAAATACGACATCGTGCGGTTTTGATGGTATACCTACATATGGCGACGTAGTGATATCGGGCATTAATGTCGTCTATGATTGATACTTATGATTGAAATTGTTTTTGAAACATATAAACACTAGTAATAACATCAAATGCTTTTGTTTTATTCGTATCAAGCATATTTTGGCCATTATAAGGTAAAACTCTATCCTTCGGTTTGTGTTGCATTGTGTGATGGGAACTGAGTCTTATAATGGCTTCATTTTTTTTAAAAAGCATTGCGATGTTTAAAAGATTTACTTGTTTTAAAGCACTGGCAATCCAATGGAGTAAACCCGTTCCGTGTTAGCGGCATGGTCCTGTGATTGGCCAAATTTTAAAATAAGTTAAAATAGATTTCTCATGCCAATCCCATGACTGACTCGTAGTTTGTTTCACTTGCTAACTCGGGTGCCCCTTTTTCTATACGGGCAGCCTTGTATTCAGGTTTTAGCAGGCTCTTTCTAGATAGCTGGAGCTGAAGATGGATTCTATCATTTATCTCTTTTTATGCTATTCAGCTCCCATTGTACTATTATGTTTTGTTTTCCGTTGTAGACATTTTATGTAAAGCTGAACTGTATTTGTACTAAGTATGATCCTGTATACTGTGTAACTCTGATGATCATGTTTATCCAGTGTATTCTGTTGTACATTATCAGGTGTATTTATTTATTTCTGTTTTGTTGTTATCTTTTTATGTGTTATATTCCGAAGATTACCCTTGCCACCGTGGAACGGGGTTTGGGGGTAGTCACACTTTCATTCGGGACTATGAAAGAGCTCAAACTAAGGAATGTGTACCCCCATCAGTGAAAACCAAATTGGCAACATAGGAATTGCAGTAAAATAAAGAAATAATGCAAGAGATATTAATGTTGACAAGAGATTTTCAAATGGTCAAATCCCATAACAAATCAGGAAAGGAGGAAATCAACTCAAATGTTTCTTTTGGAAAACATCAATTACACAAGGATGTTTTTTTGTATACACATAAGCAAATGCCAAAAGAATTTTTTTGGAAGAAATGAATTTTATTTTTCAAATGTTTTCTGGAAAATATCTTTAATTGGGAAGCAATAATTTTACAATCCAAATTTTCCAGTAACATATTTTTGGCAACTAGCTAAATATGTCCAGAAATCATAGATCATTGTTTGGCAGATTCATCATTTTTTTGGCAAGAATTTAATCAATGTTTTCTTGCCAAAATAAATCAAAATTTCTTTCCTGAGAATCCATCAGACAAGAGACCAGAGGAGAACAATTATATTACCAAGATTTTTTTAATTACTGAAGTGTTTATGGCATGTTTATGTCAGCGTGAATCAAACTTGGTAACCAGATTTCTCGGCAATATTTATTATGCATGAATTTTTCAAGAGGCCACAAATACTCTACTATTTTAACATATTTCCAGATTTCACTCCAACAATTTTGGCATGGAAACTTTAAATTTTTTCCAGTACCAAATCAAGGAATTGCGCAAGTTATTCAAGTCATGGAACAAGGGGATTCTCGGCAAAACAATTCAAAGCAATAAATCAAAGTACATGCGCAATCAGATGAGTCATATAAAGAAATCAGATACGATTTAGGATTTTTTTAATACTATAAAATTGCACACATTCATCATAGGCATGCATCGAAATTGAAGCAGAAAAATTAAGCAACAAACTTAAAGAGAAACAAGGAAAATCAATTTGAATTACTTACTTTATTGTTCAATCGTAGGTTCTCCAAATTCGAACAATAGACGAGCATAGAGAATCAATGCATCAAAGACTAATTCAAGAGCAATCGATTGAAGTCGAATTTTGGAGCAAGGAGAAAACCCTAAATTGTTTTGTGTCGGCTGACATTGAAGAGTTCAGAGAGAAGCCCCTATTTTAAATGTCAAAGAAAAATTGTTGTCGGTCTTGTTTTAACATAGAAAAGGGGAGGGTTTTTATTTTAATTTGTTTGTATTTTTCTTTTGTAATTTTCAATCCAGGGTTTACTAGTTTTCCTGTAAAAATTACGGGTTACTAGCTACAGTTTTGTAGCTAGAAGAAAACATGGTTTTGAGGACAAAAATCAGTATAGGGTTTCGAGCATAGGATTAGAACAACAGCAGGTTGTGCAAGTGGAAAAAATTGTATAGGCGGCTAGCGAGGGGTTCGCGATTTTATAGATTTTTGTATGCGGGAGTCTATTAAATATCTAGTAGAAACCTTGGGAAATGCAACAGTAGGCAGGGTTTACCAAAGCCGGTAAAATCTTTGTGTCATTTACTTTCCACACTTATTTACTCCTCTGTTATCTATATTGTGATTATTGTTCTGTGTTACGATTTGTTTTATATTCTCGATAAAATTAAATAAACCCTATCCATCCCCCCATCTAGGGTTAATCTAGATCCAGCAAGTGGTACCAGGGCAGGTCTCTAATTAACTCTAGAGTCATGAGTTTAATGAATAATGCTTTTTCTAAGGGTCAATCCATTGTTAGGCCTCCTATGTTCAATTGTAGTGATTATGCTTACTGGAAAGCTAGGATGAAAATTTATTTAGTATATTTTGATTACGATGTTTGAGATATTATTGAAACAGGATATGAAACTCCAATTGTAATTATTATTGATGCTGAATTTTCTAAACCAGAGGATAAGTGGGACGCTAATGATAAGAAGTTATACTCTATTAATGCTAAAGATATGAATGCTTTAATTTGTGCTCTTGAAAAAACTGAATTTAACAGAATTTCTCATTGTAATACAGCACAGGAAACCTGGCATACTCTGGAGGTCACTCACGAAGGAACGTCCCAAGTGAAGGAATCTTGTCTTGCCTTATTCAGCAATGAATATGAAAGCTTCACCATGCAAAAAGAAGAGAGTATAAAGGATATTTATGTTCGTTTTTCTATGCTGGTTTACAATGCTGGAGCTCTTGGAAAAGTAAATACCGAAGTAGAACTTATGAGGAAAATTTTATGAGTTCTGCCAATGAATTTTGAAGGTTAAGTCATAGCAATCCAAGAATCAAAGGATTTGAGCAAGCTGAGCATGGAAGAGCTAACTGGAAAACTAATGACTTATGAAATGGAGCTGAAGGCACAAGAAGATCACAACAACTCAGAACTAAAGAAGAAGTCAATTTCTTTGTCCAATACCATAGACAACGTTGACGAAGACACCATCAAGCAGCTTGCTATGGCTATTAGAAAGCTCACAAAACGTAGCAAATTTAAATCACGAAGGAATAATCCAAAAGCCACCAAATCAAGCAGCTCTGAAGAATCAGAAGAGGAACCAACCTACTTCAAATCAAGAAGCCTGGGCATATAAAAAAAACCGTCCACTGCTTCAGAATTATAAAGGAAACAAAAAGAAGAAGAAAGCTTTTGCAATAACATGGGATGATGAGGAAGGGGAAGAAGTCTTTGACAGCAGTGAGGAAGAGGTTGCATTTCTATGCTTTATGGCATAATCAAATTCAAAAGATACGGAGAAGAATCCAAAGAGGCAAAACAAATTTGGGTCCTTAAAGGCACTTTGGTGAAATCTAATGGTTTGTTGTACAAGCAAGTCTGGGTACCAAAACGTATGAATGAAACTGTGAGTGGTTCTACAATTTTTTTTTATACCACTCGATTCTCTAAACTGTTAGGCACCGTAGGAGGTTGAGGATCTGCTTTGCTAAAAGAGGTATATATTCAAACTACTTTACAACTTTGTATTATTCAGATTTCCTTAGCCAAGTATGTTGTGTTAGAGATTCATTTGCTCACCTTGAATGTAACATCCCTAAGTCCCATATCGTGGAAGCCTGTGTGAAGTGGCTACTTATATAGTAGAGCCCATCTCTTACTAACGCCGAGGCCTTTTGAGAAACAAAACCCCACACCTATACGGTGGCTAAGTTGGGGACAATATCTTGCGTGAACGGAGGTGCGGGTTGTTACAGTGGTATCAGAGCTGGTTAGAGAATGTGATAGGGGGTTCTCGCTTGGCTGTTTGGTGGCGAGCAGGAGATTCTTACCCCTACACATCCCAATGGGAAGATTGGGTTGGTTGTTACAGTCGAGAGGCTGGCCGTAAAATCAGTTCTGAGGTATCATTGTAGGTCACGGTGGGAGGTTAGCCCACTGCCTGATGGTTGCAAAGCCTAGGGCCGTTACATTGAATTCCGATATGATCTCTAAACTCATATCTATTAATATATTTTCTCTTGCATATTCCTCCTACCCCTTCTGTTCTCTTTGGCTGTTTCTGATTTGATTTGACACTGGCATATTATTTTTCCTTTTATTTTTGAGTTTCTTATCTTCAAATTGAAGAATTCATGGTTTTATAGAAATTCACTTCATTTGAATAGAACTCTCATGTTTTAATCATTTCCAGATCTTGAATTCAAAATTGTAAATTTCTACAATTTTTTTGAAGTTTAATTCTTTTCTTATTTTTGAATTCCTAACAGTGCTGAAGTATTCTAGTTATATCTTGAACAATGTTAATTTGAATTCTTAACTTTTGAAGATCTGAAAATTTAATGAAACTACACACGTCCCTGTTGTTTTTGAGTTTCTTCTAACTCATTTTGGAAAGACTTGAAAATTTATACCCATTACAACACACTAATATTTTCCAGCTGTGATAATTTCATTGGTTTTTGGATTGGCTTGATTATTTCTAAATTGAATTTTTTTGACTTGAGTCATTGTGATACATCTTGAAATTGATCTTTATTCATGATCATCTTGGTTGAACATTTGTTTGTTTGAAATCATATGAAATTTTTGATATTTTGAATCTCACACACTTCTTAGATTTGAAATTAATAATCTTGTGTGATTGATTCTCTATATCTCAAATTTACATTTATTCAAGTGATTTCAAATAAACCGTTTTGTTTTTGGATCATGAATATCTCTCAAACCTGATGTAAATATTCAGAAAATTTCTCCTATTCTTATTAGAAATAATTGTGAAAAATCATTGAGAAACTGGTAGTGAAACCTACCGTTATTTCATGATCATTTGGCTTGAATAGTTGTTTGTTTGAACTCACTTGAAATTATTAATTCGTGAATCTCACACACATCTTGGACTTGAAAATTATAATCTAGTGTAATCAATTCATTGAATCTTGAGAATTTCATATTCCTTCAAATGTTTTAAAATTGCTATATTTTTAATCTTGGGTCATAAATCATCTTCTGTGACTGTCAGAAATATTTATAAAAAACTCATTTGACAATTCTGCTTTGATATTGTTTGTTCAGCTCTGACAAAAGAAATTGATCTGTAAATAATGACTGCTTGTCTTTGGTAAAAATAATTGCTGCTCTGAGAAAATGGTATGTTTTGGATTATGATTTGTCTTCTTGAACTTGTTGTAAAGTCTTTGAAAACTTTCTTGTGAACTTTTTCTGTATTTTGGTTTGATGCTCTAATAAATGGAACTAAATTATTAAATTGTTGCTTGGGCTTTGTAATTGGATACTGTCAGAGATACCTTTGTTAGCCATCAGTGGTATCAGTCTTAAATGCTTTGAAAATTTTCTCTTTCATCTGTTTTGATTCTTTATGTTGGTCTTCCTCTTGTATAGGTCTTTTTAAATTCCTCTTGACTTGTATAAATCTTTCTAGTTCCCC
Organism: Allium sativum; assembly: GCA_030737875.1. Classification (NCBI taxonomy): domain Eukaryota; kingdom Viridiplantae; phylum Streptophyta; class Magnoliopsida; order Asparagales; family Amaryllidaceae; genus Allium; species Allium sativum. Next base: position 100,189,990 of record CM060911.1, on the reverse strand, counting down.
CTTATAATTGATTTTTCAATTTTAAAATCATTTATTGATTATTTATTCAGAAATCGAAATCAATAACCAAAGTTGAACTGCATTTAGAACTCATCAAAATTATTATTAGATAATTGAGATTGTGGTGAGTTGTGACTATAGTATATTTCACAACGAGAGGAAATTTTATTTAAAATTTCATGATGATTCAACAATTTTTATAATATCTTTGAATTGGTTATTACTTCACGAACATCTCCTTATCTACCATTATTCTGCCATCCATAATAATTTTATATTAATGTGAATTAAAATTGTCTTGAATAAACCATGGAATTATGTAATAACCCGCAAATTCTGAGCCAGTTTAAAATTTTTATTCTGGCAATCTTAGCGAATTCTGAATATTTAAAATGAATTATTTTAAATAATATCGACGAAAATTTATTTTGAATATAATAGAACGTATATATTTATACGCGTCGTCGTTAGAATATAAATATTTATTTATATTTATAAATAGAATTGAAAATGGCGCGGTAGTTCGATAATTCGATTTCAAACTTCAATTGAACATACCAGGTGCAAAACAATCCGGATTTTAGTGAAACCAAAAACATTAGGATCTAATTTAGAATATCTTTCCAACGAATCCGACAAATCGAAATTTCATAGCGGGAATCAATAGATATGTCCAGTTGAAAATTCTGAATAGTCGCTATGGAATTCAGACCCTTAAAAATGGGAATTTTGCAAATGACCTCGGATTTCGATGAAACCACTTTTGTTGGGTCCGTGATGTCAAGTTATTGCTAGATTCCAAATTTCATAATTTTTCGAATCAATATGTGAGCGTGGCAAAGGAAAACGTGTTTGACCAGTTTTAGTTGATTTTAATCGACTGGAAAACGGCCATTTTTGTAACGGTCTCTGAATTCGACGAAACTAGTTTTGTTAGGACCGTATCGTCAATACGAAGCTAGAAAATATTTTTCGAGAATTTTTAGAGTTAGTATGTGACCCCGGTAATTTGAAATGTATGTTTGAAATTCAATATAGTGATTTAAATGTAAATTTAATGGAAACTGATTGTAACAGCCGAATCAGCCTACGATACATATCCCATTGTGTTCGGAATGGGGGTAATACGCTATGGACGACAGGCGGTGGGCCTCGTTTCGAGGTCGTATGTAAAAGTCAACTTTTTGAATTAAATAAAATAATAAAAAAAAAAATTAAAAACCCCCTTTTCTCTCCTTAACCGTTCAGGCCCCCCCCCCCACCCCCCGATTCATTCATTCACGAAATAAAAAAAAAGGAGAAAAAGGGGTGGAGGAGCCGTCGCTCCTCCGATGGTGCCGCCGCCGCCTCTGGCTAGCCCCCCCAGGCCGCCGCATCCCTCCTGCCTCACTCCACCTCGTCCTCCTCTTCCCCTTACCTCGCACCCCCTCCCGTCGGTCGGACGCGACACCCCCCTCCCCTTAATCCTCCACCGCAACCCCCTCTCAACCCCCAAACCCCCCCTCGTCAGTTCGAACCCCCCTGCTCCGCCCCACGTCAGCATCGCGATGGCCACCACCACCTGACCCCGACTCCGGCGCAGCAGCGAAGACCCCCCCCCCCTTGCGCAGTCGAACACTGTAAGTATTTTTATTTAGTTAAATCTATGATTTTTATTTAGTTCAAGCTATGATTTTTAAGGCTTTAGAAAAGTATACGATTTTCATATATATATCATATAGTTTTTTTTAAAGGTTTGATTTTTTTTAATTTAAACAAAGGTTAGATTTTTGTTCGTGTGAAGTAGCAGATAAAAATATGATTTTTATATTTTTAAAGTATTAAAAATATGATTTTTATATTTTTAAAGTATTAAAAATATAATCTTTAGTATATGGAAGATGTAAAAATATGATTTTTGTTTATTTAGAGAAGTAAAAATATAATTTTTTTACATGAGAGGAATATTAGAAATATCATCTTTATATAGGTAGCAAAATAAAAATGTGATTTTTAATAATTATATTTTTGAAAAGGCGAAATCTATATTTTTGAAAAAGCAAAATCTTTATTTTAGAAAAGGCTAAATCTTTATTTGAAGAATGGCGTGATAAAAGTATAATCTTTACTATATGAACATAGATGTGAAAATAGAATTTTTATCTATATAGTAGCGGTGTGAAAATGAGATTTTTTATCCATATAGCGAGGTAGTAAAAATTCGATTTTTATATATTGAATAGCATAGTAAAAATTCGATTTTTATATATTGAATAGCGAAGTAAAAATTCTATTTTTACATATGTAGAGAATACGGGCAACGAAAGCGACAAAAATGCGAGAACGATGAAGATTTCTATCAGCGAAGAGTTGTGGTATTGGATAGCTATCGGTGAGAACTTCTCACTCTTCAATTTCTTTCTCTAGTTATATATATATACTAGGATGTAGACGGTGCTTAGCAGCACCCGACACCCGTCATCCACAGACCATGGATGACTTGTTTGTTAAATTGTTTGGTTGTGTAGTTGGTTAGTCTAATTGGTTTGAATTGAATTGTTTGGTGAAATTGAATGGATTTGATTGATGTGTGAATGGCGTGGGCCTTCACTAGACCGGGGATAAGGCTAGGCCTCGTCCCGTTTCTAGTATCGTGCCGTTATGCCGCCAAAATTTTCTAAAATATGTTAGAGAAATAAAAATATCATTTTATTGAATAATTGAACTGAATAGAAATTCATGTGTTGAAATAAAACATTTTTATCGTTAAAAGTATAATTTTTAACGTGAATGTGAATAAATAAATATTTATAAACGAATCGGCCGATTTGTTTATATACACTGATTTGACTGATATTGATTGGGTCGATAAATTTTATACGTCGCCCAACTGCACAACTAAAATCTGTGTTTGATTGTTTGAAACCCCATACGGGTGTTGGGATGAAATTTGAAGTTCACTCATCCTGATTGATTAAATATGTCGATCGATTGATTGACAGGCTGTTATAAGCGTTAGATATCTATATTTGATGCTTATACAGTGTAGTGCACTTTGGTTGATGGTTGATTATTTTTCAATGCTATTATATATGTGTGATGTATGAAAACCCATATAATTAACAATATATGGTGATTGATTGTGCCTCATTCCAATTGGGAAAATAATGAAAATTATAAAGGAAAATTCATGGGTTGAATACATTCATGTGTTGAGTGAAATATTTTAATAATAAAATTCACGTCTTTATCATATTTAAAATTAGAACTATTTTACGATGGAGTCTAATTAAAATCAAACGATAGATACCATAGTGTTATAAAATATTTTACATAACAAAAATAGTGATGTGTTGACAGTACTCATGTGTTGAGATTAGTCGTGTGTTGAAAGAAATATAAATTCATGTGTTGAATAGAATAAATATTCATTTGTTGAATAGAATAACGAAGTGATTGAAATATATAAAGCCGTGTTGATTAGTTTTGCGCCATTTTGACGTGAACGATATTTATATCGATTTTATTCAAATTGAAATGAATATTATAGTGAATTGAATTGAAAAGAAAACGAATTTGAATTGAATATAAAATGAATTCGAATTGAATTGAAATCAAATCGATTTGAAATTGAAGATGAAGTTGAATTTGTTTTTGAAACGAATTTAGAACGATTTATAAAATGCGTTTTAAAAGGAAATCGACGAAATATATAATATATATATATATATATATTATATATATAATGGCCCAAATAGAACGCACCGCGCCGCGGCAGTTCGTGAATTTCGACCATTGACTTCGAATTGACGTTGCGGGAGATCCGACCGTCGGATTCTCCTAAAACCGGAACCGTTGGGTTCGTATCGAAAAGAGCTTTCCGATGAATATTAGAAATTTGAAATCTAACGGTTGGATTTGGAATTATGTCCAAATTAAATTTGGAAAAGGTCGCTGTAAGTGTAGTTCGATGGCCGTTGATGGAAATCGATTGTACGGGCCTTGATAAAATTATTAAAAATATTCATAATTTGTGTAAAATCATAAGAAATGATTTGGGAAATATTAGGTTGAAGAATTCCACATTTGAAAGGATAAAAATAGATTTTGTCGAAATGAACTAGTTTTGAACTAGAATTAAAATCAATTTATTTTTGAAATAAATAAATTGAATTTGAAAGTGATTTTAAAAATAATCAGTATTCCCAATACGTGAATTGGATTGGAGTTGAATCGAAATCATCTTCGGAATATTTCGATGTTGGGCTTCGTGACTATACAAATATTGTTATGGGGATTTGAAAGATATATTTTATATCGTTATTTCCAATACGATATTTGTTGGTTTCAGGATTTGATATTGAATATAAGCCGATATATTTTCTATTCAGAGCCTTGTATTTAATATCAAATATGATTTGGGTTTATCGTGAATCGTGTTTTAGATGACATTGTTTCTTTAACCCAGTTAAAGGTAAGATATCGATTTTTGGGAAGATTAAAACTAAGTAGAGTTTTAATGAATCTTTAATTATATTGAAATGTGAATTGATAATTTAAATTATCAAATCTGAAAGGTGATCGAGAATGGAGTACCACCAGTTTTGCTCCAAAGCGATAGTTAAATCGTTAATTAGATTTGAACGTGAAATGGTAATTGATTTTACTGATAACACCATGGTGTTAGATATGGAGTATTACCAGTTTTGCTCCATGGGATGAATAGGTTGGGATTGGGAAATAAAATAAATAATTACTTCAGTGTGGTTCGCTAATCCCGACTAGTTAGAAATGATATCCAAAGGAGGATTAAAGAATAAATTTAGAAGAATTTATCTTTGATAAAATTAATGGGAACCTTTCCCTAAGATTGTGATTTTGTGAATAAAAGAATATTCTAAATTGGAATGAGGCGTTCATTGTGTTTGTGTAACATTTGTTTATTATATACGTGGGTTATTCAGAAAGGCCGGGTTATACCCATTCTGAATAACCGATTCGACGAGATGTCGAAGATGAAGACGGTGGTTAAAGACCGGAAGTCTTCACATCGTTTGGGTGATTACTGATGATCTTGATTGGGCTGTACACCCAAGATGAGGGAAACAGTTGGTGATCGTCCAGACGTACTTGGAGATCGATGGATATGCGAGGAAAGTGCCTCCGGTTTCGTTCAGACCCAGAACGAACTTGTAAATGGATTGTGTGTCTGACATTGGATTTTGTTCTGTGTTGATTGATCTTTATTAAATATACATCTGTTTGGCGGCAGAGAATTTATTCTCTTGCTTAACGCCCTTCTCTGAGACGTACGAGCTCAGAGGTTGTATATCGATGGACATCAGTCGCATGGAGTGAATTGCCAATGTGGCATGCGTAAGTGGCAATTGATCAAGGCTTCTGTTGAAAAGCAAAGTCTTGTGGTTGATGATCAAAGCACGGCCTGTGTGGCGTAGCTTTGTGTATAACGTGAATTCGCGAGCCTCACACCTCGGTATGAGTCAAAAACGGGAGACGGACCGCTGGGAGAGCACGACGTTTCTTTCTATCTAGGGTGGTGTCAGTGACCTACCAGCCCTGACATTTATATACTTTTCACCTGTGTGGTTGTTGGATACGAGGCGCCTCGGATATAGGTCTGTAAGGACCGGGAAACGTGTGTTCAGGAATTGCCAATCCTCAAAAGTAAGAGAGGACCGGCCCAGCCGATTCCAAGGATCAAAGTGGGGTCCTGAGGCATTTGCTAGAGTGTCTCGAATCGGAGAGGAGCTTGCCCCTTGCCTCGACTCATGACGGAAATCCAGTTTCCAATACGTGATAATTCGGTTTTATTTGTAGAACCTAGTATGGCAACATAGTGGTATGGGTCATTAATGCCGCCTATGATTGATATTTATGATTGAAATTGTTTTGACACTATACACATATAATAGTATCAAATAATGTGTTTTAAACGTATCAAGCATGCTTTGGCTGTTATAAGGTAAAAACCCTATCCTCCGGCTTGCGTTGCATTGTGTGATGGAACCTGGGTCTTATAACAGCTTCATTTTTCTTTATTTAGCATTGCGCTGTTTGTTCTATGCACTGGTATTCTTGGGAGGAAACCCGTTCCGTGTTATACGGTGTGGTCCCTTGATTTACCGAACTTTAAAATAAAGAATTATAACTGTTTTAGTTCTCACACCAGTCACATGACTGACCTGGAGTTTATTGTTTTAACATAACTCTGGGTGCCCTTATTTTCCACACGGGCAGCTAGTAGTTTTGGTTTTGCAGATTTATATTCACAGGGTCCTGATTTACAGCTGGAACGATATCCGGAAAGCTCTGTATCCTTGTATCACTTTCAGTTGTGTTTTGTATATTTTTCCGCTGCTATGTAATTTATTGTAATCTCTAATATTTATCGAATGTAATTTATTCATTTATACTCTGTATATTTGTATCTGATGGAATTGTTGTAATAGCAATGAAATGTTCTTCCGTCTGCGTCCTTTTGTGTGTTGTTCTCAAAGTATCCGTGCTTTCCTTCACGGGGAAGTTACGGGTTCTTACAGTTTGGTATCAGAGCTTTGGTTTACAGAGCTCGAGAACAAGACACATTAGAACCATACGAAAGAATTCATCAGATATTGGATTAGTAATATCCAATTAGAATGACTCGTTAGAGATAGGATCAGTAGTATCCTAGAACGAGTGTGAAGAGTATATTTTTCAAATGAAAACAATTTTGTTTTGAAAATTTAAACCATTTTATACGTATTTGATTATTTATTTATTTTGCATATGGACAATCCGCTATATAAAGATTTTGCATATACGCGTCATGAACGTATATTCGAAGTTTTAATATACTGGATAAATATAGAATCATGTTATAGTTGCCCGAAGATGATTCTGATGATTGTAGCTACATCATCAGAATTTATATCCGTGTTTCGAAGGTGTGATTTCTATATATTTCCATTAGACTGGTGTGAGAACCAAGACTAATATAGTTAGAACACATTGTTGTGAATTGGCATCAAAAACATGATTTTTGTATATGTATTGAAATTATAAATTTGAAACTCTAATTCACTAATTGATTGATGTTTGTGTTGTTTGTTCATTTGTTTGATAATTTTGAACCATTATGCCTAATAGATCGAATTTTGAATTATATTGAAAATTGGTCGCATTTGTTTGCATATACATATACTTACCTTGAACAGGTCATAGCAAGGAGGCTAGAGCCAGAGAATAAAATTTGTTTGCCCGACAAATAGGTACATGTTTACTACATAATTTACTGTTTTGTTTGGGTGATGATGATTTTATGAGCCTATTGGCTAGCCGCTTGGCTTTTTCTTTTTCTTTTTGAGATCTGAAGGCCTATATGGAAATTTCGGGATTTTCCCGTGGCTCCCGGTGCAGGGGAGGTTATGGCGAAATTTTTCGAAAATTTAGGGTGTTAGCCAAATTTTTGAAAATTTGAAAATTCTCAGAAACTGAAAAGTTGGAGAATGCAACCCAGATCGAACGTAGAGTTAATTAATCAAACCACTTTCGACTTTGTTCCTTTTCGGGGACGAAAAGTTTTAAGTGGGGGAGATTGTAATAACCCGCAAATTCTGAGCCAGTTTAAATTTTTTATTTTGGCAATCTTAGCGAATTCTGAATATTTAAAATGAATTATTTTAAATAATATCGACGAAAATTTATTTTGAATATAATAGAACGTATATATTTATACGCGTCGTCGTTAGAATATAAATATTTATTTATATTTATAAATAGAATTGAAAATGGCGCGGTAGTTCGATAATTCGATTTCAAACTTCAATTGAACATACCGGGTGCAAAACAATCCGGATTTTAGTGAAACCAAAAACATTAGGATCTAATTTAGAATATCTTTCCAACGAATCTGACAAATCGAAATTTCATAGCGGGAATCAAAAGATATGTCCAGTTGAAAATTCTGAATAGTCGCTATGGAATTCAGGCCCTTAAAAATGGGAATTTTTCAAATGACCTCGGATTTCGACGAAACCACTTTTGTTGGGTCCGTGATGTCAAGTTATTGCTAGATTCCAAATTTCATAATTTTTCGAATCAATATGTGAGCGTGGCAAAGGAAAACGTGTTTGACCAGTTTCAGTTGATTTTAATCGACTGGAAAATGGCCATTTTTCTAACGGTCTCAGAATTCGACGAAACTAGTTTTGTTAGGACCGTATCGTCAATATGAAGCTAGAAAATATTTTTCGAGAATTTTTAGAGTTAGTATGTGACCTCGGTAATTTGAAATGTACGTTTGAAATTCAATATAGTGATTTAAATGTAAATTTAATGGAAATTGATTGTAACAGCCGAATCAGCCTACGATACATATCCCATTGTGTTCGGAATGGGGGTAATACGCTATGAACGACAGGCGGTGGGCCTCGTTTCGTGGTCGTATGTAAAAGTCAACTTTTTGAATTAAATAAAATAATAAAATAAAAAAAATAAAAAACCCCCTTTTCTCTCCTTAACCGTTCAGCCCCCCCCCCCCCGATTCATTCATTCACGAAATAAAAAAAAGGAGAAAAAGGGGCGGAGGAGCCGTCGCTCCTCCGATGGTGCCGCCGCCGCCTCTGGCTAGCCCCCCTAGGCCACCGCAACCCTCCTGCCTCACTCCACCTCGTCCTCCTCTTCCCCTTACCTCGCACCCCCTCCCGTCGGTCGGACGCGACACCCCCCCTTAATCCTCCACCGCAACCCCCTCTCAACCCCCAAACCCCCCCTCGTCAGTTCGAACCCCCTGCTCCGCCCCACGTCAGCCTCGCGATGGCCACCACCACCTGACCCCGACTCCGGCGCAGCAGCGAAGACCCCCCCCCCCCATTGCGCAGTCGAACACTGTAATTATTTTTATTTAGTTAAATATATGATCTTAATTTAGTTCAAGCTATGATTTTTAAGGCTTTAGAAAAGTATACGATTTTCATATATATATCATATAGTTTTTTTTAAAGGTTTGATTTTTTTTAATTTAAACAAAGGTTAGATTTTTGTTCGTGTGAAGTAGCAGATAAAAATATGATTTTTATATTTTTAAAGTATTAAAAATATGATTTTTATATTTTTAAAGTATTAAAAATATAATCTTTAGTATATGGAAGATGTAAAAATATGATTTTTGTTTATGTAGAGAAGTAAAAATATAATTTTTTTATATGAGAGGAATATTAGAAATATCATCTTTATATAGGTAGCAAAATAAAAATGTGATTTTTAATAATTATATTTTTGAAAAGGCGAAATCTATATTTTTGAAAAAGCAAAATCTTTATTTTAGAAAAGGCGAAATCTTTATATGAAGAATGGCGTGATAAAAATATAATCTTTACTATATGAACATAGATGTGAAAATAGAATTTTTATCTATATAGTAGCGGTGTGAAAATGGGTTTTTTTATCCATATAGCGAGGTAGTAAAAATTTGATTTTTATATATTGAATAGCATAGTAAAAATTTGATTTTTATATATTGAATAGCGAAGTAAAAATTCTATTTTTACATATGTAGAGAATACGGGCAACGAAAGCGACAAAAATGCGAGAACGATGAAGATTTCTATCAGCGAAGAGTTGTGGTATTGGATAGCTATCGGTGAGAACTTCTCACTCTTCAATTTCTTTCTCTAGTAATATATATATACTAGGATGTAGACGGTGCTTAGCAGCACCCGACACCCGTCATCCATAGACCATGGATGACTTGTTTGTTAAATTGTTTGGTTGTGTAGTTGGTTAGTCTAATTGGTTTGAATTGAATTGTTTGGTGAAATGGAATGGATTTGATTGATGTTTGAATGGCGTGGGCCTTCACTAGACCGGGGATAAGGCTAAGCCTCGTCCCGTTTCTAGTATCGTGCCGTTATGCCGCCGAAATTTTCTAAAATATGTTAGAGAAATAAAAATATCATTTTATTGAATAATTGAACTGAATAGAAATTCATGTGTTGAAATAAAACATTTTTATCGTTAAAAATATAATTTTTAACGTGAATGTGAATAAATAAATATTTATAAACGAATCGGTCGATTTGTTTGTATACACTGATTTGACTGATATTGATTGGGTCGATAAATTTTACACATCGCCCAACTGCACAACTAAAATCTGTGTTTGATTGTTTGAAACCCCACACGGGTGTTGGGATGAAATTTGAAGTTCACTCATCCTGGTTGATTAAATATGTCGATCGATTGATTGACAGGCTGTTATAAGCGTTAGATATCTATATTTGATGCTTATACAGTGTAGTGCACTTTGGTTGATGGTTGATTATTTTTCAATGCTATTATATACGTGTGATGTATGAAAACCCATATAATTAACATTATATGGTGATTGATTGTGCCTCATTCCAATTGGGAAAATAATGAATATTATAAAGGAAAATTCATGGGTTGAATATATTCATGTGTTGAGTGAAATATTTTAATAATAAAATTCACATCTTTATCATATTTAAAATTAGAACTATTTTACGATGGAGTCTAATTAAAATCAAACGATAGATACCATAGTGTTATAAAATATTTTACATAACATAAATAGTGATGTGTTGACAGTACTCATGTGTTGAGATTAGTCGTGTGTTGAAAGAAATATAAATTCATGTGTTGAATAGAATAAATATTCGTTTGTTGAATAGAATAACGAAGTAATTGAAATATATAAAGCCGTGTTGATTAGTTTTGCGCCATTTTGACGTGAACGATATTTATATCGATTTTATTCAAATTGAAATGAATATTATAGTGAATTGAATTGAAAAGAAAACGAATTTGAATTGAATATAAAATGAATTCGAATTGAATTGAAATCAAATCGATTTGAAATTGAAGATGAAGTTGAATTTGTTTTTGAAACGAATTTAGAACGATTTATAAAATGCGTTTTAAAAGGAAATCGACGAAATATATAATATATATATATATATATACATGTATATTATATATATAATGGCCCGAATAGAACGCACCGCGTCGCGGCAGTTCGTGAATTTCGACCATTGACTTCGAATTGACATTGCGGGAGATCCGACCATCGGATTCTCCTAAAACCGGAACCGTTGGGTTCGTATCGAAAAGAGCTTTCCGATGAATATTAGAAATTTGAAAACTAACGGTTGGATTTGGAATTATGTCCAAATCAAATTTGGAAAAGGTCGCGGTAAGTGTAGTTCGATGGCCGTTGATGGAAATCGACTGTACGGGCCTTGATAAAATTATTAAAAATATTCATAATTTGTGTAAAATCATAAGAAATGATTTGGGAAAAATTAGGTTGAAGAATTCCACATTTGAAAGGATAAAAATAGATTTTGTCGAAATGAACTAGTTTTGAACTAGAATTAAAATCAATTTATTTTTGAAATAAATAAATTGAATTTGAAAGTGATTTTAAAAATAATCAGTATTCCCAATACGTGAATTGGACTAGAGTTGAATCGAAATTATCTTCGGAATATTTCGATGTTGGGCTTCGTGACTATACAAATATTGTTATGGGTATTTGAAAGATATATTTTATATCGTTATTTCCAATACGATATTTGTTGGTTTCAGGATTTGATATTGAATATAAGCCGATATATTTTCTACTCAGAGCCTTGTATTTAATATCAAATATGATTTGGGTTTATCGTGAATCGTGTTTTAGATGACATTGGTTCTTTAACCCAGTTAAAGGCAAGATATCTATTTTTGGGAAGATTAAAACTAAGTAGAGTTTTAATGAATCTTTAATTATATTGAAATGTGAATTGATAATTTAAATTATCAAATCTGAAAGGTGATCGAGAATGGAGTACCACCAGTTTTGCTCCAAAGCGATAATTAAATCTTTAATTAGATTTGAACGTGAAATGGTAATTGATTTTACTGATAACACCGTGGTGTTAGATATGGAGTATTACCAGTTTTGCTCCATGGGATGAATAGGTTGGGATTGGGAAATAAAATAAATAATTACTTCAGTGTGGTTCGCTAATCCCGACTAGTTTGAAATGATATCCAAAGGATGATTAAAGAATAAATTTAGAAGAATTTATCTTTGATAAAATTAATGGGAACCTTTCCCTAAGATTGTGATTTTGTGAATAAAAGAATATTCTGAATTGGAATGAGGCGTTCATTGTGTTTGTGTAACATTTGTTTATTATATACATGGGTTATTCAGAAAGGCCGGGTTATACCCATTCTGAATAACCGATTCGACGAGATGTCGAAGATGAAGACGGTGGTTGAAGACCGGAAGTCTTCACATCGTTTGGGTGATTACTGATGATCTTGATTGGGTTGTACACCCAAGATGAGGGAAACAGATGGTGATCGTCCAGACGTACTTGGAGATCGATGGATATGCGAGGAAAGTGCCTCCGGTTTCGTTCAGACCCAGAGCGAACTTGTAAATGGATTGTGTGTCTGACATTGGATTTTGTTCTGTGTTGATTGATCTTTATTAAATATACATATGTTTGGCGGCAGAGAATTTATTCTCTTGCTTAACGCCCTTCTCTGAGATGTACGAGCTCAGAGGTTGTATATCGATGGACATCAGTCGCATGGAGTGAATTGCCAATGTGGCATGCGTAAGTGGCAATTGATCAAGGCTTCTGTTGAAAAGCAAAGTCTTGTGGTTGATGATCAAAGCACGGCCTGTGTGGCATAGCTTTGTGTATAACGTGAATTCGCGAGCCTAACACCTCGGTATGAGTCAAAAACGGGAGACGGACCGCTGGGAGAGCACGACGTTTCTTTCTAGCTAGGGTGGTGTCAGTGACCTACCAGCCCTGACATTTATATACTTTTCACCTGTGTGGTTGTTGGATACGAGGCGCCTCGGATATAGGTCTGTAAGGACCGGGAAACGTGTGTTCAGGAATTGCTAATCCTCAAAAGTAAGAGAGGACCGGCCCAGCCGATTCCAAGGATCAAAGTTGGGTCCTGAGGCATTTGCTAGAGTGTCTCGGATCGGAGAGGAGCTTGCCCCTTGCCTCGAATCATGACGGAAATCCAGTTTCCAATACGTGATAATTCGGTTTTATTTGTAGAACCTAGTATGGCGACATAGTGGTATGGGTCATTAATGCCGCCTATGATTGATATTTATGATTGAAATTGTTTTGACACTATACACATATAATAGTATCAAATAATGTGTTTTAAACGTATCAAGCATGCTTTTGCTATTATAAGGTAAAAACCCTATCCTCCGGCTTGCGTTGCATTGTGTGATGGGACCTGGGTCTTATAACAGCTTCATTTTTCTTTATTTAGCATTGCGCTGTTTGTTCTATGCACTGGTATTCTTGGGAGGAAACCCGTTCCGTGTTATACGGTGTGGTCCCTTGATTTACCGAACTTTAAAATAAAGAATTATAACTGTTTTATTTCTCACACCAGTCACATGACTGACCTGGAGTTTATTGTTTTAACCTAAACTCTGGGTGCCCCTATTTTCCACACGGGCAGCTAGTAGTTTTGGTTTTGCAGATTTATATTCACAGGGTCCTGATTTACAGCTGGAACGATATCCGAAAAGCTCTGTATCCGTGTATCACTTTCAGTTGTGTTTTGTATATTTTTCCGCTGCTATGTAATTTATTGTAATCTCTGATATTTATCGAATGTAATTTATTCATTTATACTCTGTATATTCTTGTATCTGATGGAATTGTTGTAATAGCAATGAAATGTTCTTCTGTATGCGTTCTATTTTGTCTTGTTCTCAATTCTATCCGTGCTTTCCTTTATGGGGAAGTTCGGGTCGTCTCAAATTATTTGTGATGGAATTGTGATTATATTTTTTTTCGGAATTAGTGATAATTGAAAATTTTCAAGAATCCCGGTACAGTTGAGCATATTTCATAATATGGTTAGTTTAGAAATTTATTTCACAACCATTTGTGTACCTATGATATTTCTATCATCCATATAGGTTTACATACTGAGGAGTTTTTTCTTTTTGGAATAGAAAATAATAAAAATATAACATTCACAAGTGTTTCTCTAACCTTATTTAAAAATCAAAGATCTGGTCATGCATGGTTATGAGATTACTTGTTTTCAAGTTGCAACTGACCTCATTCAAAAATCCAAGGTTTGGTTATGCGTGGTCAGTGTGCTCTTAAATAAAATGAATAGAAAATGGAAATAAATAAATTTTTATGAAATTCTCCTTAGTGTGTAAAAACCAGCCAATCAATCCATTTTCTAATTTGTGAAATGTGTTAATATTTTAAGAAATATATGATTTGTTGATTAATAGCTATTGGGATTTGAGATTATTTGATTGTGTCACTTGAATTGAATATATAATTGTTGTCCAAATCCATCACTATTTTGTGCTCAATTTTTAATAAAACTCTTTTGAAAATAATTGGAAATCATTTGTTTTAAAACTCTCTCCATTTCTATATATTTTATCATAAATCCATCATTCTACAATGTAAAATTTGTCACTAGCTGTTAGAATATTATGATTTTTGTTTGGCTGATTATAATTTATAATAAATGATCTTCCTCTTAAACTGATATTATATTTTTAGTCATTTTTCATCACTGTTTTTTAATTTCTCTATCCTTTTGATGATAACAAAAGGGGGAGAATGAGTTAATATTTTGATCGATGAGTGGGTATTCTTTGCATATTTTAATATTGAAGTTTCAATGATTGTTTTCACTCATGCACATATCTAGGAGGAGTTTTTGGTTGTATGGAGAGCATTCAAATAAGGGGACTTAATAATTCACTGTCAAACACATTTATTATAATATTATATTCAAAATCTTATTTTATGGTTGTCATCATCAAGAGGGGGAGATTGATGTATCCAACAACTCTATGATTTTTTTTGATGATAACAAACATATATTTATTATTATAAATGTGTTTGTAATTGTACTATTATACTACATCACAGACAGAATATAATATTTTTATTTAAATAGAATACTACTGCACTAGAATTTAAATATTCATATAGTATTTATTTAAATACAATATTTTATTTCAACATTTCAAATGTACAAATCTATAACTCCACTATTTGTACATTTCATTGAAATACAATACATTCACATTCGATATTTCGTTTGTATACATTGCTCCTCACTACAGTTCACTCAGTTTATACGTACATTGACGTACTCAGTTGTACAATCACTCTCTCTCACACATACATTCACTCATATACATTTATATTCTCTCTTTCACACATAAACTGACACTATCGTCTTCTGTCTTCTGCCAGCATCGCAGTCAGTCCAGTCTCTTATTTACCTATCACAGAAGAAACACGCAGTAATCTGGGACAAAAATATTTTTAAATTCTAGAAGATATAATTTTTTTTTAAAAAAGTTTATTTGCCTCAGAATTTTGGTGTATTTCTCATCATTTTTCATGACTTGATCTAATTTATATGGACATTCATCTGTGTCTAGACAGCTTGTGATGTTCACAGTAATTCACTGTAAATACCACAAGGTAGACATCGTCTGTAGTGCTCACACACACACAAATATATATATATATATATATATATATATATATATATGCATGTGCATTATACATATATACACATACATTGTATGTATATGCACATATTTCTATACATGGACAAATATATCAAGTTATGTTCAGGTGAAGCCTGACACATATGCATGGTGCATGGGTCAAGTGTCCGTGAACAAAACAAAGAGAAAGCCAAAGTGTACATATGCAACATAGCACGAGCAAGGGTCAAACACAATACACATGCACATGTTTGCGAACAAGACATAACCAAGCAAATAGAGCAACTGGATATGCAATAAATTGTTTGCAAAATATTTTTGGGAAGATTTTAATTCACAAGCCAACACAAGTCTTGGTGCCGCCAACAAGAGCATACAACAGGTCAGAGTACATGGGTGGTGCAGCTCAAACTCGTGAACAAGTCAAAAACATTGAAAATTCAAATAAATAAGTAAACAAACTCATGAACATGGCAAGGCAGCATGGCAAGATACCAATATATCTCAGCAACATGAAACAGTGCAGCGGTTTTTCATGTGTAGTGCATCAGTACTCAAGCAAGTCTAGAAACAAACATGTGTTCACACAACAACAAGTCAGGACAACACAATGGAGCTACAAACATGGCTGCAGCTCATATGAGAAATCAAAATGGAGCAGTACACGTGTATTTGGTAGAACATGACTAGTTTCCATTTACAGGAGAGCATAAACAAGATATGCATGCAAGCACGGGTTTATATACACAAATGGTCATGACAAAGCAAAAAAGGTACAGGTAGACAAATGGAAATAGAATGGACAAAGTATTTTTGGTAAGTTTCAAGCATACAAAAAATGTCAAAAACAAGGACAGTCCAGTTGCATAAGCACAAGAATCGAACATGTGCACAAGACCATGACAGTGAACTCAGAAATGACTCATGTTCAAAACCAATGCAAAAGTTATCATGCAATTTCTAGACAAGGCCAAATCCAAGTCTGTGTAAAAAATTCTAGTGTAAGTGTAAAAATACTTTCATGCAAGACTATGAAAAAGTTCAAACTAAGAAATGTGTACACCCATCAGTGAAAACCAGATTGGCAACATAGGAATTGCAGTAAACAAAAGAAATAATGCAAGAGATATTAATGTTGACAAGATATTTTCACATGGCCAAATCCAATGACAAAGCTGGAAAGCAGGAAATCAACTCATATGTTCAATTCTACAAGGATGTTTTTTTGTATACACATCAACAAATGCCAAAAGAATTTGTTTTGGAAAGAAATGAATTTTCTTTTCCAAATGTTTTTCTGGATAATATCTTTAATTGGGAAGCAATCATTTTACAATCCAAATTTTCCAAAAACATATTTTCGGCAACCAGTTAAATATGTCCAGAAATCACAGTGTCATAGTTTGGCATATTTATCATTTTTTGGCAAGAATTTAATAAATATTTTTTTGCCAAGATAAATCAAAATTTCTTTCTTGAAAATCCATCACATAAGGGTCAAGTGGTGAACAATTATATCACCAACCTTTGTTTACTTCCTAAAGTGTTTATGTCATGTTTAAATCAGCATGAACCAAACTTGGTAACCAGATTTCTCGGCAATATTTATTACGCATGAATTTTTCAAGAGGCCACAAATACTCTACTGGTTTAACATATTTCCATATTTCACTCCAACAAATTTGGCATGCAACCTTTAAATTGATTGTAGTACCAAATCAAGGAATCACGCAAGTTATTCAAGTCATGGAACAAGGGGATTCTTGGCAAAACAATTCAAAGCAACAAATCAAAGTACACGCGCAATTAGATGAGACATATAAAGGAATCAGAGATGATTTAGGATATTTTAATCCTATAAAATCACACACATTCGTCATAGGCACTCATCGATATTAAAGTAGAAAAATCAAGCAATAAATTAGAAGAGCAACAAGGAAAGTCAATTCGAATTACTCACTTTATTTTCCGATCATAAGTTCTCCAAATTCGAACAGCAGACGAGCATAGAGAATTGAAGCATCAAAGGCTAATTCAGGAGCAATCGATTGAAGTTGAATTTTGGAGCAAGGAGAAAACCCTAAATTGTTTTGTGTCGGCCAACATTTAAGAGTTCAAAGAGAAGCCCCTATTTTAAGCGTCAAAGAAAAATTGTGGTCGGCCTTGTTTTAACATCGAAAACTGGAGGGTCTTTATTTTAATTTATTTATAATTTTCTTTTGTAATTTTCAACCCAGGGTTTACTAGTTTTTCGGTAAAAATCAGGGGTTACTAGCTACGGGTTTGTAGCTAGGAGAAAACCTGGTTTTGGGGACAAAAATCAGTGCAGGGTTTTGATCGTAGGATTAGAACAGCAACAGGTTGTGCGAGTGTACAAAACTATATAGGCGGTTAGCGAGGGGTTCACGAGTTTATAGATTTTTGCATGCGGGAGTCTATTAAATACTTAATAGAAACCTTGGGGAATGCAGCAGTAGGCATTGTTCGCCGAAGCTGTATAAAATCTTTGTGTCATTTATTTTTCGCACTTATTTACTCCTTTGTTATTTGTGTTGTGATTATTATTCTATGCTGCAATTTGTTTTATTTTCTCGATAAAATTCAATAAACTCTATTCATCCTCCCTCTAAGGTTAATCTAGATCCAACAAGTGGTATCAGAGAAGGTGTCTAATTAACACTAGAGTCATGAGTTTAACGAATAATGCTTTTTTGGAGGGTCAATCCATTGCTAGGAGTCCCATGTTCAATGGTGGTGGTTATGCTTACTGGATAGCTAGGATGAAAATTTATTTAGTATTTGTTGATTATGATGTTTGGGATATTATTGAAACAGGATATAAAACTCCCACTGTAATTATTAATGATGCTGGATTTTCTAAACCAAAGGATAAGTTTGATGCTAATGATAAGAAGTTATACTCTATTAATGCTAAAGTTATGAATGCTTTAATTTGTGCTCTTGACAAAACTGAATTTAATAGAATTTCTCATTGTAATAACGAATAGGAAATCTGGTCTACTCTTGAGGTCACTCATGAAGGAACGTCCCAAGTGAAAGAAACTTGTGTTGCCTTATTTTAGCAATAAATATGAAAACTTCACCACACAAAAAGACGAGAGTATAAAGGACATGTACGGTCGTTTCTATGTGCTGCTTTGCAATGCTAGAGCTCTTGGAAAGGTATATAATGAAGTAGAACTTTTGAGGAAAACTCTACGAGTTCTGCCAATGAACTTGGAAGCTAAAGTCACAGCAATCCAAGAATCAAAGGATTTGAGCTAGCTGAACATGCAAGAGATAATTGGAAATCTAATGACTTATGAAATGGAGTTGAAGGCATGAGAAGATCACAACAACTCAGAACTAAAGAAGAAGTTAATTGCTTTTTCAGTACTGTAGACAGCGATGACGAAGACACCATCGAGCAGGTTGCTATGGCTATTGGAAAGCTCACAAAATGGAGCAAATTCAAATCAAGAAGGAACGAACCAAAAGCCACCAAATCAAGCAGCTCTGATGATTCAAAAGAGGAATCAACCTGCTTCAAATGCAAGAAGCCTGGGCATATCAAACAAAACTGCCCACTGCTTCAGAATTATAAAGGAAACAAAAAGGAGAAGAAAGCTTTGTTAATAACATGGCATGATGAGGATGGAGAAGAAGTCTTTGGAAGCAGTGAGGAAGAGGTTGCAGATGTCTTTGGCAGCAGTGAGGAAGAGGTTGCAGATCTATGTTTTATCTCACAATCAGATTCAGAAGATAACGGGGAAGAATCTAATGAGGAAAGTCAAATTTGGGTCCCTAAAGGCACTTTGGTGAAATCTAATGGTTTGTTGTACAAACATGTCTGGGTACCAAAACGTATGAATGAAACTAAGTGTGATTCTACAATTTTTGTTGGACCACTCGATTCTCTATACTGTTAGGTACTGGAGGAGGCTGAGGAACTGCTTTGCAAGAAGAGAAATGTATTCAAACTACTTCACACCTTTGTATTATTCAGAGTTCCTTAGCCAAGTATGTTGGGTTATAGATTCATTTGCTTACATTGAATTCTGGTATAATCTCTAAACTCATCTCAATTAATATATATTTTTTCTTGTTTATTCCTCTTTCTTCCCCTTCTATTCTCTTTTGGCTATTTCTGATTTGATTTGACACTTCCATATTATTTTTCCTTTATTTTTGAGTTTCTTAACCTCAAATTGCAGAATTCATGGTTTTTTGGAAATTCGCTTCATTTGAATAAAACTCTCGTGTTTTAATCATTTCCAGATATTGAATTCAAAATTGTAAACTCCTGCAATTATTTTGAAGTTTAATTCTTTTCTTATTTCTGAATTCCTAACAGTGATGAAGCATTCTTGTTATATCTTGAACATTGTTAATTTGGATTCTAATTTTTTGAAGATCTGAAAATTTAATGAAACTTCGCACATCCCTGCTATTTTTGAGTTTCTTCTAACTCATTTTGGAAAGAATTGAAAATTTATGCTCATTACAACACACTACAATTTTCCAATTGTGATAATTTCATTGGTTTTTGGATTGGCTTGATTATTTCTGAATTGAAATTTTTTGACTTGAGTCATTGTGATACATCGTGAAATTCATCTTTATTCATGATCATCTTGGTTGAACATTTGTTTGTTAAAAATCATTTGAAATTTTTGATATTTTGAATATCACACACTTCTTAGATTTGAAATTAATAATCATGTGTGATTAATTCTTTGTATCTCAAAATTTACATTTATTCAAGTGATCTTAAATAAACCGTTTTATTTTTGGATCAAGAATATCTCTCAAACTTGATGTTAATATTCTAAAAATTTCTCTTGTTCATGTCATAAATAATTGTGAAAAAATCTTTGAGAAACTGGTCTTGAAACTTATCATTATTTCAAGATCATTTGGTTCGAATAGTTTTTTTGTTTGAAATCATTTGAAATTATCGTGAATCTCAAACACATCTTGGATTTGAAATTTATAATTTGGTGTGATCGATTCATTGAATCTTGATATTTTCATATTCTTTCAAATGATTTAAAATAAACTATATTTTTAATCGTGGGTCATGAATCATCTTATATGACTATTAGAAATATCTATGAAAAATTCTTTTGACAAGTCTGCATTGGTATTAATTGTTCAGCTCTGACAAAAGGAATTGATTAGTAAATAATGACTGCTTGTCTTTGTTAAAAGTAATTGCTACTCTGAGAAAATGGAATGTTTGGATTATGATTTGTCTTGTTGAACTTGTTGTAAAGTCTATGGAAACTTTCTTGTGAACTTCTTCTGTATTTTGGTTTGCTGCTCTGGTAAATGGAACTGAATTGTTAAATTGTTTCTTGGGCTTTGTAATGGGATATTGTCTAAGATACCTTTGTTAGCCATTAGTGGTATCAGTCTTAAATGCTTTGAAATTTTCTCTCTCATCTGTTTTGATTCTTTATACCGATCTTCGTCTTGTATAGATCTTTTTAAATTCCTCTTGACTTGAATAAATCTTTCTGGTTCCCCCTTATAATTGATTTTCCAATTTCAAAATCATTTATTGATTATTTATTCAGAAATTGAAATTAATAACCAAAGTTTAACTATATATAGAACTCATCAAAATTATTATCAGATGATTGAGATTATGGTGAGTTGTGACTATAGTATATTTCACAACGAGAGGAAAATTTATTTAAATTTTCATGATGATTGAACAACTTTTATAATATCTTTGAATTGGTGGTTATTTCAAGAACATCTCCTTTATCTACCATTATTCTGCCATTCATCATGATTTTATATTAATGTGAGAGTTTAATATTTTTTTAAAATCATCTTGAATAAACAGTGGAAATATTTGTGATGGAGTTATGATTATATTATTTTTTGGAATTAGTGATAAATGAGAATTTTCAAGAATCCCGGTACAGTTGAGCATATTTCATAATATGATTAATTTAGAAATTTATTCCACAACCATTTCGGTACCTACCATATTTGTATCATCCATATGGATTTTATATGCTGAGGAGTTTTTCTTTTGGAAAAAAATAATAAAAATATAACATTCATAAGTGTTTCTCTAACCTCATTTGAAAATCCATGCTCTGGTCATGCATGGTTATGAGATTACTTGTTTTGAAGCTACAATTGACCTTATTTAAAAGTTCAAGGTCTGGTTATGTATGGTTAGTGTGCTCTTAAATAAAAAGAAAAGAAATTGGAAATAAATAAATTTTTATGAAATTCTCCTTGGTGTGTAAAAACCAGCCTATCAATCCATTTTCTAATTTGTGAAATGTGTTAATATTTTATGAAATATTATGATTCGTTGATTGATAGCTATTGAGATTTGAGATTATTTGATTACTTCATTTAAATTGAATATATAATTGTTGTCCAAATCCAACAATGTTTTGTGCTTAATTTTTAATAAAACTCTTTGCAAATAATTGGAAATCATTTGTTTTAAAACTCTCTCCATTTTTATATATTTCATCGTAAATCCATCATTCTACAATGTGAAATTGGCCAGTATTTCTTAGAATATTATGATTTTTATTTCACTGATTGAGATTTATGATGAACAATCTTCCTCTTAAACTGAATTATATTTTTTGTCATTTTTCATCACTGTTTTTAATTTATGTATCCTTTTGAATATAACAAAAGGGGGAGAATGAGTTAAGATTTTAATCATTGAAAAGATATTCTTTGCATATTTCAATATTGAAGTTTCAATTATTGATTTTCTTACATGCACATATCTAGGGGAAGTTTTTGGTTGTATGGGAAGCATTCAAATAGGGGGAGTTCAATAATTCACTGTCAAACACATTTATTATAATATTATATTCAAAATCTTATTTTATGTTTGTCATCATCAAAAGGGGGAGATTGTTGTATCTAATGGCTCTATGATTTTTGTTTGAAGATAACAAACATATCTTTATTATTATAGATGTGTTTGTAATTGTACTGTTATACTACATCACAGACATAATATAATATTTATATTTAAATAGAATACTACTGGACAAGAATTTAAATATTCAAACAGTATTTTATTTAAGTATAATGTTTTATTTCAACATTTCAGCAGTACAAGCTTATAACTCCACTATTTGTACATTTCATTAAAATATAATACATTCACATTCTATATTTCATTTGTATAAATTGCTCCTCACTACAGTTCACTCCTACAAATTTGGCATGCAACCTTTAAATTGTTTCCATTACCAAAATCAAGGAATCACACAAGTTATTCAAGTCATGAAACAAGGGGATTCTCAGCAAAACAATTCAAAGTACACTCGCAATCAGATGAGTTATATAAAGAAATCAGAGAAGATTTAGGATTTTTAATCCTATAAAATCACACACATTCGTCATAGGCTGTGATGGCCTGCCCCGCACCAGCCGACCTTTCCAATGAAGGTGCGTTGTGCCAATGCCCGACTAGCACGGGACGGTTGTCAGAGAAAGGAAAAGAAGGGAATTTGAACCAACAAGGAACTTGTAGAATGTCTCACAGCGCATGGGATAAAATATAATAATAACATAACTTTGACATAAAACAGGGGAGACAATGCATAAGCTGAAAACTAAACCTTCATAGCAACGGAAATCCAAACACAGCTTATGTTCCACACCATCATTGTTACAACTTTTCAAACTGCCTCTAAAGAAAAGTAAAGTAAAGGTTCACTACTAATGCCCAAAGTAGTGACTAGCAGCGACATATGAAGACTATACATAGAGGATAATACGTGTAAGCTTCCTACTCGTCTCCGGACAACTACTTGTGCACAACCAGCTAACATGTCTCTAGTCTTCCTGTTTAAGAGCACCCAGAGTAATAAGAAGAGACATAAAACTCTGGGTTAGACAAAAGTCTGGTATGAGCAATAAGCAGCAAAAACAGAACAATAACAGATATACTAAACCATACCTGAACCTGGACCTGCAACCAAAGAGTTAGCACAACAAGATGTATAATACTCTAAGGTGTCACTAACATATGGTGTAAAGATACGGGGGAGGGGGTGTACATTTCATAGTGATGTCAAACAATCAAGCATAGCAACCATCCTCACATATCTCACTCAATGCATAAAGCATACGATATCCACTGCTTTGACCACCCAAATCCTTTGCTATGATCACTCTGCCCCCATGGAGTCATGATGGCTCCACTGCACTGATCCATAGCCAATAATCCCTTGTTATGTCCACTCTGCCCCATGAAGTCATGACAACTCCACTGCAATGGCTCATAGCCATGCTATGATCACTCTGCCCCATGGAGTAATAACTACCCCACTGCACTGATCCGTAGCCTAACATTTGTCTTGGTGGTGAATCAAAGTTATGGACGTCGACAACCCCTTGGCACACGTCCTGCATCAAAGCCCAATTCATGAAGTTAACGTGTTAGTTCTCAACTAGATCCTGAGTTCTACTTCCTATTTGGACTACCTTTGCATCTCGGGTTTTGGTCTCCTCCGGATCGGTTCGGAAACAAGCTCCAATTTGTAGTGGTCCTCTTCTCCTCATTTAGTCCGTGGTCATCAACCCCGTTCGGGTCGGGTCGTGGATTCCTCCAAAGGTCAGTTAGGTTCATGATGTCTCCTCCAGGGCACCGGTTTGGTTCGTGCACATACTCCGGTTCGTAGTCCTCATGTCGCTCGTGGAAGGCTCCCTAGTTCGGTTCGGACTCGTGATCGTGCTCCGGTTCGGGTCGAGCTCCCTTGGCCTGTGCAGGCGGGTTAGTTTGGAGAATAATGCTTCCCTCGGGTCGTGATACATGCTTCGCAAGTGAGGGGGCGATCCGATCCTGCACCATTTTTCTACAACTTTGTCTAATGAGCCGTTTACGCCATTCGACGGCGTTTTCGACCAATCTAACTTTTCTATGCAATTACAAATCATTCCAAACAGTCATAGCAACATGTATAATCAACCATAAACACCAAAACAACAATATAACATGTCAAAATGGATCAAACATACCCAAAACCCATGTTTTCCCCTTAATCATGTTAAGCAATAACTAATGGTAGGATTAGCAAAACAAATCCAAATTAACCCAAATTTCTAAAAGAGGCATAAAATAATATTTTAGAATTTCTAAACATTTTTCCAGAATTTAATCATGTATAATTTCGTTAATTAACACTAATCACCCCTAATTAGCTGTAATTAGTGTAGAAACAATGCTAATCACTCACCTTAGCTACAAATAAAACTTAGATTTGAAACTATCTCTGATTTGGGCCATTTTCCTATGCGACACAGCAGCTCCAACTCTGATTTGGTGTTGATTTGCCTTGATTTGACATAGATTAGCTTAATCCTTGATTAGAGAGCAATTTGGGATGAAATTAGAAGGTGCATGCCATTGTTAGAGTTCCCAAAAGGTAAATAACGGCTAGAAAAATGAAATAGAATGAAAACCTAACTCATTTTAGCCTCCCCATAATCCTAATCCCGAAATGGGTATGAGCCCATTGGCTAATTACCCTAATCAGCTCACTTAAGCAGTTTTTCACCTTCTAAACCCCGTTTCAGCCATATCTCCCAAACAGTAAGTCCGTTTGATTAATGTGACCACTCTACGGAAAGGTAAACCATCATCCGGATCTAATGGAAGTGGTTTCAGGTCAAACTCCTTACCAATCAAAAGTTATGACCGAAACAAGATTAGCTAAGGGAAAAACGGTTATTTAAAAATCGACAAAAATCGTGAACTTGGGAAATGACCCCAATAGTCGTTCCCCAAAGTTACACGGCTATACGACCTCATACGAAAAAGAAATAAATATTCTACGATCCTCCGATGCGTAGAATGTGGGTCGTTACACACTCCTCCCCTTAAGAAATTTCGCCCCCGAAATTCCTTAACAAAAAACATACAAAGGTGTTCTGCATGCCTATCAGTCATTCACAAACAACCAAACATACACAAAGCACAACAAGCCTACCCTATCATGTAGTTCACTAACAAGGGCAGAAACTATCACTATTAAAATCTTACCAGACAAAGAGTTCCGGATGTGATTTCCTTATGCTCTCCTTTGTTTCCTAAGTACAGTCATTCTCATTCTCGCCCCACTGAACCTTGACTAGATTCACTGCTTTCCTTCAAAGTTTCTTCGTATCGTGCTCGACAATATGAATCGGCGTGCGGTTCCCAACCGCCTCGGGTTCTACTTCGATATCATCCAACTGATCAGGTGAAATAGCCACATCGGGTTCGTGCACGAATTTCCTTAATTGGGAAACATGAAATACGTTATGAACTCCCGCCATCTTGTTCGGTAACTCAACTTTATATGCCAAATTCCCAACTTGTTCGAGAACTGGGAATGGGCCAACAAATCTTGGTGCTAACTTGCCTTTCCTAACAAATCGAATCACGCTCTTTAATGGAGAAATCTTGACAAACACCAAGTCGCCAATGGAGAATTTTAAATCTCTTCTCCTCTTATTAGCATAACTCTTCTGCCTATCTTGGGCAGCCTTCATTCGCTGTCATATAACCTTGATCTTATCTGAGGTTTCTCTTATCAAATCCGGTCCAAGCACAAATTTCTCACTGGTTTCTAACTAACATGATGGTGAGTTGCACGTTCTTCCGTACAAAGCTTCATATGGAGCCATACCAATACTGGACTGATAGCTATTATTATATGCAAACTCTACTAGATGCAAATGGTCATCCCATGATCCACCAAAATCTAATATGCAAGCTCTCAAGAGATCTTCTAATACTCGATTCACCATCTCTGTCTGATCGTCGGTTTGAGGATGGTACGCGGTACTGAGATGTAATTCTAATCTTAAAGCCTCTTGTATGCTCTTCCAAAATCCACTAGTGAACAACGGATCTCGGTCACTTACATTGCCTTTGGGTACTCCATGAAATCTCACTACCCACTTCATATATAGCTCTGCTAACTTAGCTGCTGTTCTATTCAACTTAACGGGTATAAACCTTGCACTCTTGGTCAGTCGGTCCACAATCACCCAAATGCTATCATGGCCCGATCTACTCCTTGGTAACCCACCTATAAATCCAATGAGACTTGTTCCCATTTCCATTCTGGAATTTCTAATGGTTGCAAAAAACCACAAGGTTTCATTTGCTCGGCTTTAACTAGCTGGCAATTCATGCATTTGGATATAAAATTCCCAACGTCTCTTTTCATCCCTTCCCATTATTAGGTCTGCTTCGTGTCTCGATACATTTTATTACCACTGGGATGTATAGTTAGTTTTGGGTGATGACATTCTCTAAGCACTTCGTCTCTCAATCCATTAACATTGGGCACAACTAATCTCCCATTCTTTCTAAGCCATCCATCTTGATCAAGCCCATACTTGTTCATCTACTCGTCGATGCCCATCTCTAACTTGGAGATGATTTCCAATAGGTTAGTATTGTCCCTTTGACTGAAACCAATCCACTCAATCAGAGTGGGTCTGATCGTCAAACTTGCTAACATTTCTGGATCCAATTGGCACCATGGTCTGAAATCACACCCGACGATATACTCTAGTTGCTTCCACTCAAGAAACATATCCCCTAAAATACCATGTCTTCTACTCAATGCATCAGCTACCGGATTGCCCTTTCCTGGTGTATATGCGATATTGAAATCATAGGAAGCTAAGAATTCTAACCATCTTTGCTGTCAGAGATTTAGATCCTTTTAAGAGAAGAGATACTTCAACGATTTATGATCTTTCTCCCAAGAGATAATGTCTCCACATCTTCAATGCGAACAACGTGTGTGGCCAATTCCAAATCGTGGGTAGGGTATTTTTTCCCATGCGGTTTCAGTTGCCGACTTGCATAAGCTACAACCCTACCTCCTTGCATTAATACAGCACCTAGTCCGGTACCACATGCATCTGTGTATACCGTTATCTCTTTATTCCCTTTAGGAATGACTAACACTAGCGCACACGTCAACTTTTCCTCTAGACTCTTGAATGCATTTTCACACCTTTCATCCCAAACAAAAGCTTGATTCTTCTTGGTCAACTGAGTTAACGGTGCCTCTATCTTAGAGAAGTCTTGGATAAACTTACGATAATATCCAGCTAATCCCAAGAAACTTCTTACATCTATTGCATTCATGGGCGTAGACCAATCTTGTACTGTAGCCACCTTCGCAGGAACCACGGCAATACCATTCTCTGAAACATGGCCCAAGAATCTCAGTTCCCTCCTCCAGAAGTGACACTTAGAAAACTTTGCTTTCAATTGGTGTTTTCTCAATACCTCCATCATTACTCTCAAATATTCCTTGTGTTCTTCCTCTATCCTCGAATAAACCAAGATATCATCTACGAACACAAGAACAAACTTATTCAATTTATCTCTAAGTACCCTATTCATAAGATCCACAAAATATGCTGGTGCATTGGTCAACCTGAATGGCATGACCAACCACTCATAGAATCCAGATGGCGTCCGAAATGCCATTTTAGCTATACTCTCAGCTTCCACCCTAAGCTGATGGAAACGTGTCGCGAGATCCAACTGGGAGAACACTCTCGCGCCACTTAACTGATCAAACAAATCATCTATCTGCGATAGAGGATACTTTTTCTTCCTCGTCACCTTATTCAACTCGCGGTAGTCCACACACAATCGAAGGGAACCATCTGCCCTGGCAGCAAACACAACCGGTGCTCCCCACTCAGAGACACTTCTTTTGATTAATCCTGTAACACCCCATAATTCTGTTAATATTAATATTTACAAACTAAAGAATAACTAATCTCAGATGTGAGAATTGTGGGAAACGGGTTGCGCCATTGTGTTCGTCTTGGAATTCTAGTGGAGATAGAATCCGAGTTTGCGGGAAACGAGTACCGGATGAAAAGTTATGGACGAACGAATTTTGGTGGCAAAGAAAAAAAATGCACTGGCGCACTTGGGAAGTGCACCAGTACATATTTACACTGGCGCACCTGCCAAGTGCGCCCAGGCCGAGGCTGGAGCCTGCACAGCTTTCTGGTTCAGGCTGACCCGTGTTGTTGAGTCCATTCTGACTCCTTGCTGAGTCATTAGGGCTGACTCATCACCCTATCATAATTAAATGGTTTTGATTAACCCTAAGAACATCCGACAGCTTGAATTAATTTATAACTCTATAAAAAGACCCCTATACACAAACCCTAAATCAGAAAATAAACAAAGACCATGGCCATCATGCTGATATTTTGAGACCTAGAGTAGCCGCCATCAAATTAAAGATAAAGAACAGCAACCAAATCAGAACTACCCAACCATAACAGCGATTCTTCATCAAAAGAGCGCTAATTCGACCCTCTTTCTTCTCTAATTGTGAGTATGATAGTCTTAACAAGATTATTATCATTTTAATTAGGTTAAGTCATGAATGGATTATGAGCAGATGATGTGAATTGTCGTATATGTTGTTGTAAACCTTATACTATCATGTATGTTAAAAATCCTATGTTATGTGGTGATGATATCCTATATGTTGTAAATCATGCTATGATGATGTTATGTATGTTGAGAATTCTATGCTAAGTTGTGATGAATCATACATGTTAAAAAGCCATGATGTTGCTATCTATGCTAGTTAGTTCATGTTAATTAAATCATCATGTTTGGGCTATGTTGATCTATATGGCAAGTCACATATGCAAGTTAGATTGATTAGAAAAGTTATGAACATATGCCATGACAGCTATTATGACATCTAGAATTATGATATGACATATGTGATATTCTATGCTTGTTCACACCATCATTATGTTGCCTAAAAACCCCATATGCAAGTTTATACATAAATTTGGGCTATGATCATATCATGTAGATTATGACATTTAATAAGTTGACACCTTTTGATCCTTAACATGTGTAGTTTATGCAAGTTTCACCCCTATTATGATTAGATTTATTTTAATTGTCTATATGTTGTGATAATCTATCTTTGTGCTATGTGTTAGACTATTCAAGTCTAGCGTATATTATGCGTTGAATAAGCGAACGTATAAACGTGGGGTAGGGGTAATATTAAGGATTTAATAATAAGAAGTTGGGGTGCAATTGATATGATTTTGCATGCCATGAGTGGATGACCATAATTGAGTCAATTATGGACAGCATTAAAAGTGGACTTAATTAATAATTTGTATCGGGAATTATTAAAACTGGTGTAAAAGATTATAAGTGATAATCAATGCTTAGGACACGAGGTTGGACTCGTTTGTGACGTAAACCTGCCTGGACCCGCCCGGCAAATCCAGTGGTCACAAGTGTCAGCCCAATGTGAGAGGTCCTAGGCCTAAACTAAAGCATAACAGTTGTAAAGACACGAGGTTAGACTCTTTTATGGTGTAAGACTGCCCCGACCCGCCCGGCAAATCCAGCTGCCATAAATGCCAGTCTAATGTGAGTGGTCTTTATGAGGTTATGGCCTGAATGAATTAAGAAATACTTAACCAGATAAACATGTCAAGTGGGACATGGGGGTTAAGTAGGTGCCTTGGGTGGCATGAGGAATCTAGTGGGTGCCCTTAGTGGCATGTGAAATACGATTAGTAAGACTTAACCAAACACACATGTAAAGTTGAACATGACTAAGAGGGTTAAGTGGGATATACTAGTGGTGACAAGCTTAGGTGGGTAGCTTGTGGGGGCCCATTTCAACCAGTATCCGAAACGTATCTTTGTGGGCTCGACCCAAGTCGAGGACGGGACACGCATGCTGGGTTTGACTATAAGAGGCCAAAACGGGGAGCGGTGGCAACGCAAGTCCAACGGGTTTCATATGCGTGTGTGGACCCGGGCTGGTAGGTAAGACGTTGTTGCATCGTGTAGGTATAAGCCGTGCATTCTCAAGTTGTATCGGGTTGCCACTTTAGGGGAGTGATACACCCCACTTTGGGGCCAGCACGGGTATCTACGAGTAGGGAGCCGATCGAAAGTGGGTAGTGGGGTACACCTAGTGGAGATAGGGGCAGACGACAGCTATGTAGTCAGCTAGGGGTACGTAAGGCTATTTATATGGTTTCTGTGTGAAGCAAGTGGGATCAACCTTTAGGGTGACTGGTGCGGTGCAGTGTAGTAATGTGCGGTGCAGTGTAGTAATTATTCGTTAGTAATTAGGTGTGCCTTTACCGTTATCTTTAACGTTATCTTAAACACTATCTTTATCTTCCTAATAGTTCATAGACATTTACTTGTCTTCCAGCTTATGCCTTAGTCTAGTTATTTTGATAATAGTATTGTTAGAATTATCATACTCGCCAGACCTTATGTCTGACCCCCTCCATTTTTATCCTTTTTCCCCCTCCACGTCCTCAGGTTGGGCCTAGCTCTAGTGGAGTTTGATTGGATTACTTCATCTCTCTTTGGAAAGCTTGGACCGTTGAAGTAAAGTCCAGCTTGTTATCTTCTTTAATGGCTATTTGTGTAATGGGGTTATGTATTTTGTTTTATCAAGATGGATATTGTACTTGACTCTGATTTATGGTTTTATGATGTAACAAACATGTTTAATTTCCGCTGCAATAAAATGAAGTTTTAGATTTCCAAGTACTACTTATTATCTATCTTGTTGTAATTTTTCTGTTCTATATTCACTATTAACCTCCATGGAAGTTAATGCATTCCCTTTGTGAGTGACATTAATGGACGTGGGGTGTTACAAATCCCTTCTTCAAAAGATCACTTACTTGCACCCCAAGCTTTCGCTGCTCCCTTGGTGCCATATGATGAAGTGGCATCACTATAGGTCAGGCATCTTTCACTAAATCAATATGGAACTCAATCTCTCGGTGTGGTGGAAGTCCGGTCACTTCCTCGAAGATGTCCGGATACTGGCCAGCTACGGGCACATCTGACAACTCATCATGCGGGACGTCGAGGGAATTTAGAAAACTAGCCATTACCCCATCACTAGGGAGACCACCAAACACTACCCTCCGCCCATCATCCGCTCTAACTATCACCAGAAAGCCCTCACAGTCTACCACCACCCCATACCTGAAGTGACTCGAACTTCCCCGTGAAGGAAAGCCCGGATTAAATTGAGAACAACACACATTGGAACACAAACAGAAAAACATTTCATTGCTTATTACAACAATTTCATCAAAATACAAGAATATACAGAGTATGAATAAATATTACACATTTACTAAATATCAGAGGTTTACAAATTACAATGCAGCGGAAAATAATACAAAAAAAAACTGAAAGAGATAAACGGATACAGAGCTTTCCAGATATCATTCCAGCTGTAAACCAGGATCCTATGAATATAAATCTGCAATACCAAAACTACTAGCTGCCCGTGTGGAATATAGGGGCACCTAGAGTTTAGGTTAAAACAATAAACTCCAGGTCAGTCATGTGAGTGGTGTGAGAACTAAAACAGTTATTTAAAACTTTACTTTATATCAGATATATCGAGGGACCAAGCCGTATAATAAGGAACGGGTTTCCTTCCAAGAATACCAGTGCATATAACAAAACGGCACAATGCTTTTTGAAAAAATGAGGCTATTATAAGACCCAGGTCCCATCACACAATGCAACGCAAGCCGGAGGATAGGGTTTTCCCTTATAATAGACAAACATGCTTGGTACATTAAAAAAAATCATTTGACACTATTAGAAGTGCATGGTGTATAAAATAGCTTCAAATATAAATGTATCAATCCTAGGCGACATGGATACCATATATCATGTCGCCAATACTAGGCTCTACAATCAAAACCGCAAAGTCACGTATTAGAAGTTGGATTTTCGTTCGTGAACCAAGGTAAGGGATCATCCTTACCGCTTCAAGACGCTCTAGCCCGTGTATTAGGATCAGAACGCATCGACCCTTGGATCGTCAGGGCCGGTCCACTCGATGTGAATTAAAATGCCTGAACACTATGTTTCCCCGCCCTATGGGGCGTCAATCTGATTTGTATAAAGATCATCCATCGGCTCCGTAGAGACCGATATAACCGAGGCACCTCGCTATCCATCATCCACATAAGTAAAACATCTGGGCGTGCAAAACCCAGACACCACTCCTAGCTAGAAGAACGCATTCCCTCCCAAAAGCCCTCTCCCGTTTCTGGTTCACAACGGGTGTGAGGCTCGCAAATTAACACTACACAAAGCTATGCTATATTAAAGACATGCTTTGATCATCAACAACAAGACCTGCTTTTCAACAGAAGCCTTGATCATTTGCAACTTAGCATGCCACACAGGCAATTCACGTTATGCAACCGATGTATATCAATCACACAGAATGAAATCTAATATCAGACACATATCCATTTACAAGTTCGTTCTGGGTTTGAACGAAACCGGAGGCACCTTATTCCTCGTCCCGTATGTCCAATACAGGAGAGAGGTCCTCGCATATCCGGTCGATCTCCAAGTACGTCTAGATGATCACCACTCATTACCTTGTCTTGGGTGTACCGCCCAATCAAGACAGTAATCATCCAAACGATGTGAAGACCTCCGGTCTTCAACCACCGTCTTCATTGTCGACTCATCGCCGATTCAGTTATTCAGAATGGGATAAACCCGATCTTTCTGAATAACTCGCGTATATAATAAACAAGTGTTATAAAAACACAACATACACCTCATTCCAATTTAGAATATTCTTTTAGTTAAATATTCATATCCTTTGGGAAAGGTTCCCATTAATTTTATCAATGATAAATTCTTTAAATTTATTCTTTAATCATTCCTTTGGAAATCAATCCATATCAAATTATGGTTTATCCAAACTAGTCGGGATTAACGAAACTTACCGAAGTAATCATTTGTTTTAATTTCCCAATCCCAACCTATTCATCCCATAAAGAAAAACTGGTAGTACTTCATATCTAACACGACGGTGTTATCGGTAAATTCAATTACCATTTCACGTTCAAATCTAAATAAAGATTTAACTATCGCCTGGAGTAAAAATGGTGGTACTCCATTCTCGATCATTTCTTGAATTTGATAATTTTAGTTATCAAATTCACCTTTCAATCTATTTAATGATTCATTAAAACTCTGATTCGGTTTTAATTTCCAAAAATCATTACTTAATCATTACTCAAAGTTAAGAAATAAATCTTATCTTTAACTGGGTAAAGAACTAATGTCATTTAAAACACTGCTCACGATAAACCCAAAATAAAATTCCATTAACAATGGAATCTTCACGGAAAACAGATCAATATATATAATCGATATGAACTTCCATATCCAACTGATACTATAAATGGAATAACGGCAAAGCCTTTTAAATTCCATATATAGTAATAGTCTTCCTCCACAGAAGTCCACTTTGATTATTACCAAATCGAATTGCATTCCATTCCAATTTATTTTATTAAATTGGAAAAACTTCACTTTGGAAAATTTCCTTTAAATCATAACAAAAGATTTATAAATTACAAATCACATTTCGCTATAAATCGGGTTAAAGAACGAATGTCCTTAAAAACACAGTTCACGATAAACCCAATTCACATTCCATTTTATTCCAATTATTAAATATAATTGGAAACTCTAACAATCTTAATTAAACGATTTATTCTCTTCACATGGGTTTCAAGAACAGTGTTACTGAAGACACCGTTCACGACAAACCCAAAATCTCAGTTGATATTAAATACAAGGCTCTGAATAGAAAATATATTGGCTTATATTTAATATCAAATACTACAACCAACAAATGTCGTATTGGAAACAACGATATAAATATATCTTTCAAATTTCCATAACAATATCTATATAATCACGAAATCCAACATCAATATATTCCGAAGACAATTTTGATTCAAATCCATTCCAATTTATATATTCGAAATCCTGGTTATTTTTAAAATCATTTCAATTCCAATTTATTTATTTAAAAATATTGGATTATAATTATAGTTAATAACTAGTTCATTTCGATAAAAAACTATTTTTATCTTTTCAAATATGGAATTTTTCATCCCAATTCTTTACAAATCATTTCTTATGATTTTACACTAATTATTGATATTTTTAATAATTCTATCAAGGACCGTACAGTCGATTTCCATAAACGGCCATCGAACTACACTTACAACGACCTTTTCTAAATTTGATTTGGACATAATTCCAAATCCAACCGTTAGATTTCAATTCTCTAGTATTTGTTGGAAATCTCTTTTCGATACGAACCCAACGGTTCCAAATTTAGGAGAATCCGACGGTCGGATCTCCCGTAATGTCCATTCGAAGTCAACGGTCGAAATTCACGAACTGTCGCGGCGCGTTCTATTCAGGCCATTATATAATATATATATATATATATATATATATATTTCATTGATTTCCATTTAAAACGTATTTTATAAATCGTTTTAAATTCGTTTTCAAAACGATTTCAACTTCATATTCAATTCCAAATCAAAAATGAATATTCCATATCATTAATATATACATGATAATATTTTCAAAACATTAGATTTTGAAATCAATTCCTTTTCGATATTCACTATAGAAATGAATAAAATTGATATAAATATCGTTCACGTCAAAATGGTGTTAATCTAATCAACACGTCTATATATATATTTAAATATATGCGTGTTCATCCTAAATCGGACATCAAAATCATATTTTGATCTTTTAATGATGATTGTTTTAAAATATTCATTATTTCAAAATATTTGTTATTTTAAAATGTTCATTCTTTCTGAACTGGAATCAGACACAGCCAATTACCGTATAATGTTATTCATATGAATTTCAAACAACACATGTATACAACACTAATCAAAATCAATCAACCATCATCCAGAGTGCATCACACAACTGCATAAGCGTTAAGTATAAATAATTAATGCTTACAACAACCTGTCAACCAATCGATTGACATACAACTAAACAATTAGGATTAATGTGCATCAAATATCATCCCAATACCCGTGTGGGGTTTCAATCAACAAATAATTAATTTTATTTGTGCAGTTGGGCGATGTGTAAAATTTATCATCCCAATCAATATCAGTCAAATTAGTGTACATAAACAAATTGTCTAATTTGTAAATGAATATTTATTTTCATTCATATATCCGTTAAAAATTATATTTTTAACGATAAATTATTTATTTCAACACATGAATATTTACACAGTCCATTTCACATCACAATCAATTTTCACAATACAATACAATCAAACAAACAAGTCGTCCATGGTCTGTGGATGACGGGGAGCAGTTCATATATGCAGTTATAAAATAAATAACTGTACAGAAATAATTTTAGTGAGAAGTTCTCACATTGGGATCCACTCCGTTAGTTTTCATCTGAATTTCTGAACAACTGGATTTGAATTTGTCCGAAATTCTGACGTACTACAAATTGGACCTGGTTAGTCTTTTTATGAAGCACTCGTCCCCACAATCGCAATGAATCCAGTTTCACGCGATTTGGACCTTGTATGCAAAAGTTATGGGGTTAAATGCATTAAACATTTTAAACGAGAAATTGATTAAATTAATAATCCTTTTTTGTAACAACCCGAAAATCTGGGCCAGTTTAAAAATTTTATTTTGGCAAATTTAGCTAATTTTGAACATTTAAAATGAATTATTTTAAATAATATTGACGAGAAATTTATTTTGAATAGAATTCGAACGTATATATTATATACGTCGTCGTTAGAATATAAATAATTATATATAATTATAAATAGAATTGAAAATGGCGTGGTAGTTCGATAATTCGATTTCAAATTTCAATTGCATGTACCGGGTGCAAAATAATCCGGATTTTAGTGAAACCAAAAACATTAGGATCTAATTGAGAATATCTTTCCAACGAATCTAAAAAATCAAAATTTCATAGCGGGGATAAAAAGATATGTCCAGTTGAAATTTCAGAATAGTCGCTATGGAATTCAGGCCCTTAAAAATGGGAATTTTGCAAACGACCTCGGATTTCGACGAAACCACTTTTGTTGGGTCCGTGATGTCAAATTATTGCTAGTTTCAAATTTCATAATTTTTCGAATCAATATGTGAGCGTGGCAAAGGAAAACGCGTTTGACCAGTTTTAGTTGATTTTAATCGACTGGAAAATGGCCATTTTTCCAACGATCTCAAAATTCGACGAAACTAGTTTTGTTAGGACCGTATCGTCAATACGAAGCTAGAAAATATTTTTATGGAATTTTTAGAGTTCGTATGTGACCCCGGTAAATTGAAATACGCGTTCAAATTCAATATATAGAGTTATATGTTGATTTCAATGAAAACTGATCGAATCAGCTTGCGATACATATCCCATTGTGTTCGGAATGGGGGTAATTAGCTATGGACGACAGGCGGTGGGCCTCATTTAGCGGTCGTATGTAAAAGTCAACTTTTTGAAATTAAAATAATAAAAAAAAACCTTTCCTCTTTCCTCTCCTTTACCTTCTCAGGCCCCTCCCCTCGATTTCATTTCACAGAAGAAAAAAACAGAAACCGATCGTCGAACCACCGAACGCCGCCGCCCCTTGCTCCTCCGGCTCGCGCTAGGCCGCTCCGCCTCCCCTCAGGTCACCGCCCCCTTCCCCAGCCTCTCTCCCTCTTCCACCTTGAGGAAACCCACGAACCCGCATCCAACCACCTCCGCTACCCCCAAACCCGCATCCAACCACCTCCGCCCCCTTTTTCTCCACCTGCGCCGACCCCTCCGCCTTCCCCCAACCCAAACCACCCCGACGAGATACTCCCCCCCAATATTCACTGTAAGTTTTTTATTTTCATTTATTTGTTTATTTTTGTTTTGTTTTAATTCATTTTAAATGTTTAGCTAAGGTTAATCAGTTTAAAAACTGATTTTTAGTATGTAGATTTTTAATTTACAAAAGAATAGAATTTTAATTTACAAAAGAAATGATTTTTATGTTTAGACATGAAATAAAAATATAATTTTTAGATTATAAAAAGAATCAAAATACGATTTTTATATAGTAAATATAATAAAAATATAATTTTTAGATTTTATGGATAGTCAAAATATTATCTTTATGTAGTAGAGATAATTAAAATATAATTTTTATATTTTATAGATAGTAAAAATATCATCTTTATATATGTAGCAAAATAAAAATGTGATTTTTATAATGATGAAATTGGAAAGGAGAAATCTTTATATTTGAAAAGGAGAAATCTTTATATTTGAAAAAGGTGAAATTTTATAGTTGAAAAGGCGAGATCTTTATATAGAGAATAGCGATGTAAAAATAGAATTTTTATCTATATGATAACGATGTAAAAATAGAATTTTTATCTATATGATAACAATGTAAAAATAGAATTTTTATCTATATGATAACGATGTAAAAGTAGAATTTTTATCTATATAGTAGCGGTGTCAAAATGGGATTTTTATATAATGAATAGCGAAGTAAAGATCTTCATATAATGAATAGCGAAGTAAAAATGGGATTTTTATATAATGAATAGCGAAGTAAAAATGGGATTTTTATATAATGAATAGCGAAGTAAAAATTCGATTTTTATATATTGAATAGCGAAGTAAAAATTCGATTTTTATATATTGAATAGCAAAGTAAAAATTCGATTTTTATATATTGAATAGCAAAGTAAAAATTCGATTTTTATATATTGAATAGCTAAATAAAAATTCGATTTTTATATATGTAGTGAATACGGGAAACGAAAGTGAGGAAAGTGAAGAAAGGCGAGAACGACGAAGATTTCCTACATTAGAAGTGTCGTGGCGTTTGGATTAGCTTTGGTGAGAACTTCTCACTCTAAATTTCTTTTTCTGGTTATATATATATATATATATATATATATATACTAGGATGCAGACGGTGCTTAGCATCACCCGACACCCGTCATCCACAGACCATGGATGGCTTGTTTGTTTGATTGATATGTTATGAAAATTTGTTTGTGAAATTGATGTGAAATAAATAATGAAAAATATTCATGTGTTGAAAGGAAATAAAATATTTATATAGTAAAAATATAATTTTTAACGTGAAAGTGAATAAATAAATATTTATAAACAAATCGGCCGATTTGTTTATATACACTGATTTGACTGATATTGATTGGGATGATAAATTTTACACATCGCCCAACTGCACGAATAAAAATATGTGTTTGTTGATTTGAAACCCCACACGGATGTTGGGATGATATTTAGCGTACACTAATCCCAATTAATTAATTGTATGTCGATCGTTTAGTCGACAGACTGTGTAAGCGTCGATTATTTATATTTGATGCTTATGCAGTTGTGTGGTGCACCTTGGATGATGGTTGATTGTTTGTCATTGCTATTATATACATGTGTTGTGTGGAATCCATATAACTAACATTATATGGTGATTGATTGGGCCTCATTCCAATCGGGAAAATAATGAATATTATAAAAGAAAATTCATGTGTTGAATATAAAAATAGTCATGTGTTGACGATGTTCATGAGTTGAAACTATTGTTGTGTTGAGTGAAATATTTTATACAATAAAATTTACATCTTTATCATATTTAAAATTAGAACTACTTCACGGTGGAGTCTAATTAAAAATCAAATGATAGATACCATGATTTTATAAAATATTTTACATAACAAAAATAGTCGTGTGTTGAAAGAAATATAGATTCATGTGTTGAGTAGAATATATATTCATTTGTTGAATAGAATAACGAAGCTTTTGAAAAATATAAAGCCGTGTTGATTAGAGATGCGTTATTTTGACGCGGACGATATCTATATTGATTTTATTCGTTTTATAATGAATATTGAAAAGTGATTTCAAAATTTAATATTTTGAAATGAAATTCAAATTAAATTAGATTAAAATTCAAATTGAAATTTTATTGAATCAATTTGAAATGAATTCGAATCGAATAGAAAATGAATTTGATTCGAATTGAATAGAAAGTGAATTTGAAATTGAATTGAATAGAAAATGAATTCAAATTGAATTGAATAGAAATGAATTCAAATTGAATTAAATTGAAACTGAATTAAAAACGAATTGAAATCATTTTGAATGAAATTTAAAACGAACTGAAATTGAATTGAAATAAAATTGAAATGAATTTGAATTGAATTGAAATCAAATCGATTTGAAATTGAAGATGAAGTTGAAATTGTTTTTGAAACGAATTTAAAAAGATTTATAAAATACGTTTTAAAAAGGAAATCGACGAAATATATAATATATATATATTATATATAATGGCCTGAATAGAACACGCCGTGCCGCGGCAGTTCGTGAATTTCGACCATTGACTTCGAATTAACGTTGCGGGAGATCCGACCGTCGGATTCTCCTAAAACCGGAACTGTTGGGTTCGTATCGAAAATAGCTTTCCAATGAATATTAGAAATTTGAAATCTAACAGTTGAATTTGGAATTATGTCCAAATCAAATTTAGAAAAGGTCGCTGTAAGTGCAGTTCGATGGCCGTTGATGGAAATCGACTGTTCGGGCCTTGATAAAATTATTAAAAATATCTATAATTTGTGTAAAATCATAAGAAATGATTTGGGAAAAATTGGGATGAAAAACTCCACATTTGAAATGATAAAAATAGATTTTTATCGAAATGAACTAGTTTTGAACTAGAATTAAAATCAATTTATTTTTGAAATAAATAAATTGAATTTGAAAGTGATTTTAAAAATAATCAATATTCCCAATACGTTAATTGGACTAGAGTTGAATCGAAATTATCTTCAGAATATTTCAATGTTGGATTTCGTGGCTATACAGATATTGTTATGGGAATTTGAAAGATATATTTTATATCGTTATTTCCAATAAGATATTTGCTGGTTTCAGAATTTGATATTGAATATAAGCCGGTACATTTTCTATTCAGAGCCTTGTAATTAATATCAAATGTGATTTGGGTTTATCGTGAATCGTGTTTTAGATGACATTAGTTCTTTAACCCAGTTAAAGGCAAGATGTTGATTTTTGAAAGGATTAAAACTAAGTGGAGTTCTATTGAATCTTTAATTAGATTGAAAAGTGAATTGATAATTTAAATTACCAAATCTGAAAGGTGATCGAGGATGGAGTACCACCAGTTTTGCTCCAAAGCGATAGTTAAATCTTTAATTAGATTTGAACGTGAGATGGTAATTAATTTTACCGATAACACCGTGGTGTTAGATATGGAGTATGACCAGTTTTTCTCCATGGGATATATAGGTTGGGATTGGGAAATAAAATAAATAATTACTTCGGTGTGGTTCGCTAATCCCGACTAGTTTGAAATGATATCCAAAGGAAGATTAAAGAATAAATTTAGAAGAATTTATCTTGGATAAAATTAATGGGAACATTTCCCTAAGAATGTGATTTTGTGAATAAAAGAATATTCTGAATTGGAATGAGGCGTTTGTTGTGTTTGTGTAACATTTGTTTATTATACACGTGGGTTATTCAGAAAGGCCGGGTTATACCCATTCTGAATAACCGATTCGACGAGATGTCGAAGATGAAGACGGTGGTCGAAGACCGGAAGTCTTCACATCGTTTGGGTGATTACTGATGATCTTAATTGGGCTGTACACTTGAGATGAGGGAATCAGTTGGTGATCGTCCAGACGTACTTGGAGATGGATGGACATACGAGGAAAGTGCCTTCGGTTTCGTTCAGATCCAGAACGAACTTGTAAATGGATTGTGTGTCTGACATTGGATTTAATTCTATGTTGATTGATCTCTATTAAATATACATTTATTTGGCGGCGGAGAATTTATTCTCTTGCTTAACGCCCTTCTTTGAGATGTACGAGCTCCGGGGTTATATATCGATGGACATCAGTCGCATGGAGTGAATTGCTAGTGTGGCACACATAAGTGGCAATTGATCGAGGCTTCTGTTGAAAAGCAAAGTCTTGTGGTTGATGATCAAAGCACGGCCTGTGTGGCGTAGCTTTGTGTATAACGTGAATTCGCGAGCCTCACACCTCGGTATGAGTCAAAAACGGGATACAGACCCAAGGAGTGCACGACGTTTCTTTCTAGCTAGGGTGGTGTCAGTGACCTACCAACCCTGACATTTATATACTTTTCACCTGTGTGGTTGTTGGATACGAAGCGCCTCGGATATAGGTCTGTAAGGACCAGGAAACGTGTGTTCAGGAATAATTAATCCTCAAAAGTAAGAGAGGACCGGCCTTGGAGGTTCCAAAGGATCAGAGTGGGGCCCTGAGACATTTGCTAGATTGTCTCGAACGTGGAGAGGAGCTTGCCCCTTGCCTCGGCTCATGACGAAAATCCAATTTCCAATACGTGATATTGCGGTTTTAATTGTATAACTAGCTTGGCGACATGATATATGGTACCCATGCCGCCTATGATTGATATTTATGATTGAAAATTGTTTTGACACTATACACTTATAATAGTATCAAATGATTTGTTTTGACGTACCAAGCATGTTTGGCTATTATAAGGGAAAACCCTATCCTCCGGCTTGCGTTGCATTGTGTGATGGGACCTGGGTCTTATAATAGCTTCATTTTTCTAAAAAGCATTGCGCTGTTTTGTTATATGCACTAGTGTTCTTGGGAGGAAACCCGTTCCGTGTCATACGGCGTGGTCCCTTGAATTACTCTTCTTTAAAGTTAAAATAATAACTGTTTTTAGTTCTCACACCAGTCACATGACTGACCTGGAGTTTATTGTTTTAACCTAAACTCTAGGTGCCCCTATTTTCCGCACGGGCAGCTAGTAGTTTTGGTTTTGCAGATTTATATTCACAGGATCCTGATTTACAGCTAGAACGATGC
Organism: Allium sativum; assembly: GCA_030737875.1. NCBI lineage: Eukaryota > Viridiplantae > Streptophyta > Magnoliopsida > Asparagales > Amaryllidaceae > Allium > Allium sativum. Next base: position 100,147,626 of record CM060911.1, on the reverse strand, counting down.
TCGGAAAGCTCTGTATCCGTGTATCACTTCTAGTTGTGTTATGTATATTTTTCCGCTGCTATGTAATTTATTGTAATCTCTAATATTTATCGAATGTAATTTATTCATTTATACTCTGTGTATTCTTGTATCTGATGGAATTGTTGTAATAACAATGAAATGTTCTTCCGTTTGCGTTCTATTTTGTCTTGTCCTCAATTCTATCCGTGCTTTCCTTACCGGGGAAGTTTGGGTCGTCTCAGTTGGTATCAGAGCTTTGGTTTACAGAGCTCGAGAACAAGACATATTAGAACCATACGAAAGAATTCATCAGATAATGGATTAGTAATATCCAGTTAGAATGACTCGTTAGAGATATGATCAGTAGTATCCTAGAACGAGTGTGAAGAGTATATTTTTCAAATGAAAACAATTTTGTTTTGAAAATTTAAATCGCTTTATACGTATTTGATTATTTATTTATTTTGAATATGGACAATCGAGTATATAAAGATTTCGCGTATACGCGTCATGAACGTATAGTCGAAGTTTTAATATACTGGATAGATATAGAATCATACTCTAGTGGCCCGACGATGATTCTGATGGTTGAGTACTCGTCGTCAGAATTTATATTCGTGTGACGAAGGTGTGATATCTATATATTTCCATTAGACTAGTGTGAGAACCAAAACTAATATAGATAGATTTATTTGTTGTGATTTGGCATCAAAAACATGATTTTTGTATATGTATCAAAAATATGAATTTGAAACTTTAATTCACTAATTGATTGATGTTTGTGTTGTTTGTTTATTTGTTTAACCATTTTTAACCATTTAGTCTAATTGAATCAAATTTTGAATTGTATTAAAAATTACTCGCATTTGCTTGCATATACATATACTTACATTGAACAGGTCATAGCAAGGAGGCTAGAGCAGAGAATAAAATTTGTTTGCCCGACAAATAGGTACATATTTACTATAATTTACTGTTTTGTTTGGGTGATGATGATTTTATGAGCCTATTGGCTAGCCGCTTGGCTTTTTCTTTTTCTTTTTGAGATCAGAAGGCCTGTATGGCAATTTCGGGATTTTCCCGTGGCTCCCGGTGCAGGGGAGGTTATGGCGAAATTTTTAGAAAATTCCGGGTGTTAGCCAAATTTTTGAAATTTTTGAAAATTCTCAGAAACTGAAAAGTTGGAGAATGGAAGCCAGATCGAACGTAGAGTTGATTGATCAAACCACTTTCGACTTCGTTCCTTTTCGGGGACGAAAAGTTTTAAGTGGGGGAGATTGTAACAACCCGAAAATCTGGGCCAGTTTAAAATTTTTATTTTGGCAATTTTAGCGAATTTTGAACATTTATAATGAATTATTTTAAATAATATCGACGAGAAATTTATTTTGAATAGAATTCGAACGTATATATTATACACGTCATCGTTAGAATATAAATAATTATATATAATTATAAATAGAATTGAAATGGCGCGGTAGTTCGATAATTCGATTTCAAATTTCAATTGCATGTATCGGGTGCAAAACAATCCGAATTTTAGTGAAACCAAAAACATTAGGATCTAATTGAGAATATCTATCCAACGAATCCGAAAAATCAAAATTTCATAGCGGGGATTAAAAGATATGTCCAGTTGAAATTTCAGAATAGTCGCTATGGAATTCAGGCCCTTAAAAATGGGAATTTTGCAAATGACCTCGGATTTCGACGAAACCACTTTTGTTGGGTCTGTGATGTCAAATTATTGCTAGGTTTCAAATTTCATAATTTTTCGAATCAATATGTGAGCGTGGCAAAGGAAAACGCGATTGACCAGTTTCAGTTGATTCTAATCGACTGGAAAATGGCCATTTTTCCAATGGTCTCAGAAGTCGACGAAACTAGTTTTGCTAGGACCGTATCGTCAATACGAAGCTAGAAAATATTTTTATGGAATTTTTAGAGTTCGTATGTGACCCCGGTAAATTGAAATACGCGTTCAAATTCAATATATAGAGTTATATGTTGATTTCAACGAAAACTGATCGAAATGATCGAATCAGCTTACGATACATATCCCATTGTGTTCGGAATGGGGGTAATTAGCTATGGACGACAGGCGGTGGGCCTCGTTTAGAGGTCGTATGTAAAAGTCAACTTTTTGAAATTAAAATAAAAAAACCTTTCCTCTTTCCTCTCCTTTACCTTCTCAGGCCCCCCCACCCCGATTTCATTTCACAGAAGAAAAAAAAGAAACCGATCGTCGAACCACCGAAAGCCGCTGCCCCTGGCTCCTCCGCCTCACGCCAGGCCGCTCCGCCTCCCCTCAGGTCACCGCCCCCTTCCCCAGCCTCTCTCGCTCTTCCACCTTGAGGAAACCCCCAAACCCGCATCCAACCACATCCGCTACCCCCAAACCCGCATCCAACCACCTCCGCCCCCTTTTTCTCCACCTACGCCGACCCCTCCGCCTTCCCCCAACCCAAACCACCCCGACGAGATACTCCCTCCCCCCCCCCAATATTCACTGTAAGTTTTTTTATTTTCATTTATTTGTTTATGTTTGTTTTGTTTTAATTCATTTAAAATGTTTAACTTAGGTTAATCAGTTTAAAAACTGATTTTTAGTATGTAGATTTTTAATTTACAAAAGAATAGATTTTTAATTTACAAAAGAAATGATTTTTATGTTTAGACATGAAATAAAAATATAATTTTTAGATTATAAAAAGAATCAAAATACGATTTTTATATAGTAAATATAATAAAAATATAACTTTTAGATTTTATGGATAGTCAAAATATTATCTTTATGTAGTAGAGATAATTAAAATATAATTTTTATATTTTATAGATAGTAAAAATATCATCTTTATATATGTAGCAAAATAAAAATGTGATTTTTATAATGATGAAATTGAAAAGGAGAAATCTTTATATTTGAAAAGGAGAAATCTTTATATTTGAAAAAGGCGAAATCTTTATAGTTGAAAAGGCGAGATCTTTATATAGAGAATAGCGAAGTAAAAATAGAATTTTTATCTATATGATAACGATGTAAAAATAGAATTTTTATCTATATGATAACAATGTAAAAATAGAATTTTTATCTATATGATAACGATGTAAAAGTAGAATTTTTATCTATATAGTAGCAGTGTAAAAATGGGATTTTTATATAATGAATAGCGAAGTAAAAATGGGATTTTTATATAATGAATAGCGAAGTAAAAATTCGATTTTTATATATGGAATAGCGAAGGAAAAATTCGATTTTTATATATTGAATAGCGAAGTAAAAATTCGATTTTTATATATTGAATAGCAAAGTAAAAATTCGATTTTTATATATTGAATAGCTAAATAAAAATTCGATTTTTATATATGTAGTAAATACGGGCAACGAAAGTGAGGAAAGTGATGAAAGTGAAGAAAGGCGAGAACGACGAAGATTTCCTACATTAGAAGTGTCGTGGCGTTTGGATTAGCTTCGGTGAGAACTTCTCACTCTAAATTCCTTTTTCTAGTTATATATATATATATATATATATATATATATATATACTAGGATGCATACGGTGCTTAGCAACACCCGTCATCCACAGACCATGGATGGCTTGTTTGTTTGATTGATATGTTGTGAAAATTTGTTTGTGAAATTGATGTGAAATAAATAATGAAATATATTCATGTGTTGAAAGGAAATAAAATATTTATATAGTTAAAAATATTTTATCGTTAAAAATATAATTTTTAACGTGAAAGTGAATAAATAAATATTTATAAACAAATCGGCCGATATGTTTATATACACTGATTTGACTGATATTGATTGGGATGATAAATTTTACACATCGCCCAACTACACAAATAAAAATACGTGTTTGTTGATTTGAAACCCCACACGGGTGTTGGGATGATATTTGGCGTACACTAATCCCAATTAATTAATTGTATGTCGATCGATTGGTCGACAGACTGTGTAAGTGTCGATTATTTATATTTGATGCTTATGCAGTTGTGTGGTGCACCTTGGATGATGGTTGATTGTTTGTCATTGCTATTATATACATGTGTTGTGTGGAATCCATATAACTAACATTATATGGTGATTGATTGGGCCTCATTCCAATCGGGAAAATAATGAATATTATAAAAGAAAATTCATGTGTTGAATATAAAAATAGTCATGTGTTGACGATGTTCATGAGTTGAAACTATTGTTGTGTTGAGTGAAATATTTTATACAATAAAATTTACATCTTTATCATATTTAAAATTAGAACTACTTCACGGTGGAGTCTAATTAAAAATCAAACGATAGATACCATGATTTTATAAAATATTTTACATAACAAAAATAGTCGTGTGTTGAAAGAAATATAGATTCATGTGTTGAATAGAATATATATTCATTTGTTGAATAGAATAACGAAGCTTTTGAAAAATATAAAGCCGTGTTGATTAGAGATGCGTTATTTTGACGCGGACGATATCTATATCGATTTTATTCGTTTTATAATGAATATTGAAAAGTGATTTCAAAATTTAATATTTTGAAATGAAATTCAAATAAAATTAGATTAAAATTCAAATTGAAATTTTATTGAATCAATTTGAAATGAATTCGAATCGAATAGAGAATGAATTTGATTCGAATTGAATAGAAAGTGAATTTGAAATTGAATTGAATAGAAAATGAATTCAAATTGAATTGAATAGAAATGAATTCAAATTGAATTAAATTGAAACTGAATTAAAAACGAATTGAAATCGTTTTGAATGAAATTTAAAACGAACTGAAATTGAATTGAAATAAAATTGAAATGAATTCGAATTGAATTGAAATCAAATCGATTTGAAATTAAAGATGAAGTTGAAATTGTTTTTGAAACGAATTTAAACGATTTATAAAATACGTTTTAAAAAGGAAATCGATGAAATATATATAATATATATAATGGCCTGAATAGAACGCGCCGCGGCAGTTCGTGAATTTTGACCATTGACTTTGAATTGACGTTGCGGGATATCCGACCGTCGGATTGTCCTAAAACCGGAACCGTTGGGTTCGTATCGAAAAGAGCTTTCCAATGAATATTAGAATTTTGAAATCTAACGGTTGGATTTGGAATTATGTCCAAATCAAATTTACAAAAGGTCGCTGTAAGTGCAGTTCGATGGCCGTTGATGGAAATCGACTGTACGGGCCTTGATAAAATTATTAAAAATATCTATAATTTGTGTAAAATCATAAGAAATGATTTGGGAAAATTTGGGATGAAAAACTCCACATTTGAAATGATAAAAATAGATTTTTATTGAAATGAACTAGTTTTGAACAAGAATTAAAATCAATTTATTTTTGAAATAAATAAATTGAATTTGAAAGTGATTTTAAAAATAATCAGTATTCCCAATACGTGAATTGGACTGGAGTTGAATCGAAATTATCTTCGGAATATTTCAATGTTGGATTTCGTGGCTATACAGATATTGTTATGGGAATTTGAAAGATATATTTTATATCGTTATTTCCAATACGATATTTGTTGGTTTCAGAATTTGATATTGAATATAAGCCGGTATATTTTCTATTCAGAGCCTTGTAATTAATATTAAATGTGACTTGGGTTTATCGTGAATCGTGTTTTAGATGACATTGGTTCTTTAACCCAGTTAAAGGCAAGATGTTGATTTTTGAAAGGATTAAAACTAAGTGGAGTTCTAATGAATCTTTAATTAGATTGAAAAGTGAATTGATACTTTAAATTACCAAATCTGAAAGGTGATCGAGGATGGAGTACCACCAGTTTTGCTCCAAAGCGATAGTTAAATCTTTAATTAGATTTGAACGTGAGATGGTAATTAATTTTACCGTTAACACCGTGGTGTTAGATATGGAGTATTACCAGTTTTTCTCCATGGGATATATAGGTTGGGATTGGGAAATAAAATAAATAATTACTTCGGTGTGGTTCGCTAATCCCGACTAGTTTGAAATAATATCCAAAGGAAGATTAAAGAATAAATTTAGAAGAATTTATCTTGGATAAAATTAATGGGAACATTTCCCTAAGAATGTGATTTTGTGAATAAAAGAATATTCTGAATTGGAATGAGGCGTTTGTTGTGTTTGTGTAACATTTGTTTCTTATATACGTGGGTTATTCAGAAAGGCCGGGTTATACCCATTCTGAATAACCGATTCGACGAGATGTCGAAGATGAAGACGGTGGTCGAAGACCGGAAGTCTTCACATCGTTTGGGTGATTACTGATGATCTTGATTGGGCTGTACACCCGAGATGAGGGAATCAGTTGGTGATCATCCAGGCGTACTTGGAGATGGATGGATATACGAGGAAAGTGCCTCCGGTTTCGTTCAGACCCGGAACGAACTTGTAAATGGATTGTGTGTCTGACATTGGATTTTATTCTGTATTGATTGATCTCTATTAAATATACATCTGTTTGGCAACGGAGAATTTATTCTCTTGCTTAACGCCCTTGCCTCGGCTCATGACGGAAATCCAATTTCCAATTCGTGATATTGATGTTTTAATTGTAGAACTAGTATGGCGACATGATATATGGTACCCATGCCGCCTATGATTGATATGTATGATTGAAAATTGTTTTGACACTATACACTTACTATAGTATCAAATGATTTGTTTTGACGTACCTAGCATGTTTGGCTATTATAAGGGAAAACCCTATCTTCCGGCTTGCGTTGCATTGTGTGATGGAACCTGGGTCTTATAATAGCTTAATTTTTCTAAAAAGCATTGTGCTGTTTTGTTATATGCACTAGTGTTCTTGGGAGGAAACCCGTTCCGTGTCATACGGCGTGGTCCCTTGAATTACTCTTCTTTAAAGTTAAAATAATAACTGTTTTTAGTTCTCACACCAGTCACATGACTGACCTGGAGTTTATTGTTTTAACCTAAACTCTGGGTGCCCCTATTTTCCGCACGGGCAGCTAGTAGTTTTGGTTTTGCAGATTTATATTCACAGGATCCTGATTTACAGCTGGAACGATGCTCGGAAAGCTCTGTATCCGTGTATCACTTCTAGTTGTGTTATGTATATTTTTCCGCTGCTATGTAATTTATTGCAATCTCTGATATTTATCGAATGTAATTTATTCATTTATACTCTGTGTATTCTTGTATCTGATGGAATTGTTGTAATAACAATGAAATGTTCTTCCGTTTGCGTTCTATTTTGTCTTGTCCTCAATTCTATCTGTGCTTTCCTTACCGGGGAAGTTCGGGTCATCTCATTTTTAATAACGTTTAATTAACATTACCATTTCCTTAATTATCTTCACAGATTATCGTCCCCATTTGAACCCATTTGCTCGATTGTTAGGGCTTGATTTTTCACGCGCCTGGAGCCACCATAAGTCGATCCGAGTGCGCCATCCCCTCCGCCTACGCAGGACGCCCTCCCTCCCCTCCCCCAGAGACGGTGAACTCGCTCGACCTATGGCACCGGAAATGGACTCGAAATGGAGAGACTTTGAAATGCCCAATCACTCAATATACTCAACGATAACCGCTCCAGTTTGTATGGATTGGAAGAGGAGGAGAAGCCCTTCGGTTTCCTCTTCTGAAGCATGGAATTTTATTGCATGGATTTCGTGATAAATGGGAGAGAAAGGTTGAACAATTATCATTTTTCATCGCATGGTAGCGGCGGAGCGAATTGGAATTTTAGGTTTAACGAAAAAAAATATGATTGGCCACAACTAATTTTAATTTTATTTTATTTAATTTAATTTCCAAAAAATGGTGTTTTCTCATTCGAACTCCAATTCGAACCCAACGACTATCGGTCCTAGCGTAACACCCACATTCCGGACACAATGGGATATGTTTTGTAAGCTAGTTCGACCGTTACGATCAGTTTTCCTTTAAATTAAAATATAAATCAATATATATTTAATTTAAATGCACATTTCAATTTACTGGGGCCACACACGGACTCTAAAAACTCCAAAAAAATTATATCTGGCTTTGTTTTGACGATACGGTCCTAACAAAACTAATTTCGTCAAATTTGAAGACCGTTTGAAAAATGGCCATTTTCTGGTCGATCCAAATTGACTGAAACTGTCAAAACACGTTGTACTTTCCCAAAAATTATGAATTTTGGAATCTAGCAAAAATTTGACATCCCGAATGCAACAAAAGTGGTTTCGTCGAAAACGGAGGTCGTTTGCAAAATGGCTATTTTTAAGGGTTATATTTTCGATAGCGACTATTCTGAATTTTCAATTGGACATAACTTTTTATTCCCGCTATGAAATTTCAATTTTCCAGATTTTTTGGAAAGATATTTTCAAATAGATTCAAATATTTCTGGTTTCACTAAAATCTAGTATTTGAATCCTGTACATTCATTTGAAATTTGAAATCGAATTTTCAAACTACCGCGCCATTTTCAATTCCTTTTATAATTAAAATAAAATTTTATATTCTAATTTCGATTTATATAAATATATACATTCTAATTCTATTCAAAATAAATTCCTCGTCGTTATTATTTAAAATAAATCATTTAAATATTCAAAATTCATTAAAATTGCCAAAATAAAAATTTTAAATTGGTTCTGATTTTCCGGGTTGTTACAATCTCCCCCACTTAAAATATTTTCATCCTCGAAAAGGAACCGAGCTGAAAGTTATTTTACAAACCAACTCAACTTTCAGTTCGGCTTCATTCTTCAACTTTTCAGTTTCTAAGAATTTTCCAATTCTTCAAAAATTTGGCTAACACCCTAAATTTTCGAAAAATTTCTCCATAGCCTCCTTTGTACGGGAGCACAGGGAAAATCCCAAAACCGCCACATAGGCCCTCTCATCTCAAAAAGAAAAAGAAAAGGCCAAGCCGCTAGCCAATCGGCTCATAGAATCATCCAAACCCAATAAATTAGTAAACATGTACCTATTTGTTAGACATACAATTTTATTACTCTTCACTAGCCTCCTTGCTATGACCTGTTCAATGTATATACATGTATATGCATGCAATTTCAAACAATTTTCAATTCAGTCCAATATTCGATACTATTTGGCTAAATGGTTCAAATTTTAATTAATCAACCAATAATCAAACAACACAACCAGTAATCAATTATTTGATTATCATTTCAAATTCATAATTTTTATATACATAAAAATTCATTTTTGATGCCAAATCACAACAATAGACCTTATCTATTTTTGGTTCTCACACCAGTCTAATGGAAATATATAGATATCCCACTTTCGAAGTTCGAACATAAATACCGATGATGACGTGTCAATCATCAGAACTATGCCCGGACGACTAGAGTGTGATTCCATATCCATCCCGTATATTTGAGGCTTCTTACACACGTGGATCAGACGTATATTAAAATCTCTATATACCCGACTGTTCAAATCAATTTAAAATAAATTATTCAAATACATATAATCAGGTTTAGATTTCCAAAACAAAATTTGTTTTCATTTTTGTTTTAAAAATAACACTCTTCCGAATCATTCTAGGATACTACTGGTCCCATCTCTAACAAGCCATTCTCATTGGATATTACTAATCCAATCTCTGATGAATTCTTTCGTTTGGTTCTAACGTGCCTTGTTCTCGAACTCTGTAAACGAAAGATCTGATACCAAATGAAGCAAACTGAACTTCCCCGTGAAGGAAAGCCCGGATTGAATTGAGAAAAACACACATCGGAACATAAACAGAAGAAAATTTCATTGCTTATTACAACAATTTCATCATAATACAAGAATATACAGAGTATGAATAAATATTACACATTTACTAAATATCAGAGGTTTACAAATTACAATGTAGCGGAAAATAATACAAAACACAACTGAAAGAGATAAACGGATACAGAGATTTCCGGATATCATTCCAACTGTAAACCAGGATCCTGTGAATATAAATCTGCAAAACCAAGACTACTAGCTGCCCATGTGGAAAATAGGGGCACCCAGAGTTTAGGTTAAAACAATAAACTCCAGGTCAGTCATGTGACTGGAGTGAGAACTAAAACATTTATTTAAAACTTTATTTTAAATCAGATATATCGAGGGACCACGCCGTATAACACGGAACGGGTTTCCTCCCAAGAATACCAGTGCATATAACAAAACAGCGCAATGCTTTTTGGAAAAATGAGGCTATTATAAGACTCAGGTCCCATCACACAATGCAACGCAAGCCAGAGGATAGGTTTTTCACTTATAATAGCCAAACATGCTTGGTACGTTAAAACAAATCATTTGGTACTATTATAAGTGCATAGATAGTGTATAAAATAGCTTCAAATATAAATGTATCAATCCTAGGCGGCATGAGTACCATATATCATGTCGCCAGTACTAGGCTCTACAATCAAAACTGCAAAGTCACGTATTGGAAGTTAGATTTCCGTCTATGAACCAAGGCAAGGGATCGTCCTTATCGCTTCGAGACGCTCTAGCCCGTGTCTTAGGATCAGAACGTATCGACCCTTGGATCGTCAAGGCCGGTCCACTCGATGTGGATTAAAATTCCTGAACACTACATTTCCCCGCCCTATGGGGCGTCAATCTGGTATGTATAAAGACCATCCATCGGCTCCGCAGAGACCGATATAACCGAGACGCCTCGCTATCCATCATCCACATAAGTAAAACATTTGGGCATGCAAAACCTAGACACCACTCCTAGCTAGAAGGAAACGCATGCCCTTCCTGAAGCCCTCTCCCATTTATGGTTCACACCGGGGTGTGAGGCTCGCAAATTAGTGCTACACAAAGCTATGGTATATTAAAGTTGTGCTCTGATCATCAACCACAAGACTCTGCTTTTCAATAGAAGCCTTGATCGTTTGCATCTCAGCATGCCACACAGGCAATTCACGCTATGCAACTAATGTATATCAATCACACAGAATGAAATCCAATGTCAGACACACATCCATTTACAAGTTCGTTCTGGGTCTGAACGAAATCGGAGGCACCTTATTCCTTGTCCCGTATGTCCAATACAGGAGAGAGGTCCTCGCATGTCCGGTCGATCTCCAAGTACGTCTGGACGATCACAACTTATTACCTTGTCTTGGGTGTACCACCCAATCAAAACATCAGTAATCATCCAAACGATGTGAAGACCTCCGTTCTTCAACCATCGTCGACTCGTCGTCGATTCAGTTATTCAGAACGGGATAAACCCGGTCTTTCTGAATAACTCGCGTATATAATAAACAAGTGTTATAAAAACACAACATACGCCTCATTCCAATTCACAATATTCTTTTATTTAAATATTCATATCCTTTGGGAAAGGTTCCCATTAATTTTATCAAAGATAAATTCTTTAAATTTATTCGTTAATCTTCCTTTGGAAATCAATCCATATCAAATTATGATTTATCAAAACAAGTCGGGATTAACGAACCTTACCGAAGTAATCATTTGTTTTAATTTTCCAATCCCAACCTATTCATCCCATGAAGCAAGACCGGTAATACTTCATATCTAACACCACGGTGTTATCGGTAAATTCAATTACCGTTTCACGTTCAAATCTAATTAAAGTTTAACTATCGCTTGGAGTAAAACTAGTGGTACTCCATTCTCGATCATTTCTTGAATTTGATAATTCTAGTTATCAAATTCACCTTTTAATCTATTGAAAGATTCATTAAAACTCTGATTCAGTTTTAATTTCCAAAAATCATTACTTAATGATTATTCAAAGTTAAGAAATAAATCTTATCTTTAACTGGGTTAAAGGAATAATGTCATTTAAAACATAGCTCACGATAAACCCAAAATCACAATCCATTAACAATGGAATCTTCACGGAAAACAGATCAATATATATAATCAATATGAACTTCCATATCCAATCGATACTATAAATGAAATAACGGAAAAGCCTCTTAAATTCCATATATAGTAACAGTCTTCCTCCACAGAAGTCCACTTCAATTATTACCAAATCCAATTCCATTCCATTCCAATTTATTTTATTAAATTGGAAAAACTTCACTTTGGAAAATTTCCTTTAAATCTTAACAAAAGTTTTATAAATTCCAAATCACATTTCACTGTAAATCGGGTTAATGAATGAATGTCGTTAAAAACACAATTCACGATAAACCCAATTTACATTCCATTTTATTCCAATTATTAAATATAATTGGAAACTCTAACAATCTTAATTAAAATATTTATTCTCTTCACATGTGGTTCAAGAACAGTGTTAGTGAAGACACCGTTCACGACAAACCCAAAATCCCATTTGATATTAAATACAAGATTCTGAATAGAAAATATATCGGCATATATTCAATATCAAATACTACAACCAACAAATATCGTATTGGAAATAACGATATAAATATATCTTTCAAATTTCCATAACAATATCTGTATAATCACGAAATCCAACATCGAAATATTCTGAAGACAATTTCAATTCAAATCCATTCCAATTTATATATTGGAAATCCTGGTTATTTTTAAAACCATGTCAAATCCAATTTATTTATTTAAAAAAATTGGATTATAATTCTAGTTAATAACTAGTTCATTTCGATAAAAATCTATTTTTATCTTTTCAAATATGGAATTTTTTTTCCCAATTCTTTCCAAATCATTTCTTATGATTTTACACTAATTATTGATATTTTTAATAATTTTATCAAGGCTCGTACAGTCGATTTCCATTAACTGCCATCGAACTGCACTTACAACGACCTTTTCGAAATTTGATTTGGACATAATTACAAATCCAACTGTTAGATTTCAAATCTCTAGTATTCGTTAGAAAGCTCTTTTCGATACGAACCTAACGGTTCTAGTTTTAGGAGAATCCGACGGTCGGATCTCCCATAATGTCCATTCGAAGTCAATGGTTGAAATTCACGAACTGCCGCGGCGCGGCGCGTTCTATTCAAGCCATTATGTATATAATATATATATATATATATTATATTTCATCGATTTCCATTTAAAACGAATTTTATAAATCATTTTAAATTTGTTTTCAAAACGATTTCAACTTCATATTCAATTTCAAATCAAAATTGAATATTCCATATCATTAATAAATTAATGATAATATTTTCAAATCATTAGATTTTGAAATCAATTCCTTTTCGATATTCATTATAAAAATGAATAAAATCGATATAAATAAAGTTCACGTCAGGCGTTAATCTATTCAACACGGCTATATATATTAAAATATATTTGTGTCCATCCCAAATCGGACATCAAAATCATATTTTGATCTTTTATTGAATATTATTTTAAAATATTCGTTATTTTAAAATGTTCATTCTTTCTGAACTGGAACCAGACATAGCCAATTACCATATAATGTTATTTATATGGATTTCATACAACACACGTATACAGCAGTAATCAAAATCAATCAACCATCATCCAGAGTGCATCACACAACTACATAAGCGTTAAGTATAAATAATTAACGCTTACAACAGCCTGTCAACCAATCAATTGACATACAACTAAACAGTTGGGATTAGTATGCGTCAAATATCATCCCAATACCCGTGTGGGGTTTCAATCAACAAATAATGAATTTTATTTGTGCAGTTAGGCGATGTGTAAAATTTATCGTCCCAATCAACATCAGTTAAATCAGTGTACATAAACAAATCGTCTGATTTGTAAATGAATATTTATTTTCATTCATATATCCGTTAAAAATTATATTTTAATGATAAATTATTTATTTCAACACATGAATATTTACACAGTCCATTTCACATCACGATCAATTTTCATAATACAATACAATCAAACAAACAAGTCGTCCATGGTCTATGGACGACGGGGAGCAGTTCATATATGCAGTTATAAAATAAATAACTGTACAGAAATAATTTTTGTGAGAAGTTCTCACATTGGGATCCACTCCATCAGTTTTCATCTGAATTTCTGAACAATTGGATTTGAATTTGTCCGAATTTCTGACCTGCTCCAAATTGGACCGGGTTAGTTTTGTTGTGAAGCTCTCGTCCCCACGATCGCAACGGATCCAGTTTCGCGCGATTTGGACCTCGTATGTAAAAGTTATGGGGTTAAATGCATTGAACATTTTAAATGAGAAATTAATTAAATTAATAATCCTTTTTAATAACCTTTAATTAACGTTACCATTTCCTTAATTATCCTCATGGTTTATCTTCCCTGTCTGAACCCATTTGCTCGATTGATAGGGCTCGATTTTTCATGCGCCTCGAGCCACCAGAAGTCAATCCGAGTGCGCCACCCCTTCCGCCTACGCACGACGCCCTTCCTCCCCCCTCCCCAAGCGACGGTGAACACGCTCGACCTACGGCGTCGGAAATGGCCTCGAAATGGAGCGACTTTGAGATGTCCAATCACTCGATATACTCAACGATAACCGCTCTAGTTTGTATGGATTGGAAGAGGAGGAGAAGCCCTTCGATTTCCTCTTCTGAAGCATGGAATTTTATTGCGTGGATTTCGTGATCAATGGGAGAGAAAGGTTGAACAATTATCGTTGTTCATCGCATGGTAGCAGCGGAGCGAATTGGAATTTTAGGTTTAACGGAAAAAAATCTGATTAGCCACAACTATTTATAATATATTTTTATTTTATTTCCAAAAAATGGTTTTTCCTTATTCGAACTCCAATTCGAACCCAATGACTATCGCCCCTAGCGTAATACCCCCATTCCGGACACAATGGGATATGTTTCGTAAGCTAGTTCAACTATTATGATCATTTTTCCTTTAAATTAAAATATAAATCAATATATATTTAATTTAAACGCACAGTTCAATTTACTGGGGCCACACACGGACTCTAAAAATTCAAGAAAAATTATATCTAGCTTTGTTTTGATGATACAGTCCTAACAAAACTAATTTCGTCGAATTTGAGGACCGTTTGAAAAATGGCCATTTTCTGGTTGATCCTAATTGACTGAAATTTTCAAAACACGTTTTCCTTTGTCACGCTCACATATTGATCTCAAAAATTATATATTTTGGAATCCAACAATAATTTGACATTCCGTATCCAACAAAAGTGGTTTCATCAAAAACGGAGGTCGTTTGCAAAATGGCTATTTTTAAGGGCTACATTTTCCATAGCGACTATTCTAAATTTTCAATTGGACATAACTTTTTATTCCCGCTATGAAATTTTAATTTTTCAGATTTGTTAGAAAGATATTTTTAAATAGATTCAAATATTTCTGGTTTCACTAAAATCCGGTTTATTTTGAATCATGTACATTCATTTGAAATTTGAAATCGAATTTTCAAACTACCGCGCAATTTTCAATTCCTTTTATAATTAAAATAAAATTTTATATTCTAATTTCGAATTATATAAATATATACGTTCTAATTCTATTCAAAATAAATTTCTCGTCGTTATTATTTAAAATAAATCATTTTGAATATTCAAAATTCATTAAAATTGCCAAAATAAAAAATTTAAATTGGTTCTGATTTTCCGGGTTGTTATAGTACCTTTAGAGCCAATCGACTCCCAAAATAATGTCAAACCCAATAAAGCCCAAAACAAAGCAATCATAAACAAACAAACATACATCCATGACTCGATAAGACCAAATTTCGACAAATCATACTAAGGCTGGTCGAACCACCAATCTGGTTCGTCGCAACTAAAGGTCTATTGATTATCTTGGGTTCCAATCCCAACCTATCTATCAGGTCACTAGATATGAAGGAACGGGATGCCCCAGTATCAAACAATACTCGAATAGGAACATCATAAACAGAAAGCATACCTTGAATGACGACATTCTTTCCTTCATCCGCCGCAGTTGGGGCATTCGACGAAGAAGGAACAACATTAATAGCATATGCTTTCACAATCTGCTTCTCTTTAGGGGGTTGCGAACATTTATCCTTGTGATGTCCCACTTGGCCACAGTTGAAGCACTTCCTGTCCACTGGCTTTGCTCGACATTCTTTAGCATAATGGCCCTTCTTGCCATAGCTAAAGCACTCAACATCTTTCTTACTCTTCTTCTGACCACCCTTGGTCTGATTCTGTTTCCTTTTGTTCTGAGAATTATTCTTGCTTTCACCGCTTGTTTGCAGTTTTGGTCCCTTTGCAGATGCAATAGCGACTTCAGTCTTGGGCTTAGGATAAAGCCTCTCTGACCTCAATGCTTTCCCAACAATCGATTCAAAAGTCTCATCAATACGGTTGATTAGCCTTTCCCCCAAGTATTGATCTAAGCCTGCTATGAACTTCTCATTCTTCTTTCGGGAGTGTTAATAAGGGATAATCCATACTTCGAAAAAGTATCGAACTCAGCAATATACTCCGAGACTGCCCTACCATTCTGCTTAAACTCCAAGAACATCCTAAACAACTCTGATTTCTGAGCAGTTGGGATAAACTTATCACTGAATCGGATCTTGAACTGATCCCAAGTAACTTGATCCTCAGGGGTAGCTGCCTTAATAGCATTCCACCAATTCATAGTCCGTCCTTGCAGCTGACGGGATGCTAGCTTCCTCTTCATCACATCATCGATCCCTAAGTCCTCGAGGATGCGCTTACAACTATCAAGCCAATCCTAAACTTCTGTAGCCGATTCTGTTCCGTGGAACGGCTTCCTACCAAGACTATGTAGTCCTTACAGAGCTTGACGAAATCAGCCCTAGGTCCTGCACCGCTGCACCACGACCATTTGCTGCATTAGGAGCTGCCCTCTGAACATCCCTAAGCATCTCTCCCATGAAGTCAGTGAACATCGTCCTTATATCAGAAGCATTCCCTTTATTAGCTCCTCTACCGGTACCCCTAGTATATCGGCTCATCGTTCAATCTGTAAGGAGAAAACGATTAACCATCTCTTCAGTGGTGCCAGTGCAGTGCAACTCCATCCTTAATATAATAATAGTATATATATATAGCTTTTGAAAACCAAAATATCACAAATACGCGCTCTCATGTACGTATACTATCTCTCCTTGGTGTCTTCCCCTAGGTTAACTATGCAACCTAGAGCTCTGATACCAAGTGTGACGGCCCGCCCCGCACCAGCCAACATTTCCAATGAAGGTGCACTGTGCCAATGCCCGACTAGCACGGGACGGTCATCAGAGAAAGGAAAAGAAGGGAATTTGAACCAACAAGGAACCTGTAGAATGTCTCACAGCGCATGGGATAAAATATAATAATAACGTAACTTTGATATAAAACAGGCGAGATAGTGCATAAGCTGAAAACTAAACCATCATAGCAACGGAAATCCAAACACATCTTATGTTCCACACCATCATTATTACAACTTTTCAAACTGTCTCTAAAGCAAAGTAAAGGAAAGGTTCACTACTAATGCCCTAAGTAGTGACCAACAGTGACACATGGAGTATGTACATAGAGGATAATAGGTGTAAGCCCCATGCTCGTCTCCGGACAGCTACTCGTGCACAACCAGCTAACCTGTCTCTAGTCTGCCCATTTAAGAGCACCCAGATTAATAAGAAGAGACATAAAACTCTGGGTCAGACAAAAGTCCGGTATGAGCGATAAGCAGCAAAAACAGAACAATAAAAGGTAAACTAAACCATACTTGAACCTGGACCTGCAACCAAAGAGTTAGCACAACAAGATGTATAATACTCTAAGGAGACACTAACATATAGTGTAAAGATACGGGGGAGGGGGTGTACATGTCATAGTGATGTCAAACAATCAAGCATAGCAACCATCCTCACATCTCTCACTCAGTGCGTAAAGCATACGATATCCACTGCTTTGACCACCCGAATCCTTTGTTATGATCACTCTGCCCCATGGAGTCATAATGGCTCCACTGCACTGATTCATAGCCACTAATCCCTTTCTATGCCCACTCTACCTCATGAAGTAATGACAACTCCACTGCACTGGCTCATAGCCATGCTACGATCACTCTGCCCCATGGAGTAATAACTACCCTACTGCATTGATCTGTAGCCTAACATTCGTCTTGGTGGTGAATCAAAGTTATGGATGTCGATAACCCCTTAGCACACGTCCCGCAGCAAAGCCCAGTTCATGATGTTAACTCATTGGTTCCCAACTAGATCCTGAGTTCTACTTCCTATTTGGACTACCTTTGCATCTCGGATTTTGGTCTCCTCCGGATCGGTTTGGAAACAAGCTCCGATTTGTATCGGTCCTCTTCTCCTCATTAAGTTTGTGGTCATCAACCCCGTTCGGGTCGAGTCCTGGGTTCATCAAACGATCAGTTCGGTTCGTGATGTCTCCTCCAGGGCATCGGGTCGGTTCGTGCACATACTCTGGTTCATACTCCTCATGTCGCTCGTGGAAGGCTCCCTGGTTTGGACTCGTGATCGTGCTCCGGTTCGGATCGAGCTCCCTTGGACTGTGCAGGCGGGTTGGTTCGGAGAGTAATGCTTCCCTAGGTCATGATACATGCTTCGCGAGTTGGGGGGGCGATCCGATCCTGCACCATTTTTTTACAACTTTGTCCGGCGAGTTGTTTACGCCATTCGACGGCGTTTTCGACCAATCTAACTTTTCTATGCAATCACAAATCATTCCAAACAGTCATATCAATATGTATAATCAACCATAAACACCAAAACAACAATATAACATGTCAAAATGGATCAAACATACCCAAAACCCATGTTTTCCCCTTAATCATGTTTAGCAATAACTAATGATAGGATTAGCAAAACATATCCAAATTAACCCAAATTTCTAAAAGAGACATAAAATAATATTTTAGAATTTCTAAACATTTTTCCAGAATTTAATCATGTATAATTTCGTTATTTAACACTAATCACCCCTAATTAGCCGTAATTAGTGTAGAAACAATGCTAATCACTCACCTTCGTCACAAATAAAACTTAGATCTGAAACTATCTCTGATTTGGGGCGTTTTCCTATGCGACACAGCAGCTCCAACTCTGATTTGGTGTTGATTTGCTTTGATTTGACGTAAATTAGCTTAATCCTTGATTAGAGAGCGATTTGGGATGAAATTAGAAGGTGGAGGCCATTGTTAGTGTTCCCAAGAGGTAAATGGCGGCTAGAAAACTGAAATAGAATGAAAACCTAACTCATTTCAGCCTTCCCATAACCCTAATCCCGAAATGGGTTATGGGCCCATTTGCTAATTACCATATTAAGCCCACTTAAATAGTTTTTCACCTTCTAAACCTTGTTTCAGCCATATCTGCCAAACGGTAAGTCCGTTTGATTAATGTGACCACTCTACGGAAAGGTAAACCAACATCCGGATATAATGGAAGTGGTTTCAGGTCAAAACTCCTTACCAATCAAAAGTAATGGCTGAAACAAGATCAACTAGGGGGAAAACGGTCATTTGAAAATCGACAAAAATCGTGAACATGGGAATGACCCCAATAGTCGTTCCCCAAAGTTACACGGCTATACAACCTCATACGAAAAAGAAATAAATATTCTATAATTCTTCGATGCGTAGAATGTGGGTCATTACATAGGCACACATCGAAATTAAAGCAAAAAAATCAAGCAACAAACTCGAAGAGCAACAAGGAAAATAAATTCAAATTACTCACTTTATTTTTCAATCGCATGTTCTCCAAATTCGAACAACATACGAGCATAGAGAATCGAAGCATCAAAGATTAATTCAGGAGCAATTGATTAAAGTCGAATTCTGGAGCAAGGAGAAAACCCTAAATTGTTTTGTGTCGGCCGAAATTGAAGAGTTCAATGAGAAGCCCCTATTTTTAAGTGTCAAAGAAAAATTGCGGTCGGCCTTGTTTTAACATAGAAAAGGTGAGGGTTTTATTTTAATTTATTTGTAATTTTCTTTTGTAATTTTCAATCCAGAGTCTGCTAGTTTTCCAGTAAAAATTAGGGGTTACTGGCTACGGGTTTGTAGCTAGAAGAAAAACTGGTTTTGGGG
Source organism: Allium sativum (assembly GCA_030737875.1). Taxonomy (NCBI): domain Eukaryota; kingdom Viridiplantae; phylum Streptophyta; class Magnoliopsida; order Asparagales; family Amaryllidaceae; genus Allium; species Allium sativum. The sequence continues at coordinate 100,127,685 of CM060911.1, read as the reverse complement.
ACAGAAATCTGTGCAGGGTTTTGAGCGTAGAATTAGAACAACATCAGGTTGTGCGAGTGTACAAAACTGTATAGGCGGTTAGCGAGGGGTTCGCGAGTTTATAGATTTTTACATACGGGAGTCTATTAAATATCTAGTAGAAACCTTGGGGAATGCAGCAGTAGGCAGGGTTTGCCGAAGCTGGGTAAAATCTTTTTGTCATTTACTTTCTGCACTTATTTACTCCTCTGTGCTGTGATTATTATTCTGTGCTGCGATTAGTTTTATATTCTTGATAAAATTCAATAAACCCTATTCACATCCCTCTATGGTTAATCTATATTTAACATAACATACATAAGGGAGAGAAGCACCGTTTTAAAATAGAAACGTAAAGAAGTAAAAGACAACAAATGAAATATTCATAAATGGAAAAGTAAGACAGAGGCGTAGCTTGGAAATGAATTAACTAATGCATGAATTAACTAATGCATGCATGGAAATTAAATGGACAGAGGAGTGAATGGATAGGGTAATGTAGGCATACATTGGAAGTGCATAAGACAAAACTTGAGAAAGAATGTGGTAATGCAAGTTTATATGGTAAGAAACATTTTTTTCATAATCGTGACTTATATGTTATTTTATTTTAAAAAACGCTTCAGGTTAGAATAGAAAGAGGGACAAAATGGAATGGAAGAATAAATAGAATGCATGAAAAGGAAGGGCGCATGACTTTGTTGTTATAAATGAAGTTGAATGAGTTTAATCGAACACATTTTTTGTTTATATATATTTTAAATTTGTATCTTAGGAGAAAAAAGAATGTGTACCCATACGCATGTGCAAAAATGACATAAAACTAACATTGCCCTTTTTATGCGCTTCGAACACAAAATCATTTATTCAGGATAACAAACATTCAAATTTTACGAAATGAAAAATAGCGTCATTCTTAAAATTCAATCTAGTATTTTTGGTTCAAATTCGCTCAAGTTCCGAGCACATTTTGTTCATAGCGATTTACTAACTAATTAACTAAATTAACTTGAACGAAACAAACTTGCGTATATGTCTACGAAATTTATCTATGCTATGTCTTGTTAGACGCATCTCAAATATTAAATTTCATATTTTTATTTTTATTTTACATTATTATTATTTATGATATATTGTTTGCCGCTCCCACAAATCAATCGTTAAAGAATCAATTCAAACGGAGCAAACGAACATTGACGTTTTTGGTATAGAATTGTTTAAATCACTTCTATAAGAAAATAATAAATCTTAATGGTCAACGTTTCATTATAAACCAATTTCCTGTTTTAATACCCAAATAAATACATTCCAAATTAAATTTATCGTTTAATTCTTATTTTAAAACCATTTAAAAATTCAATAACTTAAATGATCGAAATTTACGGATGTTACAAAACTTGTATAAAGAAGCATACAAAGTGATTTTTCCCATGGATGTATGATTTTATGTCTTTACCATTTCCTATACTTTAATTTCTTTGCATTATGCTTACTTCCAGCCATGTAAACTTCCAGCAATGTGATTACTTCATAAAGGTAATTTCAACACTTGACTCAATACTACTTGAGTTTATTGATGTTGATCGACGAAGCGTGTGTCGCTATTGTTTTCTTTGTGAGATCGTTGAGTATTATGAGGCAAAGAAATCATATTAGCATATTTGGTGCTAGAAAAAGGTGCCTAATACTCCCTGTTAGTTTGACTCAAACAAAAGTTTATCATTATTTTTTACATACATCATGGCTCCACTACTATCAATTTATAAATCCCTCCTAACCAAAAGGGATTAAACTATGCCGCGAAAGCCTCAAAGCAAGCCTTCATAGTCATAAAACCCTACAAGGAATCTTTTTACCCATCTGACCCTTTCAAAGACCCTATTCTGATTGATTTTAGAAACTTCATTGAATAAATCATTCTGTACATGGAGGGGGTGGAATAGATAATAGCTTACCAGGCCCTTCTAAGACCTTCATCTATGCTTGTTCGGCAAGCCATCGTCTTTGTCTATTCGATGCATTAAGTATTTATTTTAGGAATGAAAACGATAGCTCCTTTAGATTGGAATGATTGTAATGGCTTTAAAACTAATCTTGAATTGAAAGGGATATGAATTTCTGGCTATGCTCATCTTTAATCGAGAAGAATGTGCATTGTTTGATCGTATACCATCTGCGTCTAGCGAATGAGTGAAGTTTGAGATCACTGTACCTGTTTTAATGATATTACTCATGTTTATAGTTAACGTATAATGCGAGTATTCAGAGCATTTTGAAACAGTGTAGGGAATGATGGTGATTTTCTAACTAATGTTAAATGTGAAACAATAGTTAAAATTTGATTGTTTAATGTGTGCCGTCTTCAATCTTTTATGTTTAATTAGAAACCGTGTTAAGTTTACCAACTAAAATCAATAAAATTTAAGTTACCAGGAAATATCAATAAAAATTTAAGTCTACATATTATTTCGTGTGCCATTATAATTTGTAATGGTATCCCTTTGACTTCTTTTTAGCGATTCAGTATATGGTTTAGACTGATAATAATGAGCAACCACACAAGTTAATTTGTACGAAACATCTCAATTGATGTTAAGAATCAGTGGTTACTAAAGAAAAAAACTAACTTCAGCAATAAATTACAAATAAATATATCAGTAGTCACCGCGCTACAAATGAGAATTGAATGCCAGTTTGGGAGGGCATATTCTCTAAAATTTTGCAATGTGAGAAAAATATTATATGACCAAATGACAACAACAACATTCATCAATGTGGTTAATTTAGGTCTTAAATGAAATTAAAGCATATTAGTTGAATGGTACATTTAGGATTTCCAAATCTCAAATATTAGAATTCGATCTATAATCTAACTGAAAATAAGTAGTATGATTTGGAGTACAAATTAACCATCGACATTAATAGTATAAAAGTAAAAGATGGAAGTTTTAAAATGACGAGCAGCGATTCAAATATCAAACATGCCATCAATCCATTGAGATGGAATGAGATGGATGTAGGATTTAATTACACATCAGAAGCACGAATAAAGATTTAGGCCAAGATAAGCTACTAAGATCGATGAAAAGGAATTCGACAACATCGTTTCCAAAAGAGAAGGATGAAAACAGGTACTTCAGTGTTTTATTTACTGTCTTGCAATTGGCAGACTTCATGAGAAACGCAATAACGATGTTAAAGCATATTCATGTGTGCTCATAAAAGCAAGTAGCTTGTCGTTTCGTTTTCTATTCTGTCAAGTTGTAGTTGTGCAATAATTTCTTTTTTTTATGGTACTGAACTACGTTATCTATTTAGTATTTGTTCACTGTCATATTCTATATTAATGTGTTGAAGTATATTTCCTGTGGTTATGTAATCACTAATATGTTCTTCTCTAAACATTTGTAGAATTATCTTATTCCTTTTTCAGCAATACAATTTTTTCTTCGTTTTTCTATCTTTGTTTTTCACTTTTTTTTCCTTAGACCATTATGTTCAACTGACTTGAATGTTAATACACAATCTCATTGGTACATGCTTATGAATTCGACGTAGTCGGATAGCGAAATCGATTAGACATATAATGATGTAATTCTATTCGATATATTCACGGATTAATAATGATGTAACATGTAACTCAGTGATTTATTTCTACTTGTACAACTTAGAATAATGCTAACAACATTTGGATAAGTTCCACAGCAAAATGAGTTGTTCTACAGGAACATTATTCAGTATTACTTTGTGTTTCCCAAATTTTTATTCAACTTACAGAAAATTAATTATCTAAAACTGGACCCTCTTCACATTTATCAGGGAACAATTAGAAGTGCTGGAAATATCCTTTTCAGCTTCTTCCTATGCTTCCTATGTTGAATATTACAATTCGTTTAGTGTACGCAAAAATGGAATTATTGATCTACGCTTCTCTCATTTGCGGAAAACTTCAATTAATCACCTGCTATCAACAACAACAGCAGCTTAAAAAAATGGGAGAGAAAAAGGAGTTTTAGATTGCATAGTTTGTATTCATGCATAAAGCACTGAATGATGTTAACTTGGATCATAAAAGGGAGATTACCTTTCCAGGATAAAATCTGATGCTAAATCTTGACGGAAATTCAGTTTTATCTTACAACCAATTATGAACATACTGCTCCTCATCTAAAGGTGATCTGAATGTAATTATGTTTGGAGAAACAAGTTCTTGATCTTTCAAAGACAAGCAAGGAATTAACAAGGTAACTACTCATTTGCCGCTTTTCGATAAACAAGCAGCATGAAACAAAGGATTTATAGCAGTTCTAGTCATCCATGGTAAACTTGCAGTCGTGAAAATTGCAGTATGATTCTTCATAGATATTTTAGGTGACCAAAAATATTATAAATGCAATGTGAATTCACTCACATAGTTGCAAAAGCAGAAAATTGCATTACAAATACAACACATTATCGCATGCCTGGAGTATTCCATCATAAGCATGATTATATGGGTTATGTTATACATGACACCTTAAGCTGAATGCATATAATATGCCAAGATCAAAGCAAGATTGGCATCCGTTGTTATAATTACTAAAGTTATTCCAAAGCATAATAACAACAAAAATGGTTAGTTTTTTCTTAGTTAATATTAAATTAATGTTTAAACTAATCAATATCAATCAATCGCTAGTATTACAATGTTCAATCAGTATAAAAATTAGAAGTGAAGAAGCAAAATTTTGATTGGCAAAGTCAATTCCAAATGGATTCTATCACCGATCCATATGCTAACTAACCAATAACTATCATATGCAACTCTAAAACTGAAGTACAAAAGTACAAAAGCAAAACAGTTATAGGCCTAGCCAAGTACATACCCGAACTACAAACATCACATTATTAAAAAATTCTCTGGAACATGCCTTCTAATTTTGTAAGACAAGCCCTTTAACACCAGCATAAGATGAATCATGTCTAAAAGTCGAAATATATTATATTATGGTCAAAGATCACGTGCTTTTTGTAGTTTCTATCCCAACTTGTAATCAACTGCAACCGCATATAATCACATTATACAACCTCCTCCTCTTTAGTTTTACCGTAGACCAAGGTTCCATTCTCAATCGTAATCATAATTTATTTTTATCAGAAAAATTATTAGTGCATAGAGTTTAGCAAAACATATTTGTGAATTTATTTGTATAACACATGGGCCTCTTTAACAACACAACCGAACAGATGCAAAGTCTACTTATAGAATGCATGAGTCTTTTTAATACAAAACCTAAATAAAAGCAAGGTTAATTTATACAATGCATAGTTAGAAATGCAGAATAATTGGGTGTAGGAATATAAAGTTGGAAGAAGAAGAATTCTCTTTGTATTATTACTTGAGAGATGTACAAAATGAACGTGTTCTAAAGTTGCACACAACAACTTATTTATACAGAAAAGAGAAAAGAAAGTCGTGCTAAGCCCATATGGCCCAGCGGCTTATTTACAAAATATAAAAATATAGTAAGTGCGCAGCCATCATTTCTAATCCCCCGAAACCTTACTAGGGTTTCAAGAGAAAAGGGAAAAAAATAATGGCGGCTCCTCTATCTCAGAAAAAATTTAATCGATGAAAAAATACACTTCCTCAAGCCTCCACGACAGATAAATTTCAAGTTGATCTTGAGCTTGAAGCTTGAGACAACTTGTTATTCGTTGAGAGAGGTTAAACTGGGAATAAAACATTTTTTGAGATAAATCCGTGTAAACCCTGGTTGAGCAAACTCGATTTGACATTGATTAGATGAACAATAATACTGGAAGCTCGAACTATCAACAATTTGGTATTAAAATCTTCCTTTTGGATCTCTGATTCAAATCTGCAACATCAATGTTTAATTCTTCCTTGAGCCTTGTAAAGCACGATTTTGGCAGAGGCTTTGTGAGTATGTCAGTCTTTTGGTATGCTAATGGTATATATCCAACTTTTAGCTTGTTTTTGATAACTTGTTCTCTGATGAAATAAAGATCTAACTCTATATGTTTAGTCATCGAATGTAAGATAGGGTTAGAGGATAATGCAATAGCACTACATAATCACACCACATAGTAGCTTATCTTGTTGAATTAATCTATAATTCACTTAGAAGAGATTTAATCCATACAATTTCAACTGTAGTACTAGATACACTTCTAAATTCTGCCTCTGTAGTTAACCTTGAAACCGTAATATTTTTCTTCTTAGCAAACAATGAAACAGGATTTTTACCTAGAAAGATGCAGAAACCTGATGTAGATTTTCTACAATCACTATCTATGCCCCAGTCTGCATCAGCATATGCATTGATATTTAAGGTATTGCTGCATTTTAAAATGATTCCATGATCAGTAGTGCCTTTAGGATATCTAAGAATTCATTTTACAGCCTTCCAATGATTATCCAATGGGTTCTACATGTATTAACAAACTTTATTGATACTATAAGCAATGTCTGGTCTGGTTATTATAGCATACTATAAAGCACCTACAATGCTTCTATAGAACTTTCCATTCTGAAAAGGTTCACATTTATGCTTGGATAGTTGAATGTTGGGGATCATTGGTGTAGGTAAAGGATTTGCTTTATCGATTTTAGCTCTAATCAGAATTTCTGAAATGTACTTCCTCTGACTTAGGTGCATTTCTGAACATGATGATTTATTGATTTAAACGCCTAGAAGGTAATGAAAATCTCCCAAATCTTTAATAAAAAATTCTAAATCCAGCATTTTTGTAATAGCTTTAATTTCAGCATCATTTCTCCCTGTAATAATAAAGTCATCAATATAAATTAGAATATATGTTGTGGCAGAATCAGAAATTTTTATAAAAAAATAGAGTTGAAACGACTCAGGCTTCACTGATCCCAAAAGAGATGGAGGAGCCCGGATTGTTTTGAGAACACGGCGCATAGGACACAAACAATAGAACATTTCATTGCTATTACAACAATTTACATCAGAGTACAAGAATATTAGAGTATGAATAAATATTACACACCATAAAAATAATATCAGAGATTTAAAATACATAGCAGCGGAAATAAAAATGTATACATACAATGTATAGTGCAGAATACATCAACTACCACAACTGAATGAAATACACGGATACAAATCTTCCTGAATATAACTCCAATTGTAATCCAGGATCTTGCGAAAAGTAATACCTACAAAAACCAAAGCTACTAGCTATCCGTGTGGAAAATAGGGGCACCCAGAGTTTAGGTTAAAAACATAAACTCTGAGTCAGTCATGGGACTGGTATGAGAACTAAAACAGTTATTAATTTTATTTTAAAGTTTGGTAAATCACGGGACCACGCCGCATGTCACGGAACGGGTTCACTCCCGAGAATACCAATTTAAAACATAAAACAAAGCAATGCTTTTTGGAAAAATGAAGCTATTATAAGACTCATGTCCCATCACATAATGCATGGCAAGCCGGGGGATAGAATTTTCCCTTATAATAGCTAAACACACTAGGTGCATTTAAAAAAATCATTTTGATATTGCTATAAATGCATAGTATATCAAACAACTTCAAATATAAATGTATCAATCATAGACGACATGAGCGTCCCATGCCACTATACCGCCATATAGGTTTATAACTAAAACCGAAAAGTCGCGTATTGGAAATTGGATTTCCATCATGAGTCAAGGCAAGGGATGGCTCCTTCCGATTCGAGACACTCTAGCAAATGCCTAAGGATCACACCTACGGGAAACCCTTGGTTCTTGCAGGGTCGGTCTACACTTACTTTAGTGGATTAATTATTCCTGAACAATATGTTTTCCGGTCCTATAGGACCTCCAAAATGGTCAGTGCATTGACCAATCATATCCGAGGTGCCACGCAATCCATCATCCACATAAGTAAAAATTTCTAGGCTCTATATCATGACACCACTTCTAGCTAGAAAGAAACGTATGCACTCCCTGCATCCCTGATCCCGTTTTAGACTCGTACCGGGGTGTGAGGCTCGCGAATTAACGTTATACACAAAGCTGTGCTAATTAAAGCTGTGCTTTGATTATCATCCACAAGACTCTGCTTTTCAACAAAAGCCTTGATCATTAGCATCTCAGCACGCCACACTGAAAATTCACGTCATACAACTGATGTCTATCAATATATATCCTCTAAGCTCATACATTTAAGAGAAGGGTGTTAAGGAAGAGAATAAATTCTCTGCCACCAAACAGATATATATTTAATAGAAATCAATCAACATAGAATGAAATATAACATCAGACACACATCCATTTATAAGTCCGTTCTGGGTCTGAATAAAACCGGAAGCACCTTATTCCTCGTCCCATATGTCCAATATAGGAGAGAGGTCCTCGCATATTCGGTCGATCTCCAAGTACGTCTGGACGAGCAACACTTATTACCTTGTCTTGGGTGTACAACACAATCAATACATAAGTAATCATCCAAACGATGTGAAGATCTCTGGTCTTCAGCCACCGTCTTCATCGTCGACATTTAGTCGTCGTATTAGTTATTCAGAATGGGTTAAACCCATTCTTTCCGAATCACTCGCATATTTTATAATAAATAACCAAGTGTGGTAAAAAAACATTATATGCCTCATTCCAATTCAAAATATTCTTTTATTCAAATATTCATATTTTTAGGGAAAGGTTCTCATTAATTTTATCAAAGATAAATTCTTTTAAACTTATTCTTTAATCTTCCTTTGGATATCATTTTCAAAAGATTTTATTTTATCCTTTCAACAATCTAAACCAAAACAAGGTTCATTAACTAATCGGGATATCGAGCTTTACCGAAGTAATCATTTACTTATTAATCCCCATCCTATTCATCCCATGGAGCAAAACTGGTAGTACTCCATATCTAACACCCACCGTGTCATCGATAAATTTAATTACCATTTCATGTTCAAATCTAATTAAAGATTTAACTATTGCCTGGAGTAAAGCTAGTGATGCTCCATTCTCGATCATTTCATGAGTTCGATAAATTTAGGTATCTCATTCTCGTTTTAATCTAATTAAAGATTCATTAAAAGTCTAGTTTAGTTTTAATCTCATAAATCATTACTTTATGATTATTCAACCTTTAGGAAAATTAATCATATCTTTAACTGGGTTAAAGAGCCAATGTCTTTTAAAACACAGTTCACGATAAACCCAAGTCATCTTCCATTAACTATGGAATCTTTACGGAAATCATAACATTATACAATCGGTATAAATTTCCGTATCAAATCCATACTATAAATGGAATAGTGACAAGGCCTTCTAAATTCCATAAATAGTAACTATCTTCATTCACAGAAGCTCATCTCGATTATTAAATCAAATTCCATTCAGTTCCTATTTAATATTAAACCGGAAAACTTTACTTTGGAAATTTTCCATTAAATTTTAGAATAAAGATTTATAGATTCCAAATCTTAACTTCACTGTTAATCGGGTTTAAGAACTAATGTTGTTTAAAACATTGTTCACAATCAACCCAAAATCAACTTCCATCTAATTCCAATTATATTTATTAATTTGAAAACTTCATTAAATCTTGGTTAAAAGATTTATTCTTTTCTCAGCAGGGTTTAAGAACAGTGTTATTTAAGATACCATTCACGACAAACCCAAATTCCAATTTGATATTAAATACAAGACTCTAAATAGAAATTATATCGGCTTATATTCAATATCAAATTTAAAACCTACAAATATTGTATTGGGAACAACGATATATATATATATATATATATATCTTCCCAATTCGTCAACAATAACCATATAATCACGGAATCCAATATCGAAATATCCGATGATACATTCCAAATCCATTTCAATTTATGAATTGGAAAACTCTAGTTATTTTAAAACCCATTTTTCATTCCAATTTATTATTTCTAAAAATAATTAGATTATTATTATAGTTATTAATTAGTTCATTTCGATAAAAATATATTTTAATCTTTTCAAACTTCGATATTTTCATCCAAAATCTTTCTAAATTATTCATTATGATTTTACACAATTTTTCCATAATTTTATTAAGGCCTTTATAGTCGTTTTCCAATAACGGCCACCGAACTGCTTCCATAGCGACCTTTTCTGAAATTGATTTGGACATAATTTGAAATCCAATAATTTAAATCTCATATATTCATTTGAAAGCTCTTTTCGATACGAACCCAACGGTTCTAGTTTTAAGAGAACCCGACGGTCGAATCTCCTGTTACATCAATTTGAAGTTAATGGTTGAAATTCGCGAACAATCACTGCGCGGCGCGTTCTATTCAAGTAATTATATATATATATATATATATAATCATCGATTTCCATTTAAAACGTACTTTATAAATCGTTTATAAATTCATTTTAAAACGATTCCAACTTCACTTTCAATTTTAAATCAAAACTGAATATTCCATATCATTATAGTATTAAAATGATAAGATTTTCAAAATATCATATTTTGAAATTAATTTTCTTTTCGTATTCATTATAAAACAAATAAAATCGATCGATAAACCCGTTCGAGTTAAAATGGTGTTTAGCTACTTAACTCGGCTTTATATATTCCAATATTTTCATGCCCATCCAGAATTTGACATCACAATTATATTTTGATTCTTTACCGAATATTATTTTAAAATATTCGTTCATATCCTGAATCGAAATGCGACTCAATCTATTACCATATAATTTCCGTTGCATGGATTTCATACATCGCTTGTATTCAAAAATAGTGATAAACAACTATTAAATAATCAATTCACATCCAGAGTACAAGTTACAACTGTATAAGCATTTAAATAATTAAATAACGCTCATAACTGTCTGTCAATCACTCGATTGATATACAACTAAATATTGGGATTAGTGTATGTCAAATATCATCCCAATACCCATGTGGGGTTTTCAAACAATAACAGTCTATTTATATAAATCATTGGTTAATAAATTTAACCAATTCTAATACGGTTTAAATTATTTTTGCTACTTAACCAATCTTCATTGTTAATTATAAATAAATATTTACATCTCATTTCAACAGCCACAAAGTGTATGCACATTGTTTGAAATACGAGTGTCGTATATTCAAACAACGCTTCTTGTGCAAATGAGCCGTGAATAGTTCATGTGTTGAACTCAAGCAATGTCACATACAACAGATAAAAATCTATACTGGCAATCACTACATTAAGTTATAAAATAAATAACTATACAAAATTTTAGTGAGAGAATTCTCACATTGGGTTCCACTTCGTCAGTCTTTATTTGAAGGATTTTTATTTTTAATAAAATTAAACAAACGTTTAATTTTATAAAAAAACTTCAACTTGCTCCTTTTCCGTTCTTGTCAGTTCCATTGTGAAGCTCTCCTCACTACGATTCCAACGCTTCTGAAATTGCATAATTTCATGCTTGTATGACAAAGTTATGACCATTTACGTGTTAATTAAACTAATGAGATAATTAAATTAATAATTAAATAATTAATTTACTAATACTCTTCTTCCTTTATCTTCTACATCCCGATTTATGGAACCCGTATAAACTAGTGCTCACCACTTCTCTCTCCTCCGCGCTCACGCTAGAAGCAACCAGACCCAGATCGGAGGCCATCACGTCGACGGGCGTTCCTCCTTCCACCTGCACCTGCCAGCACCCACAACTCGCTGGCTCCTCCACTCCTGAAAACGAGTTCGAACTCGGATAATTCAAGGCAGCGGTTTACACAATTTACGAAGAATTAAATGATCATGGCCGTTGAACATATAGAGCTCGAAGAGCTCTTCGATTCTCACTTTACAAGCTTCATTAATTACTGAGCGGATTAGAAGAAAATTTGGGGCGAATTTTGTAGCATATTGGCCGTCGGTTTTTTGATTGGGAGCGGCGGCTAAAGAATGATTAGGATTTTGGAGATTTTCTTGTTTATATATATATATATATATATATATATATATATATATATATTCAATAATATTTTATTTCAAAAATACATGTTTATCAATACGAACTCCAAATCAACCCCAACGAATGTCGTTTCTAGCTAAATGCTCTCATCCCGAACATAATCGGATATATTTCATAAGCCAATTCGACTGTTTCGTTCAGTTTTTTGTTAAAATTAAAATATAAATGAATATTACGGTCGATATTGAATTTGAACATGCATTTTAATTTACCGGGGCCATATACGGACTAAAAAATTACAGAAAATTAAATCTAGCTATGTTTTGACGATACGACTCTGACAAAACTAATTTTGTTGAATTTGGAGACCGTTTGAAAAATGGCCTTTTTCTAGTCGATTAAATTAAAACTGAATTTACCACACGCGTTTAAATTTACCACGCTCACATATTAATTTCAATAATTATGAAATTTTAAACCAAACAATAATTTGACATTCCGGATCCAACAAAAGTGGTCTCATCGAAAACGAAGATCGTTTGCAAAATGGCTATTTTTAAGGGTTATATATTATATTAAAATATATATAAATTCTATAGCGACTATTCTGAATTTTAAACTGGACATAACTTACTATTTATAAAGTGAAATCTCAATTTCTTACATTCTTTAGAAAGATATAATTAAACAGATTCTAACGTTTCTTGTTTCTTACAATTTTGATTTATATTGAATTCTGTATATTCAATTGAAGTTTAAAATCGAATTTTCAAACTACCACGCCATTTCAGGCTCGATTTATAACTAAAATAAATTTATATGTTTTAACTTCGATTTAAATAAATTTTTTGTCGTTATTATTTAAAATAAATCATTTTAAATATTCAAAACCCATTAAAATAGCTAAAATAAAAAATTTATATTTGTTCAGAAATTCCGGATAGTTACAATCTCCCTCACTTAAAATATTTTCGTCCTAGAAAAGGAACAGAGCTGAAAGTTGTTTAACTAACTGTTACGACAAGAAAATTTCGCTCGGTCCGAACCAGTCGCTAAACCGACCCAGACCGCTCGAAATGCCCTATCGTTGAGAACACGACAAAATAGAACGCATATAAAAAGAACATTTCATTGTATATTACAACAATGCATCAGATTACAAGAATATACAGAGTATGAAACAACATTACACAGAAATATCAGAGATTTAAATTACATTTAAATACATAGCAGCAGAAAATAATACAATACACAACTAGAAGAGATATACGGATACAAAGCTTTCCGGATATCATTCCAGCTGTAAACCAGGATCCTGTGAATATAAATCTGCAAAACCAAAACTACTAGCTGCCCGTGCGGAAAATAGGGGCACCCAGAGTTTAGGTTAAAACAATAAACTCCAGGTCAGTCATGGGACTGGTGTGAGAACTAAAACAGTTATTAATCTTTATTTTTAAAGTTAGGTAAATCAAGGGACCACGCCGTATAACACGGAACGGGTTTCCTCCCAAGAATACCAGTGCATAAAACAAACAGCGCAATGCTAAATAAAGAAAAATGAAGCTGTTATAAGACCCAGGTCCCATCACACAATGCAACGCAGCCGAGGATAGGGTTTTCCCTTATAATAGCCAAAGAATGCTTGATACGGTTAAAACAAATCGTTTGATACTATTATAAGTGCATAGTATATAAAACAACTTCAAATCATAAGTATCAATCATAGGCGACATGAGCGTCCCATGCCACTATGTCGCCATATATTGGTTTACAAATAAAACCGCAAAGTCACGTATTTGGAAATTGGATTCCCATCTATGAACCGAGGCAAAAGATAGTCCTCAACCGATTCGAGACGCTCTAGCCCGTGCCTCAGGAACAGCCGCAACTGCCCCTTGGATCGTCAGGGCCGGTCCACCGATGTGGATTATTATGCCTGAACACTACGTTTCCCCGCCCTTTGGGACGTAAATGAGCCAACGAATGACTCCATCGGACCCGGATCGTCCGATCAAACCGAGGCGCCTCGCAACAGCAACAACCACACAGGTGAAAAGTATATAAATGTCAGGGCTGGTAGGTCACTGACACCACCCTAGCTAGAAGGAAACGCATGCCCTCCCTGATGTCCTCTCCCGTTTCTGGTTCACAACCGGGGTGTGAGGCTCGCGAATTCACGTTACACAAAGCTGTGCCACACAGGCTGTGCTTTGATCATCACCACAAGACTTTGCTTTTCAACAGAAGCCTCGATCAATTGCCGCTTAGGCATGCCACACAGGCAATTCACTCCATGCGTTTGATATCCATCAATATATAACCCCTGAGCTCGTACGTCTCAGAGAAGGGCGTTAAGCAGGAGAATAAATTCTCCGCCGCCAAACAGATATATATATTTAATAGAGATCGATCGCACGGACTAAAATCCAATGTCAGACACACAGTCCATTTACAAGTCCGTTCTGGGTCTGAACGAAACCGGAGGCACCTAGTACCCCGCATATCCATCGATCTCTAAGCACGTCTGGACGATCACCAACTGTTTCCATCTTCTTGGGTGTACAGACCAATCAAGATCATCAGTAATCACCCAAACGACGTAAAGACTTCCGGTCTTCGACCACTGTCTTCATTTTCGACACCACGTCGAATCAGTTATTCAGAATGGGATAAACCCGGTCTTTCTGAATAACTCGCGTATATACTATAAAAGTGTTACACAAACACAACATACGCCTCATTCCAATTCAGAATATTCTTTTATTCAAATACTCCTATACTTTGGGGAAAGTTCCCATTAATTTTATCCAAGATAAATTCTTTAAATTTATTCTTTAATCTCCTTTGAATATCAATTCAAACTAGTCGGGATTAGCGAACCACACCGAAGTAATCATTTATTTTATTTCCCAATCCCAACCTATTCATCCCATGAAGTAAAACTGGTGATACTTCATATCTAACACCACAGAGTTATCGGTAAATTCAATTACCATTTCACGTTCAAATCTAATTAAAGATTTAACTATCGCTTGGAGTAAAACTGGTGATACTCCATTCTCGATCTTTTCAATCTATTTAAAGATTCATTAAAACTCCACTTAGTTTTAATCATTAACTGGGTTAAAGAATCAGTGTCATTTGAAACACAGTTCACGATAAACCCAAAATCACATTCATTAATTATCGGGTTAAAGAACGAGTGTTATTTAAAACACTGTCCACGATAAACCCAAAAATCAATATCAATTCAGTTCCAATTAAAGATCGTTTAATTGGTACACTTCATTAAATCTAAATAAAAAGATTTAATTTTTTTCTCAACTGGATTCAAGAACAGTGTTAGTGAAGACACCATTCACGACAAACCCAAATCACATTTGATATTCAATACAAGGCTCTGAATAGAAAATATATCGGCTCATATTCGATATCAAATTCTACGACTAACAAATGTCGTATTGGAAATAACGATATAAATATATATCTTTCAAATTTCCATAACAACATCTTTATAATCACGAATTCCAACATCGAAATATTCCGAAGACAATTTCGATTCAAATCCACTCCAATGCAATCATTGGAAATTTTGGTTATTTTCAAAACCCTTTTCAAATTCAATTTATTTATTTAAAAATAAATAGAATTATAATTCTAGTTCAAAACTAGTTCATTTCGATAAAAAAATCTATTTTTATCCTTTCAAATATGGAGTTTTTCATCCCAATCCTTTCTAAATCATTTCTTATGATTTTACACAAATTATTACTATTTTTAATAATTTAATCAAGGCCCGTATAGTCGATTTCCATCAATGGCCATCGAACTGCACTTACAGCGACCTTTTTCAAATTTGATTTGGACGTAACTCCAAATCCAACCGTTAGATTTCAAATTTCTAATATTCGTTAGAAAGCTCTTTTCGATACGAACCCAACGGTTCATTTTTTAGGAGAATCCGACGGTCGGATCTCCCGTAATGTCCGTTTGAAATGAATGGTCGAAATTCACGAACTGCCGCGGCGCGGCGCGTTCTATTCAGGCCATTATATTATATATATATATAATATATATAATATATATTTCGTCGATTTCTATTTAAAACGAATTATATAAATAGTTTTAATATTCGTTTCAAAAGCAATCTCAACTTCCATTTCAATTCAAATCAAAATTGAATTCTTCTCTATAAATTCGTTTTAAAATTCATTTCTATTCAATTCAAATTTCAATTCAATTTGAATTCATTTCAATTCGCTTTCAATTCAATTTGAATTCGTTTTCAATTCATTTCATTTCGGAATCGTTTTCAATTCAATTCATTTCGAAATCGTTTTCAATTCAATTCATTTCGAAATCGTTTTCAATTCAATTCATTTCGAAATCGTTTTCAATTCAATTTATTTCGAAATTGTTTTCAATTCATTTCCTTTCGAAATCGTTTTCAATTCAATTCATTTCGAAATCGTTTTCAATTCAATTCATTTCGAAATCGTTTTCAATTCAATTTATTTCGAAATCGTTTTCAATTCATTTCCTTTCGAAATCGTTTTCAATTCAATTCATTTCGAAATCGTTTAAAATCGATATAAATATCGTTCACGTCAAAATGGCGTCAATCTTATCATCACGGCTTCACATATTTCTATTTTCAAATATTCTATTTCAAATATTTCCTATTATCAAAATATTTGTTATTATCAAAATATTCTTCATTTTCACGATTGGAATGAGGCCCAATCAATTACCATATAAAGTTAATTATATGGATTTTCATACAACACATGTATATAATAGCAACGATAAATAATCAACCATCAACCAAAGTGCACTACACCGTATAAGCATCAAATATAGATATTTAATGCTTTTAACAGCCTGTCAATCAATCGATTGACATATTTAATCAATCAGGATGAGTGAACTTCAAATTTCATCCCAACACCCGTGTGGGGTTTCAAACAATCAAACAAATATTTTATTTGTCCAGTTGGGCGATGTGTAAAATTTATCGTCCCAATCCATATCAGTCAAATGGGTGTACATCGACAAATCGTTTTGATTTGTAAATGAATATGTTATTTTATTCATTTCCAATAAAAATGATATTTTTATTTTTCTAACATATTTTAGAAAATTTTGGCGGCATAACGGCGCTATGCTAGAAACGGGATAAGGCCTAGCCTTGTCCCCGGTCTAATAATGGCCACCGCCATACCCATATCAATCAAATCACTTTCGTTATGCAAACCACAAAATTTGGAGTAAGAGTCTAACCTAGCCTTACTCCTTCGCCTTATAACGGCGCACGTATAATCCTAACCAATTTATCGATTCGATTTTTCACACCACAAACCACATTCAAACCAATATCGCAATCAATAACCAAACAGCCAAACAAACAAGTCCATGGTCTGTGGACGATTGTGTCGAGTGCTACTAAACACCGTCTGCATCCTAGTATATATATATATAACTAGAAAAGAAATTGAAAGGTGAGAAATTCTCACCTATAGCTATCCTAGCTCCACGGCACTTCATTGATAGAAATCTTCATCGCTATCGCAACTTCGTCATCTTCGTTGCTCGTAGCCACTACATATATAAAAATCACACATTTTTATATTTTGATGTCTTTAAAATAAAAATCACATTTTTATTTATTTACTTTAATTTAAAAATCATATTTTTATAATCGCTTCCTATATTTAAAAATCGAATTTTTATTCCGTTATTCAATATATAAAAATCGAATTTTTACTACTATGTTATATAGATAAAAATTATATTTTATCACGCTATTTTCCATATAAAGATTTCGCCTTTATAAAAACATAGACTTCGCCTTTTCAAATTTAAAGATTTCATCTTTATAAAAATCTCATTTTTATTTTTCTACACATATAAAGATGATATTTTTAATATTCCTATCATGTAAAAATTATATTTTTATTTCTCTACCTAAACAAAAATCATATTTCTACCACTTCTATATAGTAAAGATTATATTTTTAATACTTTAAAAATATAAAAATCATATTTTTAATTCTTTAAAAATATAAAAATTATATTTTTATTGCTATTTCATATATATTAAAAATTCTATTTTCTCTTCGCTATATTTCATGTAAAGATTATATTTTAAAAAAAAATCACGTCTTTATATTTTTAAAAATCACGTCTTTTCTAAATCAAAAATATAATCTTTTCTTATATGAAAATATGACCTTTGCTTATATAAAAATATAATCTTTTCACTAATAAAAATCATAGCTTTTGTTAAATAAAAATCAAATCTTTTCAAATAAAAATTTCAATCTATTCGTATTATTAAATATAAACTTTTCTAATGTTAAAGATCTAATATTTCATGAATCAAAAATCATAACTTTACTCTTCTAAAAATAGGATCTTTCATGAATTAAAAAGTGTATATTTCCTATCGTTAAAATCACATATTAATCACAACTTTTTATATATATATAAATCTGAGCTTTACACTCATAAAAATATGAGCTTTTAAATCTATAAAAATCTGAGTTTTAAATCAATAAAAATATGAGTTTTAAATCAATAAAATCTGAGTTTTAAATCAATAAAATCTGAGTTTTAAATCAAAAAAAATAAATAAAATAATGAAAAATACAAGGCTCACAGTTTTCGATTGAAGGAGGGGGGTTTTCTGACTGGTGGTCGGCGCTGGTGGTCGTTGGTGGTGAGGGGAGGCTGCTCTGGTCGGAGCCGGTCCTAGCAGGTGGCGGTTTTAGGTAGCGTCCCTCGATTTAGGCGCTGAAGAGGGGATAAGCCTTGGACGGAGAGAGGAGGAGGGAAAGGTGGGTGCGACGGCGGCCTGGAAGGGGAAGCGACGACGGTAGGCGATGATGTAGGGGGAGCGATGGCACAGGCGACGACTTCGAAGGTGTCCATTTTTTTTATTTTCGATTTCACTTTCTGGTTTGGGAATAATGAACGGGGAAAGGGATTTAATTGAAAATTCATATATATTATATTATTTATTTTATATTTAATCCAAGAAAAGGTTGACTTTCATTTCGAACCCCGATTCAAGCCCAACGACTGTCGCCCCTAGCTAATTACCCCCATCCAAACACAATGGAATATGTATCGTAAGCTGATTCGATCGTTCAAATCAGTTTCCCTTGAATTTACATTTAAATCACTATATTCAATTTTAAACGTACATTTCAAATTACTGGGGTCACATGCTAACTTTAAAAATTCCTGAAAAATATTTTCTAGCTTCGTATTGACGATACGGTCCTAACAAAACTAGTTTCGTCGAATTCTGAGACCGTTAGAAAAATGGCCATTTTCCAGTCGATTAAAATCAACTGAAACTGGTCAAACGCGTTTTCCTTTGCCACGCTCAAATATTGATTCGAAAAATTATGAAATTTGGAATCTAGCAATAAGTTGACATCACGGACCCAACAAAACTGGTTTCGTCGAAATCCGAGGTCGTTTGCAAAATGTCCATTTTTAAGGGCCTGAATTCCATAGCGACTATTCAGAATTTTCAACTGGACATATCTTTTGATTCCCGCTATGAAATCTTGATTTTTCGGATTCGTTGGAAAGATATTATCAATTAGATCCTATCATTTTTTGTTTCACTAAAATCCGGATTGTTTTGCACCCGGTACATTCAATTGAAGTTTGAAATTGAATTATCGAACTACCGCGCCATTTTCAATTCTATTTATAATTATATATAATTATTTATATTCTAACGACGACGCGTATAAATATATACGTCGAATTATATTCAAAATAAATTTTCGCGTCGATGTTATTTAAAATATCCATTTTAAATATTCAAAATTTGCTAAAATTGCCAATTTAAAAATTTTAAACTGGCCCAGATTTTCGGGTTATTACAATCTCCCCCACTTAAAACTTTTCGTCCCCGAAAAGGAACAAAGTCGAAAGTGGTTTGATTATTCAACTCTACGTTCGATCTGGCTTTCATTCTCCAACTTTTCAGTTTCTGAGAATTTCCAAATTTTCAAAAATTTGGCTAACACCCTAAATTTTCGAAAAATTTCGCCATAACCTCCCCTGCACCGGGAGCATCGGGGAATTTCAAATAGCTTCCCCGGTCCTTCAGATCTCAAAAAGAAAAAGAAAAAGCCAAGCGGCTAGCCAATAGGCTCATAAAATCATCATCACCCAAACAAAACAGGAAATTATGTAGTAAACATGTACCTATTTGTCGAGCAAACAAATTTTATTCTCTGGCTCTAGCCTCCTTGCTATGACCTGTTCAATATAAGTATATGTATATACAAGCAAATGCGACCAATTTTCAATATAGTTCATTATTTGATACAATTAGGCGTAATGGTTCAAAATTAGCAAACAAATGAACAAACAACACAAACATCAATCAATTAGTGAATTTAACGTTTCAAATTCATAATTTTGATACATATACAAAAATCAAATTTTTGATGCCAAATCACACCAATAGGCCCTATCTAATTTTGGTTCTCACACCAGCCAATAGGAAATACATAGATATCACACCTTCGAAACACGAATACCAATTCTGATGATGTTTGAACTATCATCAGAATCATCTTCGGGCGACTAGAGTGTGATTCTATATCTATCCAGTATATTAAAACTTCAAATACACGTTTGCAAGGCGTATATGCAAAATCTTTATATACTGGACTGTCCTACTCAATATGAAATAAATAATCAAATACGAATAGTTGATTTAGATTTTCAAAACAAAAATTGTTTTCATTTTGAAAAATATACTCTTCACACCCGTTCTAGGATACTACCGATCCTATCTCTAACGAGTCACGCTAATTGGATATTACTGATCCAATATCCGATGAATTCTTTCGTACGGTTCTAATGTGCCTTGTTCTCTGCTTTGTAAACCAAAGCTCTGATACCAACTGTTACGACAAGAAAATTTCGCTCGGTCCGAACCAGTCGCTAAACCGACCCAGACCGCTCGAAATGCCCTATCGTTGAGAACACGACAAAATAGAACGCATATAAAAAGAACATTTCATTGTATATTACAACAATGCATCAGATTACAAGAATATACAGAGTATGAAACAATATTACACAGAAATATCAGAGATTTAAATTACATTTAAATACATAGCAGCGGAAAATAATACAATACACAACTAGAAGAGATATACGGATACAAAGCTTTCCGGATATCGTTCCAGCTGTAAACCAGGATCCTGTGAATACAAATCTGCAAAACCAAAACTACTAGCTGCCCGTGCGGAAAATAGGGGCACCCAGAGTTTAGGTTAAAACAATAAACTCCAGGTCAGTCATGGGACTGGTGTGAGAACTAAAACAGTTATTAATCTTTATTTTTAAAGTTAGGTAAATCAAGGGACCACGCCGTATAACACGGAACGGGTTTCCTCCCAAGAATACCAGTGCATAAAACAAACAGCGCAATGCTAAATAAAGAAAAATGAAGCTGTTATAAGACCCAGGTCCCATCACACAATGCAACGCAGCCGAGGATAGGGTTTTCCCTTATAACAGCCAAAGAATGCTTGATACGGTTAAAACAAATCGTTTGATACTATTATAAGTGCATAGTATATAAAACAACTTCAAATCATAAGTATCAATCATAGGCGACATGAGCGTCCCATGCCACTATGTCGCCATATATTGGTTTACAAATAAAACTGCAAAGTCACGTATTTGGAAATTGGATTCCCATCTATGAACCGAGGCAAAAGATAGTCCTCAACCGATTCGAGACGCTCTAGCCCGTGCCCCAGGAACAGCCGCAACTGCCCCTTGGATCGTCAGGGCCGGTCCACCGATGTGGATTATTATGCCTGAACACTACGTTTCCCCGCCCTTTGGGGCGTAAATGAGCCAACGAATGACTCCATCGGACCCGGATCGTCCGATCAAACCGAGGCGCCTCGCAACAACAACAACCACACAGGTGAAAAGTATATAAATGTCAGGGCTGGTAGGTCACTGACACCACCCTAGCTAGAAGGAAACGCATGCCCTCCCTGATGTCCTCTCCCGTTTCTGGTTCACAACCGGGGTGTGAGGCTCGCGAATTCACGTTACACAAAGCTGTGCCACACAGGCTGTGCTTTGATCATCACCACAAGACTTTGCTTTTCAACAGAAGCCTCGATCAATTGCCGCTTAGGCATGCCACACAGGCAATTCACTCCATGCGTTTGATATCCATCAATATATAACCCCTGAGCTCGTACGTCTCAGAGAATGGCGTTAAGCAGGAGAATAAATTCTCCGCCGCCAAACAGATATATATATTTAATAGAGATCAATCGCACGGACTAAAATCCAATGTCAGACACACAGTCCATTTACAAGTCCGTTCTGGGTCTGAACGAAACCGGAGGCACCTAGTACCCCGCATATCCATCGATCTCTAAGCACGTCTGGACGATCACCAACTGTTTCCATCTTCTTGGGTGTAAAGCCCAATCAAGATCATCAGTAATCACCCAAACGACGTAAAGACTTCCGGTCTTCGACCACTGTCTTCATTTTCGACACCACGTCGAATCAGTTATTCAGAATGGGATAAACCCGGTCTTTCTGAATAACTCGCGTATATACTATAAAAGTGTTACACAAACACAACATACGCCTCATTCCAATTCAGAATATTCTTTTATTCAAATACTCCTATACTTTGGGGAAAGTTCCCATTAATTTTATCCAAGATAAATTCTTTAAATTTATTCTTTAATCTCCTTTGAATATCAATTCAAACTAGTCGGGATTAGCGAACCACACCGAAGTAATCATTTATTTTATTTCCCAATCCCAACCTATTCATCCCATGAAGTAAAACTGGTGATACTTCATATCTAACACCACAGAGTTATCGGTAAATTCAATTAACATTTCACGTTCAAATCTAATTAAAGATTTAACTATCGCTTGGAGTAAAACTGGTGATACTCCATTCTCGGTCTTTTCAATCTATTTAAAGATTCATTAAAACTCCAATTAGTTTTAATCATTAACTGGGTTAAAGAATCAGTGTCATTTGAAACACAGTTCACGATAAACCCAAAATCACATTCATTAATTATCGGATTAAAGAACGAGTGTTATTTAAAACACTGTCCACGATAAACCCAAAAATCAATATCAATTCAATTCCAATTAAAGATCGTTTAATTGGTACACTTCATTAAATCTAAATAAAAAGATTTAATTTTTTTCTCAACTGGGTTCAAGAACAGTGTTAGTGAAGACACCATTCACGACAAACCCAAATCACATTTGATATTCAATACAAGGCTCTGAATAGAAAATATATCGGCTCATATTCGATATCAAATTCTACGACTAACAAATGTCGTATTGGAAATAACGATATAAATATATATCTTTCAAATTTCCATAACAACATCTTTATAATCACGAATTCCAACATCGAAATATTCCGAAGACAATTTCGATTCAAATCCACTCCAATGCAATCATTGGAAATTTTGGTTATTTTCAAAACCCTTTTCAAATTCAATTTATTTATTTAAAAATAAATAGAATTATAATTCTAGTTCAAAACTAGTTCATTTCGATAAAAAAATCTATTTTTATCCTTTCAAATATGGAGTTTTTCATCCCAATCCTTTCTAAATCATTTCTTATGATTTTACACAAATTATTACTATTTTTAATAATTTAATCAAGGCCCGTATAGTCGATTTCCATCAATGGCCATCGAACTGCACTTACAGCGACCTTTTTCAAATTTGATTTGGACGTAACTCCAAATCCAACCGTTAGATTTCAAATTTCTAATATTCGTTAGAAAGCTCTTTTCGATACGAACCCAACGGTTCATTTTTTAGGAGAATCCGACGGTCGGATCTCCCGTAATGTCCGTTTGAAATGAATGGTCGAAATTCACGAACTGCCGCGGCGCGGCGCGTTCTATTCAGGCCATTATATTATATATATAATATATATAATATATATTTCGTCGATTTCTATTTAAAACGAATTATATAAATAGTTTTAATATTCGTTTCAAAAGCAATCTCAACTTCCATTTCAATTCAAATCAAAATTGAATTCTTCTCTATAAATTCGTTTTAAAATTCATTTCTATTCAATTCAAATTTCAATTCAATTTGAATTCATTTCAATTCGCTTTCAATTCAATTTGAATTCGTTTTCAATTCATTTCATTTCGGAATCGTTTTCAATTCAATTCATTTCGAAATCGTTTTCAATTCAATTCATTTCGAAATCGTTTTCAATTCAATTAATTTCGAAATCGTTTTCAATTCAATTTATTTCGAAATCGTTTTCAATTCATTTCCTTTCGAAATCGTTTTCAATTCAATTCATTTCGAAATCGTTTTCAATTCAATTCATTTCGAAATCGTTTTCAATTCAATTTATTTCGAAATCGTTTTCAATTCATTTCCTTTCGAAATCGTTTTCAATTCAATTCATTTCGAAATCGTTTAAAATCGATATAAATATCGTTCATGTCAAAATGGCGTCAATCTTATTACACGGCTTCACATATTTCTATTTTCAAATATTCTATTTCAAATATTTCCTATTATCAAAATATTTGTTATTATCAAAATATTCTTTATTTTCACGATTGGAATGAGGCCCAATCAATTACCATATAAAGTTAATTATATGGATTTTCATACAACACATGTATATAATAGCAACGATAAATAATCAACCATCAACCAAAGTGCACTACACCGTATAAGCATCAAATATAGATATCTAATGCTTATAACAGCCTGTCAATCAATCGATTGACATATTTAATCAATCAGGATGAGTGAACTTCAAATTTCATCCCAACACCCGTGTGGGGTTTCAAACAATCAAACAAATATTTTATTTGTGCAGTTGGGCGATGTGTAAAATTTATCGTCCCAATCCATATCAGTCAAATGGGTGTACATCAACAAATCGTTTTGATTTGTAAATGAATATGTTATTTTATTCATTTCCAATAAAAATGATATTTTTATTTTTCTAACATATTTTAGAAAATTTCGGCGGCATAACGGCGCTATGCTAGAAACGGGATAAGGCCTAGCCTTGTCCCCGGTCTAATAATGGCCACCGCCATACCCATATCAATCAAATCACTTTCGTTATGCAAACCACAAAATTTGGAGTAAGAGTCTAACCTAGCCTTACTCCTTCGCCTTATAACGGCGCACGTCTAATCCTAACCAATTTATTGATTCGATTTTTCACACCACAAACCACATTCAAACCAATATCGCAATCAATAACCAAACAGCCAAACAAACAAGTCCATGGTCTGTGGACGATTGTGTCGGGTGCTACTAAACACCGTCTGCATCCTAGTATATATATATATATATATATATATATATATATATATATATATATATATATATAACTAGAAAAGAAATTGAAAGGTGAGAAATTCTCACCTATAGCTATCCTAGCTCCACGGCACTTCATTGATAGAAATCTTCATCGCTATCGCAACTTCGTCATCTTCGTTGCTCGTAGCCACTACATATATAAAAATCACACATTTTTATATTTTGATGTCTTTAAAATAAAAATCACATTTTTATTTATTTACTTTAATTTAAAAATCATATTTTTATAATCGCTTCCTATATTTAAAAATCGAATTTTTATTCCGTTATTCAATATATAAAAATTGAATTTTTACTACTATGTTATATAGATAAAAATTATATTTTATCACGCTATTTTCCATATAAAGATTTCGCCTTTATAAAAACATAGACTTCGCCTTTTCAAATTTAAAGATTTCATCTTTATAAAAATCTCATTTTTATTTTTCTACACATATAAAGATCATATTTTTAATATTCCTATCATGTAAAAATTATATTTTTATTTCTCTACCTAAACAAAAATCATATTTCTACCACTTCTATATAGTAAAGATTATATTTTTAATACTTTAAAAATATAAAAATCATATTTTTAATTCTTTAAAAATATAAAAATCATATTTTTATTGCTATTTCATATATATTAAAAATTCTATTTTCTCTTCGCTATATTTCATGTAAAGATTATATTTTAAAAAAAAATCACGTCTTTATATTTTTAAAAATCACGTCTTTTCTAAATCAAAAATATAATCTTTTCTTATATGAAAATATGACCTTTGCTTATATAAAAATATAATCTATTCACTAATAAAAATCATAGCTTTTGTTTAATAAAAATCAAATCTTTTCAAATAAAAATTTCAATCTATTCGTATTATTAAATATAAACTTTTCTAATGTTAAAGATCTAATATTTCATGAATCAAAAATCATAACTTTACTCTTCTAAAAATAGGATCTTTCATGAATTAAAAAGTGTATATTTCCTATCGTTAAAATCACATATTAATCACAACTTTTTTTAAATATATATATAAATCTGAGTTTTACACTCATAAAAATCTGAGCTTTTAAATCTATAAAAATCTGAGTTTTAAATCAATAAAAATATGAGTTTTAAATCAATAAAATCTGAGTTTTAAATCAATAAAATCTGAGTTTTAAATCAAAAAAATAAATAAAATAATGAAAAATACAAGGCTCACAGTTTTCGATTGAAGGAGGGGGGTTTTCTGACTGGTGGTCGGCGGTGGTGGTCGTTGGTGGTGAGGGGAGGCTGCTCTGGTCGGAGCCGGTCCTAGCAGGTGGCGGTTTTAGGTAGCGTCCCTCGATTTAGGCGCTGAAGAGGGGATAAGCCTTGGACGGAGAGAGGAGGAGGGAAAGGTGGGTGCGACGGCGGCCTGGAAGGGGAAGCGACGGCGGTAGGCGATGATGTAGAGGGAGCGATGGCACAGGCGACGACTTCGAAGGTGTCCATTTTTTTTTATTTTCGATTTCACATTCTGGTTTGGGAATAATGAACGGGGAAAGGGATTTAATTGAAAATTCATATATATTATATTATTTATTTTATATTTAATCCAAGAAAAGGTTGACTTTCATTTCGAACCCCGATTCAAACCCAACGACTGTCGCCCCTAGCTAATTACCCCCATTCCAAACACAATGGAATATGTATCGTAAGCTGATTCGATCGTTCGAATCAGTTTCCCTTGAATTTACATTTAAATCACTATATTCAATTTTAAACGTACATTTCAAATTACTGGGGTCACATGCTAACTTTAAAAATTCCTGAAAAATATTTTCTAGCTTCGTATTGACGATACGGTCCTAACAAAACTAGTTTCGTCGAATTCTGAGACCGTTAGAAAAATGGCCATTTTCCAGTCGATTAAAATCAACTGAAACTGGTCAAACGCGTTTTCCTTTGCCACGCTCACATATTGATTCGAAAAATTATGAAATTTGGAATCTAGCAATAAGTTGACATCACGGACCCAACAAAACTGGTTTCGTCGAAATCCGAGGTCGTTTGCAAAATGTCCATTTTTAAGGGCCTAAATTCCATAGCGACTATTCAGAATTTTCAACTGGACATATCTTTTGATTCTCGCTATGAAATCTTGATTTTTCGGATTCGTTGGAAAGATATTATCAATTAGATCCTATCATTTTTTGTTTCACTAAAATCCGGATTGTTTTGCACCCGGTACATTCAATTGAAGTTTGAAATTGAATTATCGAACTACCGCGCCATTTTCAATTCTATTTATAATTATATATAATTATTTATATTCTAACGACGACGCGTATAAATATATACGTCGAATTATATTCAAAATAAATTTTCGCGTCGATGTTATTTAAAATAATCCATTTTAAATACTCAAAATTCGCTAAAATTGCCAATTTAAAAATTTTAAACTGGCCCAGATTTTCGGGTTATTACAATAACCAACTCAACGTTCATTTTGGCTTGAGTTCTTCAACTTTTCAATTTCTAAGAACTTTCTAATTTCTCAAAAATTTTGGCTAACACCCTAAATTTTTGAAAAATTTGGCCATATTCTCCTTGTACGAGCTGATCGGTAAAACCGCAACTTGCTTCACAGGGCCCTCATCAATCAAAAAGAAAAAGCCAATCGGCTCATAGAATCATCAAAACCATAGAAATATAGTAAACATATACCAATTTGACGGGCATAGAATTTTATTCCTCTTCTTAGCTTCCATGCTATGACCTGTTCATAATATATACATGCATACGTACCCAATTGCAATCAATTTTCAATTCAGTTCAATATTTGATTCGAGTTGGCTAAATTTACCTTTCATTTTTATATTGGATTCATCATTCCAATATTTTATTAGTAAAATTAATAATCACACAACACAACCAGCAATCAGATTGTTAATTAAATTTTCAAACATTTAACTTTTATATACTCAAAAATCATATTTCAAGGCCAAATCACAAAAAATAAATTCTAATTAAGTTTTGATTCTCACACCAGTCAATTGGAAATATATAGACATCCCACGTGCGAAACCCGAACATAAATACAGATGATGAGATCACAATCATCAGAATCATCTCCGGGCGACTAAAGTGTGATTCTATATCTATCCAGTATATTTGAGACTTCGAATACACATTAATTACGTGTATATTCAAAATCTTCTTATACCCGATAGTCCAACTTAAATATAAAATAAAATACTAAAATACATATAATATGCTATACTTTTCAAAATTAAATTTGTTTTTATAAATAATACTCTTAAAACTCATTCTAGGATACTACTGGTCCTATCTTTAACGAGTTACTCTTATAGGATATTGCTAATCCTATCTCTGATGAATTCTTTCAATTGGTTCTAATGTACCTTGATCTCGAGCTTTGTGAACCAAAGCTCTAATACCAAAATGAAACGATGCAGACTTCCCCGATCCCAGAAGAGACGGAGGAGCCCAGATTGTTTTGAGAATACGACACATCAGACACAAACAATAGAACATTTAATTGTATTACAACAATTTACATTAGAGTACAAGAATATTAGAGTACAAATAAATATTACACAGCAGAAAAATAATATCAGAGATTTAAAACACATAGCAGCGAAAATAAAAATGTATAAATATAATGTATAGCGGAGAATGCATCAACTACCACAACTGAATGAAATACACTGATAAAAAGATTTCCAAATATAGCTCCAGTTGTAATCCAGGATCCTATGAAAAAAAATATCTACGAAAACCGAAACTACTAGATGCCCGTGTGGAATATAGGGGCACCCATAGTTTAGGTTAAATAATAAACTCCGATTCAGTCATGGGACTGATGTGAGAACTAAAACAGTTATTAATTTTATTTTAAAGTTTGGTAAATCACGGGACCACGCCGCATGTCACGGAACGGGTTCACTCCCGAGAATACTAGTTTAAAACATAAAACAACGCAATGCTTTTTGGAAAAATAAGCTACTATAAGACTCGGGTCCCATTACATAATGCAATGCAAGCCGAAGGATAGAGTTTTCCCTTATAATAGCCAAACATGCTTGGTACGTTAAAAACAAATCATTTTGATACTACTATAAGTGCATAGTGTATCAAACAACTTCAAATATAAATGTATCAATCATAGACGACATGAGCATCCCATGCCACTAGGCCTCCATATAGGTTTACAACTAAAACCGAAAAATCGCGTATTGGAAATTGGATTTCCATCGTGAGTCAAGGCAAGGGATGGCTCTTTCCGATTCGAGACACTCTAGCAAATGCCTCATGATCACACCTACGGGCAACACTTGGTTCCTGCAAGGCCAGTCCACACTTATTTTAGTGGATTAATTATACCTGAACAATACATTTCTCGGTCCTATAGGACCTCCAAAATGGTCAGTACATCGACCAATCATATCCGAGGCGCCTCGCAATCCATCATCAATATAAGTAAAAATGTCTGGGCTCCATACCTGTAATGACCCGCATTGGCAGAGGTATTATAATTAATTTATTTAATTATATAGATAGTGATATAGTGAATTAAATTGTCGTGGAATTAAATAATGGTGAATATTTAATTAAAATAATAAATTAAATAATATATTTAATTTTGAAATAATCAGAATTGGCTGAAATGACAATATGGTGTGAACCGGATCATCTGTGATATTAAATTCAGTTTGGAATTTAAATTGAATAACGAATATATTATATAAATGACAGTTTGAACGTAGAATTATAATATAATTAAAACCGAGCTCGAAACGGCGCTGCAGTTCGTAATTTGGCGATTCGAACTTCAACTAAATGTACAGGATTCGTTTTAAGCCGGAATTCTGTGAAACAAGAAACGTGTGGAGCTAGTGAAGTATATCTTTCTAGTGGAAGAGAAAAATCGGGATTTCGTCGTGTAGATTTTGATGTATGTCCAAATCAAATTTTAGAAAAGTCGTTGTGGAATTCCTTTATAATTTATAAAGGAATTATTTATATTTTAAAAAGGGAATTTCAATATAAATCGAATATCGATTTAATCGGGATTTGAAATATCAAGTTATAAATGCCAGTAGAGTTGTATGGTATTCCACTGTGAATATAGACGATAATATTTAATTTTTAAATATTAAATTTAATTATATTTAAATATATTTAAATAGGTTATTTAGAACGTTAAAAATAGCCACTTTTGCAAATGAAGTCGGAATTCGACGAAACCAGTTTTGTTGGATCCGCAATATCAATTAGTTGTTAGATTTCCAGTTTCGTGATTCTTAGAGTTACTGTGTGGCCGTAAGGATTTTTAGAGTGGAAAACAGTCAGTATTTTTACAGTTAAAAATACGCTGTGTGAGCATACGGAGTCGGAATTCGACGAAACCAGTTTCGTTGGGACCGTAATGTCGAACTGTAGCTGCATGTCCAGTTTCGTGATTTTTGGGTATCGTATGTGATCCCAAGAATTTTTAGAAGACAAATAAATTTGATATGGCTTAAATAAATATCTATAAAATATCTAAAAGTAATCCCCTATAAATATCTAACTTCTATCACTCCTTAAGACCTAATCTCATTTCCTCCTTGGTCACAAAAGGAGCCGTCACTTTACTGTTTACAGAAATGAAAATGTGAAGCTTCTAAATTCTCAAACAATTGGAAGGAAATTGAAGCGACCCGTTTCTTCCCCGGTCTCCGAAGAGATGAGAAAGAACGAATTACTGTGAGGACAAGACAAATCAGAACAAAAACAGAAGAACATTTCAATGTATATTACAACTATGCATCAGATTACAAGAATATACAGAGTATAAATGAATATTACACAGAAATATCAGAGATCTAAATTACATTTAGATACATAGCAGCGGAAAATAATACAATACACAACTAGAAGTAGATATACGGATACAAAGCTTTCTGGATATCATTCCAGCTGTAAACCAGGATCCTGCGAATATTAATCTGCAAAACCAAAACTACTAGCTGCCCGTGTCAAAATAAGGGCACCCAGAGTTTAGGTTAAAAACAATAAACTCCAGGTCAGTCATGGGACTAGTGTGAGAACTAAAACAGTTATAAATCTTTATTTTTAAAGTTAGGTAAGTCAAGGGACCACGCCGTATAACACGGAACGGGTTTCCTCCCGAGAATACCAGTGCATAAAACAAACGGCGTAATGCTAAATAAAGAAAAATGAAGCTGTTATAAGACCCAGGTCCTATCACGCAATGCAACGCAAGCCGGGGGATAGGGTTTTCACTTATAACAGCCAAAGAATGCTTGATACGTTTAAAACAAATCATTTGATATTACTATAAGTGCATACTGTATAAAACAACTTCAAATCATAAGTATCAATCATAGACGGCATGGGTACCATATATCATGTCGCCATACTAGTTCTACAATTAAAACCGCAAATGTCTCGTATTTGGAAATTGGGTTTCCATCTATGAAGCGAGGCAAAAGATAGTCCTCAACCGATTCGAGACTGTCTAGCCCGAGCCTCAGGCAAGTACTCTGTCAAGCCTTTGGATCGTCAGGGCCGGTCCACCGATGTGGATTAAAATGCCTGAACACTGCGTTTCCCCGCCCTTTGGGGCGTAAATGAGCCAACGAATGGCTCCATCGGACCCGGATCGTCCGATCTAACCGAGGCGCCTCGCAACAGCAACAACCACACAGGTGAAAAGTATATAAATGTCAGGGCTGGTAGGTCACTGACACCACCCTAGCTAGAAGGAAACGCATGCCCTCCCTGATGTCCTCTCCCGTTTCTGGTTCACAACCGGGGTGTGAGGCTCGCGAATTCACGTTACACAAAGCTGTGCCACACAGGCTGTGCTTTGATCATCACCACAAGACTTTGCTTTTCAACAAAAGCCTTGATCAATTGCCACTTAGGCATGCCACACAGGCAATTCACTCCATGCGATTGATATCCATCAATATATAACCCCTGAGCTTGTACGTCTCAGAGAAGGGCGTTAAGCAAGAGAATAAATTCTCCGCCGCCAAACAGATATATATTTAATAGAGATCAATAACACAGACTAAAATCCAATGTCAGACACACAGTCCATTTACAAGTTCGTTCTGGGTCTGAACGAAACCGGGGGCACCTAGTACCCTTCATATCCATCGATCTCCAAGCACGTCTGGACGATCACCAACTGTTTCCATCTTCTTGGGTGTACAGCCCAATCAAGATCATCAGTAATTATCCAAACGATGTGAAGACCTCCGGTCTTCGACCGTCGTCTTCATCTTCGACTTATCGTCGTATCAGTTATTCAGAATGGGATAAACCCGGTCTTTCCGAATAACTCGCGTATATTTTAAATAAGTGTTACACAAACACAACATACGCCTTATTCCAATTCATCAGTCACTAACCGTAAATTAATTAAGAGAATAATTTCCCAAATATTAACCCCGAAGGCCGAAACCAACATCAGATCAATATCCAGAAAACCATTCTGCTTAGCTAACCGACAGTTAATTTCTAAATTTCACATTCATAGGAAAAGGTTCCCATTAATTTTATCCAAGATAAATTCCTTGAATTTTTTCTTTAATCTCCTTTTGAATTTCGATTCAACTAGTCGAGATTAACGAACCTTACCGAAGTAATCATTTGTTTTAATTTCCCAATCCCAACCTATTCATCCCATGAAGTAGAACTGGTTATACTTCATATCTAACACCACGGTGTTATCGGTAAATTCAATTACCATTTCACGTTCAAATCTAATTAAAGATTTAACTAACGCCTGGAGCAAAACTGGTGATGCTCCATTCTCGATCTTTTCAATCTAATTAAAGATTCATTAAAACTCCACTTAGTTTTAATCTTTAACCGGGTTAAAGAATCCGTGTCATTTAAAACACGGTTCACGATAAACCCAAAGTCACATTCCATTAATTATCGGGTTAAAGAACGAGTGTTATTTAAAACACTGTTCACGATAAACCCAAAAATCAATATCAATTCAATTCCAATTAAATATTATTTAATTTGTACACTTCATTAAATCTAAATAAAAAGATTTAATCTTTTCTCAACTGGGTTCAAGAACAGTGTTAGTCAAGACATCATTCACGACAAACCCAAATCACATTTGATATTAAATACAAGGCTCTGAATAGAAAAATATCCCGGCTTATATTCAATATCAAATTCTGCGACCAACAAAGATCGTATTGGAAATAACGATATATATATCTATATCTTTCAAATTTCCATAACAACATTTGTATAATCACGAAATCCAACATCGAAATATTCCGAAGACAATTTCGATTCAAATCCATTCCACGCAATAATTGGAAATTCTGGTTATTTTCAAAACCATTTCAAATTCAATTTATTTATTTAAAAATAAATAGAATTATAATTCTAGTTCAAAACTAGTTCATTTCGATAAAAATTTATTTTTATCTTTTCAAATATGGAGTTTTTCATCCCAATTCTTTCTAAATCATTTCTTATGATTTTACACAAATTATTACTATTTTTAATAATTTTATCAAGGCCTGTACAGTCGATTTCCATCAATGGCCACCGAACTGCACTTACGGCGACCTTTTTCAAATTTGATTTGGACATAATTCCAAATCCAACCGTTAGATTTCAAATTTCTAATATTCATTAGAAAGCTCTTTTCGATACGAACCCAACGGTTTCGGTTTCAGGAGAATCCGACGGTCGGATATCCCGCAATATCTGTTTGAAATAAATGGTCGAAATTCACGAACTGCTGCTGCGAGGCACGTTCTATTCCGGCCATTATATTATATATATAATATATATATAATAATATATATAATACATATTTCGTCGATTTCTATTTAAAATGAATTATATAGATTGTTTTTAGTTCGTTTCAAAAACTTTTTCAACTTCCATTTCAATTCAAATCAAAATTTAATCCTTCCTCATAAATTCGTTTTAAAATTCATTTCTATTCAATTCAAATTTCAATTCGATTCAATTCAAATTGGTTTTCTATTCGATTCAATTCAAATTGGTTTTCTATTCGATTCAATTCAAATTGGTTTTCTATTCGATTCAATTCAAATTGGTTTTCTATTCGATTCAATTCAAATTGGTTTTAAAATGAATAAAATTGATATAAATATCGTTTACGTCAAAATGGCGTCAATCTAATCAACACGGCTTCATATATTGATATTTTCAAATATTCCATTTGAATATTTCTATTTCAAATATTTCTATTTCAAATATTTTTATTTCAAATATTTCTATTTCAAATATTTCTTTCAACACATGACTAATCTCAACGAATGAGTATAGTCAACACATGAACCTTTATGTTATAATATTCTAACGACGACGCGTATAATATATACGTTCGATTTATATTCAAAATAAATTTTTCGTCGATATTATTTAAAATAATTCATTTTAAATAATCAAAATTCGCTAAAATTGCCAAAATAAAAATTTTAAACTGGCCCAGATTTTCGGGTTGTTACAGAAATTCATAAAATCACTAAACCAATATTCTTGAGCTTCTCTTTAGTGGCTCTTCACGTCTGTAGGTGTTTCGTTGGGCGCGATGCAAGGGTCTGATGCTCGGTTTTGTGAGTAGTAAGCCTAGGGTTGGAAATTTGAGGGAATCAGTGAAGGGATGGTGTAATTCGAGTTGATCTTTGAACTCGTGGTGAGGAGGTGCATCATTGGTGAATGTTTGATGAAGTTCGGTTGTTATTTGGGGTCGCTGTCTCCTCCAGCAGGCGCGAAAGGGTGATCGACGGCAATCACCTGGGAGTAGCGAGTTCGACAAAATCGGTATGGGGGAGAAGTGATTTTGAAGAGGAATGTTTTGGTGATTTTTATTTGATTTAAAGTGGAGTGTGGAAGGAGTTTTGATTTTCTGAAGTAGTGAAAATGGGTTTGAAGAAAATCTGGAGTTCGTGATTTACAGTTTGGGAAGACAAAGATTTCGGGTTTGGGTATTCATGTTCGGGTTGGGCCTTAGGTAAATGATAAGCCCAAATTAAAAATTCAAATCCAAGTTTCTATTTATTTTAAGTGTATTAATTTTGTTTTATCGTATCTTCTTCATACGTTATCGAAACTCAGCGAAACAATATCCGTTGGGATCGTATGGACGACGACTACAAAATGAGACTGACTGGAAGTGGATTGGGGCTCGTACGAATTTATGGCGAAATAAATTGTTTGATTCAAATCAAATAACAGTTTATCGTTCTTTAACGATGAACTGCCAATGTGAGTAAAATTCACCAACTCTGAACAATTCTATATTTACAATGTATTCTTAGAACTGTTAAATATTGTCTGTTTGATTGTGTGTTGATTGTTGGTTGAACTGCTAGTCAGTTAGTAGAAATTATATATATATATATATATATATATATATATATATAAACCGTTAAATATTTATATCTGATTCTGTTATCAGAATATTTCACAGTGAAGTGAAATCGATGTTAATTATATTGGCTAACATCTGTGATGCAGGGAAACAGGTCGGAGCAATCCAACTGGATTCCTCAACAGTTATTTTACTGTGATTTATATATTATGATATATAATGTGATATATAATCTGACGTTGATTATGTGTGTTTGGACGATAGTTATCGTTGTTATATGGTGTGTCAAATACCATAAGAAATACCAAAAGGTAGAAAGGGATTTTCAAAGTATATTTTGAAAATAATTTATTTATATAAAATCAATGGATTTTATATTATAAAAGAAAAAGGATTTTGAATAAAAGAATTATATTTGTAAATCAAATATGAAAGAATTATATTTGTATATAAAGGAATTATATTTGTTAATCAAATAAAAAGGGATTTTATTGTTAAACAAATATACAGGAGATATATTTGTGAAATCAAATATAAAGGAAAGTATTTGTAAAACAATATATATAAAGGAAAATATTGTCAAAACAAATAGAAAGAGGGATATTTGTAAACCATTTACAAATAGATATAAAAGGATTTATTTATTTAGGAAATAAATAAAGGTAAAAGAATTTATTATTTAGGGTATAAATAAAGTTAAATGATTTATTTATCTAGGGAATAAATAGAATAAAGTAATATTTATTGGTAAACAAATAGGATTTAATCAAAGTGGATTAGTTGAGTTAAACTAAGTGAATTGGTTAAGTAAACAAAGTGGATTAGTTGAGTTAAACTAAGCGAATTGGTTAAGTAAACAAAGTGGATTAGTTGAGTTAAACTAAGTGAATTGGTTAAGTAAACAAAGTGAATTAGTTGAGTTAAACTAAGTAATTTGGTTAAGTTAATCAAAGTGGATTAGTTAAGTTAAATCAAAGTGAATTTGGTTAAGTTAAACAAAGTGAATTGGACGAGTTAATCAAAGTGATTAGTTCAGTTAAATCGAGATAAGCAAAATCAATGGAGGTTAATCAAGTTGAATTAGTCGGTCGAGTTAATAAATTGAGTTAGTCAAACCAAGTAAAATCAATTGAGGTTGACCAGTTAGAATAAATCAATTAGAGTCAACCAGTAATAATTAATCAGTTAGAGTTATTCAAATGGAGTTAATCGAGTAGAGTTATCGAATATAGTGTATTTGATAGAAGAGTTAATCAAATATAGTTTATTCGAATAGAGTTAGTGGAGTTAATCGAATATAGTTTATTCGAATATAGTTAGAAGAGTTAATCGAATATAGTTTATTCGAATAGAGTTAGAGGAGTTAATCGAATACAGTTTATTCGAATAGAGTTAGAGGAGTTATCGAACATAGTTTATTCGACAGGAGTTAAGCGAATAGAGTAAATCAAATCGAGTAAATCAAGTAGAGTTAATCCAAAGGAGTTAATCGAATAGAGTTAAGTGAAGGAGTTAATCGAATATAATATTTGAAATAAAGGTTAAGTAAGGAAGTTAGTTAAAGAAATATAAAGTGAACTTTGCCTATTTCAAGGTTGGAAGTGTTGTTCAGTTAAGGTCTGAGAGGTAGCTATACCCCAACTTGATTGACTGCGGTTTTAATTAAGAAATGGTTATGGTTCGAGAGTGAAGTGGTTAAGTGGATTTAGTTAATAAGTATAATGGTTTAAGTTGGCATCGCGACGGTTTGTTTAACCATCTGTCTAAGTCCAATGTTTGAGTTTTGGAAATGTTTTCCAAAGAAGTATCAGAATTGTTTTCCAATATAGAAACAAGGAAATGGAAATGTTTTCCAATGGTAGTAACATATATTTTCTAAATCTAGAAAATAAGAAATGTTGAATATAGGGAAACAGGAGATGAAAAATGAACTAAAGAGATTAATGTTAAATGATGTTTGTTCGATATAATTTCCATCTGGAAATAATATCATTGTTTGCACACTTGCTTTCTTTGATAGTTAACTCACAGACTATCGAAGTTTTTGACCATTTTAACGTTGTTAATATGGAGAGACCGGTTGGATTATTATCCAAAGAACCACTCTGTATTGGCATAAGCGTTGCGAATCATTTATGCCAAAGATAATTGAAGACGGAGTAAAGTGCAAGGGCTGTGGTATAAGACTTAGATAACAGTGACTAAGATGGATATACTGAATAGTGCCTTCGGTTTGTTCAGTCCCAGGACAACATGTATGGACGAAGATCTGATAGAGTATATCCAATGGATCGCGTAAGTTGATCTGTTCAAACGTATTCACATTTGGTGGCGGAGGAATTCGTTTCTCTTAGCTGTATACCCGTGTTATTTTTGGATAAGTCAATTTTTGATTTGGCGGGTATGACGATGTGACATTTTAAGTGAATGAAGATGGATGTCTGACAGAGTATTTCCAGAGAGGTCACGTACATTGATT
Organism: Allium sativum; assembly: GCA_030737875.1. Taxonomy (NCBI): domain Eukaryota; kingdom Viridiplantae; phylum Streptophyta; class Magnoliopsida; order Asparagales; family Amaryllidaceae; genus Allium; species Allium sativum. Next base: position 100,089,450 of record CM060911.1, on the reverse strand, counting down.
TCTTCAACCGTACCAAGAGTGGAAGCGGAGAAGGAATCTTCTTTTAGCTGACACGTAACGTACTGTTGTAAACGTCAATTAGTGATTTCGATGGATTTGACAATGTGGCATTCAAAGTGAATTTGATGTGATGATAAAGCGTAGCTTCTAGCCTCATCAACCGGTAAATGACCGAAATCGGGCAGGCAGCATGGCTATGTAGGTCGCACCTATTAGGGTGTATAATCACCAGATCTAGAGTTTCATTTATTTCTAAAAATCTATTGTTGATGCTGTCCCATTCGGGAAACGGTTGCTGATCCCAACCGTTGGTGATATACATTCGATACACTCAGCGAAATGAGTGGTCGGTCATGTGTGGCTGGGTTGCAAGATGTTCTTGTTGAACCCAGTGTATTCCTCTCTAGAGGTACACTAGCGAAAGGTGATTCCATACCTTGTCATAGTTGGAAACCCATTACCCAATACGTGATTGCGGTTTTGATTTTATACTATATATGTAGAACGTGAGATGAAAGCGTTTCTGCTAGATTGATATATATTTGTACTTAGACATTATTATAATATCAGAATGATATTGCTTATCTAAGATGTTGGATTCTCATAAGGGAAAAACCCGTTCCGTATTCACGGCGTGGTCTTATGAGATATCATATATCTGTTAAACTGTGTTAAACTATTTTACTCACACCAGTCTCATGACTGACCCGGAGTTTACTTTGTTGTTTTCCCTAAACTCTTGGGTGCCTAAATTTGTACGGGCAGTCAAGTAGTCGGGATTTGCAGATACATGGAAGAGCTGGAGCAGGAGGCTTCAGAATCATATAGCTATAGTTTATTTCTGCTGTGTTGTAAGTGCTGTACTCTGATAAGTGCTATTGTATACATAACTGTTATATTTCAAAGTTATGTTATATGTTATTCGTTCCACTATGAGATTCTTGTTACTCTGATGATGTAAGTTCTTCTTTTCTTCTTCTATTCTAAGTTTCTATCTTATCTATCCTCACCCTCTAATTTCTTTCATTAATTACTAGGACTTTTTGATGTTTTGGTTATCGACATCGTGTTTATGTCGATAACCAAAGTCGCTCAAAATCCGGGTCATTACAATACCATGACACCATTTCTAGCTAGAAAGAAACGTATTCACTCCCTGCATCCCTGATCCCATTTTAGACGCATACCGGGGTGTGACGCTCGTGAATTAACGCTATACATAAAGCTATGTTAATTAAAGTCTTGCTTTGAAAATCATCCAGAAGATTCTGCTTTTCAGCAAAAGCCTTGATTATTTGCATCTCAGTATGCCACACTGACAATTCACGCCATACAACTGATGTCTATCAATATATAACCTCTAAGCTCATATGTAAGGACCCGTAACTTCCCCGTGAAGGAAAGCACAAATACTTTGAGAACAGGACAAAATAGAACGCAGACGGAAGAACATTTCATTGTTATTACAACAATTCCATCAGATACAAGAATATACAGAGTATAAATGAATAAATTACATTCAATAAATATCAGAGATTACAATAAATTACATAGCAGCGGAAAAAATAATACAAATCACAACTGAAGGTGATATATGGATATAGAGCTTTCCGGATATCATTCCAGCTGTAAACCAGGATCCTGTGAATATAAATCTGCAAAACCCAAATTACTAGCTGCCCGTGTCGAAAATAAGGGCACCCAGAGTTTAGGTTAGAACAATAAACTCCAGGTCAGTCATGTTACTGGTGTGAGAACTAAAATAGTTATTAATATTGGTTTTAAAGTTAGGTAAATCAAGGGACCACGCCGTATAACACAGAACGGGTTTCCTCCCAAGAATACCAGTGCATAGAACAAACAGCGCAATGCTAAATAAAGAAAAATGAAGCTGTTATAAGACCCAGGTCCCATCACACAATGCAACGCAAGCCAAAGGATAGGGTTTTCCCTTATAACATCCAAAGCATGCTTGATACGTTTAAAACACATTATTTGATACTATTATAGGTGTATAGTGTCAAAACAATTCAAATCATAAATATCAATCATAGGCGGCATGGGTACCATCTATCATGTCGCCGTACTAGTTCTACAATTAAAACCGCAATATCACGTATTGGAAATTGGATTTTCGTCATTAGTCGAGGCAAGGGGCAAGCTCCTCTCCGCGTTCGAGACACTCTAGCAATGCCTCAGGAACCCACTCTGATCCTTTGGAACCTCCAAGGCCGGTCCTCTCCTAATTTTGAGGATTGGTTATTCCTGAACACACGTTTCCCGGTCCTTACAGACCTATATCCGAGGTGCCTCGTATCCAACAACCACACAGGTGAAAAGTATATAAATGTCAGGGCTGGTAGGTCACTGACACCACCCTAGCTAGAAAGAAACGTCGTGCACTCCTTGGGTCCGTATCCCGTTTTTAACTCATACCGAGGTGTGAGGCTCGCGAATTCACGTTATACACAAAGCTACGCCACACAGGCCGTGCTTTGATCATCAACCACAAGACTTTGCTTTTCAACAGAAGCCTTGATCAATTGCCACTTATGCGTGCCACACTGGCAATTCACTCCATGCGACGGATGTCCATCGATATACAACCTCTGAGCTCGTACGTCTCAGAGAAGGGAGTTAAGCAAGAGAATAAATTCTCCGCCGCCAAACAGATGTATATTTAATAGAGATCAATCAACGCAGAATAAAATCCAATGTCAGACACACAATCCATTTACAAGTTCGTTCTGGGTCTGAACGAAACCGGAGGCACTTTCCTCGCATATCCATCCATCTCCAAGTACGTCTGGACGATCACCAACTGTTTCCCTCATCTTGGGTGTACAGCCCAATCGAGATCATCAGTAATCACCCAAACGATGTGAAGACTTCCGGTCTTCGACCACCGTCTTCATCTTCGACATCTCGTCGAATCGGTTTTTCAGAATGGGTATAAACCCGGCCTTTCTGAATAACCCACGTATATGATAAACAAATGTTACACAAACACAACAAACGCCTCATTCCAATTCAGAATATTCTTTTATTCACAAAATCACATTCTTAGGGAAAGGTCCCCATTAATTTTATCCAAGATAAATTCTCCTAAATTTATTCTTTAATCTTCCTTTGGATATCATTTCAACCTAGTCGGGATTAGCGGACCACACCGAAGTAATTATTTATTTTATTTCCCAATCCTAACCTATTCATCCCATGGAGCAAAACTGGTAATACCCCATATCTAACACCATGGTGTTATCGGTAAAATTAACTACCATTTCACGTTCAAATCTAATTAAAGATTTAACTATCGCATTGTAGAAAAATTGGTGGTACTCCATTCTCGATCACCTTTCAGATTTGGTAATTTAAATTATCAATTCACATTTCAATCTAATTAAAGATTCATTCAAACTCCACTTAGTTTTAATCTTTTCAAAAATCAATATCCTGCATTTAACTAGGTTAAAGAACCAATGTCATCTAAAACACGTTTCACGACAAACCCAAATCACATTTGATATTAAATACAAGGCTCTGAATAGAAAACATACCGGCTTATATTCAATATCAAATTCTGAAACCAACAAATATCGTATTGGAAATAACGATATAAAATATATCTTTCAAATTCCAATAACAATATATGCATAGTCACGAAATCCAACATCGAAATATTCCGAAGATAATTTCGATTCAACTCCAGTCCAATCCACGTATTGGGAATATTGATTATTTTTAAAATCACTTTCAAATTCAATTTATTTGTTTCAAAAATAAATTGATTTTAATTCTAGTTCAAAACTAGTTCATTTCGATAAAAAACTATTTTTATCTTTTCAAATGTGGAATTCTTCAGCCCAATTTTTCCCTAATCATTTCTTATGATTTTACACAAATAATCAATATTTTTAATAATTTTATCAAGGCCTGTACATTCGATTTCCATCTACGGCCATCGAACTGCACTTACAGTGACCTTTTTCAAATTTGATTTGGACATAATTCCAAATACAACCGTTAGATTTCAAATTTCCAGTGTTCATTGGAAAGCTCTTTTCGATACGAACCCAATGGTTCCAGTGTTTTAGGAGAATCCGACGGTCGGATCTCCCACAACGTCATTTCAAAGTTAATGGTCGAAATTCGCGAACTGCCGCGGCGCGGCACGTTCTATTCAGGCCATTATATATATTTATATATATATATATATATATAATATATATTATATATATTTCGTCGATTTCCTTTTAAAACGTATTTTATAAATCGTTTTAAATTCGTTTTTAAAACCATTTCAACGCTACATTCAATTTTAAATCGATTTGATTTCTATTCAATTCGAATTCATTTCAATTTTGTTTAATTCGAATTCAAATTCGTTTCAATTCAATTCTAATTCTAATTCGTTTCAATTCAATTCAATTTGAATTTACCTTCTATTTAATTCAATTCGAATTCATTTCAAGTTGATTTCAATTCAATTTCAGTTCGTTTTAAATTTCATTCAAACCGATTTTAATTCGTTTTTAATTCAATTTCAATTTAATTCAATTTGAATTCATTTCTATTCAATTCGAATTCAAATTCACTTTCTATTCAATTCGAATTCTAATTCACTTTCTATTCAATTCGAATCGAATTCATTTTCTATTCGATTCGAATTCAGTTCAAATTGATTCAATAAAATTTCAATTTGAATTTTAATCTAATTCAATTTGAATTTCATTTCAAAATATTAAATTTTGAAATCACTTTTCAATATTCATTATAAAACGAATAAAATCGATATAAATATCATTCGCGTCAAAATAACGCATCTCTAATCCACACGGCTTTATATTTTTCAAAAACTTCTTTATTCTATTCAACAAATGAATATTTATTCTATTCAACACATGAATCTATATTTCTTTCAACACTTGACTAATCTCAACAAATGAGTACTGTCAACACACGACTATTTTTTTTATGTAAAATATTTTATAAAACTACGGTATCTATCGTTTGATTTTAATTAGACTCCACCGTGAAGTAGTTCTAATTTTAAATATGATAAAGATGTGAATTTTATTATTCAAATATTTTACTCAACACATGAACATCGTCAACACATGATTATTTTTATATTCAACACATGAATTTTCTTTTATAATATTCATTATTTTCCCGATTGGAATGAGGCCCAATCAATCACCATATAACGTTAATTATATGGATTCCATACAACACATGTATATAATAGCAATGATAAACAATCAACCATCATCCAAGGTGCACCACACAACTGCATAAGCATCAAATATAAATAATCAACGCTCACACAGTCTGTCGACCAATCGATCGACATACAATTAAATAATTGGGATTAGTGTACTCAAATATCATCACAACACCCGTGTGGGGTTTCAAATCAACCAACACAGATTTTTATTTGTGCAGTTGGGCGATGTGTAAAATTTATCGACCCAATCAATATCAGTCAAATCAGTGTATATAAACAAATCGGCCGATTTGTTTATAAATATTTATTTATTCACTTTCACATTAAAAATTATATTTTTAACGATAAAATATTTTTAACTATATAAATATTTTATTTCCTTTCAAAACAAGAATATTTTATTATCGATTTCACATCAATATCACAAACAATTTTTACAACACATCAAACAAGCATACAAGCCGTCCATGGTCTGTGGACGACGGGTGTCGGGTGCTGCTAAGCACCGTCAGCATCCTAGCATATATATATATCTAGAAAAAGAAATTTAGAGTGAGAAGTTCTCACCAATAGCTATCCCAACTCCACGACACTTCTTATGTAGAAATCTTCGTCGTTCTCGCCTTTCGTCACTTTCGTTGCCCGTAGCCACTACATATATAAAAATCGAATTTTTACTTCGCTATTCAATATATAAAAATCATATTTTTATTTACTTTATATGGATAAAATTCTATTTTTACATCGCTACTATATAGATAAAAATTCTATTTTGATATCGATGCTATATAGATAAAAATTCTATTTTTATATCGATGTTCATAAAATAAAGATTATATTTTTATCACGCTATTCTCTATATAAAGATTTCGCCCTTTCAAATATAAAGATTTCGCCTTTTCAAATATAAAGGTTTTATTTTATATTTTCTATTTTATAGAAATTATATTTTCAATACACTACTTATATAAAAATAGTATTTTTATATCTTCTACTATCTAAAGGTCATATTTTTGATTCACTACATATATAAAGATCCAATTTTTAACACTTCTATAATGTAAAAATCATATTTTTATCCTTCTACAATATAAAAGATTATATTTTTATTATCTATATAATATGAAAATTATATTTTCAACCTTTACATACGATAAAAATTATATTTTTAACTTCCTTATCATATAAAAATCATATCTTTAACTTTCCTATCGAATAAAAATTCTATCTCTAATTTTCCTATCGAATAAAATTCAGTTTCAACTAATATAAAAATTCAGTTTTAACTAAAAATAAAGAGTGGAGAAAACTTACTGTAAAAGGGAAGAAGGGGGGGCTGTGCTGCGTCGACGGTGGCCAGAGGAGGGTGAAGCGGAGGCGCAAGGGGTGGCTTAGGGTTTAGGGGGGGCGGCGGCTTAGGGTTTAGGGGGGCGGCGGCGGTTCTATGCAGAAGAGGGGAGAGTGCGTCGAAGGAGGGAGGAGAAGAAGAAGGTGGCGGCGTGGCAGATGAAGGGGAGGCGGAGGTGGTGGCGTGCGGTGGCGCGCGCCCCTTGGCGGCGGCGAACTAATCGAGGGGTGGCGGCTGTGAATCGCGATTCCCCCCTTTCTCTTTTAATTTTTATTTTTTATTTTGAATGGCAGAAATAATGAGGAGAGGGAGAGAATAAAGGGGGAGGGGCCATTTATTTATTTTAAATTTTATATTATATTTTAATTCCCCAAGGTTGACTTTTCATACGACCTCGAAATCAAACATGCCGACTGTCGTCCCTAGCGTAATACCCCCATTCTGAACACAATGGGATATGTATCGTAAGTTGATTCGACTGTTACAATCAGTTTTCGTCAAATCAACATATACTTCTATATATAGAATTTGAACGCGCATTTCAATTTACCGGGGTCACATACTAACTAGAAAAATTCCAAAAAATATTTTCTAGCTTCGTATTGACGATACGGTCCTAACAAAACTAGTTTCGTCGAATTCTTAGACCGTTGGAAAAATGGCCATTTTCCAGTCGATTAAAATCAATTGAAACTGGTCAAACGTGTTTTCCTTTGCCACGCTCACATATTGATTCGAAAAATTACGAAATTTGGAATCTAGCAATAACTTTACATCACGGACCCAACAAAAGTGGTTTCGTCGAAATCCGAGGTCGTTTGCAAAATTCCCATTTTTAAGGGCCTGAATTCCATAGCGACTACTCAGAATTTTCAACTGGACATATCTTTTGATTCCCGCTATGAAATCTCGATTTTTCGGATTCGTTGGAAAGATATTCCCAATTAGATCCTATTATTTTGGGTTTCACTAAAATCCAGTTTATTTTGCACCCGGTACATTCAATTGAAGTTTGAAATCGAATTATCGAACTACCGCGCCATTTTCAATTCTATTTATAATTATATATAATTATTTATATTCTAACGACGACGTATATAATATATGCGTTCGAATTCTATTCAAAATAAATTTTTCGTCGATATTATTTAAAATAATTCATTTTAAATATTCAAAATTCATTAAAATTGCCAAAATAAAAAATTTAAACTGGCCCAGATTTTCGGGTTGTTACAATCACCCCCACTTAAAACTTTTCGCCCCTGAAAAGGGACAAAGTCGAAACTGGTTTGATTAATCAACTTTACGTTCGATCTGGCTTCCATTCTCCAACTTTTCAGTTTCTGAGAATTTTCAAATTCTTCAAAAATTTGGCTAACACCCTAAATTTTCGAAAAAATTCGCCATAACCTCCCCTGCACCGGGAGCCACGGGAAAATCCCGAAATTGCCATACAGGCCTTCTGATCTCAAAAAGAAAAAGAAAAAGCCAAGCGGCTAGCCAATCGGCTCATAAAATCATCATCACCCAAACAAAACAGTAAATTATAGTAAACATGTAGCTATTTGTCGGGCAAACAAATTTTATTCTTCGGCTCTAGCGTCCTTGCTATGACCTGTTCAATGTAAGCACATGTATATGCAAGCAAATGCGACCAATTTTCAATACAATTCAATATTCGGTTCAATTAGGCTAAATGGTTCAAAATTATCAACAAATAAACAAACAACACAACCATCAATCAATTAGTGAATTAGAGTTTCAAATTCATAATTTTGATATATATACAAAAATCATGTTTTTGATGCCAATTCACAACAAATAAATCTATCTATATAAGTTTTGGTTCTCACACCAGTCTAATGGAAATATATAAATATCACACCTTCGAAACACGAACATAAATTTTGGTGATGGAGCTCCATCATCAAAATCATCTCCGAGCGACTAGAGTGTAATCCTATATCTATCCAGTATATTAAAACTTCGAATATACGTTCATGACGCGTATATACAAAACCTTTATATATTGGATTGTCCATATTCAATACAAATAAAATATTCAAATATGTATAAAGCGATTTAAATTTTCAAAACAAAATTATTTTCATTTGAAAAATATACTCTTCACACTCGTTCTAGGATACTACTGATCCTATCTCTAACGAGTCATTCTAATTGGATATTACTAATCCAATATCTGATGAATTCTTTCGTATGGTTCTAATGTGTCTTATACTCGAGCTCTGTAAACCAAAGCTCTGATACCAACTGTAAGGACCCGTAACTTCCCCGTGAAGGAAAGCACAAATACTTTGAGAACAGGACAAAATAGAACGCAGACGGAAGAACATTTCATTGTTATTACAACAATTCCATCAGATACAGGAATATACAGAGTATAAATGAATAAATTACATTCAACAAATATCAGAGATTACAATAAATTACATAGCAGCGGAAAAAATAATACAAAGCACAACTGAAGGTGATATACGGATACAGAGCTTTTTGGATATCATTCCAGCTGTAAACCAGGATCCTATGAATATAAATCTGCAAAACCCAAACTACTAGCTGCTCGTGTCGAAAATATGGGCACCCAGAGTTTAGGTTAAAACAATAAACTCTAGGTCAGTCATGTGACTAGTGTGAGAACTAAAACAGTTATTAATATTGGTTTTAAAGTTAGGTAAATCAAGGGACAACGCCGTACAACACGGAACGGGTTTCCTCCCAAGAATACCAGTGCATAGAACAAACAGCGCAATGCCAAATAAAGAAAAATGAAGCTGTTATAAGACCCAGGTCCCATCACACAATGCAACGCAAGCCGGAGGATAGGGTTTTCCCTTATAACAGCCAAAGCATGCTTGATACGTTTAAAACACATTATTTGATACTATTATAGGTGTGTAGTGTCAAAACAATTCAAATAATAAATATCAATCATAGGCGGCATGGGTACCATCTATCATGTCGCCGTACTAGTTCTACAATTAAAACCGCAATATCACGTATTGGAAATTGGATTTCCGTCATGAGTCAAGGCAAGGGGCAAGCTCCTCTCCGCGTTCGAGACACTCTAGCAATGCCTCAGGACCCCACTCTGATCCTTTGGAACCTCCAAGGCCGGTCCTCTCTTACTTTTGAGGATTGGTTATTCCTGAACACACATTTCCCGGTCCTTACAGACATATATCCGAGGCGCCTCGTATCCAACAACCACACAGGTGAAAAGTATATAAATGTCAGGGCTGGTAGGTCACTGACACCACCCTAGCTAGAAAGAAACGTCGTGCACTCCTTGGGTCCGTATCCCGTTTTTAACTCATACCGAGGTGTGAGGCTCGCGAATTCACGTTATACACAAAGCTACGCCACACAGGCCGTGCTTTGATCATCAACCACAAGACTTTGCTTTTCAACAGAAGCCTTGATCAATTGCCACTTATGCGTGCCACACTGGCAATTCACTCCATGCGACTGATGTCCATCGATATACAACCTCTGAGCTCGTACGTCTCAGAGAAGGGCGTTAAGCAAGAGAATAAATTCTTCGCCGCCAAACAGATGTATATTTAATATAGATCAATCAACGCAGAATAAAATCCAATGTCAGACACACAATCCATTTACAAGTTCAATCTGGGTCTGAACGAACCCGGAGGCACTTTCCTCGCATATCCATCCATCTCCAAGTACGTCTGGACGATCACCAACTGTTTCCCTCATCTTGGGTGTACAGCCTAATCGAGATCATCAGTAATCCCCCAAACGATGTGAAGACTTCCGGTCTTCGACCACCGTCTTCATCTTCGACATCTCGTCGAATCGGTTATTCAGAATGGGTATAAATCCGGCCTTTCTGAATAACCCACGTATATGATAAACAAATGTTACACAAACACAACAAACGCCTCATTCCAATTCAGAATATTCTTTTATTCACAAAATCACATTCTTAGGGAAAGGTTCCCATTAATTTTATCCAAGATAAATTCTCCAAAATTTATTCTTTAATCTTCCTTTGGATATCATTTCAACCTAGTCGGGATTAGCGGACCACACCGAAGTAATTATTTATTTTATTTCCCAATCCCAACCTATTCATCCCATGGAGCAAAACTGGTAATACCCCATATCTAACACCACGGTGTTATCGGTAAAATTAATTACCATTTCACGTTCAAATCTAATTAAAGACTTAACTATCGCATTGGAGCAAAACTGGTGGTACTCCATTCTCGATCACCTTTCAGATTTGATAATTTAAATTATCAATTCACATTTCAATCTAATTAAAGATTCATTCAAACTCCACTTAGTTTTAATCTTTTCAAAAATCAATATCCTGCATTTAACTGGGTTAAAGAACCAATGTCATCTAAAACACGGTTCACGATAAACCCAAAACACATTTGATATTAAATACAAGGCTCTGAATAGAAAACATACCGGCTTATATTCAATATCAAATTCTGAAACCAACAAATATCGTATTGGAAATAACGATATAAAATATATCTTTCAAATTCCCATAATAATATCTGTATAGTCACGAAATCCAACATCGAAATATTCCGAAGATAATTTCGATTCAACTCCAGTCCAATCCACGTATTGGGAATACTGATTATTTTTAAAATCACTTTCAAATTCAATTTATTTATTTCAAAAATAAATTGATTTTAATTCTAGTTCAAAACTAGATCATTTCGATAAAAAACTATTTTTATCTTTTCAAATGTGGAATTCTTTAGCCCAATTTTTCCCAAATCATTTCTTATGATTCTACACAAATTATCAATATTTTTAATAATTTTATCAAGGCCCGTACAGTCGATTTCCATCTACGGCCATCGAACTGCACTTACAACGACCTTTTCCAAATTTGATTTGGACATAATTCCAAATCCAACCGTTAGATTTCAAATTTCTAGTATTCATTGGAAAGCTCTTTTCGATACGAACCCAACGGTTCCGGTTTTAGGAGAATCCGACGGTCGGATCTCCCGCAACGTCAATTCGAAGTTAATGGTCGAAATTCGCGAATTGCCACGGCGCGGCGCGTTCTATTCAGGCCATTATATATATAATATATATATTATATATATTTCATCGATTTCCTTTTAAAACGTATTTTATAAATCGTTTTAAATTCGTTTTCAAAACCATTTCAACGCTACATTCAATTTCAAATCGATTTGACTTCTATTCAATTCGAATTCATTTCAATTTTGTTTAATTCGTATTCAAATTCGTTTCAATTCAATTTAAATTCTAATTCGTTTCAATTCTATTCAATTTGAATTTACCTTCTATTTAATTCAATTCGAATTCATTTCAAGTTGATTTCAATTCAATTTCAGTTCGTTTTAAATTTCATTCAAACCGATTTTAATTCGTTTTTAATCCAATTTCAATTTAATTCAATTTGATTTCATTTCTATTCAATTCAAATTCAAATTCACTTTCTATTCAATTCTAATTCTAATTCACTTTCTATTCAATTCGAATCGAATTCATTTTCTATTCGATTCGAATTCATTTCAAATTGATTCAATAAAATTTCAATTTGAATTTTAATCTACTTCAATTTGAATTTCATTTCAAAATATTAAATTTTGAAATCGCTTTTCAATATTCATTATAAAACGAATAAAATCGACATAAATATCGTTCGCGTCAAAATAACGCATCTCTAATCCACACGGCTTTATATTTTTCAAAAATTTCTTTATTCTATTCAACAAATGAATATTTATTTTATTCAACACATGAATCTATATTTCTTTCAACACTTGACTAATCTCAACAAATGAGTACTGTCAACACACGACTATTTTTGTTATGTAAAATATTTTATAAAACTATGGTATCTATCGTCTGATTTTAATTAGACTCCACTGTGAAGTAGTTCTAATTTTAAATATGATAAAGATGTGAATTTTATTTTTCAAATATTTTACTCAACACATAAATATTTTCAACACATGAACATTGTCAACACATGACTATTTTTATATTCAACACATGAATTTTCTTTTATAATATTCATTATTTTCCCGATTGGAATGAGGCCCAATCAATCACCATATAACGTTAATTATATGGAGTCCATTCAAAACATGTATATAATAGCAATGATAAACAATCAACCATCATCCAAGGTGCACCACACAACTGCATAAGCATCAAATATAAATAATCAATGCTCACACAGTCTATCGACCAATCGATCGACATACAATTAAATAATTGGGATTAGTGTACTCAAATATCATCCCAACACCCGTGTGGGGTTTCAAATCAACCAACATAGATTTTTATTTTGTGTAGTTGGGCGATGTGTAAAATTTATCGACCCAATCAATATCAGTCAAATCAGTGTATATAAACAAATCGGCCGATTTGTTTATAAATATTTATTTATTCACTTTCACGTTAAAAATCATATTTTTAACAATAAAATATTTTTAACTATATAAATATTTTATTTTCTTTCAACACAAGAATATTTTATTATTTATTTCACATCAATATCACAAACAATTTTTACAACACATCAAACAAGCATATAAGCCGTCCATGGTCTGTGGACGACGGGTGTCGGGTGCTGCTAAGCACCGTCTGCATCCTAGCATATATATATCTAGAAAAAGAAATTTAGAGTGAGAAGTTCTCACCAATAGCTATCCCAACTCCACGACACTTCTTATGTAGAAATCTTCGTCGTTCTCGCCTTTCGTCACTTTCGTTGCCCGTAGCCACTACATATATAAAAATCGAATTTTTACTTCGCTATTCAATATATAAAAATCGTATTTTTATTTACTTCATATGGATAAAATTCTATTTTTACATCGCTACTATATAGATAAAAAATCTATTTTGATATCGATGCTATATAGATAAAAATTCTATTTTTATATCGATGTTCATAAAATAAAGATTTTATTTTTATCACGCTATTCTCTATATAAAGATTTCGCCCTTTCAAATATAAAGATTTCGCCTTTTCAAATATAAAGGTTTTAGTTTATATTTTCTATTTTATAGAAATTATATTTTCAATACACTACTTATATAAAAATAGTATTTTTATATCTTCTACTATATAAAGGTCATATTTTTGATTCACTACATATATAAAGATCCAATTTTTAACACTTCTATAATGTAAAAATCATATTTTTATCCTTCTACAATATAAAAGATTATATTTTTATTATCTATATAATATGAAAATTATATTTTCAACCTTTACATACGATAAAAATTATATTTTTAACTTCCTTATCATATAAAAATCATATCTTTAACTTTCCTATCGAATAAAAATTCTATCTCTAATTTTCCTATCGAATAAAATTCAGTTTCAACTAATATAAAAATTCAGTTTTAACTAAAAATAAAAAGTGGAGAAAACTTACTGTAAAATGGAAGAAGGGGGGCTGTGTTGCGTCGACGGTGGCCAGAGGAGGGTGAAGCGGAGGCACAGGGGGTGGCATAGGGTTTAGGGGGGGCGTCGACTTAGGGTTTAGGGGGGCGGTGGCGGTTCTATGCAGAAGAGGGGAGAGTGCGTCGAAGGAGGGAGGAGAAGAAGAAGGTGGCGGCGCGGCAGATGAAGGGGAGGCGGAGGTGGTGGCGCGCGCCCCTAGGCGGCGGCGAACTAATCGAGGTGGCGGCTGTGAATCGCGATTCCCCCCTTTCTCTTTTTATTTTTTTATTTTGAACCGCAGAAATAATGATGAGAGGGAGAGAATAAAGGGGGAGGGGCCATTTATTTATTTTAAATTTTATATTATATTTTAATTCCCTAAGGTTGACTTTTCATACGACCTCGAAATCAAACATGCCGACTGTCGTCCCTAGCGTAATACCCCCATTCTGAACACAATGGGATATGTATCGTAAGATGATTCGACTGTTACAATCAGTTTTCGTCAAATCAACATATACTTCTATATATAGAATTTGAACGCGCATTTCAATTTACCGGGGTCACATACTAACTAGAAAAATTCCAAAAAATATTTTCTAGCTTTGTATTGACGATACGGTCCTAACAAAACTAGTTTCGTCGAATTCTTAGACCGTTGGAAAAATGGCCATTTTCCAGTCGATTAAAATCAATTGAAACTGGTCAAACGTGTTTTCCTTTGCCACGCTCACATATTGATTCGAAAAATTATGAAATTTGGAATCTAGCAATAACTTTACATCACGGACCCAACAAAAGTGGTTTCGTCGAAATCCGAGGTCGTTTGCAAAATTCCCATTTTAAAGGGCCTGAATTCCATAGCGATTATTCAAAATTTTCAACTGGACATATCTTTTGATTCCCGCTATGAAATCTCGATTTTTCGGATTCGTTGGAAAGATATTCCCAATTAGATCCTATTATTTTTGGTTTCACTAAAATCCGGTTTATTTTGCACCCGGTACATTCAATTGAAGTTTGAAATCGAATTATCGAACTACCGCGCCATTTTCAATTCTATTTATAATTATATATAATTATTAATATTCTAACGACGACGTATATAATATATGCATTCGAATTCTATTCAAAATAAATTTTTCGTCGATATTATTTAAAATAATTCATTTTAAATATTCAAAATTCATTAAAATTGCCAAAATAAAAATTTTAAACTGGCCCAGATTTTCGGGTTGTTACATCATACGGCTCAGAGAATGGTGTTAAGCAAGAGAATAAATTCTCCGCCACCAAACAGATATATATTTAATAGAAATCAATCATAATAGAATGAAATCTAACGTCAGACACACATCCATTTACAAGTCCATTCCGGGTCCGAACGAAACCGGAGGCACCTTATTCCTCGTCCCATATGTCCAATACAGGAGAGAGGTCCTCGCATATCCGGTTGATCTCCAAGTACGTCTGAACGAGCACCACTTATTACCTTGTCTTGGGTGTACAACCCAATCAAGACATCAGTAATCATCCAGATGATGTGAAGATCTTTGGTCTTCAGCCACCGTCTTCATCGTTGACTTTTAGTCGTCGTATTAGTTATTCAAAATGGATTAAACCCGGTCTTTCTGAATCACTCGCGTATTTTATAATCAATAATCATGTGCTGTAAAAACACATCATACGCCTCATTCCAATTCAGAGTGTTCTTTTATTCAAATATTCACATTTTTAGGGAAAGGTTCCCATTAATTTTATCAAACATAAATTCTTTTAAACTTATTCTTTAATCTTCCTTTGTATATCATTTTCAAAAGATTTTATTTTATCCTTTCCACAATCTAAACCAAAACTAGGTTCATTAACTAGTCGGGATTATCGAGCCTTATCGAAGTAATCATTTATTTATTAATCCACATCCCATAATATTCATCTCATGGAGCAAAACTGGTCGTACTCCATATCTAACACCCACAGTGTTATCGGTAAATTTAATTACCATTTCACGTTCAAATCTAATTAAAGAATTAACTATCGCCAGGAGTAAAACTGTTGGTACTCCATTCTCGATCATTTCATGAATTCGATAAATTTAGGTATCTCATTCTCATTTTAATCTAATTAAAGATTCATTAAAACTCTAGTTCAGTTTTAATCTCAAAAATCATTACTTTATGATTATTCAACCTTTAGGAAAATTAATCCTGTCTTTAACTGGGTTAAAGAACCAATGTCTTTTAAAACACAATTTACGATAAACCCAAATCAGCTTCCATTAACTATGGAATCTTTACGGAAATCATAACATTAATAATCGATATAAATTTCTGTATCAAATAAATACTATAAATGGAATAGCGGAAAGGCCTTCTAAATTCCGTAAATAGTAACGGTCTTCATTCACAGAAGCTCATCTCGATTATTAAATCGAATCCCATTCAGTTCCAATTTAATATTAAGCTGGAAAACTTTACTTTGGAAAATTTCCATTAAATCTTAGAATAAAGATTTATAAATTCCAAATCTTAACTTCACTGTTAATCAGGTTTAAGAACTAATGTTTCTTAAAACATTGTTCACAATCAACCCAAAATCAACTTCCATCTAATTCCAATTATATTTATTAATTGGAAAACTTCATTAAATCTTGGTTAAAAGATTTATTCTTTTCTCAACGGGGTTTAAGAACAATGTTATTTAAGATACCATTCACGACAAACCAAAATTCCAATTTGATATTAAATTCAAGACTCTAAATAGAAATTATATCGGTTTATATTCAATATCAAATTTGAAACCTACAAATATCATATTGGTAATAACGATATATATATCTTCCAAATTCCTTAACAATATCCTTATAATCACGGAATCCAATATCGAAATATCCGATGATACATTCCAAAACCATTCCAATTTATGAATTGGAAAACTCTGGTTATTTTAAAACCCATATTTCAATCCAATTTATTATTTCTAAAAATAATTGGATTATTATTCTAGTTATTAATTAGTTCATTTCGATTAAAATATATTTTAATCTTTTCAAACTTGGATATTTTCATCCAAAATCTTTCCAAATCATTCATTATGATTTTACACAATTTTTCCATTATTTTAATAATTTTATTAAGGCCTTAACATTCGGTTTCCAATAACGGCCACCGAACTACATCCATAGCGACCTTTTCTGAAATTTATTTGGACATAATTTGAAATACAACAATTCAAATTTAAATCTCATATATTCATTTGATAGCTCTTTTCGATACGAACCCAACGGTTCCGGTTTTAAGAGAATCCGAAGGTCGAATCTCCCATTACATCAATTTGAAGTTAATGATTGAAATTCGCGAACGGTCGCTGCGCGGCGATTTCTACTCAAGTCATTATATATATATGTAATATCATCGATTTCCATTTGAAACGTATTTTATAAATCATTTATAAATTCATTTTAAAACGATTCCAACTTCATTTTCAATTTTAAATCAAAATTGAATATTCCATATCACTATAATATTAAAATGATAATATTTTCAAAATATCAGATTTTGAAATTAATTTCCATTTTGTATTCATTATAAAACGAATAAAATCGATCAATAAACCCATTCGAGTTAAAATGGAGTTTAGCTACTTAACTTGGCTTTATATATTCCAATATTTTCGTGCCCATCCAAAATCGGACATCGCAATTATATTTTGATTCTTCACTGAATATTATTTTAAAATATTCGTTCATACTCTGAATCGGAATGCGACCCAATCTATTACCATATAATTTCCATTATATGGATTTCATACATTGCATGTGTTCAAAAAGAGTGATAAACAACTATTAAACAATCAATTCACATCCGGAGTGCAAGTTACTACTATATAAGCATTTAAATAATTAAATAACGCTCACAACAGTCTGTCAATCACTTGATTGATATACAACTAAATATTGGGATTAGTGTATGTCAAATATCATCCCAATACCCATGTGGGGTTTTCAAACAACAACAGTCTATTTAAATAAATCATTGGTTAATAAATTTAACCAATTCTAATTCGGTTTGAATTATTTTTGCTACTTAACCAATCATCACTGTTAATTATAAATAAATATTTACATCTCATTTCAACAGCCACAAAGTGTGTGCACATTGTTTGAAATATGAGTGTTGTATATTCAAACAACGCTTCTTGTGCAAATGAATCGTGAATAGTTCATGTGTTGAACTCAAGCAATGTCACATACAACAGATAAAAATCTATACTGGCAATCACTACACTAAGTTATAAAATAAATAACTGTACAAAATTTTAGTGAGAGAATTCTCATATTGGGTTCCACTCCGTCAGTTTTTATTTGAAGGATTTTTATTTTTAATAAAATTAAATGAACGTTTAATTTTATCAAAAACTTCAACTTGCTTCTTTTCCATTCTGGTCAGTTCCATTGTGAAGCTCTCCTCACTGCGATTCCAACGCTTCTGAAATTGTGTGATTTCGTGCTCGTATGACAAAGTTATGACCATTTACATGTTAATTAATGAGATAATTAAATAATTAATTTTCTAATACCCTTCTTCCTCTATCTTCTACATCGTGATTTCTGGAACCTATATAAACTCGTGCTCGGCAATTCTCTCTCCTCTGCGCTCACGCCAGAAGCCACTAGACCCAGATCGGAGGACATCACGTCGACTGGCGTTCTTCCCTTCACCTGCGCCCTCCGGCACCCACAACTCAGTGGCTCCTCCACTCCTGAAAATGAGTTCAAACTCAAACAATTCATGGCAGCGGTTTATACAATTTACGAAGAGTAAAATGATCATGGCCGTTGAACATATAAAGCTTGAAGAGCTCTTCGATTCTCACTTTACAAGTTTCATTAATTACTGAGCGGATTGGAAGAAAATTTGGGGCGAATTTTGTAGCATATCGGCTATCGATTTTTTGATTGGGGGAGGCAGCTAAAGAATGGTTAGGGTTTTGGAGATTTTCTTGTTTATATATATATTCAATAATATTTTATTCCAAAAATACATGTTTATCAATACGAACTCCAAATCAATCCTAAGACTGTCGTTTCTAGCTAAATACCTCCATTCAGAACACAATCAGATATATTTCATAAGCCAATTCGACTGTTTCGATCAGTTTTTTGTTAAAATTAAAATATAAATGAATATAATGGTCAATATTGAATTTGAACATACATTTTAATTTATCGGGGCCACGTACTGACTCCAAAAATTACAAAAAAGTAAATCTAGCTATGTTTTGATGATACGGTCCTAACAAAACTAATTTCATCTAATTTGGAGACCGTTTGAAAAATGGCCTTTTTCTAGTCGATTGAATTTAAACTGAATTCACCAAACGCGTTTAGATTTACCACGCTCACATATTAATTCCAAAAATTTTGAAATTTTAAACCAAGAAATAATTTGACTTTCAGATCCAACAAAAGTGGTTTCATCGAAAACGGAGACCGTTTGCAAAATGGCTATTTTTAAGGTCTATATATTATATTAATATATATATATATATATATATATATATATATATATTCCATAGCAACTATTCTGAATTTTAAACTGGACATAACTTACTATTTATAAAGTGAAATCTCAATTTCTTACATTTTTTAGAAAGATATAATTAAACAGATTCTAACATTTCTTGTTTCGTCTAATTCTGATTTATATTGAATTCTGTATATTCAATTGAAGTTTAAAATCGAATTTTCAAACTACCACGCCATTACAGGCTCGTTTTATAATTAAAATAAATTTATACGTTCTAACTTCGACTTAAATAAATTTTTAGTCATTATTATTTAAAATAAATCATTTTAAATATTCAAAACCCATTAAAATAGCAAAAACAAAAAATTTAAATTGGTTTAGAAATTCCAGGTTGTTACAATCTCCCCCACTTAAAATCTTTTCGTCCTCGAAAAGGAACGGAGCTGAAAGTTGCTTAACTAACTAACTCAACATTCATTCTAGCTTGAGTTCTTCAACTTTTCAGTTTCTAAGAACTTTCTAATTTCTCAAAAATTTGGCTAACACCTTGAATTTTCGAAAAATTTGGCCATATTCTCCTTTGTACGGGCTGATCGATAAAACCGCAACTTGCCTCAGTGGGCCCTCATCAATCAAAAAGAAAAAGAAAAAGCCAATCGGCTCATAAAATCATCAAAACCCAAGAACTATAGTAAACATGTACCTTTTTGTCAGGCATACAGTTTTATTCCTCTTCTTAACTTCCATGCTATGACTTATTCATTATATATACATGCATATATATCCAATTGCAATCAATTTTCAATTCAGTTCAAAATTTAATTCGATTTGGCTAAATTTACCTTTCATTTTTATATTGGATTCATCATTCCTATATTTCATTTGTTAAATTAATAATCACACAACCCAACCAGCAATCAATTTGTTAATTATATTTTCAAACATTTAACTTTTATATACTCAGAAATCATATTTCAAGGCCAAATCACAAACAATAAATTCTAACTAAGTTTTGGTTCTCACACCAGTCAAATGGAAATATATAGACATCCCGCTTTCGAAACTCGAACATAAATACGGATGATGAGATCTCAATCATCAGAATCATCTCCGGGCAACTAGAGTGTGATTCTATATCTATCCAGTATATTTGAGACTTCGAATACACGTTAATTACGCGTATATTCAAAATCTTTTTATACCCAATAGTCCAAATTAATTATAAAAAAATTACTCAAATACGTATAATATGTTATACTTTAAAAAATTAAATTTGTTTTTATAAATAATACTCTTTAAACTCATTCTAAGATACTACTGATCCTATCTCTAACGAGTTACTCTTATAGGATATTGCTAATCCTATCTCTGATGAGTTCTTTCGTTTGGTTCTAATGTACCTTGTTCTCGAGCTTTGTGAACCAAAGCTCTGATACCAAAATGAAACGACTCAGACTTCCCTAATCCCAAAAGAGACGGAGGAGCCCGGATTGTTTTGAGAACATGACGCATCAGACACAAAAAATAGAATATTTCATTGTTTTACAAAAATTTACATCAGAGTACAAGAATATTAGAGTACAAATAAATATTACACAGCGGAAAAATAATATCAGAGATTTAAAATACAAAGCAATGGAAATAAAAATGTATAAATACAATGTATATCGAAGAATACATCAACTACCACAACTGAATGAAATACAAGGATACAAGCTTTCCGAATATAGCTCCAGTTGTAATCCAGGATCATGCAAAAATAAATATCTGCGAAAACCAAAACTATTAGCTTCCCGTGTGGAAAATAGGGGCGCCCAGAGTTTAGGATAAAAAATAAACTCTGAGTCAGTCATGGGACTGGTATGAGAACTAAAGCAGTTATTAATTTTATATTAAAGTTTGGTAAATCACGGGACCACGCCGTATGTCATGGAACGGGTTCACTCCCGAAAATACTAGTTTAAAACATAAAACAACACAATGCTTTCGGAAAAATGAAGCTATTATAAGACTTAGGTCCCATCACACATTACTACGCAAGCCGAAGGATAGAGTTTTCCCTTATAATAGCCAAACAAGCTTGGTATGTTTAAAACAAATCATTTTGATATTACTATAAGTGCATAGTGTATCAAACAACTTCAAATATAAATGTATCAATCATAGATGACATGAGTGTCCCATGCTACTATGCCGCCATATAGGCTTACAACTAAAACCGAAAAGTCGCGCATTGGAAATTGGATTTCCATCATGAGTCAAGGCAAGGGATGGCTCCTTCCGATTCGAGACACTCTAGCAAATGCCTCATAATCACACCTACGGGCAACCCTTGGTTCCTGTAGGGCCGATCCACACTTACTTTAGTGGATTAATTATTCCTGAACAATACGTTTCCCGATCCTATAGGACCTCCAAAATGGTTAGTACGTCGACCAATCATATCTGAGGCGCCTCACAATCTATCATCCACATAAGTAAAAATGTCTGGGTTCCATACCAATAACCACTTCTAGCTATAAAGAAACGTATGCACTCCCTGCATCCCTGATCCCATTTTAGACTCATACCAGGGTGTGAGGCTCGCGAATTAACGCTATACACAAAGCTATGCTAATTAAAGTCGTGCTTTGATCATCACCCACAAGACTCTGCTTTTCAACAAAAGCCTTGATCATTTGCATCTCAGCATGCCACACTGACAATTCACGCCATACAACTGATGTCTATCAATATATAACCTCTAAGCTCATACGTTTTAGAGAAAGGTGTTAAGCAAGAGAATAAATTCTCAGCCACCAAACAGATATATATCTAATAGAAATTAATCAGCACAGAATGAAATCCAATGTCAGACACACATCCATTTACAATTCCGTTCTGGGTCTGAATTAAATCGGAAGCACCATATTCCTTGTCCCATATGTCCAATACATGACAGAGGTCCTTGCATATCGGTCGATCTCCAAGTACATCTGGACGATCACCACTTATTACCTTATCTTGGGTGTATAGCCCAATCAAGACAACAGTAATCATCCAAACGATGTGAAGATCTCTGGTCTTCAACCACCGTCTTCATCGTCGACTTTCAGTCATCGTATTAGTTATTCAGAATGGGTTAAACCCGGTCTTTTCGAATCACTCGCGTATTTTATAATCAATAATCAAGTGTTGTAAAAACACATCATACGCCTCATTCCAATTCAGAATATTCTTTTATTCAAATATTCACATTTTTAGGGAAAGGTTCCCATTAATTTTATCAAAGATAAATTCTTTTAAACTTATTCTTTAATCTTCCTTTGGATATCATTTTCAAAAGATTTTATTTTATCCTTTTCACAATCTAAACCAAAAAAAGGTTCATTAACTAGTCAGCATTATCGAGCCTTACCGAAGTAATCATTTATTTATTAATCCCCATCCTGTCCTATTAATCCCATGGAGAAAAACTAGTACTACTCCATATCTAACAATCCACGGTGTAATCGGTAAATTTAATTACCATTTCACGTTCAAATCTAATTAAAGATTTAATTATCGCCAGGAGTAAAATTGGTGGTACTCCATTCTCGATCATTTCATGAATTCGATAAATTTAGGTATCTCATTCTCATTTTAATCTAATTAAAGATTCATCAAAAATCTAGTTCAGTTTTAATCTCAAAAATCATTACTTTATGATTATTCAACCTTTAGCAAAATTAATCCTGTCTTTAACTAGGTTAAAGAACCAATGTCTTTTAAAACACAGTTCACGATAAACCCAAATCAGCTTCCATTAACTATGGAATCTTTACAGAAATCATAACATTAATAATCGATATAAATTTCTGTGTTAAATTAATACTATAAATGGAATAGCGGAAAGGCCTTCTAAATTCCATAAATAGTAACGGTCTTCATTCATAGAAGCTCATCTCGATTATTAAATCGAATCCCATTCAGTTACAATTTAATATTAAACTGGAAAATTTTACTTTGGAAATTTTCCATTAAATCTTAGACTAAAGATTTATAAATTCCAAATCTTAACTTCACTGTTAATCGGGTTTAAGAACTAACCTTGTTTAAAACATTGTTCGCAATCAACCCAAAATCAACTTCCATCTAATTCCAGTTATATTTATTAATTGGAAAACTTCATTAAATCTTGGTTAAAAGATTGTTTCTTTTCTCAGTGGAGTTTAAGAACAGTGTTATTTAAGGCCCCATTCACAGCAAACAAAAAATCCAATTTCATATTAAATACAAGACTCTAAATAGAAATTATATCGGCTTAAATTCAATATCAAATTCTGAAACCCACAAATATCGTATTGGGAATAACAATATATATATATATCTTCCAAATTCCTCAACAATATCCATATAATCATGGAATCGAATATCGAAATATCCGAGATAATTTCCATTCCAAATCCATTCCAATTTATGAATTGGAAATCTCTAGTTATTTTAAAACCCATTTTTCAGTCCAATTTATTATTTCTAAAAATAATTGGATTATTATTATAGTTATTAACTGGTTCATTTCGATAAAAATATATTTTTTATCTTTTCAAACTTGGAAATTTTCATCCAAAATCTTTCCAAATCATTCATTATGATTTTACACAATTTTTCAATAATTTTATTAACGCCTTTATAGTCGGTTTCCAATAATGGCCACCGAACTGCATCCATAGCGACCTTTTCTGAAATTGATTTGGATATAATTTGAAATCCATCCATTTAGATTTAAATCTCATATATTCATTTGAAAGCTCTTTTCGATAGAACCCAATGCTTCCGGTATTAGGAGAATCCGATGGTCAGATCTCCCGTTACATCAATTTGAATTTAATGGTTGAGATTCGCGAATGGTCGCTGCACGGTGCGTTCTATTCAACCCGTTATATATGTGTGTGTATATATATATATATGTATGTATGTATGTATGTATGTATGTATATCGTCGATTTCCATTTAAAATGTATTTTATAAATTGTTTATAAATTCATTTTAAAACCATTCCAACTTCATTTTCAATTTTAAATCAAAATTGAATATTCCATATCATTATAATATTAAAATGATAATATTTTCAAAATATCATATTTTGAAATCAATTTCCTTTTCGTATTCATTATAAAACGGATAAAATCGATCAATAAGCCCATTCGAGTTAAAATGACATTTAGCTACTTAACTCGGCTTTATATATTCCAATATTTTCGTGTCCTTCAAAAATCGAACATCAAAATTATATTTTGGTTCTTCACTGAATATTATTTTAAAATACTCGTTCATATTCTGAATCGGAATGCGATTCAATTAATTACCATATAATTTCCGTTATATGGATTTCATACATCGCATGTATTCAAAAATAGTGATAAACACCTATTAAACATTCAATTCACATCTAGAGTGCAATTTACAACTGTATATGCATTTAAATAATTAAATAATGCTCACAACAGTCTGTCAATCAATCGATTGACATGCAACTAAATATTGGGATTAGTGTATGTCATTTTAAATAAATCATTGGTTAATAAATTTAACTTATTCTAATTTGGTTTGAATTATTTGTTGCTACTTAACCAATCTTCACTGTTAATTATAAATAGATATTTTGCATCTCATTTCAACAACCACAAAGTGTATCCACATTGTTTGAAATACGACTGTCGTATATTCAAACAACGCGTCTTGTGCAAATGAGTCATGAATAGTTCATGTGTTGAACTCAAACAATGTCACATACAACATATAAAAGTCAATACTAGCAATCACTACATTCAGTTATAAAATAAATAACTGTACAAAATTTTAGTGAGAGAATTCTCACATTGGATTCCACTTCATTAGTCTTTATTTAAAGGATTTTTATTTTTAATAAGATTAAACGAATGTTTAATTTTATCAAAAACTTCAACTTGCTCCTTTTCCGTTCTGGTTAGTTCCATTGTGAAGCTCTCCTAACTGCGATTCCAACACTTCTGAAATTGCGTGATTCCATGCTCATATGACAAAGTTATGACCATTTACGTGTTAATTAAATAATTAATTTCCTGATACCCTTCTTCCTCTATCTTCTACCTCGCGATTTCTGGAACCTGTATAAACTTGTGCTCGCGACTTCTCTCTCCTCCGCGCTCACGGCAGAAGCTACCAGAACCAGATCGGAGGCCATCACATCGACTGGTGTTCCTCCCTCCACCTGTGCTCGCCAACACCCACAACTCGGTGGCTCCTCCACTCCTAAAAACGTGTTTAAACTCGGAAAATTCAAGGCAGCTGTTTACACAATTTATGAAGAATTAAATGATCATGGTCGTTGAACATATAGAGCTCGAAGAGCTCTTTGATTCTCGCTTTACAAGTTTCATTAATTACTGAGCGGATTGGAAGAAAATTTAGGGCGAATTTTGGAGCATATCGGCTGTCGGTTTTTTGATTGGGGGCGGCGGCTAAGAATGATTAGGGTTTTCAAGATTTTCTTGTTTATTTATATATGTATATTTAATAATATTTTATTTCAAAAATACATGTTTATCAATACAAACTCCAAATCAACCCGAACGACTGTCGTTTCTAGCTAAATACCCACATTCTGAACAAAACCAGATATGTTTCGTTAGCCAATTTGACTGTTTCGATTAGTTTTTGCTAAAATTAAAATATAAACTAATATAACAATCAATATTGAATTTGAACATACATTTTAATTTATTGGGGCCACATGCTGACTCCAAAAATTACAGAAAAATAATCTAGCCATGTTTTGACGATACGGTCCTAACAAAACTTATTTTGTCGAATTTAGAGACCGTTTGAAAAATGGCCTTTTTCTCGTCGGTTGAATTTAAACTGAATTTACCAAACGCGTTTAGATTTACCACGCTCATATATTAATTCCAAAAATTATGAAATTTTAAACCTAGCAATAATTCGACATTCTGAATCCAACAAAAGTGGTTTCATCGAAAATGGAGATCGTTTGCAAAATAGCTATCTTTAAGGGCTAGGTATTATATTAAAATATATATAAATTCCATAACGACTATTTTGAATTTTAAACTGAACATAACTTACTATTTATGAAGTGAAATCTCAATTTCTTACATTCGTTAGAAAGATATAATTAAACAGATTCTAACATTTCTTATTTCGTCCAATTCTGGTTTATATTGAATTATGTATATTCAATTGAAGTTTAAAATCGAGTTTTCAAACTATCGGGCCATTTCAGGCTCGTTTTATAATTAAAATACATTTATACGTTCTAACTTCGATTAAAATAAATTTTTGGTCATTATTATTTAAAATAAATCATTTTAAATATTCAAAACCCAATAAAATAGCTAAAATAAAAATTTTAAATTGGTTCAGAAATCCCTGGTTGTTACAAGAGTTATCAGATTTAGATGATATCTATCCATGGTTACAAGTGTTGATTTCAACTTGTCAAACCAAACCCTTGGAGCCTGCATTAATCCATAGATGACCTTATTGAGCTTGCGCACCAAATTTTTATTTGTATGTTGAATAAACCCTTGAGGCTACTCCATGTATACTTCTTCTTGCAATTCACCATTAAGAAATGCATTATTAACATCTAATTGTTTGATGTTCCAATTTTTATACAAAGAAATTGTTAAGATAATTCCTATTGAAGTTGGTTTCACAACTGTTGGAAATGTTTCTAAAAAACAAAAACATACTGTTGCGAATACCTTTTTACAACCAGTCTTGCTTTGTACTTAGAAATTGAACCATCTATATTTCTTTTTAATTTATAAATCCATCTGCAGCCAATAATATTCTTATTTTCTAGTTTCTCAACCAATGTCCAAGTTCCTTTCTTAATTAAAGCACTGTATTCATCTTGCATGGCTGAATTCTAGTTAATATTTTGAGCTACCTCATCATAAGATGATGGTTCTTCTAAAGTAATCACTACACTATTGTTGATTTCGTAACATTCTATATTTATTAATTTCTAACACTTATAAATGTTATAACCTGCCAACACTAAACAAATGTTAGGATAACTAAAAATGTGTTGGTATAAATAAATAAAATTCTATATAAGCTTTACAACACAACTAAGTGTTAGGATACCAGGTAAAATTCTATAAGACATGGGCTTTCTTGTAAATTTTATGTACGTTTTACTCAGACCACACTTTCCCATTTCTTATTCCTCTTCGGCCGAAGAAAAGTTACTTATATTAGCTAGGGTTTGAGGCGACTCTCTCGAATCAACAACGTCGTGGTGTGGTCCTTCTTCTCCAAGCAACGTCGTTGATGGTTCCTCACTCTCGTCTAGCAACGTTGTCTTATGATTCCATAATTTACGGTATACGCCTCATCTCGAACAAATTCATTTTCGTTTCTTCCTTTGTTCCATATTTTACCTTAAATTGGGAAATTTTCGTGCTTTGTTCCTCCTATCAGTATGAGTTAGGGTTTTCTTCGATGTGTTTTTGGTTTTATTATTTCTCTATGTCGACCGAATCCTTTAATTTGCTAGTGCTGGATTCCACTGCTAAAGGAATTTGTGAAAATAACGTGTACTGCCATGCATAACTAGTCAAAGGTAAGTTTATTTTGCCCTCATTTCAACTTTAAGATGAACCTGACAATTTCGATTTATTGTTGATATTCTAATAATTTTTTGTTAAATTTGTTTATCATGTTTGATTATTTTGATTTCGTTTGCTTTACTTTTATGTTGTTATAGTTAATCACCGAATTATGATGTTATTTCCAATAATGCTGGCAATATTCTTTATTTTTTAATCCATTTTATGGTTTAATCTATGTAATTAATTACAACCTCTTCGGTGCTTTTTATTCCTTTGATGTAACTGTAAGTGAAAATTCATGTTGTAGGGTGAATTTGCACCATTAATGACGCCTCACTTGTCATAAGGCGGCGACGAAGGGAATTTTATATTATGACTATTTTAATTTTGTTGTAATAATGCCCAATTGAAAATCTGTTTTAAACGGGAGCATAGATAAGTATGTAATGTCTTACAAATGGTATTTATGTCATAGTATATGTGTAAAGTCCCAGATTTTTGAATATTAATTACGAATATTTAAATCTGCTTTAAATATTGATTTGAAAATATTAATTAATGGATTTTATATCGAATTTATTTATCAGAAAAGGGAGTTCAAATTTATATATTTATAATTAATTAAAATGAGCTCAAAACGACGTGGTAGTCCGTAATATTGAGTTTTGAACATTAATTGACTATACATAGTTCGATATAAGTCGGATTTATGTTAAACAAGAACCGCTTGAATCTACATGATTATATTTTTCTAACTTAAGAGAAAATTTGAGATTTCAAATATTCAAATAGTCGTTATGGAATCGTTAATAAATTATAACAATTTAATTAATAAATATAAAGGAATTTCTATATATTTGGATACCGTTTTAAATGAATTTCTGAATATTGAGTTTCAAAGTCTATATTGGTTGAGTCTGAAGCTGTATAAGATTCCATTTAAACATATATACGATGATATTAATTTATTATTGTTAAATTGAATGGTTTATGAATTAAATATTATTTTATCGGTATAATATAAGCTTTAAAAATAATCGTTTTCCAAACAATCTTCGTTTTCGACGAAACAAGTTTTATTGAAATACGTATAAATAATTATTGCTAGATTTCTGGTTTGAAGCCTAATGGAGTTGTTTTGTCAGTAGACGAAATTTAAAGGTGAACCGATAAATTAAAATAACGTCGTTGTGCAAACGGGGGATGAATTAAACGAAATTGATTTTATCGGGACCGGAATGTAAAGACGTAGTGGTATATTTATTTTCGTTCAATTCGGAGTTGATGTCTGGCAGTGTATATATTTGACGGTAGCGTAAATTGTAGTAAAAACTTAATAACCGTTTATAAACGAACTTACCAAACCGAATAAATATATATTTATTTATATTTAAACCTAGCTTCCAAGTTGATAACCGGCGTTATTCTTCATCATTTAACACGGTATGTTCTGCATTAGTTACTTTATTTAAGCCTTTTTTAGTTCCTTTTCTTTTTTTAGCATGATACACCTCTAAATTGTTGGTGCGTGATATAACTAGGTTATATCAACAGACAATTCAATTCGGTGTGTATATTACATTATCTTATTTTTGTGGACACAAAGGAGTAGTAAGTCTCCATTGCTGATCAAGTACATGTCAATGTACTCAGCCTTCACTTCATATTTATTACCCTATTAAACCGTGCATGACAGGTTTTCTCTAAAGCTGATCTAATCTACCCTATGTCGTACCTCTTTGATGAAGAAATCGATTCTATCCATTTCATTCTTCGCCTGTATATATATATATATATATATATATATATATATATATATATATATATACATATATGGGTAACTAACTCGTTCATTTGTTTAGAAGCAGGTCATGTATTAAGGAAGTGGGCTGAGTGCAAAATCATTGGGCTTCGACCCTTTTGTTTAAATAAGAAAAAATATATAATGTATAGAAATGGACGGGTCTTGAACCATTCGAAAGCATATGGGAAGAGTTGTGGGCTTCCGCCTTTTGGGAACAAATAAAGAAAAGGGATCGATTGTAGAAATCGGGGGTGTGTTGTGAAGAGGAAATCAAAGACGAGAGGACAAAATGATGAAACCACATGAGACTAATCACGTTTAATTACGGCAATTAACTAATTTTCCTTAACTTAGTTATTAATAAATTTATATTTACTCAAATAAAATTGTAAATAGTATAATTTCACATACATGCACAGAATTGGGTGCAACAGGGTTCGTTGGAATCACGGTGGAAAGTACTACATTGCTAAGTTGTTCGAAAGGATTTGGAAGCAAGTGGGGATATCATTTAATTTTAAACGTTTGTTAGCTCATACACTTTTCTGGAATTCTATGATGTGTTAAATTCATATAAAAATATAATCCATCGTTGAAGATAATAAATGGATGATTGCATGTCTTGGTTGATTGGTTGTTTAATGATTATCGACAAATTATATTTGTCGCATTGGATTATTTTGATTAAGTATTGTTTATATAGTATTATCAAATATTATTATCTGTGATACAGGGACGAACAGGTTGGAGGGATCCGATCGGATTCCTCAAACACACTACATGTTGTTTATATTATTTAAATATGGAACTGTTTACCCCAAATAAGGATATTGATGGGATATTGAACGTTGAATTGAAATTCAACGTTGATGTGATGTTTTTAATCAACAGACGGTATTGATTGAGTTATTGGTAGCAAATGGCCTAACCCTGTTTTCAAGATGTTAATTTGCCGTTAGGCGAATCAATGTGTTTAAAGTTACAAAATATTTTATAACTGAAGCGAAGTCTTCAATTTTATTTTTAAAACAAGTCGAAGGATATAAATGATTTTCAAGAAAATAAGTTATATAATATATGTATAATGTTTTAAATAAAAATTATAAGCGTAGAAATCAGAGTTTGACCGATGGGTTATTGTTTTAAGATAATTGTTTTAAGTAAAACAGTTAAATGATATTTTTAAAGTAATTATATTAATTTGAGAGGAATGATTATTTGAAATCAGTTTAACAAGTAACGATATTTAAGTTGCCTAAATCAATTATTGGATTAGAGTTGGTAATTAGAGAAATCGGTCGTCAGTTAATTTAATGAAAATGGTTCAACGAATATTTGTTTTAATGATATTTCTTAAATATCATTTGTCTCTTTATTTAACGATGGCTGAAAATGATTTTTAAATCAATAATTATTAGTATAGTAGTTATTGTTTAATGAGGTGATTAACTATTTTTAATTACCACTAAAGTGTTAGAGATTGCGAAATGGATCGTTAAGCCAAAACAAACACTAGATGGGAGGGTGAATTTTTTTTAGAATTTAAACGAAATCTAAAACATATGTGAACTACAATATGAATCAAATACTATAGAGACAATTATAGACACGGAATCAAACACAAACACAAATATAAACAAAAGTAAAGTGCAGAAAAGGAAAGAACACACCAAATTTTATACTAGTTCAGATTGCTCCTACGTGATTGGCAAAGTTTTATTACAATATCAATAGTCAATTACAACCTCCTTGATTTCACGGCTACAAGGGATACCACCGATTCCAACCTCCTTGATTTCACGGCTACAAGGGATATCACCGGTTACCCGTCCTTGATTTCACGGCTACAAGGGATACCACCGGTTACCCGTCCTTGATTTCACGGCTACAAGAAATACCACCGATTACTTACATAACCCAAACAATTACAAACAACCCTATAACTCTTCAATAGCACTTGATTCAGAGAGTAATGAGTAGAGAGTGTAGAGAAAGAAGATTAGTGAAAACAGAATTGAATTCGATAGAGTATAGGCGTAGAAATCATAAAAATGATAAAGAATAATGGTGTAATGAAAGGGAGTGAAGATGGAGAAGAAGAAGTTATAAAAAATTCGAAATCAGCCCCTTTTTATAGTGTGAAAGATTGCAACGTCTCAGAACCATCACAAATAATGAAAAGACACTTCCTTTCAATTTAAAAAAAATGACAGTTATATGTCGACATGTATATATATGTATTTTGACATATACATGTACAAAATTGAAATTTGAACATTTTCAAGTGTTTTGGTATATATATATAATTCTGGAAATTCTTGAATTAAATATAGTGTTATAAATAAATATTATAAAGTAGAAAATTATATGAAAACATAAATATAAACTATATAAACATATTTTTAAAATTATAGAGTTTAAAACTATATAAATATAAAGTATAAAATATAAATATATAAAACTTATAAAGTATAAACTTATAAAACTTAAGTTTAAAATAAAAATAAAAATAGAAAGAAAAATAGAGAAGAAAGAGATTGAAGATAGAATTTGAAAACAGAATTTGAAAAACAATATTTGAAATTATTTTGAATTTGAACCTAGAGTGCTATTCAGAGTCTTACACAATCTAGACTTTATAACTATTTTTATCTTGAACTCTTGAACTCTTGAATACTCATGAGTCTAGAAACATCTCTGAATTTTGAATCTCTAACATCTTTAAACTATACAGTCTTCAGTAATAATTCCTGTATATAAATACTACATATGTATGTATATATATATATATATATATATATATATATATTCTAGACAAAAGTGTTAGTATATATTTTATAATCAATATTGAAATAAGGTTGTTGTCATCAAAACTCCATTCTCCAACAATCTCCCCCTTTTTGATGATGACAACCTTAGTTTATAAAATATCATACTTATTTTTATCTCTAACTCACTTAATGAACATATGCCTAATTCTCTTCTAAATTTAGTTAATGTTGCTTCGTTTAAGGATTTTGTTAATATATCTGCTATTTGTTTACCTTTTTCTATAAATTCGAGTGAAATTTTTCTTTACTTACATTATCTCTTAGAAAATGATGTCTTATATCGATATGTTTAGTTCTTGTATGATGAGTTGGATTTTTAGATATATTTATAACACTTGTATTATCGTAGTATATCATGGATTTATTTATTTTTAATCCAAAATCGTTTAGAGTTTGTTGCATATATATTACTTGTGAACAAGCCAAAGCAGCAGAGATATATTCTGCTTCAGTAGTTGACAAAGATACAGTATTTTGCTTTTTACTAAACCATGAGACTAGTGAATGTCCTAAGAAGTGACATGTTCCACTAGTACTTTTATGATCGGATTTACATCCTACGTAGTCAGCGTCACAGTAAGAAACTAAATCGAATGAATTATCCTTAGGGGAAAATAATCCAAAGTCTGGTGTACGCTTTACATACCTTAGAATACGTTTTACGGCTTTTAAATGTGTTTCCTTAGGTTTCGATTGATATCTTGCACAAAGACATACACTACGAATTATATCTGGTCTACTAGCAGTTATATATAATAACGATACTATCGTTCCTCTATATAGTTTTTGATCCACATCTTTAGATGTATCATCTTTACTTAATGCTATATTAGTCGCCATAGGTGTTGGTCTCCCATTTGTTGTTGTTAAATTATATTTATTAATTAGATCTCTTGCGCATTTTTCTTGATTAATAAATATTCCATTATTTAATTGACGAATTTGTAATCCTAAAAAAGAATGATATCTCTCCCATACAGCTCATTTCAAATTCTTAGGTCATAATATCTGGAAAAAAAATTATTCATCTTATCGTCTGTTGATCTGAAAATTATATGTTCAACATATATTTGTACTAATTGAATATCCTTTTTATTTTTCTTAATGAACAAAGTATTATCTATTTTTCCTATTTCAAATTTTGATTGTAATAAATAATTTCTTAATCTATCATACCATGCCCTGAGAGCCTGTTTTAATCCATATTACACTTTCTTTAACTTATATACGTGATATGATAATTTTTCATCTTCAAATAGAGGTGGTTGCTCTATATATACATCTTCTTTAACAAATCCATTTAGGAAAGCACTTTTGACAGCCATATGATATAATTTGAAATTATTATGATTTGCAAAGGCTAGTAAAATCCTAATAGCTTCTGGTCTTGCTACGGGTAAAAAAGTTTCATCGTAATCTATTCCTTCTTCTTAAGTATATCCTTATGCTACTAGTCGTGCCTTATTTCTTATGACCTCACCGTTTTCATTCATTTTATTTTAATAAACTCATTTGGTTCCTATTATAGTCTTATCCTTTAGTCTAGGAACAAGTTCCCATGCATCCTTTCTAGTAAACTGATTCAGTTCTTCTTGCATAGCAAGTATCCATGAATCATCAGACGATGCTTCCTTTGAATTTTTAGGTTCAATAGTTGAAATAAATGCAGTATTACTCATATTATTTAATTGATTACGGGTTTTAACAACGGATTCAATATCTCCTAAGATATTTTCTACCGGATGATCTCTAAGTAATCTAATTCGTTTATTTGGTTGATTATCTTCATGATTTATTTTATTAATTTCATTTTTACATTCATCTTCATTGTTTTGAGTTATACTTTTATAATTTTTGTCGAAAGATACGTTTAATGTTTCTTTTATGGTATTGGTTCGTGTATTGAAAACTCTATATGCTTTACTACTTTCTGAATATCCAATAAATATTCCTTTACCGAATTTCGAGTCAAACTTGTCTAAATTATCTTTAGTATTAAGTATAAAACATTTACTTCCAGATATTTTAAAATATGATACTTTTGGTTTCTTATTGTACAAAAGTTCATATGGAGTTTATGAGTTAAAGGTTTAATTGAGATTATATTTATAATATAGCAAGTTGTTGCTACAGCCTCAGCCCAAAAATTCCCTGGTAAATTACTATCAGATAACATAGTTCTCACACACTCTTGTATCCTCCTATTTTTACGTTCAACTACTCCATTTTCTTGAGGGGTTCTCGAAATTGAAAAATTATTGGTTATTCCCTTTTTATTACAATATTTTTCAAAAGTTTCATTTTCGAATTCTCCGCCATGATCACTTCGTGTTGTTTTGATTTTTAGTGATAATAAAAAAATTTAGAAGAAGTGAAGAAGTTTTAAATTGATTAAAAGCATCACTTTTTTTTTAAGAAACAAAGTCTAAGTAAATCTAGAAAAAATGTCGACTATTACGTAATCATATCTATTATGATTTATCGATTGAACTTGAGATGGGCCAAATAAATCCATGTGAATTAACTCTGATGGTTTTTAGGTAGTAATTTCCTCTTTTGATATAAATGAACTTTTCTTTTAATTTTCTGAACTGACAAGCAATGCATAAGTTATTAACTTTAAATTTCATTTTGGGTAATCCTCTAATTGAATCTAATTTAGAAATCCTAGAAATATGTTTGAAATTTATATGACCAAATCTCTTATGCCAGATCCAGGTGTCACTTGTATTGGCCATAAGACATAGGTTATCGCTGGAGATTTTCATACTCAATATATAGATATTTTTCTTTCTATCTCCTTCAAATATTACTTTTGAATTCCTATCTTCTATAAAACATTTATCCTTTTCAAAGTTTATTTTATAACCCTTATCGCAAAGTTGACTTATACTTAGCAAGTTGTGTTTTAAATTCCTAACTAATAAAACATCAGAAATAGTAGGAGCTTCAGAATTACCGACATTGCCGATTCCAATAATGTATCCTTTAGAGTTATCTCCGAAATTACCATTACACCATCTTCATATTTCAGATTATTGAGTAATTCAGGATTTCCCGTCATATGTCTCGAACATCCAATATCAAATATCCATTTGTCCCTATTCATTTTCACCAATTGTTTTCTAGAATTTGAATTCTAACAGCCATGTAACACACTAGTTTGGGATTTGAATTTCCAACAGCCACCTTTTCAAAATTTGAATTACCAATACCCACTTTACCCATCTTTTCAAATTTTGACTTTTCAAAAGTTATAAAACACATATTTTCCTGAATTGAACAATATTTCAGTAGATCACACGACTTTTCGACATAATTATATGTAGACTCTTTCAACATTGATACAATGCATGAATTGACATGTAACGACCCAGAAAATCTGAACCAATTTAAAATTTTTAAATTGGCTAAAATAATGGATTTTAAATATTTAAAATAAATATTTTAATTAATGGCGATGAAAACTAAGTTCGAATCGACATTTGAAAACGAATATAATTAATTATAATTATATATAGAATTGAAAATGGCGCGGTAGTTCGATAATTCGATTTCAAACTTCAATGGAATATACCGGGTGCAAAACAATCCGGATTTTAGCGAAACCAAAAGTAATGGAATCTAATTGATGATGTCTTTCTAACGAATCCGACCAATCGAAATTTGATAGCGGGAATCAAAAGATATGTCCAGTTGAAAATTCTGAATAGTCGCTATGGAATTCAGGCCCTTAAAAATGGACATTTTGCAAATGACCTCGGATTTCGACGAAACCACTTTTGTTGGATCCGCAGGGTCAAGTTATTGTTAGGTTTCAAATTTCATAATTTTTCGAATCAATATGTGAGCGTGGCAAAGGAAAACGCGTTTGGCCAGTTTTAGTTAATTTTAATCGACTGGAAATTGGCCATTTTTCAAACGATCTCAGAATTCGACGAAATTAGTTTTGTTAGGACCGTATCGGCAATACGAAGCTAGAAAATATTTTTCTGGAAATTTTAGTGTTAGTATGGGACCCCGGTAATTTGAAATGTACGTTTAAAATTCAATATAGTGATTTAAATTTAAATTCAACAGAAACAGATTCAAACGATCAAATCAACTTGCAATACATATCCCATTGTGTTCGGAATGGGGGTTAAACGCTATGGACGGCAGGCGGCGGGCCTCGTTTCGAGGTCGTATGTAAAAGTTAACTTTTTGCTAAATTAAATAATTAAATAATAAAAAAAAATCTATTTTTCCCTCCTATACCTTGGCCCCCCCCCCCCTGTAATTCATTACCGATTTCATTTAACAGGAAAAAAAAAAAGAGAGAAAACCTAAAACTATCGGCGACGCCACCACCGAAGACCACCTCCGACCTGCGCCACTCTCTCCTCCGCTTCACTCTCCCTCCTCCGCATCGCGACACCCGAAGCCCCCCAGATCGCACGAGCTACGACGAAGCCCCCTCGTTCGCGACGCTGAAGCCGCTGACCCCTCGAAGCAGCTCCGCCTGCCGCCGACGGCATCTTCTTCCCCCCCCCCCCTCGCAGCTAATCGGTGAGCATTTTCTTTTTTTTTCTTTTTTCTTTTTTTATTTATCCTGTAAAACTGATTTGAAAATGAAATTAAAACTGATTTTTTTTAAAAGGATTAAAACTGATTTGAAAATGATTTTAAAACTGATTTGAAAATGATTTTAAAACTGATTGGAAAATGATTTTTAAACTGATTTGTAAAAGAAAGTAAAAACTGATTTGAAAAGGATTAAAACTGATTTGTTTAAAAATTAAAACTGATTTGAAAATGAAATTAAAACTGATTCGTTTAAAAGTTAAAACAGATTTTTTGAAAGATTTAAAAACTGATTTTTAAAAAGGTTTTAAAAGATTTGAATTTTGAAAAGTAAAAGATTTGAATTTTGAAAAGTAAAAGATTTAAACTTTAAAAGGTAAAAGAAAAGATTTGATCTTTGAAATGGAAAAGGCGGAATCTATATTTTTGAAATTCGATTTTTATATATTGAAAGTCGAAGTAAAAATCAGATTTTTATATATTGAATAACATAGTCAAAATTCGATTTTTACATATGTAGAGAATACGGGCAGCGAAAGCGACAAAAAGGCGAGATTGGCGAAGATTTCCCTAAGTGAAGTGTCGTGAAGTTAGATAGCTATTGGTGAGATTTCTGATTTAAAAATATTATATATGTGTGAAATGAAAGTGAATAGCTATATATAAATATCTATATATATATATATAAATATATACATACGCCCCTCATCCACAAACCATGGACGATATTTATTGGTTGAAATTGTTGTGAAAATTGATTGATAGCGAATGGTTGTTTGGGATTGTTTGTGATTGATATTGGTTGATTGTGGTTGAAAAATACCCATTTGTGGTTGTGAAATATTTGGTTGAAACCACATAGGATTAGTTTGTGGAAATGAAATAAATATATACATGCCGCCTGCGTGCGAACTAGATGCATGAACCCCATTGTCAAAAACCGTGAGGTTTTAAAGTAGAGCGAGGAGCCGTACTAGGGACGGTCCCGGTTTAACTACCCTGCCGTTATGCTGCCAAAATTTTGAATAATATTTGTGTGTTTGAATTATTTTCATATGCTTAAACTATATTTATTCATTGAATAGAAAACATTCATGTGTTGAATTGATATTCATTCGTTGATTAGAAATTCATGTGTTGAATGGTATTCATATTTTGAAATAAATTGTTTGATAATAAAAATCACCTTTTATCGACTATATGAACTGTGTAAAATAATCTCGTTTCAAAAGAAATTGTTTTAGGATAAAAATCTTATTTTTGTCACCTATAGGAACTATATAGAAGAATAGTGTTTTGAAATGAATTGTTTTACAATAAAAATCACATTTTTATTGTATGCATAAATCGTTGAAATTTGAAGTGTTAAAAATAGCCACTTGTTCAAAATAAACATATATGAGTTGAAATATTCATTAATTAGCTAATGAAATGATTTGCACCTATTTATGTAACATTAGAACGAATGGTGTTTTTAAACCAAATAGAAATCAAATATGAAGTTGAATAGAAAATGATAAATGATAAGAACTGTATATATATGTACATGCATATTTATTGAACAGGTTATAGCAAAGGGGCTAGAGAAGAGGAATAAAATTTTGTGCCCGACAAATAGGTACACATTTACTGTTTTGTTTGGGTGATGATTTTATGAGCCTGTTGGCTAGCCGCTTGGCTTTTTCTTTTTCTTTTTGAGATTAGAAGGACCGGGAACGCTATTTGCGATTTCCCGATGCTCCCGGTGCAGGGGAGGTTATGGCGAAATTTTCCAAAATTTTAAGGTGTTAGAAAAATATTTGAAGTGAAAACGATATTGAAATCATTGAATGAACTATATTTATATAAACATATAAATATAAATAAAATTAAAACGAAACGAGGCCGTGCAGTTCGTATTTTGAAACCGTGATTTCAAACGACTAGTGCGGGAAATCCGACCATTGGATCTTCCCGAAATCTCAACCGTCGGGTTCGCCTTGGAAATATCTTTCCAACGGCACCAACCTTGTAAAAATCCAACGGTTGGATTGTCTGGAATGTTTAATTCAAATCTGAAGAAAAACAGCGCCAGAAGCGATTATATTTATATATATATATATATATATATATATATATAAATATAATTATATATTTAATCGAATAACGACGCTGCAGTTCGTATTTTGAAATCGAAACTTCAAACGATTGTACCGGGAGATCCGACCGTCGGATTTTCCCGAAACTGGAACCGTTGGATTCGTTTTGAAAAGACCTTTCTGATGATGTAAATTTTGTGAAGATCCAACGGTTAGATTTTCAGATACGTGTAAATCAAATCTGAAGAAAAACAGCGCCACGGCCGCGTTATGGCCCGAAGCGTCGTTTTGAATAAATTGGCGATTTTAAAATAAATAAAAATAGCGATAAATCGTTATAAAATATTATAAACGATATGGAAGGGAAATAAACTGAATTTGCTCGATTTGTGTGGCTTTTGATGGTTGAATGTATTTGGTGTGAAAATTACATTAAAGAACAAAATTGGTGTTGTCGAATAATTTAATCATTGAAATAAATTGATTTGAAATTCTAAATATACGTGAATTATTTGAAAAAGCCGAGTTAATTCTCATTTCAAATAATTGATCGACGATTGGAAGTCGAAGATGAAGACGATGGTCGAAGACCGGAGATCTTCACCTCGTTTGGATGGTAACCGACGTCCTGATTGGGAGGCATCCCGAAATATGGATAATGAGTGGTGATCGTCCAGACGTACGTGGTGATCGATGGGTTTGCGAGGTATTTAGTGCCTCCGGTTTCGTTCAGACCCAGAACGGACTCGTAAATGGACTGTGTGTCCGACATTGGATTTTATTCTGTGTTGATTGATCTCTGTTAAATATACATCTGTTTGGCGGCGGAGAATTTATTCTTTTGCTTAACGCCCTTCTCTGAGACGTACGAGCTCAGAGGTTGTATATCGATGGACATCAATCGCATGGCGTGAATTGCCTGTGTGGCATGCTAAGATGCAGTGATCAAGGCTTCTGTTGAAAAGCCAAGTATTGTGGTGATGATCAAAGCACCGCCTGTGTGGCGTAGCTTTGTGTATAACGTGAATTCGCGAGCCTCACACCCCGGTATGAACCTAAAACGGGAGAAGGACCTCAGGGAGGGCATGCGTTTCTTTCTAGCTAGGGTGGTGTCAGTGACCTACCAGCCCTGACATTTATATACTTTTCACCTATGTGGTTGTTGCTGTTGCGAGGCGCCTCGGTTTGATCGGACGATCCGGGTCCGATGGAGTCATTCGTTGGCTCGTTTACGCCCCAAAGGGCGGGGAAACGTATTGTTCAGGAATTTTAATCCACATCGGTGGACCGGCCCTGACGATCCAAGGGCCCACCTGAGTCTGGGTCCTGAGGGGTGGGCTAGAGCGTCTCGAATTCGGTAAGAACTATCTTTTGCCTTGGTTCATGACGGAAATCCGATTTCCAAATACGTGATCGTGCGGTTTCAATTGTATATATATATTTGGCGACATAGTGGCATGGGACGCTCATGTCGTCTATGATTGATAGTTATGATTTGAAATTGTTTTTGAAACATATAAACACTAGCAATAATATCAAATGCCTTTGTTTTATTCGTATCAAGCATATTTGGCCGTTATAAGGTAAAAACTCTATCCTCCGGTTTGCGTTGCATTGTGTGATGGGAACTGAGTCTTATAATGGCTTCATTTTTATAAAAAGCATAGCGATGTTTAAAAGAAAGATTTGTTCTAAAGCACTGGCAATCCAATGGAGTAAACCCGTTCCACGAAAGTGGCGTGGTCCTGTGATTAGCCATATTATATATGTGTTGAGTAGATTTCTCATACCAGTCCCATGACTGACTCGTAGTTTGTTTCACTCTCAAACTCGTGTGCCCCTTTTTCTACACGGGTAGCCTTGTATTCAGGTTTAGCTGGTTCTTTTTCTGGATAGCTGGAGCTGAAGATGGATTCTATCATTTATTTCTTTTTATGCTGTTCAGCTCCTATTGTACATATTTTGTTTATTTCCGCTGTAGACATTTATGTATAGCTGAACTGTATTTGTACTAAGTAAGATCCTGTATACTGTGTAACTCTGATGATTACTTTTATCCAGTATATTCTATTGTTCTTTATCTGGTGTATTTATTTAATTCTGTTCTGCTATTATATGTTTCTGTGTTATATTCCAAAGATAACCTTGTTTCCGTGAGAACGGGAAATCGGGTCGTCTCAACGTGGTATCAGAGCTTTGGTTAAGCTTAGTTCTGGAATATAACATTCGAACGAACTCGTCAGAAATAGAACCAGTAGTGTTCTAGGACGGGTAACTCAATGCAGATAGGATCAGTAATATCCTAGTATGAGTAAAGCAGAATGAAATTACGCCTTGATAGACACATTTACATTTGAAGTATGTGTTTCTATATTTTAAAATACCTTTCCTGTGACCTGACACTTGATCTGCTATTTGCAGAAGAACTAGAAAATGAGTGCCAGAAACAGAAGAAGTAATACTGACCTGGATATAGAAGCTCTATTCGTGAAGTATAGAAATCTGGGTGGAAAACCCTTTACGGGTGAAGAAGCAATTATGAAAACACAAGCTTGGATTCGTTCGGCTGAGAAGATCTTCGAAGCATTAAAGCTGAGGGATGACCAGAAAAGATTACTGGCCTCCTGGGCACTCAAAGACGTAGCTTTGTTCTGGTGGGATTCTGTTGTTAAGGATAATCCAGAAGGTGATATCACCTGGGATAGATTCAAAGTGATTTTCTTAGAAAGATTTACTCCTCCCGAAGCGACCGAGAGATTATGTGATGAATTTTCTTATTTGATACAAGGAGATATGACCATTCCCGAATATCATAAGAAATTCAATGAACTTTCTCACTTTGCTCCTCATCTAATTCAAAATCCAAAGAGGAAAAATATGAGATTTATTCACGGACTTCAAAGGAAATACCAGAATAAGGTATTGGGGCATGTGAAGCTTCCTTTTTCTGAAATGATATATATGGCCTATCAGTATGAAGAACTCCATAAGAAAGGAATGTTATGCGACGAAGAAGAAATCTATTCTAGTGACAAAACAGAGTCAGAAACTGATATTCCTGAAGCCAGTACAAGGTCGGAGATCAATAAGAAGCCCAGTGCCAAGAGAAAAAGGGCTGAATCTGGGAACGAACG
This sequence comes from Allium sativum, assembly GCA_030737875.1. Classification (NCBI taxonomy): domain Eukaryota; kingdom Viridiplantae; phylum Streptophyta; class Magnoliopsida; order Asparagales; family Amaryllidaceae; genus Allium; species Allium sativum. The sequence goes on along the minus strand of CM060911.1, from coordinate 100,046,911 downwards.
AATAACGACCGCCACGTGCTCAAGCTGCAATAGAAAAGGACATTTGGCGGTGAGTTGCAGATCTTGGAACAAACGAAGAAAGAGTGGATTTGAACCCAGTAAGAAGGTTCCTGAGGGCAGAGGATGCCATAAGTGCCATCAGGCGGGGCACATTGCAAAAAACTGCCCGCTATCTCAGAAGACTGAAATAGTTCAAGTAAATGAAGTAGCAGAAACTTCCGAGCCCTCAGCTAGTCATGAAAGGGCTGATGTTTTAGAAGGCACGCTTACTCTCAAAAACATTCCAGTCAAAGTACTGTTTGACACAGGCGCGTCATGAAGTTTCATTGCCAAAGATGCAGCTAAGAAACTGGATTTGAATTTGAAAAAGCTCAAGGAACCAATGACTGTTCAGAATCCTGTTGGGGGTTCCATTGATCTCAGTTGGATTTGTAGAGTACCGGTTTCTTTTTCTCGTTATCGGTTTCCTACCATCGCAGTCGTCATGAATTTTAAAGAGTTTGATCTTATCTTGGGGTTAGACTGGTTGACCAAATATGAAGCTGAAGTTAAATGCGCCAACAGAGTCGTAAAAGCGAAGATTAAATCAGGCGATTATATAACCATTCCCTGTGAAGGTCAGAATGCTAATAGAAAAGACTTCTGGGCAGCTCTGAATGTTTCTCCAGCCCAAATTGAAAAGGTCCCTGAAGTCACAGAGAACATTCCTGACCTCATCAAAGACATTCCTGTCGTCAAGAACTATGCGGATGTGTTCGAAGAAGTTGTTCGCTTACCTCCGCAAAGAGAAATAGATTTCAAGATTGCTTTGATTCCCAATGCAAGGCCGGTAGTTCACGCTATTCGAAGAATGTCCTTGAAAGAGAAGGAGGAATTAGACAATCAAACACGACAGCTAGTATGGAAAGGTCTGATCAGGCCTAGTTTCTCTGATTGGGGTGCAGCAGTGGTATTTGTCCCAAAATCTGACGGTACTCTACGTCTATGTGTGGGTTATCGTGATTTGAACAAGCAGACCATAAAGAACAAATATCCATTGCCGCGAATAGATGATTTGTTGGATCGATTAAATGGAGCACAGGTATTCTCACGAATGGACCTAGCTACAGGTTTCCATCAACTTCGAATTGCCGAAGAGTGTGTTCCAATGACAGCGTTCAGAGGCCCCGACTTATTCTACGAGTGGTTAGTAATGCCGTTCGGCTTATGTAACGCTCCAGCTTACTTCGTCGATCTAATGAACTGAGTATTTAGGGGAGTATTGAATAAATTTGTTCTGGTTTTTATTGATGATATTCTAATCTTCTCTAAATCAAAGGCCGAGCATGAAAAACATTTGGAACAAGTGTTAGAAATCCTCAGGAGAAATGTATTGAAAGCAAAGTTTTCCAAATGTATATTCTGGCAAGATGAAGTAAAATTTCTAGGCCACGTCGTATCAAAAGAAGGAATTGCTGTGGATCCAAGTAAAATCACAGCTATTCAGAACTGGAAACAGCCCAGTACTCCCACTGAAGTCCGCAGTTTTCTCGGATTGGCTAGCTATTATCGGAAGTTTGTTAAAGACTTTTCGAAGATATCTGGTCACTTAACGAAGCTTACAAAGAAGCATTCTAAGTTCAAATGGACTCCAGAAAGTGAGGAAGCTTTCGAAGAGCTAAAGTTGAGATTAACAACTGCTCCAGTGCTAACCATCATCGATGGCAACCAAGATTTGAAAGTCTGGACTGATGCTTCTAGAGAAGGCCTTGGGGCAGTGTTAATGCAAAGGGTCAAGTAATTGCTTATGCTAGCCGTCAACTGAAGCCACACGAGAAGAACTACGTAACTCATGATCTTGAGTTATTAGCTATCATATTCTCTTTGAAAATCTGGAGACACTATCTTCTGGGCGAGAGATTTGAACTGTTTACAGATCACCAGTCGTTAAAGTATCTGTTTACTCAGAAGGACTTAAATTTGAGGCAGCAGCATTGGCTGGAGTTTCTTGCAGCATATGACTTTGAAATTATATATACCCCAGGAAAAGCCAACGTCGTGGCCGATGCGTTAAGCCGAAAGAATGAGATGATCGCTAGTTTCATCATTGCGACTTCGTTGATTGATAAGATATCGGCTCTCCAAGAAGACGACCAATTTATCAAAGGGATAAGTCAGCGAATTTGTGAAGGCAATGCTTCGGATTTCCAGCTAGACAGCGAAGGGATTCTGAGGTTAGAAGGGCGAATTTGCGTTCCAGATATTCCTAAATTAAGAAGAGAGGTGCTTGATGAATGTCACAAATCTAAGCTCAGTATCCATCCGGGTGTGAATAAAATGTATAACGATATCAAACGCACATTCTGGTGGAAGTCGTTAAAAAGAGACATCTCAATATAAGTTAGTCGATGCCCTACTTGCCAGCTAGTCAAAAGTGACCAACAGAAATTGGCTGGATTGTTACAACCACTAGAAGTTCCTGGTTGGAAGTGGGAGCATATTTCTATGGATTTCATTGATGGTTTGCCCAGAACCAGAAAAGGAAATGACAGTATTTGGGTGATCGTAGATCGTTTCACGAAGACCGCCCATTTCATACCTGTCAAATCAAATAGAACTGCTCAGAGTCTGGCGTAGATATACTTCAGGGAAATAGTTAGACTATATGGAGTGCCGCTCAGCATAGTAAGTGATAGAGATACGATATTCACTAGTAAATTCTGGGAGGCATTTCAAGTCGAACTGGGAACGAAGTTAAACATGAGCACCGCCTATCATCCTCAGACAGACGGTCAGACTGAGAGGGTGAATCGCATTTTAGAAGATCTATTGCGGGCTTGTGTCCTAGATTTCGGTGGATCATGGGAAGACCATCTGCATTTGGCTGAATTCTCTTATAACAACAGCTACCAGGCGAGTCTGACAATGTCACCATTCGAAGCATTGTATGGTAGACCGTGCCGATCTCCTGCTTGTTGGGTCGAGCCTGGAAATAGACTTGTGTTAGGGCCTGATATGATTCGAGAAGCTGCCGACAAAGTCGATTTTATTAAGAAACGATTACTCGCCGCTCAAAGCCGACAAAAGAGCTATGCCGATAGAAGAAGAAGAGATATATCCTTTGAAGTTGGCGACTACGTATATTTAAAGGTATCGCCGATGAGAGGAGTTATCCGGTTCGGTAAAACTGGAAAGTTGGCACCCAAATTCATTGGTCTGTTTCCTATTCTGGAACGGATTGGGACTCTCGCTTATAGGGTCAAACTGCCTGACTGGTTGCCTGGTGTGCATGATGTATTTCATATATCTCAACTTCGAAAGCACGTTCATGATCCAGACTTGATCGTGGAAGAAGCAGCTCAACAGGACATTGAAATTACTCCAGAATTAGCTGTAAGGCGAGAGCCGCTAAAGATTATCGGCAAAGAAACCAAAGAGCTGAGGAACAAGAAGGTTCGCTTAGTCAAAGTGCAATGGAGTGGAGATCCGCGAGATTGTACTTGGGAAACTGAGGAGAGCATTCAGAAAGCTTATCCTAGATGCCGAGTAAATATCTCTGAATGACTCTGGTGCAAGGTACATTTAACCTACTTTGCATTACCATTCAATTCTCTACTCTATTGTTATTTTCTTTTCATAGATGTGCACTTTTAATTATATAGTCTGAATGATTTTTAAAAGGATATAAGATAGATTAGTATATTTTTGAAGGTTAACAACAATTGGATTGGTTGTTGTGTTGGGTGACTGTAGATTTATCAAACCACTTTCGACTTTATTCCTTTTCGGGGACGAAAAGTTTTAAGTGGGGGAGATTGTAACGACCCAGAAAATCTGAACCAATTTAAAATTTTTAAATTGGCTAAAATAATGGATTTAAAATATTTAAAATAAATATTTTAAATAATGGCGATGAAAACTGAGTTCGAATCGACATTTGAAAACGAATATAATTAATTATAATTATATATAGAATTGAAAATGGCGCGGTAGTTCGATAATTCGATTTCAAACTTCAATGGAATATACTGGGTGCAAAACAATCCGGATTTTAGCGAAACCAAAAGTAATGGAATCTAATTGATGATGTCTTTCTAACGAATCCGACCAATCGAAATTTGATAGCGGGAATCAAAAGATATGTCCAGTTGAAAATTCTGAATAGTCGCTATGGAATTCAGGCCCTTAAAAATGGACATTTTGCAAATGACCTCGGATTTCGACGAAACCACTTTTGTTGGATCCGCAGGGTCAAGTTATTGTTAGGTTTCAAATTTCATAATTTTTCGAATCAATATGTGAGCGTGGCAAAGGAAAACGCGTTTGACCAGTTTTAGTTAATTTTAATCGACTGGAAATTGGCCATTTTTCAAACGATCTCAGAATTCGACGAAATTAGTTTTGTTAGGACCGTATCGGCAATACGAAGCTAGAAAATATTTTTCTGGAAATTTTAGTGTTAGTATGGGACCCCGGTAATTTGAAATGTATGTTTAAAATTCAATATAGTGATTTAAATTTAAATTCAACAGAAACAGATTCAAACGATCAAATCAACTTGCAATACATATCCCATTGTGTTCGGAATGGGGGTTAAACGCTATGGACGGCAGGCGGCGGGCCTCGTTTCGAGGTCGTATGTAAAAGTCAACTTTTTGCTAAATTAAATAATTAAATAATAAAAAAAAATCTATTTTTCCCTCCTATACCTTGCCCCCCCCCCTGTAATTCATTACCGATTTCATTTAACAGGAAAAAAAAAGAGAGAAAACCTAAAACTATCGGCGACGCCACCACCGAAGACCACCTCCGACCTGCGCCACTCTCTCCTCCGCTTCACTCTCCCTCCTCCGCATCGCGACACCCGAAGCCCCCCAGATCGCACGAGCTCCGACAAAGCCCCCTCGTTCGCGACGCTGAAGCCGCCGACCCCTCGAAGCAGCTCCGCATGCCGCCGACGGCATCTTCTTCCCCCCCCCCCCCTCGCAGCTAATCGGTGAGCAATTTCTTTTTTTTTATTATTTTTTTTATTTTATTTATCCTGTAAAACTGATTTGAAAATGAAATTAAAACTGATTTTTTTTAAAAGGATTAAAACTGATTTGAAAATGATTTTAAAACTGATTTGAAAATGATTTTAAAACTGATTGGAAAATGATTTTTAAACTGATTTGTAAAAGAAAGTAAAAACTGATTTGAAAAGGATTAAAACTGATTTGTTTAAAAATTAAAACTGATTTGAAAATGAAATTAAAACTGATTCGTTTAAAAGTTAAAACAGATTTTTTGAAAGATTTAAAAACTGATTTTTAAAAAAGGTTTTAAAAGATTTGAATTTTGAAAAGTAAAAGATTTGAATTTTGAAAAGTAAAAGATTTAAACTTTAAAAGGTAAAAGAAAAGATTTGATCTTTGAAATGGAAAAGGCGGAATCTATATTTTTGAAATTCGATTTTTATATATTGAATAGCGAAGTCAAAATTCGATTTTTATATATTGAAAGTCGAAGTAAAAATCAGATTTTTATATATTGAATAACATAGTCAAAATTCGATTTTTACATATGTAGAGAATACGGGCAGCGAAAGCGACAAAAAGGCGAGATTGGCGAAGATTTCCCTAAGTGAAGTGTCGTGAAGTTGGATAGCTATTGGTGAGATTTCTGATTTAAAAATATTATATATGTGTGAAATGAAAGTGAATAGCTATATATAAATATCTATATATATATATATATATATATATATATATACATACGTCCCTCGTCCACAAACCATGGACGATATTTATTGGTTGAAATTGTTGTGAAAATTGATTGATAGCGAATGGTTGTTTGGGATTGTTTGTGATTGATATTGGTTGATTGTGGTTGAAAAATACCCATTTGTGGTTGTGAAATATTTGGTTGAAACCACATAGGATTAGTTTGTGGAAATGAAATAAATATATACATGCCGCCTGCGTGCGAACTAGATGCATGAACCCCATTGTCAAAAACCGCGATGTTTTAAGGTAGAGCGAGGAGCCGTACTAGGGACGGTCCCGGTTTAACTACCCTGCCGTTATGCTGCCGAAATTTTGAATAATATTTGTGTGTTTGAATTATTTTCATATGCTTAAACTATATTTATTCATTGAATAGAAAACATTCATGTGTTGAATTGATATTCATTCGTTGATTAGAAATTCATGTGTTGAATGGTATTCATATTTTGAAATAAATTGTTTGATAATAAAAATCACCTTTTATCGACTATATGAACTGTGTAAAATAATCTCGTTTCAAAAGAAATTGTTTTAGGATAAAAATCTTATTTTTGTCACCTATAGGAACTATATAGAAGAATAGTGTTTTGAAATGAATTGTTTTACAATAAAAATCACATTTTTATTATATGCATAAATCGTTGAAATGTGAAGTGTTAAAAATAGCCACTTGTTCAAAATAAACATATATGAGTTGAAATATTCATTAATTAGCTAATGAAATGATTTGCACCTATTTATGTAACATTAGAACGAATGGTGTTTTTAAACCAAATAGAAATCAAATATGAAGTTGAATAGAAAATGATAAATGATAAGAACTGTATATATATGTACATGCATATTTATTGAACAGGTTATAGCAAAGGGGCTAGAGAAGAGGAATAAAATTGTGTGCCCGACAAATAGGTACACATTTACTGTTTTGTTTGGGTGATGATTTTATGAGCCTGTTGGCTAGCCGCTTGGCTTTTTCTTTTTCGTTTTGAGATTAGAAGGACCGGGAACGCTATTTGCGATTTCCCGATGCTCCCGGTGCAGGGGAGGTTATGGCGAAATTTTCCAAAATTTTAAGGTGTTAGAAAAATATTTGAAGTGAAAACGATATTGAAATCATTGAATGAACTATATTTATATAAATATATAAATATAAATAAAATTAAAACGAAACGAGGCCGTGCAGTTCGTATTTTGAAACCGTGATTTCAAACGACTAGTGCGGGAAATCCGACCATTGGATCTTCCCGAAATCTCAACCGTCGGGTTCGCCTTGGAAATATCTTTCCAACGGCACCAACCTTGTAAAAATCCAACGGTTGGATTGTCTGGAATGTTTAATTCAAATCTGAAGAAAAACAGCGCAAGAAGCGATTATATTTATATATATATATATAAATATAATTATATATTTAATCGAATAACGACGCTGCAGTTCGTATTTTGAAATCGAAACTTCAAACGATTGTACCGGGAGATCCGACCGTCGGATTTTCCCGAAACTGGAACCGTTGGATTCGTTTTGAAAAGACCTTTCTGATGATGTAAATTTTGTGAAGATCCGACGGTTAGATTTTCAGATATGTGTAAATCAAATCTGAAGAAAAACAGCGCCACGGCCGCGTTATGGCCCGAAGCGTCGTTTTGAATAAATTGGCGATTTTAAAATAAATAAAAATAGCGATAAATCGTTATAAAATATTATAAACGATATGGAAGGGAAATAAACTGAATTTGCTCGATTTGTGTGGCTTTTGATGGTTGAATGTATTTGGTGTGAAAATTACATTAAAGAACAAAATTGGTGTTGTCGAATAATTTAACCTTTGAAATAAATTGATTTGAAATTCTAAATATACGTGAATTATTTGAAAAAGCCGAGTTAATTCTCATTTCAAATAATTGATCGACGATTGGAAGTCGAAGATGAAGACGATGGTCGAAGACCGGAGATCTTCACCTCGTTTGGATGGTAATCGACGTCCTGATTGAGAGGCATCCCGAAATATGGATAATGAGTGGTGATCGTCCAGACGTACGTGGTGATCGATGGGTTTGCGAGGTATTTAGTGCCTCCGGTTTCGTTCAGACCCAGAACGGACTCGTAAATGGACTGTGTGTCCGACATTGGATTTTATTCTGTGTTGATTGATCTCTGTTAAATATACATCTGTTTGGCGGCGGAGAATTTATTCTTTTGCTTAACGCCCTTCTCTGAGACGTACGAGCTCAGAGGTTGTATATCGATGGACATCAATCGCATGGCGTGAATTGCCTGTGTGGCATGCTAAGATGCAGTGATCAGGGCTTCTGTTGAAAAGCCAAGTCTTGTGGTGATGATCAAAGCACCGCCTGTGTGGCGTAGCTTTGTGTATAACGTGAATTCGCGAGCCTCACACCCCGGTATGAACCTAAAACGGGAGAAGGACCTCAGGGAGGGCATGCGTTTCTTTCTAGCTAGGGTGGTGTCAGTGACCTACCAGCCCTGACATTTATATACTTTTCACCTATGTGGTTGTTGCTGTTGCGAGGCGCCTCGGTTTGATCGGACGATCCGGGTCCGATGGAGTCATTCGTTGGCTCGTTTACGCCCCAAAGGGCGGGGAAACGTATTGTTCAGGAATTTTAATCCACATCGGTGGACCGGCCCTGACGATCCAAGGGCCCACCTGAGTCTGGGTCCTGAGGGGCGGGCTAGAGCGTCTTGAATTCGGTAAGGACTATCTTTTGCCTTGGTTCATGACGGAAATCCAATTTCCAAATACGTGATCGTGCGGTTTCAATTGTATATATATATTTGGCGACATAGTGGCATGGGACGCTCATGTCGTCTATGATTGATAGTTATGATTTGAAATTGTTTTTGAAACATATAAACACTAGCAATAATATCAAATGCCTTTGTTTTATTCGTATCAAGCATATTTGGCCGTTATAAGGTAAAAACTCTATCCTCCGGTTTGCGTTGCATTGTGTGATGGGAACTGAGTCTTATAATGGCTTCATTTTTATAAAAAGCATAGCGATGTTTAAAAGAAAGATTTGTTCTAAAGCACTGGCAATCCAATGGAGTAAACCCGTTCCACGAAAGTGGCGTGGTCCTGTGATTAGCCATATTATATATGTGTTGAGTAGATTTCTCATACCAGTCCCATGACTGACTCGTAGTTTGTTTCACTCTCAAACTCGTGTGCCCCTTTTTCTACACGGGTAGCCTTGTATTCAGGTTTAGCTGGTTCTTTTTCTGGATAGCTGGAGCTGAAGATGGATTCTATCATTTATTTCTTTTTATGATGTTCAGCTCCTATTGTACATATTTTTTTTATTTCCACTGTAGACATTTATGTATAGCTGAACTGTATTTGTACTAAGTAAGATCCTGTATACTGTGTAACTCTGATGATTACTTTTATCCAGTATATTCTATTGTTCTTTATCTGGTGTATTTATTTAATTCTGTTCTGCTATTATATGTTTCTGTGTTATATTCCAAAGATAACCTTGTTTCCGTGAGAACGGGAAATCGGGTCGTCTCATGACACTAGTGTTAATAGATATTCCAAAATTTTCCACTTTAAAGATTTTCAAAAATCAGATTATGAACTTTTTGAAAGACCTTGCTCTGGTACCAATTGTTAGGGATTGCGGAATGGATCGTTAAGGCAAAACAAACACTAGAGGGAGGTGAATAGTGTTTTTGAGAATTTAAACAAAATCTAAAACTTATGTAAACTACTATATGAATCAAACACCATAGAGACAATTACAAACACATAATCAAACAAAAACACAAATATAAACAAAAAAAGTGCAGAAAGGGAAAGAACACATCGGATTTTATACGGGTTCGGATTGCTCCTATGTCCAGTCCCATGCAACGCTGGATTGCGCAGAGTTTTATTACTATATCAATAGTCAATTACAACCTCCTTGATTTCACGGCTACAAGGGATACCACCGATTCCAACCTCCTTGATTTAATGACTACAAGGGATACCCCCGAGTACCCATCCTTGATTTCACGGCTACAGGGGATGCAACTGATTACTTACACAACCCTAACAATTACAAACAGCCCTATAACTCTTCGATAGCACTAAATTCAGAAGTAATGAGTAGAGAGTGTAGAGAGAAGAAGATTAGTGAAAACAAAATTGAATTCGACAGAGTATAGGTGTAGAAATCATAAAAATGATAAAGAATAATGACGTAATGAAAGGGGAGTGAAGATGTAGAGGAAGAAGTTATAAAAAATTCGAAAGCAGCCCTTTTTTATAGTGTGTGAAAGACTACAACTTCTCAGAACCGTCACAAATAATGAAAAGACACTTCCTTTCAATTTTGAAAAAATGACACTTATATATTGACATGTATATGCATGTCGACATATACATGTACAAAATTGAAATTTGAACATTTTTCAAGTGTTTTGATATATATGTATATAATTCTGGAAATTCTTGAATTAAAATATAGTTTTATAAATAAATATTATAAAGTAGAAAATCCTATGAAAGCATAAATATAAACTATATAAACATATTTTTAAAATTATAGAGTATAAAACTATAAAGTATAAAATATAAATATATAAAACTTATAAAGTATAAACTTATAAAACTTAAGTTTAAAATCAAAATAAAAATAGAAAGTAAAATTGAGAAGAAAGAGATTGAAGATAGAATTTGAAAACAGAATTTGAAATTCCTTGAATTTGAACCTAGAGTGCTATTTAGAGTCTTACATAATTTAGACTTCATAACTATTTTTATCTTGAACTTTTGAAATCTTGAATACTCATGAGCCTTGAAACATTTTTGAATTCTGAATCTCTAACATCTTTAAACTGTACAGTCTTCAGTAATAGTTTCTGTATATAAAGCCTACATATGTATGTGTGTATATATATATATATATTCTAGACAAAAGCGTTAGTATATATTTTATAATCAATTAATATTGAAATCAGGTTTTGTCATCAAAACTCCATTCTCCAACATAAAGTAGACTATTTTACTTTAGTAAATAAAGAAATTAACTATTATCTTAGTTAATAATGATCTAATAATTTACTTCTTAAATGGAAGTCAATTAAGAAGTAATCGAGTTTTGAAATGGAATGTAATTGAATTGTGTTAAGATTGGTGTTATCCCAAAGCTTATAAGCGGATTGTGAAGCTAATATGTTACTTTTTTTAAATAAGTGTTCTTAATTTAAGAACAAGCGAGGAGATCGAAAAGAGATTTTCAAAAAGATAAAGAAAATGTAAAGGATTTAATAATAAAATCCAAGTTTATAATCAGAAGTTTATAAAGAATGTTGGGCTCAGTTTGTTATTTCCATAAGAGAAATATTACGTCGATATATGCAAGATGTTGAAATATAATTAAAGCTAGTGTATTTTAAAATAAAACAATGAATAATCTAACAATGGTTTTACTCAAGTTTGAACTGTGAGTTTGTTTATAACTTTGAGTTAAAGATATAGTGGTTTTCCAAAGAAAAAGGAAACGAAAGATGTTTGTAAAATATATGGGGATGTTTTCAAAGTAAAGTAATGAAGAAGAGTTTGGAAATAATCGACTTTTAAGAGTCGATGAAAGAGTTATTAATGAATAATTCAAAGAAAAAGGATCTGAGCAGCCAATATACTTGATCATACTGTTTTGACATTGATAGTTAAAACACCAAACTATTAATAAAATATATTGGACCCATTTAATGTGTTGTTTCGAAGAGATCGGGATGAGAATTAAACCTAAGACCACTTCGAATCAACGTTACGTACGAAACTAACTGACAGGGAATAAATATGGAGCAATTAAAGACCGCAGATCTTCATAAAGCGGAAGAACTACTTATAATATTTGGTTAGCTCCCAGACATACACTGTGGTTCTGTCGTGGTTGGAATCTACGAATTTGCAAGGACTTTTCGCCGCTGATCCTTGGGGTGATTCCTATATAGGATACAGCAGGAGGGTGCCTTCGGTTCATCCTGTTTCTGGATGACTTGTATGGACGAATGTCTGATAGAGTATGCCTAACAAATCATGTACAATTGATGTCTTAAAGGTATTATGTTTGGTGGTGGAGGAATTCGTTTCTTTTTGCTTTTTATACCATCACTGATGATAATAATTGGATGATTGCATGTCTTGGTTGATTGGTTATTTAATGATTGTCGACAAATTATATTTTTCGTATTGGATTATTTTGATTTAAGTATTGTTTATATATTATTATCATTAAATTAAAATAATGAGTGGTGGGCCCTTAAAACCATCAGGTGATAATATATTCGCTACACTCAAGCTAAATGAGTGGGGGGTCATGTATGGCCGGATTGCAAGACATTCTTGTTGAATCCCAGTGTATCTCCACGAATGGATTGTAACAACCCGGAAAAACAGAACCAATTTAAAAAATTTATTTTGACTATTTCAGTGAATTTTGAATGGCTAAAATAATTTATTTTAAATAATAACGATTAAAAATTTATTTTAATCGAAGTTAGAGCAAATATATTTATTTTAATTTCAAAAGGAATTGGAAATAGTATGGTAGTTTGAAAAGTCAAAGCTGAACTTTGACTGAATATACAGGATTCACAATTTAACGGATTTTAGTGAAACCAAAAATATCTAATTCTGTTTAAAAATATCTTTCCAACGAATCCAAAAAATCGAAATTTCATAGCGGAAATCAAAACTTATGGCCAGTTGAATAGTCAAAATAGTCGTTATAGTATAATTTATAGCCCGTATAAAAGGCTATTTTACAAACGACCTCGTTTGCGACGAAACCACTTTTGTCGGATCCAGAATGTCAAATTATTGCTAAGTTTAAATTTCCAAAAAATTTCAAATTAATATGTGAGCGTGGCAAAAGAAAATGTGTTTTGTCAATTTCAGTCAAATTTAATCGACTTAAAAATGACCATTTTCAAACGGTCTCGAAATTCGACGAATTTAATTTTTTAGGACTGTATCATCATAAAAAAGCCAGAAATTATTTTTCTAGAATTTTTAGAGTCCATATGTGGCCCCGGTGAATTTAAACATACGATCGAATTAATTTAATAAAGGATTTAAATTTTAAATTGAAGAAATCAGGCCACAAATAGTCGTTTGGGCTGACGGGACCTAGCCCATTAGTTCTGGAACATGGGTAATTAGGTAGGAATAACTCTTGTTGGACTGAAATCGGAGTTGTTAAGAATTTATGGATTCTTTTGCAAAAATTAGAAATAAAATATTATAAAAATGCTTTTTGGCTTCTTCCCCAAACCCTAATATCTTAGTAGCCAACGCCTCATCTGATTCATGGCCATAATCCTTCCTTACTTCTTCCTCTAATTGCCATCAATCCAAACTATAAAATCCTCCAATCCTTTAGACTTTATTGAAGAGATTTTTCTCCTCTCTCCATCCATACGGACATTAGCACCTGTAGTGGGGTATTTCGAGAGCTCTAGACCCCTAAACCCGACGGGTTTGAACTGCCGCTGCCCCCTGTAGCCGCCATCGCGCCTATCGCGGGTGGGACCCCCTGTGCGTCGTCCTCCCCCCTTCGACGTGCCATTGTCCGATCGGTCTCCAGCTTCACCAATTCGAAGAAATATCTAGAACTAAGTTTGAATCAATTTGAAAAACCACGACCTTGTTTGTCTGAAGAAGAAGAAAGGGTAAAATCCTTTTATTATTTTAATAATTTAATTTGAAAATATTAACAATGTAAATTAATTCGTATCTCACTCATATGAACTCGGAATCGAAAAATTTCAGATCCTGTACGATCGTGAAACTGAGTTCTAAGCTACTGTCCTGACTAGAACTGATTCTGAGCTGATCGAATTTTGGAAAAAAATTGCAGATCTGAACCATTCAGATTCAAACGACAGTGAGAAATTCTATTTTATTTTTATTTTATTTTCTTTTTCTAAATAATTGGAATAAATTATGATTGTATTATCATTGGTCCGCTGTAAATTTTCTATATGCTATGCTACGTGATTTGATTTGTATGTGATGTGTTAATATAGATCTGTTAGTTTGGGTGATATTGTAGAATAATCGAATTTGCAATAAAAATGAATGAGACATTTTTGGTGTTATTTTGTTGAATCAAAATATTCAACAGAAATGGAATATCACTTTTGTTATTTTTGATTGAACTAGAATTTTCAATCAAATAAAAATATCACTTTTGTTATTTTTGATTGAACTAGAATTTTCAGTCAAATAAAAATATCAAATAAAATGTCACCTTTGTTATTATTTGATTGAACTAGAATTTTCAATCAAATAAAATGTCACCTTTGTTATGGTTTGATTGAACTAGAATTTTCAATCAAATAAAATATCACTTTGTTGTTATTGATTGAATTTGCAATGAATCAAACATTTTGTTGTTACTTTGTTGAATCAAATATATTCAACAAAAATGGAGCATCATCTTTATTTTGTTTGGTCAGAATTAAATTTGCCATAAAAATAAAAATATCACTTTTGTTATTGTTTGATTGAACTAAAATTTTCAATCAAAATGAATATCACTTTTTAATCATTTTTGTTGAATTAGAATTTTCAACAAAAATGGAACCTATATTTTTAATGTTTAGAAAAGTTCATGTTTCTAAAATAAAAAAAATGTTTACATTAAAAATCCACATTTTTAATGTAATGATTGAAATTAGAAAAATGTACATGTTTTAGAAATAAAAACATGTAGTCATTAGAAACCATATTTTAACGTCATTAAGAAAATTAGCAAAATGTTCATGGTTTGAACAAAAACGTGAATTCATTAAAAATCTACATTTTTAATGTTAACGATGAAAATATAGAAAAGGATCATGGTTTGAACAAAAACATGATTTTATTAAAATATACATTTTTAATGTTAAGAATGAAAATATAGAAAAGGATCATGGTTTGAACAAAAACATGATTTCATTAAAATATACGTTTTTAATGTTAAGAATGAAAATATAGAAAAGGATCATGGTTTGAACAAAAATATTCATATAAAAAGTTCACATTCTTAACATAATGTTAGAATATAGAAATTGTACATGTTTTTAATCAAAACATGATTACATTAAAAATATACATTTTTAATGTAATGTTGAAAATAGGAAAAAAAATGTACATGTTTTTAATCAAAATATGATTTCATTAAAAACATACATTTTTAATGTAATGTTAAAAATAAGAGAAAAGATTCATGTTTTAAAATGCAAAACATGTTATACATTAAAATTACACTTTTAATGTGATATTAGAAAACTAGACAAGATTCATGTTTTAAATTGCAAAACATGTTATACATTAAAATTTCACTTTTTAATGTAATAATAGAAATGTAGAAAAAGAAACATGTTTTAAAAAGAAAATATGTTTTACATTAAAAATTCACTTTTTAATGTAATAATAAAAGTTGGACAAACATTCATGTTTTCAAAATAAAACATGTTTACATTAAAAACTTTGTTTTTAATGAAATGGATAAAATTACGTTTATAATTACATCGCGTATATTAGAATTTATATGCGTTGTTAAGATTACATTTATAATTACATCGCGTATATTAGAATTTATATGCGTTGTTAAGATTACATTTATAATTACATCGCATATATTAGAATTTATATGCGCTGTTAAAATAACATTTACAATTACTGTAACAACCCAGATTTTTACAACATGCTAAGACGAGAATCAAGGCAGAATTTAATTATAAATCTGAATCAAGGGAAACAGGCTATGCCATTGCGTTCGTCTCGGAAAAATACGCAAAATAGAGTCTGAGTTTTCGAAAATCGGAGTCCGTATGACCAAGTTATGGCCCGTCAAAGTTTTCAGAAAATTTCAAGTTCAAAAACAAGTTCAAATTTGAATTCAGATTTCAAATTCAGCCAAGCAGAAGAGGCGGGAAAAATTCCTGCCACCCCCAAGTCGACTGGGGAGTCGACTTGGGAGTCGACACACCCCAGTGGTGTCGACTTGGGTGGTCGGCCAGTTTGGCCTGGGTGCACCTGACTTGTTCCTAAAGACATGGTTGGAGGCTTGTGACGGATTTTAAAGTCTCAGATCTATCCTAGGGTTAATCTAAGGGCCTAAACTACTCCTAATGTCTATAAAAAGACCCCTAAGCCTACCCTAAACCCTCACAAATCACTCATGCCACGAAGTGCCGCCAAAATCTATCTTGATCATGGCCTCCATCTCCAACTCCAAGAGCTCATGCATTCGAATCGGATCTGAATCAAAGGTGCTAGCTTGCTACATCAAATCAAGGGAGTGAATCAACGTTGCTATGCAAGTTTCATGACGATTCTTCAACAAAGGAGCCACCTTTCTTGGTCAAGACGATTCATGATCTTTTCCTAAGCCTCGCTATGTAAGTTCTAGCTACTTCTAGATCTAAACGGTAGTTTTAATGATGGCATAGAATAAAACGAGATTAAACTAAGTATGCTAGCCTATATGAACCTTGTCATGCCCCTTTTGCTTGAACCTATGACTTTTGGCTATGCTTAGTGACTAAATCATGCTATTCATGTTATGATTAACCTAGTTTATCTTGCAATTTTGAATCTTTATCTATGGAATGTTAGCATGAACCTTTGGGAACCATTTGACTTGTGAAACATTGGCAAAGACTTTACTTTGGGGCTTATGCATGTAAATGAACCCAAACCCCTTATGTTATCATGCATGTTTGTGGCCAAATTCCATTATGATACTATGCATGTTTGTGGCCAAATTCCCTTATGATACTATGCATGTTTGTGGCCAAATTACCTTATGATGCTATGCATATTTTGAGGCCAAACCCTTTATGATACCATCCATGTTGGTGGCCAATCCCTTTTTGACATCGTGCATGTTTTGAGGCCAATATGTAGCATAGTATCCTTACTATGTTGACTCGCTTTTACTTGGGTTGGAAACACGATTTGGGGTAGGTTAGACAAGCGTGATTATGACATGATAATTTGACATGGGATTTCATGAAAATATGACACTCATGATACACCTAAATGGGGACATGACATGTGAGGGTAACATGGGACTTGAAACTAGACACGTATGGGTTGTAAGTGTAATATGACACTAGACCAAACATGAAAGTGGCCAACTCGAGGTTGGATTAAGTTTGTGGCATAAATATACCCGGACCCGCCGGGCTTAACTAGTGGCTACAAACAATAGGACCCAATGTGAGTAGTTGGTCATATAGCACTTAAAACCCGAGGTTAGACTAGGTTGTGGTGTAAATCTACCCGGACCCGCCCGGCTTAACTAGTAACCACAACAAAGTCTAATGTGAGAGGTTGGGGTGCATTAATCTAATTAATGCCACATGAAAAGGTTAAGTAATTTTGACTAATGACACTTAACCGATATGACACGAATGGGTAGGTTAAGTGGAACCGGACTTGATTTCTTAATGACACTTAACCATATAAGACAATTAGGGGATGGGGTTAAGTAATTTACACTTAACTAATCCGACTTGGTAATTAGATGGGGTTAAGTAACTTAGACTTAACTAATCTAAATACGGTAATTAGATGGGGTTAGGTAACCTACACTTAACTAATCTAAACACGGTAATTGGATGGGGTTAAGTAACCTACACTTAACTAATCTAAACACGGTAATTCGATGGGGTTAAGTTAAACACTTAACCAATCCAAACTTGGTAACTCAATGAGGTTAAGTAACTTATACTTAACCAATTATACATGATGATTTGATGAGGTTAAGTAACCTACACTTAACCAATCTAATATGCGGACCTGATAGGGTTAAGTCACAAGACCTTTTAAATATACTTAACCATTGTAATAGGATTAGTGGATGAGGTTAAGTTTACCTATACTTAACCAATCCAACTCGATAATCCGATGAGGTTAAGGTAATCTATGCTTAACGAATCTAACACGATAATCTGATAGGGTTAAGATAAACAAATACTTAATCAATTTGACTTGATGATTGAATAGGGTTAAGTCACGAGCTTCTTGGTATACTTAACCAACTTGTAGGGCTAGGTCTTGGACTTGAATACTTAGCCAAATCTTGACATGATTCGTAGGCAGGTTAAGTCATGAACTTAAATGACAATACCAAACCCATTAGACAAAACCCTAGTTCAGGGGACTAGGTGGAAAACCGGGATTAACAAGGATAACGGGAAAGGAGACTAAGTGGTAAACCTTAGTTTAGGAAACTAAGTAATAATTCTTAGTCAAGGGATTTGGACCAGTTCACAGATAGATGAGTAACCTGATATGGTAGGTCATCGCTTAAACACACGAGGAGGAGCAAATTATCTGACTTAGATAAAGGCTCCAACGAACTGGGTGACGAACCGGTAGCTTCGGGGGACGTGAGGGTACTCTTGGTATCCCTCTGTGAGGTGGCAGATGGTCCACGAAACCTGGCCTCATAGAGGTTAAGGTCTACGGTAGAAGAGCCAAGAGTATGCTTTGGTTGCTATGCGAGCGACCTAAAGACTGGGATGGATTAGCGTGGAGTCTTCGATTCTTGTTTTTGCCCTGGATAGCGCGTCGTCGACTACCTACCATCTTTAGTCAATCGTGTACAAGCGAAAAGGCAGAGAACTCCCAACAGACCATGTTCTTGCTATCGAGTCATGGGTGAGGTTGGCCCATAGGAAAGTGGGGCTATAGTGGGGCCGGGATGTAGTTCTCATACATGATTTTTCTTGGATTGCCTTTCTGTAGTTGAGGGAGGGGTCACGTGGGACCATAGCCACGGATACAAAAACAGACCTTGATATCTGCATCAGTAGATGACTTAAAGCTCCCGACCGAGTTCCGTATTTCTTGATTTGCCCTGGCACGGAACTCGGATGGCACATTGAGATACATGTGCGTCTAGACATGGAAAACGATTCACGATATATACGTGGGACAAAGGGCGTGGTTGACAGGTGGCATAATCCCTAGTGGTCCTAGGTGGCTAAAACCCAAACCGAGACACAGAAACGTTCATTAGGTAGCATAATCCCTAGTGGTCCTAGGTGGCATAAATCCTAAGTGAACACGCGATAGTTTATGGTAAGA
The DNA here is from genome assembly GCA_030737875.1 of Allium sativum. Lineage (NCBI taxonomy): Eukaryota > Viridiplantae > Streptophyta > Magnoliopsida > Asparagales > Amaryllidaceae > Allium > Allium sativum. The sequence goes on along the minus strand of CM060911.1, from coordinate 100,028,067 downwards.
AAACATAACTAGATCAAGGGTAGCAGTCCAAAACAACTTCAAGGATAAAATGGTACTACGTTGAGGTGGTATAGATTTACATGGGAAAGCCCGTACGGCCTACGACAAAGGACTGAACTTATACATGGAAAGAAACATACGAGTTGGGAAAACCTACATATGCTATATATATTAGGTTGACATGGACCATTACATGACATTGGGCAAGGGACATTCATAGTTAACACATGACGCGGGTTAGGATACTAGTACGAGAGGTGCAGAGTAAATATACATGATAAATACCGAGGGATGTTATACATGATAGATTCCTTGGGATAGTATACTTGATAGAAACCTGACGATGTGATACCTTGATTTATCTTGATACCGTAGTTTATCATGATACCTTAGTTTATCTTGCTACAGTAGTTCATCCAGTTATCTTGGTTTAGCTTATCTATCTTGTCGACATCCTTATGTTTACTTTCAGTTTATGCATGTCATGTTACCTTTACCTGTTTTTATACTGGAAGTAGATAGGACTTACTAGTCTTTATGACTGACCCCGTTTTGTTTCGCCTCTTTGTCTTCCGTTCCCCCCCCAAAGGTTTTTAGGGAGGAAACGATGTTGTTTAGTTCGGACCTCTTATGCGTGAAGGTCATCATGTATAGCTTGGTCTTCTCTTGGCTATGGCTGCTTCACCGCTTTATTTTGGGGAATAATTTATGAGAAGGTTTTATGCTTCTTTACTATTGCAAGACAGGTTTTGATGTATTCTGATGTAAAAGGCTTTAGACCTTATTTTATAAGGTAATGAAATTTGTTTTACTTCCGCTGTTTTATATATATGTTCTGTCTTGTAATATTTCTGTGCATGTTTACCTCGATAATGCTTCACCAAACCTAGTGCATTCCCTTTGTGAGTGACCCTAGCGGAGGTGGGGTGTTACATTTTGTATCAGAGCAGAAGGTTACCAGACTGGGCAAAAGTTTTTAAAACCTTTTGAAAACCATTTGAGAAACCGTTTACAAAGAAGCATTTTTCAAGAAAAGTTTTTAAAGGCTATTCCCCAAAAGCCATTAGCACTATCCTTTGTTTCCTTGATCGAATCCCTTTTTCTTTCTTTCCTCTATCTGTAGTCACAGTAGTTTTAACTGCGACTAATCCTTGTCTAGCTACGTAAGTGTTTTCCCGTGCGATGGAGGAAGTTCTCGAGAGACCCGTTACCGTGTTACAAGGAAGGGTAATAAGAGCAAGGATAAAGGACACGGACGTAAGGATAAGCAACTTGTTGGTATGGATTAGTCCACGAAGGAAGGCAAGGACAAGATCAGCGAGAGGGAATTATATGCTCTCACTCCTAGCATACCTAAGAGGGATGGTATCGTTTCTGTTAAAGGTTTAGCCTTTCTTTTCTATCATCCCGTCCAGACTTTGTTTTGATCATCGCATCATTTAAGTCTGCTTCGATAGTTAAGTCTCTACACCTTAGTACTAGCATGGTAGAAGATCCCACTTTAGTCCCAAAATCCGGTTGGAGAGTTGGTCCATTTATTCATGACTTGTTTGGATTTGAGAACGTCTATGCCAAGTGTTGAGATTAGAAGCAATGCTTCTATTGTTAGGCTATGGATGGATTCTAGGGGTAAAGTGGTTATCCAGTAAGGGATACCATTCTCGGTTTTTAAAAGAGGGTAGTCAGACTCTTGGCTTGCTTTGGTGATACCCTCGAAGTCTCGTGTAACCATTTGGGCTTTGTCATGGTTAGTTACCTAGAATCACTTGATGTATTTATCGGAAATCTCCGATCCGATCAAGTAACGTTCGCCAATAAGGCGGATGGTTCATTCCGCTTAAGCATGGGTTATAGGAATCACCCTAGTAAGTGCACGTGGTAACATGGATTGGCATCGGTAAACGAGATCCAGAATTCACTAATGAATTTTGGAGAGCTTGCATGAGTACGCAGATATGTTTGGGCCGAGCATACTAGGGAAAGAATAAGTGGAAGTGAAACGAGAGGCGACAGTGAAATAAGTTCCGACTCATACCTTGGAAATAGGAATCAAGGAGCTACGAAATCATGAAGTCAAAGGCGGTCAAGGCACAATGGAATTAAGCTCAAGGAAATGCAGCTTAGACGTGCGCATCATGTCTCTTTTTAAGAGTATATCGTTGATCCCTGGTTCTCCTGTAGAGCTTGCTTACATGCTATCGCTTGGTGGATATCCTCTCGGTCCTGTTTCTGTTGCAAACCCCGTAAGGAGTTTGTCTTGTTTATCTTCTCGATCCTATCTTGGGAACCTTAGGTAGAACTCTATGGATGTAAACATGTATTTGAAACATGTTATGATTGATATGGTTGCAAATGGTTGCAAGTGGTTGCTCGTGGATGCGTGAATATACGTTAGATACTAGATTGACGCACTCACATTTTGCATTGCATATGCACGAGTATTTATACTTGTTTGAAAGTTAATGTGTTGTCATGCGGATGTTGCATATGAATGAATGTTTGTGCACACACGTAGTGTTTATATGACTAGGACTATTTGCATACATGTTGGACTCATGGCACTAAACATATCTTGCATTAGAAAGATCATTCAGGCCTGATCATTAGCATTAGCTAAGGAACATATACACACACTTTCTGCATGTGTTCATAAAGAATTAGGAGTCTTTTAAGAACCATGGTTGCCTATGGATGATGTTTTGAGTAGATGGATGATGGATGGTAGGATACGTTCTTCCTAACTTGGAGATTTCGGGGATGAAATCCTTTAAGTTGGGGAGGATGTAACAACCCGGATTTTTACAACATGCTAAGACGAGAATCAAGGCAGAATTTAATTATAAAATCTGAAACAAGGGAAACGGACTATGCCATTGCGTTCGTCTCGGAAAAATACGCGAAATAGAGTCCGAGTTTTTGAAAATCGAAGTCCGTATGACCAAGTTATGGCTCGTCAAAGTTTTTAGAAAATTTCAAGTTCAAAAACAAGTTCAAATTTGAATTCAGATTTCAAATTCAGACAAGCAGAAGAGGCGGGAAAAATTCCCGCCACCCCCAATTCGACTGTGGAGTCGACTTGGGAGTCGACACACCCCAGGTGGTGTCGACACCCCTGTCGACTTGGGTGGTCGGCCAGTTTGGCTTGGGTGCACCTGACTTGTTCCTCAAGACATGGTTGGAGGCTTGTGACGGAGTTTAAAGGCTCAGATCTATCCTAGGGTTAATCTAAGGGCCTAAACTACTCCTAATCTCTATAAAAAGACCCCTAAGCCTACCCTAAACCCTCACAAATCACTCATGCCACGAAGTGCCGCCAAAATCTATCTTGATTATGGCCTCCATCTCCAACTCCAAGAGCTCATGCATTCAAATCGGATCCGAATCAAAGGTGCTAGCTTGCTACATCAAATCAAGGGAGTGAATCAACGTTGCTATGCAAGTTTCATGACGATTCTTCAACAAAGGAGCCGCCTTTCTTGGTCAAGACGGTTCATGATCTTTCCCTAAGCCTCGCTATGTAAGTTCTAGCTACTGCTAGATCTAAACGGTAGTTTTAATGATGGCATGGAATAAAACGAGATTAAACTAAGTATGCTAGCCTATATGAACCTTGTCATGCCCCTTTTGCTTGAACCTATGACTTTTGGCTATGCTTAGTGACTAAATCATGCTATTCATGTTATGATTAACCTAGTTTATCTTCCAAGTTTGAATCTTTATCTATGGAATGTTAGCATGAACCTTTGGGGACCATTTGACTTGTGAAACATTGGCAAAGACTTGACTTTGGGGCTTATGCATGTAAATGAACCCAAACCCCTTATGTTATCATGCATGTTTGTGGCCAAATTCCCTTATGATACTATGCATGTTTGTGGCCAAATTCCCTTATGATGCTATGCATATTTTGAGGCCAAACCCCTTATGATACCATGCATGTTGGTGGCCAATCCCTTTTTGACATCGTGCATGTTTTGAGGCCAATATGTAGCATAGTATCCTTACTATGTTGACTCGCTTTTACTTGGGTTGGAAACACGATTTGGGGTAGGTTAGACGAGTGTGATTATGACATGATAATTTGACATGGGATTTCATGAAAATATGACACTCATGATACACCTAAATGGGGACATGACATGTGGGGTAAACATGGGACTGTAAACTAGACACATATGGGTTGTAAGTGTAATATGACACTAGACCAAACAAGAAAGTGGCCAACTCGAGGTTGGGTTGAGTTTGTAGCATAAATCTACCCGGACCCGCCCGACTTAACTAGTGGCTACAAACAATAGGACCCAATGTGAGTAGTTGGTCATATAGCACTTAAAACCCGAGGTTAGACTAGGTTGTGGTGTAAATCTACCCGGACCCGCCCAGCTTAACTAGTAACCACAACGATTTGGGGTAGGTTAGACGAGCGGGATTATGACATGATAATTTGACATGGGATTTCATGAAAATATGACACTCATGATACACCTAAATGGGGACATGACATGTGGGGTAAACATGGGACTGGAAACTAGACACATATGGGTTGTAAGTGTAATATGACACTAGACCAAACATGAAAGTGGCCAACTCGAGGTTGGGTTGAGTTTGTAGCATAAATCTACCCAGACCCGCCCGGCTTAACTAGTGGCTACAAACAATAGGACCCAATGTGAGTAGTTGGTCATATAGCACTTAAAACCCGAGGTTAGACTAGGTTGCGGTGTAAATCTAACCGAACCCGCCCAGCTTAACTAGTAACCACAACAAAGTCTAATGTGAGAGGTTGGGGTGCATTAATCTAATTAATGCCACATGAAAAGGTTAAGTAATTTTGACTAATGACACGTAACCGATATGACACGAATGGGTAGGTTAAGTGGAACCGGACTTGATTTCTTAATGACACTTAACCATATAAGACAATTAGGAGATGGGGTTAAGTAATTTACACTTAACTAATCCGACTTGGTAATTAGATGGGGTTAAGTAACTTAGACTTAACTAATCTAAATACGGTAATTAGATGGGGTTAGGTAACCTACACTTAACTAATCTAAACACGGTAATTGGATGGGGTTAAGTAACCTACACTTAACTAATCTAAACACGGTAATCCGATGGGGTTAAGTTAAACACTTAACCAATCCAAACTTGGTAACTCAATGAGGTTAAGTAACCAATACTTAACCAACTTAACATGATAATTTAATGGGGTTAAGTAACTTATACTTAACCAATTATACATGATGATTTGATGAGGTTAAGTAACCTACACTTAACCAATCTAATATGCGGACCTGATAGGGTTAAGTCACAAGACCTTTTAAATATACTTAACCATTGTAATACGATTAGTGGATGAGGTTAAGTTAACCTATACTTAACCAATCCAACTCGATAATCCGATGAGGTTAAGGTAATCTATGCTTAACCAATCTAACACGATAATATGATAGGGTTAAGATAAACAAATACTTAACCAATTTGACTTGATGATTGAATAGGGTTAAATCACGAGCTTCTTGGTATACTTAACCAACTTGTAGGGCTAGGTCTTGGACTTGAATACTTAGTAAAATCTTGACATGATTCGTAGGCAGGTTAAGTCATGAACTTAAATGACAATACCTAACCCATTAGACAAAACCCTAGTTCAGGGGACTAGGTGGAAATCCAGGATTAACAAGGATAACGGGAAAGGAGACTAAGTGGTAAACCTTAGTTTAGGAAACTAAGTAATAATTCTTAGTCAAGGGATTTGGACCAGTTCACAGATAGATGAGTAGATATGGTAGGTCATCGCTTAAACACACGAGGAGGAGCAAATTATCTGACTTAGATAAAGGCTCCAACGAACTGGGTGACAAAGCGATAGCTTCGGGGGATGTGAGGGTACTCTTGGTATCCCTCTGTGAGGTGGCAGATGGTCCATGAAACCTGGCCTCACAGAGGTTAAGGTCTGCGGTAGAAGAGCCAAGAGTATGCCTTGGTTGCTATGCGAGCGACCTAAAGACTGGGATGGATTAGCGTGGAGTCGTCGATTCTTGTTTTTGCCCTGGATAGCGCGTCGTCGACTGCCTACCATCTTTAGTCAATCGTGTACGAGCGGAAAGGCAGAGAACTCCCAACAGACCATGTTCTTGCTATCGAGTCATGGGTGAGGTTGGCCCATAGGAAAGTGGGGCTATAGTGGGGCCGGGATGTAGTTCTCATACATGATTTTTCTTGGATTTCCTTTCAGTAGTTGAGGGAGGGGTCACGTGGGACCATAGCCACGGATACAAAAACAGACCTTGATATCTGCATCAGCAGACGACTTAAAGCTCCCGACCGAGTTCCGTATTTCTTGATTTGCCCTGGCACGGAACTCGGATGGCACATTGAGATACATGTGCGTCTAGACATGGAAAACGATTCACGATATATACGTGGTACAAAGGGCGTGGTTGACGGGTGGCATAATCCCTAGTGGTCCTAGGTGGCTAAACCCCAAACCGAGACACGGAAACGTTCATTAGGTAGCATAATCCCTAGTGGTCCTAGGTGGCATAAATCCTAAGTGAACACGCGATAGTTCATGGTAAGAAAACATAACTAGATCAAGGGTAGCAGTCCAAAACAACTTCAAGGATAAAATGGTACTACGTTGAGGTGGTATAGATTTACATGGGAAAGCCCGTACGGCCTATGGCAAAGGACTGAACTTATACATGGAAAGTTACATACAAGTTGGGGAAACCTACATATGCTATATATATTAGGTTGACATGGACCATTACATGACATTGGGCAAGGGACATTCATAGTTAACACATGACGCGGGTTAGGATACTAGTACGAGAGGTGCAGAGTAAATATACATGATAAATACCGGGGGATGTTATACATGATAGATACCTTGGGATAGTATACTTGATAGAAACCTGACGATGTGATACCTTGATTTATCTTGATACCGTAGTTTATCATGATACCTTAGTTTATCTTGCTACAGTAGTTCATCCAGTTATCTTGGTTTAGCTTATCTATCTTGTCGACATCCTTATGTTTACTTTCAGTTTATGCATGTCATGTTACCTTTACCTGTTTTTATACTGGAAGTAGATAGGACTTACCAGTCTTTATGACTGACCCCGTTTTGTTTCGCCTCTTTGTCTTCCGTTCCCCCCCCCCCAAGGTTTTCAGGGAGGAAACGATGTTGTTTAGTTCGGACCTCTTATGCTTGAAGGTCATCATGTATAGCTTGGTCTTCTCTTGGTTATGGCTGCTTAACGCTTTATTTTGGGGAATAATTTATGAGAAGGTTTTATGCTTCTTTACTATTGCAAGACAGGTTTTGATGTATTCTGATGTAAAAGGCTTTAGACCTTATTTTATAAGGTAATGAAATTTGTTTTACTTCCGCTGTTTTATATATATATTCTGTCTTGTAATATTTCTGTGCATGTTTACCTCGATAATGCTTCACCAAACCTAGTGCATTCCCTTTGTGAGTGACCCTAGCGGAGGTGGGGTGTTACAATTACATTACATATATTATAATTTATATGCATCTTTTAAATCACATTTATAATTACATCGCATGTATTAGAATCTATATGCGTTGTTAAAAGTACATTTATATTACATTGCATATATTAGAATTTATATGCACCGTCAAAATTACATTTATATTTATGTTTGCATATGTTAGATATGTATGCAAAGTAGACTCGTCATTGGATAAATTTTCATGTAATGATATATTCTGTTTGACGATACATATATATGATTTTCCAATAAAAACATCCTTTTATTTGGCATGTTAAATACATTAGAGATCATCGAAGAGTTTTTATATATATATATAATTATAATTATATATATATATATATATATATATATATATTAAAATTAAATGAATAGCGCGCGATAGTTCGCGTTTCGAAATCGTAACTTTAAACGATTATACCGAGAGATCCAACCGTCGGATTTTCCCAAAACTGGAACCGTTAGGACTGCTTTGGGAAGATCTTTTCAACGATATAAATTTTGTTAAAATCCAACGGTTTGATTTCGAGATAAATGTAAATCAAATTTCGATAAAAACAGCGCCAGGGTCGCCCATTGACCTGAAGCATCGTTTAATTTATTTAGCTATTTTTATATAAATAAAAATAGCGATAAATCGTTATTAAATACTATTAACAATATGAAATGATTTTAAATTATATATATGCGAGAATCATTTGAAAAGACCGAGTTATATCTCATTTCAAATGATTATACGATGATCTAAATTGATGATCTTAAAGACGGCGATTGAAGACCGACGATCTTCACATCGAAAGGATAACTACTGATGCCCGACATTGGTTCGCTACCAGTAAAGGGTTAAAGTGGTAGTTGTCTGGACGTACTTGTTGATTGTCCGGATATGCGAGCACCTCTCTTCCATATTGGACATACGGGACGAGGAATAAGGTGACTCCGGTTTCATTCAGACCCAGAACGGACTTGTAAATGGATGTGTGTCCGATATTGGATTTCATTCCATGTAAATTAAATTGATTTATATTTAATTTATATCTGTGGTGGCGGGGAATTTATTCTCTTGCTTAACACTCTTCTTTGAGTAGTATGAGCTCAAAGGTTATATGTTGGTAGTTATCGATCACATGGCGTGAATTTTCAATGTGACATGCCAGGATGCAATTGATCGAGGCTTTTGTTGGAAAGCAGAGCCTTGTGGATGATGATCAAAGCATAGCGTATTTCGGCATAGCTTTGTGTAACGACCCGCATTCTACGCATTGTAGAATATTTATTTTTTTCACATACAAAGTCGTATGGTCATGTAACTTTGGGAGACGACTATTGGGGTCATTTCCCATGTTCATGATTTTTGTCGACTTTTAAATGACCAGTTTGCCCCTAGATGATCTTGTTTTGGCCATAACTTTTGATTGGAAAGGAGTTTTGACCTAAAACTACTTCCATTAGGTCTGGATGATGGTTTACCTTTCCGTAGGGTGGTCATATGTGAAAAACGGACTTACCGTTTGGGAGATATGGCTGAAATAAGGTTTGGAAGGTTAAAAACTTCTTAACCGGGCCTAATTAGGGTGATTAGCAAGAGGGCCCATAACCCATTTCGGGATTAGGGTTATGGGGAGGCTGAGAACTATAGGAGAACGATCTATTTTTATTTTCTCAGCCGCCTAAAACATTTTCCTAACCCTGACAATGGCCTCCAACATCTAGAATCTCCTCTAATCACTTTCTAATCAAGTATTAGCCTAATCTACATCAAATCAAAGGGAAATAGTACCAAAGCAAGGTTATAACTACTGTGTGTCTTGGGAACAGCGCCAAATCAGAGGATAGGTCAGTTTTGAAAGTTTATTTGTGGCTAAGGTGAGTGATTTGCATAGTTCCTCACTAATTATGGTAAATTAAGAGTAATTAGTGTTAATTAGCGAATTTATACATGATTTAATTCTGGTAAAATATTTATAAATTTCGAAATATTGTTTTAGGCCTCTGTTAGAAAATTTGGTTAATTTGGTTAAGTTTTACTAATCTTATCATTAGTTTTGCTTAAACATGCTTAAGGGAAAATATGGGATTTTTGCTATGTTTGGTCCGTTTTAACCTATCAAGTTGTTGTTTTGGTGTTTATTGTTGATTCTCTAAGTTGCTATGACTGTATGGTATGTTGTGTGATTGATTAGAAAAGTTAGATTGGTCGAAAACGCCATCGAATGATGCAAAACAGTCGCTGGAAAGAAGTGCAGGAAATTTCCCGAACCGGATCGGATCGGAGGGGGAAGTACAATCCGAACCACTCGCACTTGAAGCTCCACGATGCGACCTGAGCATGGTGGCACGACCTGAAGAGAGCAACCAATCCGAACCGCGTCACTCGACCCGAACTGATGCACCAGGGATGGACTTGAGAGACTCGACCCGATCCGACCATGAGCTAGTACAAGCCCCGACCTGATCCGAAGCAATGAAGGAGTCCGACCCGAACCCAATGGGTGTCCACGACCCGATCCGGTGGAAGGAGAACGAACTGATCCGATGTTTGAAGGAGGTATCACGAACCGAACCAAGTGAAGCACCATGACCCGAACCGCTTGGTGGCCATGAACGGGAGCTACTCTTGGACTGATGGAGGACCGAATCGAACAGAATGGAAGCTTATTTCTGAACCGATCCATTGAAGACCAAAACCCGAGATACAAAGGTAGTCCAAAGGAGAAGTTTGTACTCAGGATCCAGATGGGAACCAACGAGTCAACTTCATGATTGGGCTTTGCTGCGGGACGTGTGCAACGGGGTTGTCAACATCCATAGCTTTGATTCACCACCAAGACGGATGTGAGGCTACATATCAGTGCAGTGGGGTAGTTATTACCCCATGTGGCAGAGTGATCGTAGCATGGCTATGAGCCAGTGCAGTGGAGTTGTTATGACTTCATGGGACAGAGTGGACATAGCAAGGACTAGTGGCTATGGATCAGTGCAGTGGTGTCATCATGACTCCATAGGGCAGAGTGATCATAGCAAGGAATAGGGTGATCAAAGTGGTGGATGTCGTATGCTTTACGCATTGAGTGAGAGATGTGAGGATGGTTGTTATGATTGACTGGTTGCCATCACTATGTCATACACACCCCCACCCCCGTATTCTTTACACCATATGTTAGTGGCACCTTAGAGTATTGAGCGGTATGTTATGCTAACTCTTTGGTTGCAGGTCCAGGTTTAGGTATGGTTTAGTATACCTGTTATTGTTCTGTTTTGATGCTTATCGTTCATACCAGACTTTTTTCTGACCTAGAGTTTTATGTCTCTTCTTATTACTCTGGGTGCTCTTAAACGGGCAGACTAGAGACAGGTTAGCTGGTTGTGCACGAGTAGCTATCCGGAGACGAGCAGGAGGCTTACACGTACTATTTTCCATATATTCTCCCTGTGTAGTTGTTGGTCACTACTTTGGGCATTACTAGTGAACCTTCCCTTTCTTTTGCTTTAGAGACAGTTTTAAAGTTGTAATAATAATGATGTAGAACATAAGCTGTATTTGGATTTTCCGCTGCTATGATGTTTAGTTTTCAGCTTATGCACTGTATTGCCTGTTTTATGTCAAGTATGTTATTATTATATTTTACTCCATGCGTTGTGAGACATTCTACAGGTTCCTTGTTAGTTCAAATACCTTTCCTTTCCTTTCTTTGACGACCGTCCCGTGCTGGTTAGACATTGGCACAGCACACTTTCATTAAAATGTCGGCTGGTGCGGGACGGGCCGTCACATTTGGTATCAGAGCTCTAGGTTGTGTAGTTAACCTAGGGAAAGACACTTGGGAGAGATAATACGTACATGAGAGCGTGTATTTTTTGATTATTTTGGTTTTCAAAAGCTATATATATACTATTTGTATAGCTAAGGATGAAGTCGCACTGCACTGACACCACAAAGAGGATGGTTAACCGTTTCTCTTTACAGATTGAACGATGAGTTGATATACAAGGGGTGCTGGTAGAGGAGCCAACAATGGGAATGCTCCTGACATGAGGGCTATGTTTATTGACTTCATGAGAGAGATGCTTAGAAATGTGCAAGGAGCAGCTCCCAATGCTGCAAATGGTGGTGGTGCAGCGGTGCAGGCGCCTAGAGCCAATTTTGCCAAGCTTTGCAAGGATTACACTAGTCCTGGTGGAAAGCCGTTACACGGAACGGAATCGGCTACAGAAGTTCAGGATTGGTTGGATAGATGTGAGCGTATCTTCGAAGACTTAGGTATCGAGGATGCAATGAAGAGAAAGCTAGCGTCCCGTCAGCTGCAAGGACAGGCAATGAATTGGTGGAACGCTATTAAGGCGGTTACTCCCGAGGATCAGATTACTTGGGATCAGTTTAAGACTCGCTTTAGCGACAAGTTTATTCTAGCTGCTCAGAAGTCAGTATTGTTTAAGAGGTTCTTGGAGCTAAAGCAAAATGGTAGAGCTGTCTCAGAGTATATTGTTGAGTTCGATACTTTATCAAAGTATGGATTATCCCTCATTGACACTCCCGAGAAGAAGAATGAGAAGTTTATAACAGGCTTGGATCAGTACTTGGGGGAAAGGCTTATTAACCACATCGATAAGATATTTGAATCGATTGTGGGGAAAGCTTTGAGATCAGAGAGTCTATACCCCAAGTCAAAGACTGAGGTTGCATCTGCGGAAGAGCCAAAGCTGCAAGTAAGCGGTGGAGGCAAGAACGGTTCTCAAAATAAGAGAAAGCAGAATCAGACCAAGGATGGCCAGAAGAAAAAGAATAAGAAAGATGTTGAGTGCTTCAGCTGTGGTAAGAAGGGCCTCTACGCCAAAGAATGTCGGGCCAATCCAGCGGATAGGAAGTGCTTCAACTGTGGCCAAGTGGGACATGACAAGGACAAGTGTCCGCAACCCCCTAAGGAAAAGCAGATTGAGAAATCATATGCTATCAATGTTGTTCCTTCTTCGTCGAATGCCCCAACTGCGGCGGAGAAGGGAAAGAATGTCGTTATTCAAGGTATGCTTTCTATTTGTGATGTTCCTGTTCGAGTATTGTTTGATACCGGAGCTTCCAGTTCCTTCATATCTAGTGACCTGGTAGATAGGTTGGAATTGGAACCCGAGACAGTCGATAGACCTTTAGCAGTGACGATCCTGATTGGTGGTTCGACTAACCTTAGCATGATTTGTCGAAATTTGGTTTTATCGAGTCATGGATGCATGTTTGTTGGTGATTGCTTTGTTTTGGGGTTTACTGGGTTTGGCATTATTTTGGGAGTCGATTGGCTCCAAAGATACGGGGTGGTGGTAGACTTTGAGGGCTTTTTGGTGACAGTTAGAGCGGATGATGGGCAGAGGGTAGTGTTTGGTGGTCTACCTAGTGATGGGGTAATGGCTAGTTTTCTAAATTCCCTCAACATCCCGCAAGATGAGTTGTCAGATGTGCCCGTGGCTGGCCAGTATCCGGACGTCTTCGAGGAAGTGACCGGACTTCCACTGTAACACCCCGTATTTTCTGTAAACATATGAATAACAAATCAAGACAGAATTAAATTTTAAAATAAGAACCAAGGGAAACGGGTTGCACCATTGCGTTTGTATCGAAATTCTGCTTGAAAACGAGTCCGAGTTTTCGAAAAACGGAGTCTGTATGACCAAGTTATAACCCTCTGAAGTTTCAGGAATTTTCAGAATCGAAAACAACTCGAAATTCGAATTCAAAATTCGAATTCAAACCCAGAAGCAGGCTAGGCGGGAAATTTCCCGCCCAGGACCCAGGTCGACTGGGTAGTCGACCCCCCCCCCCCCGACCAGGTCGACTGGGGAGTCGACCTGGGGGTCGACCTGCCTCCGGAACCCACTTCCTGAACCTGATGCATTCTGATGTTTTTGGCCCGATTTTCTGACCAGATTCATGACTCTAAACCTATATAAACAGCCCCCTAGCCTCATTCTCTCTACACCATTTCATTCTGCCTATACTCTGCCTCTTTTCTAATTAAAATAAAAATGGCGTCGCTACTCTGCTGAAATCTGAACTGGAACTAGGACTAAAGCATCTTCTCTCAAACTGAATAAAATTAAAAGAGAACAACTGCAACTCTTCTTCTTCTTTAATCCAATCAAGGCAAGTGCAGTTATTTTCCGATATTAACTTTAATTTTGATTGTGACATGATTGTAACTCTGAATTTGAGGTTATGTATATTCTATTCTGTTTCGATCTATCCTATTTTGTATCTCTTTCTTCTTTCTGTTCTATAGCCAGGCTACCACGAGCCTGCGCCAAATCTCATAAGAGATTAACGCACGAACGTTAAAAATAATGAATGATGGCATAAATGGGACATGGCTAATCTGTGATTGATTTAAGAAAAAGGACATAGGTTCTAAACTAGATTTAGATCTATGCATATTCTGTGAGTTGGGAGAAGAGGAACCATTGTATGTTAACATTTGACTTGAGACTTTAACATAACGCATATTTTGAATTAAGATCTAATTTTGAGGACATAGTATATGTTGAGGCATATTTTAAGAAAAGGAAGATATGTGACCTAGACGTAAAAATTTATAGGATAACTAGTAATGTGAATACGCCTAAAACTGGACTTTTTGATACTTGGCATCAAAGGATATAGTTTGGCATAATTCATATTGTTTATCATGATTTATGGGTTTTGGAAAATATTCTGTGCTATGCAATGTTTAACTAAAACGTAGGATATATGATCATCATGACAATTATTTAGGCATGTGAACTTAGGCCAAATTTATAGTCAGGCTAGATATATCAATGAAACTTTAAGGAATGATTAAATCTGTTATATTGCGTAATTTGCTAGTTTTGCTATATTGCCTAATCTGCTAGATCTGTTCATCTGCTAAATCTGTCATCTGCTAAGTCTTGTGAAAATGCCTAATCTGTTATATGCTAAATCTTCTAAATTGCTTAATCTGTTAAGTCCGTTAAGTCGCCTAATCTGTGAAATCTGTTATTTGCTATATCTGTTGAGTTGATATATTTAGTCTGTTATTGACATAATCTGAATTGGCTATAGTTATGAATAATTGACATGTATATTAGGCATGGGAATAAATGGTAAATTATTAATTAAATGGCCGCAAAGATAAACATAGCTAACTCGAGGTTAGAATGAGTTTGCGGCGTAATCCTGCCCGGAACCGCCCAGCACATCCAGTGGCCGCAAACAATAGGTTCTAATGTGAGAAGTTAGTCATAACGTGCTTGAAACCCAAGGTTAGACTCAGTTTGTGGCAGAAACCTGCCCAGAACCAACCGGCCTAACCAGTAGCCGCAAACTGTCAGTCTAATGTGAGAGGTCTGGGCATTAATATTTAATTAATGAAAATCTGAGATAAATATGATGTCTAAAACATGTTGGGTGGATAGGGTTAAACCAACTGGACTAATGAAATTAATAAACCCGTTTCATGAATCTGTAGGTCCAGTACAAAGTTAGACAAGTCTATAAATCTGTTAAATCTGTATGTCTGATCCGTTAGCCTGAAAACTTATTAACTTGATTTCTGATCTGTGAACTAGTTGACCTGAACTCTGTATGTCTGAACTTATAAACAAGTTAATCTGAAATCTGTTAGTCTGGGGACACAAGGTTAGGAGGGAAATTACTTGTGTCATCTGTTGTTTGGGACCCATATTAGTCAGTAACCCTTTCTGGTATCAAAACTTTGACCCAACAGTAGGTAGGGTCCGGGCATGCTTACTGAACTAATTATAAGCGGTTCATTCTGATAATGGCGAGGGGTGTTGATGGTGCGTTCCAACCGGATCATGTGCGTGCATGGATCCCGGCCTGCCTCTGTGGATGTAATACGCCGTGACATCTGTAAATAGGTCTGTGTCATTCAAAGGTTGCCACTATAGGGAATGATACACCCTTCTATGGGGCTGGCACAGGGTATTTATGTAATAGGGAGCCGATCGCGTGGGGTAGGATTTGGGGTACACTTAGCTTTGTCAATTTCTGTGGGGTACCGTATGTTTCTATTGGGTGGTAACACCTGTCTACGTGGTACCATCAGTCTGTAGGGGTGGTAAAGGCCCATTTACTAGTGTACACCTAATTCTACATTCTGTTTCCGTAGGGATTAGTCTGTTTCTGTACCTTCTGTTCGGGTGGTAAAGGCCCATTATTAGCATTCTGTTTCTGTCTATTTCTGTTCGGTTGGTAAAGGCCCATTATTAGCATTCTATTTCTATCTGTTTCTGTTCGGGTGGTAAAGGCCCATTATTAGCATTCTGTTTCTATCTGTTTCTGTTGGGGTGGTAAAGGACCATTTCTAGAATTCTCTTCTGTGGAAATTATTTTGTTCCTGTTTCTGTTCAGTTTTAGAAATTGGGGTGACACCAAATCCTGTTATACTAGTATTAGTGCAGAGAGGTGAAAAGTAGTAGCTCACATCATTCTGTTCTTTTTCTGTTTAACATAGGTATATCTGCTACTCCTGTTACTGTTATCTCGCATCTAGTTTTATTTTCATGTCATAATTATTATTATCTATTCATATGCTGAAAGTCACTGGACTTGCCAGACTTTATGTCTAATCTTGCTTGTTTTCGCCCCTTTTTCTTCCATCCTCCCCCCTCCCCCCCCCCCCCCCCCCCCGCCCAGGTTTGTAGGGTGGAAATCTAGGAGCTTGAATCGGATCTACTCTGCTTGAAGTATCGTCTGGCTTTGGCTTGGCAGTTTATGTTGGGGATTATGATTTTAAAAACTATGCATTCTGAAGGCTTTTGTACAAGACTGATATTTTGTACTTGAATTCTGATATTGTGATTTGAAAGGATGTAACCAAACTTACTTCGGTTTCTGTTGTAATAAATCTATAAATTTTTCAAGTACTATTTTATCTGTCTTGTAAGTTTCTGTTCTGTCTACTAAAACGCTCCATCAAAGTTAAGGCATTCCCTTTGTGAGTGACCTTAACGGAGGTGGGGTGTTACACTTGGTATCAGAGCTGAAGGTTACCAGATTGGGTAAAGTTTTTGAAAACTATTTTCAAAAAGGTTTTGAAAGGAAATATTTTCAAAAAAAAAGCTTATTTTGAAAAACATAATCCCCGAAAGCCATATATCTATCTTTTTAGTTCTCCGTTTTGAATCCTTTTTCTTTCGTTTCAGCATGTCTGGGAATCTTAACCTTCCAGAGGGTGTCCCAATACCTGGCTGGTTCAGGAGGTACTTAGAGGCTAGGGCCAACGGTACAGGCCCAACATATATTCCTCCACCAGTGGCAGCGGTACCACCTCCTCCTCCTCATGGAAATGCTTTCACAAAGACGTGTAGAGACTTCAAGGCTATGGGTGGAAAAGACTTCTGTGGAACTGAATCCTTCGTGGCAGCAAGGAACTGGCTGAGGGAGACCGAAGATTTGTTCGTCATTTTCGAGGTAGACGATAGGTAGAAGGTACAATAGGCGATATGGTTACTCAAGGACGAAGCTTCCTATTGGTGGGTAGTTACTAACGCCGAGAGGCCAGTTGAAACATGGATGGATTTCAGAACAAGGTTTGAGATGAAATTTCTCTCGCAAGCTGAACGAAGTCTACAACTGGAAAAGTTCTTATCTCTTAGGCAAGGAAGTATGACGGTCAAGGAATACGTCAACCAGTTTAACCAACTGCTAGGTTCGGACTGGATTTAGTCAACACTTAGCATAAAAAGGCTCTCTGCTTTGTTAAAGGATTGAACGAGCCACTGCATAGTCTAGCCATGACCCATGTACCCATGGGAGCAACTTACGAGAGATTGGTGGACATGGCACTGCTGCACGAGGAAGACAAGGGCAAGGAAGAGGCAAAGAAGGAAGAACCACAGAACAAGAAAGCCTGGCCCAAAAAGGAAACACAAAAGAAGATTGAGAAGTCTGAAGATAAGAAGGAGAAAAAGTGCTTTACCTGTGGAAGCTCGACTCATCTGAACAAGGATTGCAGAAAAAGGAAGGGCACTTGCTTCAACTGTGGTGAGATGGGACACTTCACTAGGGACTGCCCGAAAAAAAGATGGCAGAGGGCCGAACCAACTTCTGGAGGGCAGGCGAACACTCTCGAAGCTAGTGGGTAGGATAGAATTAGGAAAACTTTCTGTGGGAGGTTTAATTTCTTTATCTGATTGTTGAGTTGAAACTCTTTTTCATTCTGGCATTTTGATTCTGTAACCGATACTCTGCACTTTAATACTAGTATTGTTTCTGATTCCACTATAGGCTCAAACCCATAAGGGTTATGACTCATCTGCTTGTGATCGATTGGGGTTTGAGAGATATCTATGTTAGGCGTCAAGTAGGACGCATACATTTTGGGTTTTAACATGCTTAGTTTCCTAAGAATCATTTGGTGATCTGATCTGTACCAGTAGTCTGTAAGTATCTGAATACTTCGGATAAGATTAAAATTTCCAGTTTTGACATTGTCTAAAGAGGGTAATCCTCTGGGTGTCAATCTAATGTTGATTTCGGTCTTCGGGGTTGATACTTAGGGGAATTATTTTCTCAACCAAGGTCTAATGGGAACCAAGATTTTATTTTATCTATGCTCGCTTCCATCATTCGACTATATCCTATCGATCGAATCTTCGAACTTTAGGTAGAAACCAATGAGTGTAAACATGTGTTTGAGACATGTTATGTTTGATGGTTGCAAGTGGATGCAAGTGGTTGCTATTGGTTGCTCGTGGATGCATATACACACACTAGGCACTAGATCGGCTCAAAAACACTCTCATACTGCATATGGATGAGTGTGCATTTTCAATTTTGTGGATGAAAAGTGATTGACTCATCACATGGATGTTGCATTTGGATGAATGATTGCGCACACATTTAGAAATGATATGTATCAAATAGGAAAATTGCATACATATTGGATTCATGGCGCTGACATAATTCGCATTAAGGGGGTCAACTGAATCAGTAGACCGCCTGATCTTTGCATTAGATAAGGAACATATACACACAATTTTGCATATGCTCATACAACATTAGAAGTTTTCTAAGGACAATGAATGCTTGTGGATGATAATTGAGGAGATGGATGACTGGATGGTAGGACACATTCTTCTTAACTTGAAGATTTCGGGGACGAAATCCTTTAAGGAGGGGAGAATGTAACACCCCGTATTTTCTGTAAACATACGAATAAAAAATCAAGGCAGAAATAAATTTTAAAATAAGAACCAAGCGAAACGGGTTGCGCCATTGCATTCGTATCGAAATTCTACTTGAAAACGAGTCTGATTTTTCAAAAAACGGAGTCTGTATGACCAAGTTATGACCCTCTGAAGTTTCAGGAATTTTCAGAATCGAAAACAGCTCGAAATTCGGATTCAAAATTTGAATTCAAACCCAGAAGCAGGCTGGGCGGGAAATTTCCCGCCCAGGACCCAGGTCAACTGGGGAGTCGACTGGGTAGTCGACCCCCCTGACCAGGTCGATTGGGGAGTCGACTGGGTAGTCGACCCCCCTGACCAGGTCGACTGGGGAGTCGACCTGGGGGTTGACCTGCCTCACAAACCCACTTCCTGAACCTGATGCATTCTGAAGTTTTTGGCCCGATTTTCTGACCAGATTTATGACTCTAAACCTATATGTAACACCCCGTAATTTTGTAACACTAAGTTTCACAAATCAAGGTTTAATTAACTCAAAATGGAAGAATCAAGGGAAGGGTTGCGCCATTGCGTTCGTCTCGGAATTCTGCATGAAATCGAGTCCAAGTTTGCGAGAATCGGAGTCCGTATGAGGGAGATATGACCCTCCGAAGTTTCAGGAAATTTTAGAATTAAAAACAGCTCGAAATTCGAATTCGAAATTCGTATTCGAAACCCAGAAGCGGGCTGGGCGGGAAAAATCCCGCCCAGGACCCAGGTCGACTGGGGAGTCGACTGGGTAGTCAACCCCCCCCCCCCCCCGACCAGGTCGACTGCCCAGTCGACATGGGTGTTGACCTGGGTGCAAAAACCCATTTTTGGGCCTAGGTGCATTCTGATGTACCTGGTCTCGTTTTCTGCCTAGATTCATCCGCCTAATCCTATATAAACAGCCTCCTAGCCTCCTCTCCCTACACCATTTCATTCTATCCTTATGCTGCCTCTGAGAAAATGTATAAATAAATAAAATAATATATAAAATAAATCAAGACGAGGAAATGTTGCTCAAGACTTTCAAGAGGAGATTCAAAACAAGTTAGGATTCAAGTGAAGATTCAAACGACTTCAACGACTGTTTTTCTACGAATCTAATATAATCTCTGTAAGTCGGTTACTTTTTAGATTTGAACGTTTTCTATTCGTGACATGAAATTAAAGGAATAAAGGAATATGCCTAATCTCTTCACTTGGATCTGTGTTTATACATGTTTCTAGACTTGATTAAGGACTGATCATGATTCGATGACCAATTAGGCATTGCCTATGACTATGAACATTGCCTATGACTATGAACATTGCCTATGACCGTGACTCATGACTATGAGAATTATTTCCTTTGACTATGAACACAAGCCTATGCCTTTGATTAGGAAACATAAATTATTGCCTATGACATAACAAGGACAACTGTGACTAAACACCTATGATTCATGACTAGGATAGTGTTGCTTAGATTTTGTGACTGTGAAATTGGGACTAAACCTGATTATCTATTCTGTCTATTCTTGATTTTCTTTGGATTTTGATCTTGGGAATTTACCTATTAAGTTAGGTCTACCCATGTTCTTGAACCTACATCGTTATTCAACCCTTTTTATGTCATAACATTTTCAGATCTATAGGCCTTCGATGTTTTAGATCAATTTATTTCAGTGTAATTTGTTAGGCCTGTAATTAGTAAATTATCATTTTATGCCAGTTATTATGTCTATCTTTTCATAGCATCTTTGGTTCTTTCCCTTTTTATCTACGAATCTAGATTTATCTATAATCTAGATTGAATCACGATTATACGAATGATGGGAATACGATTTGGGCAAAATATGAAATTTACTAAAACGTAGTTATAAACTTGGAAATTGGCATAAATTGGGAACATGTATTATGGCATGGTTATAAAAATGTAAATTGGATAAATTTGACATGAATTATAGGATGTGTAATTTGAATCTAGTATTGACTTGTAAATCTAGCATTTACATGAACTGTGAACTAGAATAATAAGTCTAGTTTGACATGAACTGTAATTAGAATATTAAATCAGAATTGGATTAGCTAATTTGGCATAATAAGTATATTGGCATAAATTTGAAATTTGCCATAATTGTGAGTAATTGTCATGTTTAGCAAAATCATGGTTAGTGACACTTAATTTGGTATAGTTTACATACCAAAAAGCATAAATATGATATAGAGGGGAAAATGGGCCATAATAATAAATGTTGACAATTTACATTAAAAGAGTAATTAGGAAATAAGTAAATTAGGAATAATTTACTTATAGAATTTGTCCTAAATGAGAAAATGTAAATTTAGACAAATTAAAGGTTTATTAACGACATCCCTTTTAATAATACACCAGAAAGTTCTAGGGTGACAGAGAGGATAGTGTCTAGGCTTGGGTTTGGAAAATACAAGTTTCCTGCTCTCCCTGGCTATCCCTAACTGATCCGACGGACGGGATGGTTACTTTCAAAACCTGATTTGAAAATTAATCAAAACCCTTAGAACTTAGAAAACACGAATAGGCCTAACCCGAGGTTAGACTGAGTTGCGATGTAAACCTGCCCGGAACCAACAGACACATCCAGTAATCGCAACAATATCTGTCTAATGTGAGTGGTCGCGGCTTTAATTTATTTAGTTAAAGCTAGAACAAGAATGGTAGGGTTAATTTAACTAAGACACTTAACCAATTCAACATGGTAACCAAACCGATGGGTGGGGTTAGGTTCATACTGACACTTAACACAGTTAAGCTAGAATGGGAGGGTTAAGTCCATAGGGACACTTAACCAAACTTAATATGGTAACAAGACAAGATTTGTAAGGGTTAAGTAACTAAGAAAACACTTATCCAAATTAACATGTTAACTAGACTAGAAGGTGGGGTTAAGTAAAGTTAATACACTTGGCCAAATTAACATGTTAACTAGACTAGAGGTTGGGGTTAAGTAAAATTTAATACACTTAGCCAATTTGATATGTTAGCTGGACTAGACCGTAGGGTTAAGTAAACTTGAACACTTAACCATCAGATTGTGATAAAGGAAAGTATCTTTTCTGTCAAAAGGATCGGAATCTCCGACAGCAGAGATGGTTAGAATTCTTGGCTTCCTACGATTTCGATATCGCATACACACCAGGAAAGGACAATGCGATAGCTGATGCCTTGAGTAGGAGACATGCCAGTTTAGGGGCTATGTTTCTAGAATGGAAGCAACTGGAGTACATCGCTGGGTATGATTTCAGGCCAAAGTGCGAATTGGATCCAGAAATGTTAGCAAGTTTGACGATAAGACCCACTTTGATTGAGCGGATTGGTTCTAGTTAGAGGGACGATCCTAACCTATTGGAAATCATCTCAATGTTAGAGATGGTAATCGACGAAGAGATGAACAAGTATGAGCTTGATCGAGATGGATGGCTTAGAAAGAATGGAAGACTAGTTGTACCCAATGTCAATGGATTGAGAGATGAAGTGCTTAGAGAATGTCATCACTCAAAACTGACTATACACCCCGGTGGTAGCAAGATGTACCGAGACATGAAGCAGACCTACTACTGGGAAGGGATGAAAAGAGACGTTGGGAAGTTTATATCCAAATGCATGAATTGCCAGCTAGTTAAAGCTGAGCAAAAGAAGCCTAGTGGTTTTATGCAACAATTAGAAGTTCCAGAATGGAAATGGGAACAAGTCTCAATGGATTTCATTGATGGGTTACCAAGAACTAGATCGGGCCATGATAGCATTTGGGTGATTGTGGACCGACTGACTAAGAGTGCAAGGTTTATACCAGTCAAGTCGAATAGAACGGCAGCTAAGTTAGCTGAACTATATATGAAGTGGGTAGTGAGATTTCATGGAGTACCTGTAACAACCCGGAAAATCTGGGCCAGTTTAAAATTTTTATTTTGGCAATTTTAGCGAATTTTGATTATTTAAAATGAATTATTTTAAATAATATCGACGAGAAACTTATTTTGAATAGAATTCGAACGTATATATTATACGCGTCGCCGTTAGAATATAAATATTTATATATAATTATAAATAGAATTAAAAATGGCGCGGTAGTTCGATAATTCGATTTCAAACTTCAATTGAATGTACCGGGTGCAAAACAATCCGGATTTTAGTGAAACCAAAAATAATGGAATCTAATAGTGAATATCTTTCCAACGAATCCGAAAAATCAAAAGTTAGTAGCGGGAATCAAAAGTTATGTCCAGTTGAAAATTCTGAATAGTCGCTATGGAATTCAGGCCCTTAAAAATGGACATTTTGCAAATGACCTCGGATTTCGACGAAACCACTTTTGTTGGATCCGCAGTGTCAAGTTATCGCTAGGTTTCAAATTTCATAATTTTTCGAGTCAATATGTGAGCGTGGCAAAGGAAAACGTGTTTTAACCATTTCAGTTGATTTTAATCGACTGGAAATTGGCCATTTTTCTAACGGTCTCAGAATTCGACGAAACTAGTTTTGTTAGGACCGTATCGTCAATACGAAGCTAGAAAATATTTTTATGGAATTTTTCTAGTTAGTATGTGACCCCGGTAATTTGAAACGTACGTTTAAAATTCAATAAAGTGATTTAAATGTAAATTCAAAGGAAACTGATCGAAACGGTCAAATCAGCTTGCGATACATATCCCATTGTGTTCGGAATGGGGGGGAAACGCTATGGGCGACAGGCGGTGGACCTCGTTTTGAGGTCGTATGTGAAAGTCAACCTTTAAATAATTAAATAAATAAAATAATACAAAAAAAAAAAAAAAAAAAATATTCCTTACTCTCCTTTATTTCTTCTGGCCCCCCCCGTTTCAATTTCAGTTCTTAAATAAAATAAAAAAAAAAAAAAAGGGGGAAAGCCATCGCGCGATGGCGACAGCCTACCGCCGCCCGAACCCTCCACCGACCCACCTCCCTCCAGCCTCACCTTGGCCACCGCGACGACAGAAGACCCCTCCCCTCGACTGGCGCCTGGCGCGAAGGCCCCACCCCTGCCCTCCTCGACGAAGACGAGACGCCCCCCCCCCCAAATCGTTCGACGCCTCCGCGACCCTGGCCAGCGAGCCTGTGCCGCCGCCTCGAAGCCAGGAGCCTCCGACGATCAGCAGAACCCCCCCCCCCCCCATCTGTAAGTTTTTGTTTTTGTTTTTGGCTTTGCTATTTTATTTTCAAGTTTTAGAAAACTGATTTTAATTAATTTTAAAAACTGTTTTTTTTTTTTAGATTTAAAAACAGAAATGTTAAACTGATTTTAGATTTAAAAATGTTAAACTGATTTTAGATTTAAAAATGTTAAAACTGATTTTGATTTAAAAATGAAAAAAAACTGAATTTGTTTTATTTTTAAAACTGAGTTTTATCTACTTTAAAAGCTGAAGCTAGATTTTTATTTTATATAGTATATAGTTTAGATTTTTAATAGAAAAGAATTTTTATTTTTATATGTATAGGGCATTGAAGTAAAAATAGAAATTCATATGTCAAAAAGATTAGATTTTGAAAATGAAATAGATTAGATTTTTATCGATATGAATGTGAAGTAAAAATATGATTTTTATATTTTTTTAAAGTATTAAAAATATAATCTTTATAGGATAGAGAATATAAAGATATCATCTTTGTATATGTAGCGAAATAAAAATCTGATTTTTATTTTATATACATTGAAATAAAGTGGTGATTTTTATAAAAGCGAAAACTTTATTTTTATAAAGGTGAAATCTATATTTTAAAAATTTGATTTTTACATTGTTAAAAAGAAAAGAAACTGAAATGGTCATTGATTCAAAAATACAAGCAATCTTGATTTGAAAATAAAAAGACATCACTTTTGAAAATATAATGGAGAATATAAAAATTCGATTTTTATATATTGAACTTTGAACTAAAAATTCGATTTTTATATATTGAACTTTGAACTAAAAATTCGATTTTTATATATTGAACTTTGAACTAAAAATTCGATTTTTATATATTGAACTTTGAACTAAAAATTCGATTTTTATATATTGAACTTTGAACTAAAAATTCGATTTTTATATATTGAACTTTGAACTAAAAATTCGATTTTTATATATGGAACTTTGAAATAAAAATTCGATTTTTTTTTTTTATATATATAGTGGCCTTGGGCAACGAAGGTGACAAAAAGGCGAAACGACGAAGACTTCTGCAAATGAAGTGCCGTGGAGCTAGGATAGCTATAAGTGAGAATTTCTCACCTTTCAATTTATATTTCTAGTTATATATATATATACTAGGATGCAGACGGTGCTTATTAGAAGCACCCGACACCCGTCCACATACCATGGACTTGTTTGTTTGGATTGTTTGGTGATTGATCGAGATATTGGTTTGAATGTGGTTTGTGGTGTGAAAAATCGAATCGATAAATTGGTTAGGATTAGACGTGCGCCGTTATAAGGCGAAGGAGTAAGACTAGGTTAGACTCTTACTCCAAATTTTGTGGTTTGCAAAATGAAATTGATTTGATTGATGAGTGAATGGCGTGGGCCTTCACTAGACCGGGGATTAGGCTAGGCCTTGTCCCGTTTCTAGTATCGTGCCGTTATGCCGCCGAAATTTTCTAAAATATGTTAGAAAATAAAAATATCATTTTATTGTGTAAATGAATAATAGAAATTCATATGATAGAATAAAATGTTTTATCGTTAAAAATACAATTTTTAACGTGAATATGAATATAGTGAAAGTGAATAAAATAAATATTCATTTACAAACCAGATGGTTTGTTTATGTACACTTATTTGAATGACATTGATTGGGTCGATAAATTTTACACATCGCCTAACTGCACAAATAAAATATGTGTTTGATTGTTTGAAACCCCACACGGGTGTTAGGATGAAATTTGAAGTTCACTCATCCTGATTGATTAAATATGTCGATCGATTGATTGACATGCTGTTGTAAGCGTTGAATATCTATATTTGATGCTTATACAGTGTAGTGCACTTTGGTTGATGGTTGATTATTTTCAATGCTATTATATACATGTGTTGTATGAAAATCCATATAATTAATTTTATATGGTAATTGATTGGGCCTCATTCCAGTTTTGAAAAAGAAATATTTGAAATAGAATATTTGAAAATAAAGGAATATATGAAGCCGTGTTGATTAGATTGACGCCATTTTGACGAGAACGATATTTATATCGATTTTATCGATTTCGAAATGAATTGAATTGAAAACGAATTCAAAATGAATTGAATTGAAAACGATTTCGAAATGAATTGAATTGAAAACGATTTCGAAATGAATTGAATTGAAAACGATTTCGAAATGAATTGAATTGAAAACGAATTCGAAATGAATTGAATTGAAAACGATTTCGAAATGAATTGAATTGAAAACGAATTCGAAATGAATTGAATTGAAAACGATTTCGAAATGAATTGAATTGAAAACGAATTCAAAATGAATTGAATTGAAAACGAATTCGAAATGAATTGAATTGAAAACGATTTCGAAATGAATTGAATTGAAAACGATTTCGAAATGAATTGAATTGAAAACGAATTCGAAATGAATTGAATTGAAAGCGATTTCGAACTGAATTGAATTGAAAACGATTTCGAAATGAATTGAATTGAATATGAATTCAAACTGAATTGAAATTTGAATTGAATAGAAATGAATTTTAAAACGAATTTATAAGGAAGAATTCAATTTTTCTTTGAATTGAAATGGAAGTTGAAATAGGTTTTGAAACGATTTTAAAACTATTTATATAATTCGTTTTGAATAGAAATCGACGAAATATATATTATATATATTATATATATAATATAATGGCCTGAATAGAACGCGCCGCGCCGCGGCAGTTCGCGAATTTCGACCATTTATTTCAAACGGACATTACGGGAGATCCGACCGTCGGATTCTCCTAAAACCAGAACCGTTGGGTTCGTATCGAAAAGAGCTTTCTAACGAATGTTAGAAATTTGAAATCTAACGGTTGGATTTGGAATTATGTCCAAATCAAATTTGAAAAAGGTCGCTGTAAGTGCAGTTCGATGGCCGTTGATGGAAATCGACTGTACGGGCCTTGATAAAATTATTAAAAATAGTAATAATTTATGTAAAATCATAAGAAATGATTTGTGAAGATTTGGGATGAAAAACTCCATATTTGAAAAGATAAAAATAGATTTTTATCGAAATGAACTAGTTTTGAACTAGAATTATAATTCTATTTATTTTTAAATAAATAAATTGAATTCGAAAAGGGTTTTGAAAATAACCAAAATTTCCAATGATTGCATTGGAGTGGATTTAAATCGAAATTGTCTTCGGAATATTTCGATATTGGAATTCGTGATATTACAGGTGTTGTTATGGAAATTTGAAAGATATATATTTGTATCGTTATTTCCAATACGACATTTGTTAGTCGTAGAATTCGATATTGAATATAAGCCGATGTATTTTCTATTCAGAGCCTTGTATTGAATATCGAATGTGATTTGGGTTTGTCGTGAATGGTGTCTTCACTAACACTGTTCTTGAACCCAGTTGAGAAAAGATTAAATCTTTTTATTTAGATTTAATGAAGTGTACCAATTAAATGATATTTAATTGGAATTGAATTGATATTGATTTTTGGGTTTATCGTGAACAGTGTTTTAAATAACACTCGTTCTTTAACCCGATAATTAATGGAATGATTTTTGGGTTTATCGTGAACAGTGTTTTAAATAACACTCGTTCTTTAACCCGATAATTAATGGAATGTGACTTTGGGTTTATCGCGAACCGTGTTTTTAGATGACACTGATTCTTTAACCCAGTCACAGATTAAAACTAAGTGGAGTTTTAATGAATCTTTAATTAGATTGAAAAGATCGAGAATGGAGTATCACCAGTTTTGCTCCAGGCGATAGTTAAATCTTTAATTAGATTTGAATGTGAAATTTAGAAACTAACTGTCGGTTAGCCAAGCAGAATGGTTTTCTGGATATTGATCTGATGTTGGTTTCGGCCTTCGGGGTTAATATTTGGGGAATTATTCTCTTGATTAATTTACGGTTAGTGACTAATGAATTGGAATGAGGCGTATGTTGTGTTTGTGTAACACTTTTATAATATATACGTGAGTTATTCGGAAAGACCGGGTTTATCCCATTCTGAATAACTGATACGACGATAAGTCGAAGATGAAGACGATGGTCGAAGACCGGAAGTCTTCACGTCGTTTGGGTGATAACTGATGATCTTGATTGGGCTGTACACCCAAGAAGATGGAAACAGTTGGTGATCGTCCAGACGTACTTGGAGATCGATGGATATGCGGGGTACTAGGTGCCTCCGGTTTCGTTCAGACCCAGAACGGACTTGTAAATGGACTGTGTGTCTGACATCGGATTTCATTCTGTGTGACTGATATCGGTTGCATAGGATGGTTTGCCTGTGTGGCATGCTAAGATGCAAATGATCAAGGCTTCTGTTGAAAAGCAAAGTCTTGTGGTGATGATCAAAGCACGGCCTTTGTGGCGTAGCTTTGTGTAACGTTTACCTCGCGTGTTTCACACCAGGTATGAACCAAAAACGGGAGACGGACCTCAGGGAGGACTTGCGTTTCTTTCTAGCTAGAAGTGGCGTCAGTGGTTTTACACGCCCTGACGAGTTTGACTTATGTGGTTGTTGCTGTTGCGAGGCGCCTCGGTTATATCGGTTTCGGCCGAATGCATTCTGGTCGGCTGACGGACCAGACTTACACCCCATAGGGTGGGGAGACGTATTGTTCAGGCATAATAATCCACTCCGTGTGGACCGGCCCTGACGATCCAAGGGGCAGTTGCGGCTGTTCCTGAGGGGCGGGCTAGAGCGTCTCGAATCGGTTGAGGACTATCTTTTGCCTCGGTTCATAGATGGAAATCCAATTTCCAAATACGTGACATTTGCGGTTTTATTTGTAAACCTATATATGGCGACATAGTGGCATGGGACGCTCATGCCGCCTATGATTGATACTTATGATTTGAAGTTGTTTTATACACTTATAATAGTATCAAATGATTTGTTTTAAAACGTATCAAGCATCCTTTGGCTGTTATAAGGGAAAACCCTATCCTCGACTGCGTTGCATTGTGTGATGGGACCTGGGTCTTATAACAGCTTCATTTTTCTTTATTTAGCATTGCGCTGTTTGTTTCATGCACTGGTATTCTTGGGAGGAAACCCGTTCCGTATTATACGGCGTGGTCCCTTGATTTACCTAATGATTTAAAATAAAGATTAATAACTGTTTTAGTTCTCACACCAGTCACATGACTGACCTGGAGTTTATTGTTTTAACCTAAACTCTGGGTGCCCTTATTTTGACATGGGCAGCTAGTAGTTTTGGGTTTTGCAGATTTATATTCACAGGATCCTGGTTTACAGCTGGAACGATATCCGGAAAGCTTTGTATCCGTATATCTCATTCTAGTTGTGTATTGTATTATTTTCCGCTGCTATGT
Source organism: Allium sativum (assembly GCA_030737875.1). NCBI lineage: Eukaryota > Viridiplantae > Streptophyta > Magnoliopsida > Asparagales > Amaryllidaceae > Allium > Allium sativum. Next base: position 99,998,844 of record CM060911.1, on the reverse strand, counting down.
ATTTAAATGTAATTTAAATCTCTGATATTTCTGTGTAATATTCATTTATACTCTATATATTCTTGTAATCTGATGCATTGTTGTAATATACAATGAAATGTTCTTCTGTATGCGTTCTGCTGTGGTTTGTTCTCGAACTATCCGTCGCTTTCCTTTACGGGGAAGTTGCGGGTCTTCACAGTTGGTATCAGAGCTTTGGTTTACAAAGCTAGAGAACAAGACACATTAGAAACATACGAAAGGATTCATCAGATATTGGATTAGTAATATCCAATTAGAATGACTCGTTAGAGATAGGATCAGTAGTATCCTAGAACGAGTGTGAAGAGTATATTTTTCAAATAAAAACAATTTTTGTTTTGAAAATTTAAAGCAATTATTCGTATTTGATTATCTATTTATATTGAGTTGGACAGTCCAGTATATATAGATTTTGCGTATACGTCTGATCCGCGTGTATTCGAAGTTTTAATATACTGGATAGATATAGAGTCACACTCTAGTCGCCCGGAGACGATTCTGATGATAGTCTAGACATCATCAGAATTGGTATTCGAGTTTCGAAGGTGTGATTTTCTATATATTTCCATTAGACTGGTGTGAGAACCAAAACTTATATATAGCTAGAATACATTGTTGTGATTTGGCATCAAAACATGATTTTCTTTATATATATCAAAATTATGAATTTGAAAAGCTAATTCACTAATTGATTGATGGTTGTATTGTTTGATTATTGTTTGAATAATTAAAATTTGGACCACTTAGTTCATTTGAAACAAATATTGAATTGTATTGAAAATTGGTTGCATTTGCTTGCATATACATATATATCATTGAACAGGTCATAGCAAGGAGGCTAGAGCAGAGAATAAAATTTGTTTGCCCGACAAATAGGTACATGTTTACTACATAATTTCCTGTTTTGTTTGGGTGATGATGATTTTATGAGCCTATTGGCTAGCCGCTTGGCTTTTTCTTTTTCTTTTTGAGATCTGAAGGACCGGGGAAGCTATTTGAAATTTCCCGATGCTCCCATTGCAGGGGAGGTTATGGCGAAATTTTTCGAAAATTTAGGGTGTTAGCCAAATTTTTGAAACTTTGAAAATTCTCAGAAACTGAAAAGTTGGAGAACGGAAGCCAAATCGAATGTAGAGTTGAATTATCAAACCACTTTCGACTTTGTTCCTTTTCGGGGACGAAAAGTTTTAAGTGGGGGAGATTGTAACAACCCGGAAAATCTGGGCCAGTTTAAAATTTTTATTTTGGCAATTTTAGCGAATTTTGATTATTTAAAATGAATTATTTTAAATAATATCGACGAGAAACTTATTTTGAATAGAATTCGAACGTATATATTATACGCGTCGCCGTTAGAATATAAATATTTATATATAATTATAAATAGAATTAAAAATGGCGCGGTAGTTCGATAATTCGATTTCAAACTTCAATTGAATGTACCGGGTGCAAAACAATCCGGATTTTAGTGAAACCAAAAATAATGGAATCTAATAGTGAATATCTTTCCAACGAATCCGAAAAATCAAAAGTTAGTAGCGGGAATCAAAAGTTATGTCCAGTTGAAAATTCTGAATAGTCGCTATGGAATTCAGGCCCTTAAAAATGGACATTTTGCAAATGACCTCGGATTTCGACGAAACCACTTTTGTTGGATCCGCAGTGTCAAGTTATCGCTAGGTTTCAAATTTCATAATTTTTCGAGTCAATATGTGAGCGTGGCAAAGGAAAACGTGTTTTAACCATTTCAGTTGATTTTAATCGACTGGAAATTGGCCATTTTTCTAACGGTCTCAGAATTCGACGAAACTAGTTTTGTTAGGACCGTATCGTCAATACGAAGCTAGAAAATATTTTTATGGAATTTTTCTAGTTAGTATGTGACCCCGGTAATTTGAAACGTACGTTTAAAATTCAATAAAGTGATTTAAATGTAAATTCAAAGGAAACTGATCGAAACGGTCAAATCAGCTTGCGATACATATCCCATTGTGTTCGGAATGGGGGGGAAACGCTATGGGCGACAGGCGGTGGACCTCGTTTTGAGGTCGTATGTGAAAGTCAACCTTTAAATAATTAAATAAATAAAATAATACAAAAAAAAAAAAAAAAAAAATATTCCTTACTCTCCTTTATTTCTTCTGGCCCCCCCCGTTTCAATTTCAGTTCTTAAATAAAATAAAAAAAAAAAAAAAGGGGGAAAGCCATCGCGCGATGGCGACAGCCTACCGCCGCCCGAACCCTCCACCGACCCACCTCCCTCCAGCCTCACCTTGGCCACCGCGACGACAGAAGACCCCTCCCCTCGACTGGCGCCTGGCGCGAAGGCCCCACCCCTGCCCTCCTCGACGAAGACGAGACGCCCCCCCCCCCAAATCGTTCGACGCCTCCGCGACCCTGGCCAGCGAGCCTGTGCCGCCGCCTCGAAGCCAGGAGCCTCCGACGATCAGCAGAACCCCCCCCCCCCCATCTGTAAGTTTTTGTTTTTGTTTTTGGCTTTGCTATTTTATTTTCAAGTTTTAGAAAACTGATTTTAATTAATTTTAAAAACTGTTTTTTTTTTTTAGATTTAAAAACAGAAATGTTAAACTGATTTTAGATTTAAAAATGTTAAACTGATTTTAGATTTAAAAATGTTAAAACTGATTTTGATTTAAAAATGAAAAAAAACTGAATTTGTTTTATTTTTAAAACTGAGTTTTATCTACTTTAAAAGCTGAAGCTAGATTTTTATTTTATATAGTATATAGTTTAGATTTTTAATAGAAAAGAATTTTTATTTTTATATGTATAGGGCATTGAAGTAAAAATAGAAATTCATATGTCAAAAAGATTAGATTTTGAAAATGAAATAGATTAGATTTTTATCGATATGAATGTGAAGTAAAAATATGATTTTTATATTTTTTTAAAGTATTAAAAATATAATCTTTATAGGATAGAGAATATAAAGATATCATCTTTGTATATGTAGCGAAATAAAAATCTGATTTTTATTTTATATACATTGAAATAAAGTGGTGATTTTTATAAAAGCGAAAACTTTATTTTTATAAAGGTGAAATCTATATTTTAAAAATTTGATTTTTACATTGTTAAAAAGAAAAGAAACTGAAATGGTCATTGATTCAAAAATACAAGCAATCTTGATTTGAAAATAAAAAGACATCACTTTTGAAAATATAATGGAGAATATAAAAATTCGATTTTTATATATTGAACTTTGAACTAAAAATTCGATTTTTATATATTGAACTTTGAACTAAAAATTCGATTTTTATATATTGAACTTTGAACTAAAAATTCGATTTTTATATATTGAACTTTGAACTAAAAATTCGATTTTTATATATTGAACTTTGAACTAAAAATTCGATTTTTATATATTGAACTTTGAACTAAAAATTCGATTTTTATATATGGAACTTTGAAATAAAAATTCGATTTTTTTTTTTTATATATATAGTGGCCTTGGGCAACGAAGGTGACAAAAAGGCGAAACGACGAAGACTTCTGCAAATGAAGTGCCGTGGAGCTAGGATAGCTATAAGTGAGAATTTCTCACCTTTCAATTTATATTTCTAGTTATATATATATATACTAGGATGCAGACGGTGCTTATTAGAAGCACCCGACACCCGTCCACATACCATGGACTTGTTTGTTTGGATTGTTTGGTGATTGATCGAGATATTGGTTTGAATGTGGTTTGTGGTGTGAAAAATCGAATCGATAAATTGGTTAGGATTAGACGTGCGCCGTTATAAGGCGAAGGAGTAAGACTAGGTTAGACTCTTACTCCAAATTTTGTGGTTTGCAAAATGAAATTGATTTGATTGATGAGTGAATGGCGTGGGCCTTCACTAGACCGGGGATTAGGCTAGGCCTTGTCCCGTTTCTAGTATCGTGCCGTTATGCCGCCGAAATTTTCTAAAATATGTTAGAAAATAAAAATATCATTTTATTGTGTAAATGAATAATAGAAATTCATATGATAGAATAAAATGTTTTATCGTTAAAAATACAATTTTTAACGTGAATATGAATATAGTGAAAGTGAATAAAATAAATATTCATTTACAAACCAGATGGTTTGTTTATGTACACTTATTTGAATGACATTGATTGGGTCGATAAATTTTACACATCGCCTAACTGCACAAATAAAATATGTGTTTGATTGTTTGAAACCCCACACGGGTGTTAGGATGAAATTTGAAGTTCACTCATCCTGATTGATTAAATATGTCGATCGATTGATTGACATGCTGTTGTAAGCGTTGAATATCTATATTTGATGCTTATACAGTGTAGTGCACTTTGGTTGATGGTTGATTATTTTCAATGCTATTATATACATGTGTTGTATGAAAATCCATATAATTAATTTTATATGGTAATTGATTGGGCCTCATTCCAGTTTTGAAAAAGAAATATTTGAAATAGAATATTTGAAAATAAAGGAATATATGAAGCCGTGTTGATTAGATTGACGCCATTTTGACGAGAACGATATTTATATCGATTTTATCGATTTCGAAATGAATTGAATTGAAAACGAATTCAAAATGAATTGAATTGAAAACGATTTCGAAATGAATTGAATTGAAAACGATTTCGAAATGAATTGAATTGAAAACGATTTCGAAATGAATTGAATTGAAAACGAATTCGAAATGAATTGAATTGAAAACGATTTCGAAATGAATTGAATTGAAAACGAATTCGAAATGAATTGAATTGAAAACGATTTCGAAATGAATTGAATTGAAAACGAATTCAAAATGAATTGAATTGAAAACGAATTCGAAATGAATTGAATTGAAAACGATTTCGAAATGAATTGAATTGAAAACGATTTCGAAATGAATTGAATTGAAAACGAATTCGAAATGAATTGAATTGAAAGCGATTTCGAACTGAATTGAATTGAAAACGATTTCGAAATGAATTGAATTGAATATGAATTCAAACTGAATTGAAATTTGAATTGAATAGAAATGAATTTTAAAACGAATTTATAAGGAAGAATTCAATTTTTCTTTGAATTGAAATGGAAGTTGAAATAGGTTTTGAAACGATTTTAAAACTATTTATATAATTCGTTTTGAATAGAAATCGACGAAATATATATTATATATATTATATATATAATATAATGGCCTGAATAGAACGCGCCGCGCCGCGGCAGTTCGCGAATTTCGACCATTTATTTCAAACGGACATTACGGGAGATCCGACCGTCGGATTCTCCTAAAACCAGAACCGTTGGGTTCGTATCGAAAAGAGCTTTCTAACGAATGTTAGAAATTTGAAATCTAACGGTTGGATTTGGAATTATGTCCAAATCAAATTTGAAAAAGGTCGCTGTAAGTGCAGTTCGATGGCCGTTGATGGAAATCGACTGTACGGGCCTTGATAAAATTATTAAAAATAGTAATAATTTATGTAAAATCATAAGAAATGATTTGTGAAGATTTGGGATGAAAAACTCCATATTTGAAAAGATAAAAATAGATTTTTATCGAAATGAACTAGTTTTGAACTAGAATTATAATTCTATTTATTTTTAAATAAATAAATTGAATTCGAAAAGGGTTTTGAAAATAACCAAAATTTCCAATGATTGCATTGGAGTGGATTTAAATCGAAATTGTCTTCGGAATATTTCGATATTGGAATTCGTGATATTACAGGTGTTGTTATGGAAATTTGAAAGATATATATTTGTATCGTTATTTCCAATACGACATTTGTTAGTCGTAGAATTCGATATTGAATATAAGCCGATGTATTTTCTATTCAGAGCCTTGTATTGAATATCGAATGTGATTTGGGTTTGTCGTGAATGGTGTCTTCACTAACACTGTTCTTGAACCCAGTTGAGAAAAGATTAAATCTTTTTATTTAGATTTAATGAAGTGTACCAATTAAATGATATTTAATTGGAATTGAATTGATATTGATTTTTGGGTTTATCGTGAACAGTGTTTTAAATAACACTCGTTCTTTAACCCGATAATTAATGGAATGATTTTTGGGTTTATCGTGAACAGTGTTTTAAATAACACTCGTTCTTTAACCCGATAATTAATGGAATGTGACTTTGGGTTTATCGCGAACCGTGTTTTTAGATGACACTGATTCTTTAACCCAGTCACAGATTAAAACTAAGTGGAGTTTTAATGAATCTTTAATTAGATTGAAAAGATCGAGAATGGAGTATCACCAGTTTTGCTCCAGGCGATAGTTAAATCTTTAATTAGATTTGAATGTGAAATTTAGAAACTAACTGTCGGTTAGCCAAGCAGAATGGTTTTCTGGATATTGATCTGATGTTGGTTTCGGCCTTCGGGGTTAATATTTGGGGAATTATTCTCTTGATTAATTTACGGTTAGTGACTAATGAATTGGAATGAGGCGTATGTTGTGTTTGTGTAACACTTTTATAATATATACGTGAGTTATTCGGAAAGACCGGGTTTATCCCATTCTGAATAACTGATACGACGATAAGTCGAAGATGAAGACGATGGTCGAAGACCGGAAGTCTTCACGTCGTTTGGGTGATAACTGATGATCTTGATTGGGCTGTACACCCAAGAAGATGGAAACAGTTGGTGATCGTCCAGACGTACTTGGAGATCGATGGATATGCGGGGTACTAGGTGCCTCCGGTTTCGTTCAGACCCAGAACGGACTTGTAAATGGACTGTGTGTCTGACATCGGATTTCATTCTGTGTGACTGATATCGGTTGCATAGGATGGTTTGCCTGTGTGGCATGCTAAGATGCAAATGATCAAGGCTTCTGTTGAAAAGCAAAGTCTTGTGGTGATGATCAAAGCACGGCCTTTGTGGCGTAGCTTTGTGTAACGTTTACCTCGCGTGTTTCACACCAGGTATGAACCAAAAACGGGAGACGGACCTCAGGGAGGACTTGCGTTTCTTTCTAGCTAGAAGTGGCGTCAGTGGTTTTACACGCCCTGACGAGTTTGACTTATGTGGTTGTTGCTGTTGCGAGGCGCCTCGGTTATATCGGTTTCGGCCGAATGCATTCTGGTCGGCTGACGGACCAGACTTACACCCCATAGGGTGGGGAGACGTATTGTTCAGGCATAATAATCCACTCCGTGTGGACCGGCCCTGACGATCCAAGGGGCAGTTGCGGCTGTTCCTGAGGGGCGGGCTAGAGCGTCTCGAATCGGTTGAGGACTATCTTTTGCCTCGGTTCATAGATGGAAATCCAATTTCCAAATACGTGACATTTGCGGTTTTATTTGTAAACCTATATATGGCGACATAGTGGCATGGGACGCTCATGCCGCCTATGATTGATACTTATGATTTGAAGTTGTTTTATACACTTATAATAGTATCAAATGATTTGTTTTAAAACGTATCAAGCATCCTTTGGCTGTTATAAGGGAAAACCCTATCCTCGACTGCGTTGCATTGTGTGATGGGACCTGGGTCTTATAACAGCTTCATTTTTCTTTATTTAGCATTGCGCTGTTTGTTTCATGCACTGGTATTCTTGGGAGGAAACCCGTTCCGTATTATACGGCGTGGTCCCTTGATTTACCTAATGATTTAAAATAAAGATTAATAACTGTTTTAGTTCTCACACCAGTCACATGACTGACCTGGAGTTTATTGTTTTAACCTAAACTCTGGGTGCCCTTATTTTGACATGGGCAGCTAGTAGTTTTGGGTTTTGCAGATTTATATTCACAGGATCCTGGTTTACAGCTGGAACGATATCCGGAAAGCTTTGTATCCGTATATCTCATTCTAGTTGTGTATTGTATTATTTTCCGCTGCTATGTATTTAAATGTAATTTAAATCTCTGATATTTCTGTGTAATATTCATTTATACTCTATATATTCTTGTAATCTGATGCATTGTTGTAATATACAATGAAATGTTCTTCTGTATGCGTTCTGCTGTGGTTTGTTCTCGAACTATCCGTCGCTTTCCTTTACGGGGAAGTTGCGGGTCTTCACAGTACCTAAAAGCATTGTGAGTGACCGAGATCCGTTGTTCACTAGTGGATTTTGGAAGAGCTTACAAGAGGCGTTAGGATCAGAATTACATTTCAATACCGCGTATCATCCTCAAACCGACGGTCAAACAGAGAGGGTGAATCGCATATTAGAAGATCTCTTGAGAGCTTACATATTAGACTTTGGTGGATCATGGGATGACCATTTGCATCTAGTGGAGTTGGCATATAATAACAGCTATCAATCCAGTATTGGTATGGCTCCATTTGAAGCTTTGTACGTAAGACCGTGCAACTCACTGTCATGTTGGTTAGAAACTGGTGAGAAGTTTGTGCTTGGACCAGACGTGATGAGGGAAACTTCGGCTAAGATTAAGGTTATCCAACAGCGAATGAAGGTTGCCCAAGATAGGCAGAAGAGTTATGCTGATAAGAGGAGAAGAGAATTTGTAACAGCCTGTAAACCCATACCATTTGAGTTGACTGAATACAACGCACGTCCAACCCAAATTGCACGAAAATACGAATCATTAATAGAAAGAAGTTAGAGGGTGAGAAATAGAAAGATAGAAAATTAGAATAGCAGAAAAGATAGAAGACCGAACTGAACAACAATACATAGTCTCACAATCGCAGCGGAATAAAATATAATATATAATCATCTTTTGAAATACAAAACTATATTTACACTTACATATATCATCAGAAGTACATCACATATACAACACAGCGGAATAAAACTCTATACATCTGGTGTTGAAGTCTCCTGCTCCACGCTCCTCCTGATAAATCTGTAAAATCCTAAACTATTGGAATGTCCGTACAAATTTGGGCACCCAAGAGTTTAGGGAAACATATAAAAATAAACTCTGGGTCAGTCATGGGACTGGTGTGAGTAAACGATTAAAAACAGTTTGATTTTAGCTTTCAAAAACCTTTTGAAAGAAAAGATAATCGTAAGACCGATCCACACATAAATACGGATGGTTTTTGCCTTACGATAACCCAAAACAATTTTTTTTTAAACAATATTATTATGATATTACGATAGTGCCTAAATACAAATAAATAGCAATCTAGCAGAACGCTTGCATCTCACGCTCTACATGTATAGTATATAATAAAAACCGTGGGCGCTTATTGGAGATTGGATTCCGAGTATGACAAGGTATGGAACCACCTGCCGATAGTGTATCTCTAGAGGCGAATACACTGGGTTCAACAAGAACTTCTTGCACCCGGCCCTCGTATGACCGACCACTCATTTCGCTTGAGTGTATCGAATATATTGTCACCAACAGTTGGGAGCTACCCACCGTTTCTCGAAAGGGACAGCATCGAATATAATATAGAAGCAAATGAAATTTATCTAGATAGGAGACAATACACCCTAATGGGAGTGACCCACATAGCCATGCTGCCTGCTCGATTTTTGTCATTTCCCGGTTGTGAGGCTTGAGGCTGAACTTACCCTTGGATATAACACGTCTTCATTTACTTTGAATGCCACATCGTCAAACCCACCAAATCACAAATTTATTTCCCCAAAAATACCACGGGCATAAAGCTAAGAGAAACGAATTCCTCCGCCACCAAACGTAAATACGTTTGAAGAGATCAACTTACGCGATTTATTAGGCATACTTTGTCAGACATTCGTCCATACAAGTTGTCCTGGGACTGGACAAACCAAAGGAACTATCCTGTAAATTCATCTTAGGAAATTTCTACCTAGGATTAACAGAGTAGCCCTTGCATAACACCGTCTTCAATGGTCTTCAATAATCTTTGACTCGAAACGTATATATCGAATCGAAGTGGAGTTTGAATTCCGGTCTCCTCGAAAACGATAACAAAAAGGTCCAAATTTGATAGTCGGTTATTTAACTATCAAATAAAAGAAACATATTTATACCCATTGGATTTGATAAGCCTTATTAAATAATATTTGATTACAAGAATACAAATATTAACTTGAATATATATTTATTTTAAAGCATAAGTATTGATTAACTTAGAAAATTCTATTATCAATCTTACGTGATAATCTCACTTTATGAATATAGGTTTCATAGTTGAAAACAATATTCAACTCTATCATTCATTCTGAATACAAACTAATACGATCTATCGGATAATAGTGAAATCGTTCAAGTTGGGGTATTCTGATTACCTCTCAGACCTTGAGACGAAATTATTCTCATCGTCAAGATTCATAGAAGTTCAATATTCAAAATATTCGACAAAACCAGACATGGGTAATTACATTTGATTTTCAATCTTAACTATTTTCAAACAACATGGTTGTTTTGCAAACATTTATCAAGTTACCTTGATTAACTTAAATATTTGAAACCAAGGAATTTAATCAAATGGATCAACTTAATTTAATTATCTAAAAACTTACTTAATTAAGAGATTAATTAAGTTAAAAACACTACCTTAAATGATTTATCAAATTTCAACTTCTTTATTTAGCTACACAATTAATTTACCAAATCTATTTATTAATCTCTAAATAAAAAAATTCTATATTTAATAATTATTTGTTAAAAGCTATTTTCCATTAAATTAGTAAAAAAAATGGATTTATTTAATAACTCATCGCCATTTAAACCAGTTGATTTAAGTCAAACTTAAAACGATAACTGATTACAATTTACCTTCCTCTTTTAAATTAATTAATAATATAATTAATTTAAAATAATCACTTTTAATTGTTTCTTAAAATCAATTATTCAATTGTTGACAACTTAAGTTAATTTCTAAATTACTTTACAGAAAATATCTCTTAGCAGTCCCAATGGCATGCAATGGTTCTTTGACATTCAAGTCGTTATCCAAATTACACAAACAACCATGTAAATACCATTTTATATTATCAATTGATAATATAAAATGCAACGACGTATATTTAATGATAAAACAGATCAAACGAATATAATAGCAGAATGGTGTTTTTTTTTCTGTAAACAGGGTGTCCAAACAATTCAGCCAATCAAATTTATAGTGGAACGTTGTTTATTTCCACTAATAGATGTCAATACAATATATGTTACAATTAACGTGATTAAACATAACTCAATTAATTTAATTTATTGAACAAACAATTTAATATTTTCTAGATTACAGACCATTTCTGATCTATAGTTTATGCGTTAATCTAGTTTACGACTAAATTTACGTTTAATTTATTTTAAACGGTATTTGGTATTAAAAGCACCGTTAGTTAAATCAATTTAATGAATGTTAACAGTACTAATACATTTCCCAGAAATAAAACGTGTTGCACCACTTAATACCACCATTAATTAAATCAATTTAATAAATGTTGACACTACAAATACATCTCCAAAAATAACGTGCTGCAGACTTAATTCCCTTCCCAATTTCCTTTTATTTTTCACGTTTCCTTTTACTTCTTTTTTTCTGCTCTTCCCATCTTTTTTTTTCCTTCTGGTTTTACGTTTTGTTTCAATTTAAATATATGTAATTTCCTCTTCTTCTTTCATTTGTATCCCCTTTTTTCATTACTTTTTTCCATTGATTCCCCTCTTATTTCTTTTGTTTGGTCGGTTTCTTCTTTTGTTTCCTTATATATTTTTCTTTTACTTTACTACCTGCCTAACATTTCTTTCCTACTCCTGCTCTTTCTTTTCAACAAACGCCTCAACCAAAAAGACTGAAAACCCTCATCTCCTACCCAAAAACTAAGGGACTACAGGGCATTTCAGGGAAGATTATACTACCAGTTATGTAATGGATCGGGACAGCTTGGTATTCTCCGTTTTCTATTATCAAAATCAGCGAGGAGCAGGTCTTCTCCCTATCACATGTTTAACACTTGAGTTTTTGGATAATACCCAAATTCACGTTATGTTGTTTGCTGAAGGCACACATACATGCATAATCAAAGGGAAAACAAAACTCAGCTTTCACCTTTCTTTCTCACTTTTCCTCATGCTTTCTTGTTTTTTTCCTTTACTTCTACTGTTCTTTCCTTCAACCCTACACCGTGTGCACTGTGCACATGCACAAGCTCACCTCCGACGATCCCGACTCCTCGGTGATTGCCACAAACGTCCTTTTCCCTTCTCACACCATTTCTAAACCCAGAAACTCGTCATTTTTAGTGAATCAAAATATGGCCTTCAACATAGCATTCCCTAAAAACCGGCTACACAAAAAACTCCATGTCTCACCTCAAGTTACGAGCAGTCGCCGCCAAACTCAGGTCAAATGAAGCCGATTCCTTTCACTTTCAAACGCACTTGGTGCAGTCACTTAACATGCAACATAGGTGGTGTAGTTCGACGTTGTTTCAGTCCAAAATTTTAGCCCGAAACCACTGGTTTTTTTTTCTTTCTTTCTTTGTTTGTTTACAAAATTCGGTGCATATATACAATATGAATTAATCCTAGAAAAGCTTGGACGTTAATTCTCAAAAGCTAAGTTTACTGTCTTATTTACGGCGTTCTCTGTTTAAGTCCAGTCTAAGTTTTGCATATATTTCAGTGTTTAAACCAATGATTAAACCAAACCAATAGAATGTATTCAAAATCATACACATCGTATACATAATGACCAGAGATAAAATCAAATTGGGAAAAACAATTAGTTTACTAACGGTTTTGTACTTCCATTTTCTGCTAATATGCTTAGTTCCAGACTATTTCTATCATTCCATGATTCAGTTTCAGGTTTAACAGTGATATTTAATGACTTAAAAACAACATACTCAGTACATAAATACAGGTATATAAGTCTGCAAGTTAAATGGGGGAAAGGTTAATCACAGGCCAGTTTTTGTCATCCTTAACATATTAGCAATTAAGATACATCACAGTTTTATACTCATACTTGCATTAGCTTAAAATCAGAACTTTTAAAGTACAAGTTTAGTTTACTCACTAAAATATGTCCACTTGTCTTTTGGTTTAATGCTACCAGTTTTGTTCTATTTCATGTTTTTTTTTTCAGTTTCAATTACGAGAATATAATTTGATTTACTATGATATATACCGGGCATTCCACATATATATAAGTTTGTATTGTCGTAAATATCGATTAACAACAGGTTACGTGGGGCAGAATTTACTTACTAAAGTTTATAAATAAATAAAAAGAGGCTAAGAGTTTACTCACAAGCAATATGTGTTCACTTTTGGTCATCTATTCTCTGTTTTGAATACTTTCCAGTCTCCGGTTTTCTTTTTACACCTTTGTTTTGCTGCCATTTCTTGCTTCCGTTTTAGTTAAGGTTTTTGTGTGAGTGTTTATGGAAGATATACAGGGTATTTATAGGCAAAAATAAACATATAAAATATGGGGTAGACTCTAGCTTAAGTAGGCTTCATAGTGTAAAGTCTCTAGGCTGTCTGTATTGATTGAAAAGGGTGCATTGTCTAGGCATTCTCATTGAAAATTTATCATCCTTGGCAGAGATCGACCATGTGGAAACATATAAAAAAGTTACTTTGCTCTTAAGAAATACTTGCTAAAAATATAGGTTGTAGGCTTCATGTTGATTTGAAAAGACATGTGACGGTGATGTCTACAATTCCCCATTGGTAAGGAACATGGATAGGCTTCTTATACTATAGACTAGCATATGCTAAGGTTTAGCCTTAACCTATTGATGCAAAAGATGCAGACTGCCTACACTATGCATTGGAAAGAGGGTTGTTTAGTCGCTTAGTTTGTTGCATATCAACATGGCTAGACTTTGGGTATACAGACATGTCTGCTAAGTTTACAGGCTATATGTTCATGGTTTAGGCAATCTAATCTTTGCAGTTTTTAAATGCTCAGCCAAATCTATGAGCAGATGTTTATATGTACTAGTATGGTTCAAAAATGGATTTAAAAACCAAACTTAATAGCCAAGAAAATTCAAGATATTAATGGCTTATGCTTACAACAGCTACACCTAGTTTCAAGTACTCACACCTATAAAAGCATTGTCATAGCCAAATATATATGCATCAGTGAATGGATGTAAAGATTTAGCAGCAGCATTTGTTTGTGAAAATGAGTTGTGCAAGGTCATTTCATATCTAATGCTATATGTACAGCCATGTCAAAAAGAACGAGGTACAATCTTGTGGGCAACCATGTTCTTATGTACTTAGCTAAGCTATATGATGTTTATGGCTGCATATATAGCCAGTAATGAAGTTCACGTTTGTGTATATGATAATCTATTGATGCAGCCTTATGTATTTGTTATTATTTTTAAAATAAACTTGGTTGCTAAGTGCTTTAAAATAACGTATTCAAGTATCTTTACATGGCACATCAAAGTATAAAGCAAATCTCTTCATTTTGTTGTTGAGATCACAAGTACAAAGATGTTGCATCCTTATAAATGTAGCTTTTCTTAAATATGAAGTAAATTCATATTTTACTATCTCACGTATTTAAATTTTACTTAAGTGATGAGTTTAAAACCAAAATAAAATGTAATAGAATATAAACACTACTTGCTTGTTCATATTCATATATGTTCATTTGTTAAGGAATAATATAGATGTATATGTGGAAAAAAAATTAATTAAATCTAATAATTAAATCGAATTTATTCAATTATATTAATCACTTTAATATAATCAATAAATTATTGTGTAACAGAATCAGCCAAAACCTTGTTCGTTACAGAATTAAAGTTCTCCATTGGCGACTTGGTGTGTGTCAAGATTTCTCCGTTGAAGAGCGTGATACGATTTGGCTAGAGAGGCAAGTTAGCACCAAGATTTGTTGGTCCATTCCCAGTTCTTGAGAAAATTGGGAATTTGGCATATAAAGTTGAATTACCAGACAAGATGGCAGGAGTTCACAACGTATTTCATGTTTCCCAGTTAAGGAAGTTCGTACGCGACCCCGATGTGACTATTTCACCTGATCAGTTGGATGATATCGAGGTTGAAGCTGTGGCAGTTGGGAACCACAGACCTATGCGTATTGTTGGGAACGACTGTACTTGGGAGACAGAGGATAGCATTAGGAAGACGTATCCAGAACTCTTCGCCTGGTAAGATTTCAGTTTCGATTTAGTCTTTCCGCATGCTAGGATAGGTTTGTTTTGTTTGTTTTGCATGTTTGATTGTTGTATATGGCTGGTAGGCATGTGGGATCCTCTGTATGTTTTGAGTTAAGGAATTTCGGGGACGAAATTTCTTAAGGGGTGTAGAATGTAACGACCCGCATTCTACGCATCGAGGATCGTAGAATATTTATTTCTTTCACATACGAAGTCTTATGGTCATGTAACCTTGGGAGACGACTATTGGGGTCAGTTCCCATGTTCGTGATTTTTGTCGATTTTTAAATGACCATTTTGCCCCTAGATGATCTTGTTTTGGCCATAACATTTGATTGGAAAGGAGTTTTGACCTGAAACCACTTCCATTAGGTCCGGATGATGGTTTGCCTTTCCGTAGAGGGTCATATGTGAAAAACGGACTTACCGTTTGGGAGATATGGCTGAAATAAAGTCTGAAAGGTGAAAAACTGCTTAACCGGGCCTAATTAGGGTGATTTGCAAGAGGGTCCATAACCCATTTCGGGATTAGGGTTATGGGGAGGCTGAGAACAGTAGGAGAACGATCTATTTTCATTTTTCTCAGCCGCCTAAAACATTTCCCTAATCCTAACAATGGCCTCCAACATCTAGAACCTCCTCTAATCACTTTCTAATCAAGTATTAGCCTAATGTATGTCAAATCATAGGGAAATAGTACCAAAGCAAGGTTAAAACTGTTGTGTGTCTTGGGAATAGCGCTAAATCATAGGATAGTTTAGTTTTGAAAGTTTATTTGTGGCTAAGGTGAGTGATTTGCATAGTTCCTCACTAATTATGGTAAATTAAGAGTAATTAGTGTTAATTAGCGAATTTATACATGATTAAATTCTAGAAAAATATTTATAAATTTTGAAATATTGTTTTAGGCCTCTGTTAGAAAATTTGGTTATTTTGGTTAAGTTTTACTAATCCTATCATTAGTTTTGCTTAAACATGCTTAGGGGAAAATATGGGATTTTTGCTATGTTTGATCTGTTTCAACCTATCAAGTTGTTGTTTTGGTGTTTATTGTTGAATCTCTAAGTTGCTATGACTGTATGGTATGTTGTGTGATTGATTAGAAAAGTTAGATTGGTCGAAAACGCAGTCGAATGGCGTAAAACAGTCGCTGGAAAGAAGTGCAGGAAAACACCCGAACCGGATCGGATCGGAGGGGGAAGTACAATCCGAACCGCTCGCACTTGAAGCTCCACGATCTGACCTGAGCATGGTGGCACGACCTGAAGAGAGCAACCGATCCGAACCGCGTCACTCGACCCGAACCGATGCACCAGGGATAGACTTGAGAGACTCGACCCGATCCGACCATGAGTTAGTACAAGCCCGGACCCGATCCGAAGCGATGAAGGGGTCCGACCCGAACCCAATGGGTGTCCACGACCCGATCCAGTGGAAGGAGAACGAACTATTCCGATGTCTGGAGGAGGTATCACGAACCGAACCAAGTGAAGCACCACGACCCGAACCGCTTGGTGGCCACGAACTGAAGCTACTCTCGGACTGATGGAGGACCAAACAGAATGGAAGCTTATTTACGAACCGATCCGTTGAAGACCAAAACCCGAGATGCAAAGGTAGTCCAAAGGAGAAGTTTGTACTCAGGATCCAGATGGGAACCAACAAGTCAACTTCATGAATAGGCTTTGCTGCGGGACGTGTGCAAAGGGGTTGTCGACGTCCATTGCTTTGATTCACCATCAAGACGGATGTGAGGCTACGTATCAGTGCAGTGGGGTAGTTATTACCGCATGGGGCAGAGTGATCGTAGCATGGCTATGAGCCAGTGCAGTGGAGTTGTTATGACTTCATGAGGCAGAGTGGACATAGCAAGGACTAGTGGCTATGGATCAGTGTAGTGGTGTCATCATGACTCCATAGGGCAGAGTGATCATAGCAAGGAATAGGGTGATCAAAGTGGTGGATGTCATATGCTTTACGCACTGAGTGAGAGATGTGAG
Source organism: Allium sativum (assembly GCA_030737875.1). Taxonomy (NCBI): domain Eukaryota; kingdom Viridiplantae; phylum Streptophyta; class Magnoliopsida; order Asparagales; family Amaryllidaceae; genus Allium; species Allium sativum. The sequence goes on along the minus strand of CM060911.1, from coordinate 99,981,778 downwards.
GATGGTTGTTATGATTGACTGGTTGCCATCACTATGTTATACACACCCCCACCCCCGTATTCTTTACACCATATGTTAGTGGCACCTTAGAGTATTAAGCGGTATGTTGTGCTAACGCTTTGGTTGCAGGTCCAGGTTCAGGTATGGTTTAGTATACCTGTTATTGTTCTGTTTTAATGCTTATCGCTCATACCAGACTTTTGTCTAACCCAGAGTTTTATGTCTCTTCTTATTACTCTGGGTGCTCTTAAACGGGCAGACTAGAGACAGGTTAGCTGGTAGTGCACGAGTAGCTGTCCGGAGACGAGCAGGAGGCTTACACGTACTATTTTCCATATATTCTCCCTGTGTCGTTGTTGGTCACTACTTTGGGCATTAGTAGTGAACCCTCCCTTTCTTTTGCTGTAGAGACAGTTTTAAAGTTGTAATAATAATGATGTAGAACATAAGCTGTATTTGGATTTTCCGCTGCTATGATGTTTAGTTTTCAGCTTATGCACTGTCTTGCCTGTTTTATGTCAAGTATGTTATTATTATATTTTATTCCATGCGCTGTGATACAATCTACAGGTTCCTTGTTAGTTCAAATACCTTTCCTTTCATTTCTTTGATGACCGTCCCGTGCTGGTTAGACATTGGCACAACGCACTTTCATTAAAATGTCGGCTGGTGCGGGACGGGCCGTCACACTTTGTGTATAACGTTACTTCGCGAGCCTCACACCCCGGTAAGAGTCAGAAACGGGACAAGAGAACGCAGGGAGAACACATGTTTCTTTCTAGCTAGAAGTGGTGTCAGCGTTTACATGCCCAGACATTTTTACGTATGTGGTTGATGGATTGAGGCGCCTCAGTTTTATTGGTCGATTGTGACTACTTTATAGGTTCAATAGGACTGGGAACTGTGTATTCAGGAATTGCCAATCAACCAACGTTTTTTGTGGACCGGCCCTACAGGATCCAAGGGTTGCCCGTAGGTGTGACCCTGAGACATTTCTAGAGTGTCTCGAATCGGTTAGGAGATCGTCCCTAGCCTTGACTCATGATGGAAATCCACTTTCCAATACGACATTACGGTTTTGATTGTAAACCTATATATGGCAACATAGTAGGATGGGGTACTATGCCGTCTAGGATTGATACATTTGCTTTGATGTATTTTAATACTGATTAGACACTAATAATAATATTAAACATTATTTTCCACGTATCAAACATTTTTTATCATTATAAGGTAAAACTCTATCCTTCGGTTTGCGTTGCATTGTGTGATGGGACTTGAGTCTTATAATGATTTCATTTTCAAAAAAGCATTGCGTTGTTTTTGAATTAAATTGATAATACTTATGCACTGGCAATCCAATGGAGTAAACCCGTTCCGCGCTAGCGGCATGGTCCTGTGATCATCCATATTGTTAGTTAAGAAAGATTTCTCATACCAGTCCCATGACTGACTCGTAGTTTGTTTCACTTTGCAAACTCGAGTGCCCTCTTTCTACACGGGCAGCCAAATGACAGGTTTTAGGTATGGATACTTTCTGGACTTGAGCTTGCTAAGGAAGAAGAAGAAGGACCTTTTCTTTTTGTCTTTTTATTTGCTTCTTGAGACATTATTGAGATTTGATGTATTTGGTGGAGATTGAGACCTTATTTCTTTCCTTGTTTTAGACTGCTATTTTGCAAAGTGTATCTTGTACTGCGCACTCTGATGTCTGTGATGTTATGTTGTGAAGACATTTCCATTTCCGCTGCAATGATTTATGTGTTATGCTATTATCTGAGATCTGTTATTGTTGTAATTATGTTATACTCCTATGATTATCCTTACTTTCGTACCACGGAAGTTTGGGGTCGTCACAATTGGTACCAGAGCTAAAGGTTAACCTTTGCTTCGGGTTATAAATTTTTTAGAACAATTCGTCTAGCTAGAGTCAGTAGTATTCTTAGACGGGTAGCTCATCAGAGATAGGATTAGTAATGTCCTAGAATGAGCACAACAGAGTAGCACATATTAATCAATCATTACATCATTATTATCTTATCATATGTCTCTACTTTTAACCTTTCCTTTAAAATTATCATTTCTGTTAGTCTGACTCTTTCCTTGATGGTACAAAACTAACTAATAAATAAACACCAGAGCACGTACTAGAGGCTGAGGCAGAGGTGGGGCTAAATGACCCACTAGAGATGAAACTCCTACAGCTCAGGGACAGCCCACTCCAGAGGCTGTGACACCACCCCACCCCCACAGCCATTTGATTTGGACAAAATATCCAAGAAGTACAGAAATCTAGGGGGCGTATCTTTTACTAGACGGGAGGCTGTGATTGAGGCACAGGAATGGCTGAAGAATTGTGAGAAAATCTTTGACGGTTTGGAATTGGAAGATCAACGCAAGCGCTTCATGGCAACATGGCTATTGAAAGACCAAGTTGAAATTTGGTGGGACACCATCAAAATAGGAAATGATGTGGCCAACATGTCTTGGGCCAGGTTCAAAGAGATTTTCAATGATAAGTATATCCCTCCACAGGAAGTTGAGAGGCTCCACGATCAATTTGCAAATCTGCAGCAGGGAGAGATGACAATTTCGGAATATGTGCGGAAGTTCGAGGAACTTTCCCGCTACGCTCCAGAGCTAGTTCAGGAACCAGTGCAGAAGAACAAGAGATTTATAAATGGCCTTTCTAAGAAGTACCTGAACAGGGTCACTGCTCACATCAAGCTCCCCTTCAACGAAATGATCGATATGGCTAAACGTTATGAGGATAATGATAGAAATGCACAGCAGGAGCGTGAGAAGAACCAGAACAACAACAAAAGAAAGCAGGCTGATAAGAAAGCAGAGGCGAGTGATTCTTCTACCGCCAAGCCCCAGGGGAAAAAGAAAAGAGACAAGTCTAAGGTAAAGTGCTTCAATTGTCACAAGATGGGGCATTTTGACTATGAATGCCGAGCCCCGAAGAAGCCTAGAAGAAATGAGTCTGGACCGAGTCAGAACCGCGGTCAAAATTATCGGAACACTCAGGAGTACTTTAATTTCCATAAGACGGGGCACTTTATCGAAAATTGTCCTCTGCTCAAGAAATTTGAAGTAGCACATGTCTATGATGGAGCGGCTGCACTGACTTCTTCCGAAGGAGCAGGTAAACCTGATGTTTTAGGAGGTACTCTTAACATTAAGAACATTCTGATTACAGTTTTGTTTGACACTGGTGCATCAAGAAGTTTTATTTCTAGCGACACGATTAAAAAGCTTAAATTGAAACCCAGAAAACTTAAAGAATCAATTAGAGCCCATAGTCCGATAGGAGGTTCACTTATCCTCGATCAGTACTGTAGAGTGCCTGTTTCTTATTCTTACTTCCAGTTCCCTTTTGACTTGATCGTTATGAGTTTTTCTGGATATAATATCATACTTAGGCTAGATTGGCTAAAAAAGTATGAGGCTGAGACACCATGCGCTGAAAGAGTAGTCAGAATTAAAACCAAATTCGGGGATATTATTGCTATTCCATGCCACGGCTCAGCCACAGATAGGAAAGAATTTTGGTCTTCTCTAGAAGTCACTCCTGCTTCTATTGAGGATATTCATGTCGTCAGAGATTATGCGGATGTGTTTGAAGAAGTTGACAGCTTACCTCTGCATAGAGAAATCAACTTCAGGATTGACTTGGTTCCTAATCAAGGCCCGATGTGCACCCCATTCGGAGAATGACACTGAAAGAAAAGGAGGAGCTGAGAAATCAAACTAAGCAACTTTTATGGAAGGGTCTGATCAGGCCTAGCTTCTCAAGATGGGGTGCAATAGTGGTGTCTGTCCCAAAGTCAGACGGTACCCTCGGCTATGTGTGGACTACTGTGACCTAAATAAGCAGACGCTGAAAAATAAATACCCACTGCCACGCATTGATGATCTGCTAGACTGCTTGAATGGAGCACGAGTATTCTCTAGGATGGACCTAGCTACAGGTTTCCATCAACTGCGCATTGCCGAAGAATGTGTGCCTGTGACAGCTTTTAGAGGGCCAGACTTATTTTATGAATGGCTAGCGATGCCCTTCGGCTTATGTAATGCTCCAGCATACATTGTTGATCTGATGAATAGAGTATTCCGAGATGTTTTAAATAAATTCGTGCTGGTGTTCATCGATGACATCTTGATCTTTTCTAAAACCACTGCTGAACACGAAAAGCATCTGAAAGAAGTCTTGGAGATTTTACGAAGAAATGTGTTGAAAGCCAAATTCTCCAAATGTATATTCTGGCAAGAATAGGTGAAATTCCTCGGCCATGTTGTTTCAAAGGAAGGCATTTCAGTAGATCCAGGAAAGATCTCGGCCATCCAAGATTAGAAGCAGCCTAGCACGCCCACAGAAGTCAGAAGTTTCTTAGGACTGGCTGGCTATTATCGGAAATTCATTAAGGATTTTTCCAAATTATCTTGTCCATTGACGAAGCTGACTAAGAAGCATACAAAGTTCATTTGGACACCCGAATGTGAGGCAGCTTTCCAAGAACTGAAACTGAGGATGATCACTGCTCCTATGTTGACCATTATTAATGGCAACCAGGATCTGAAAGTCTGGACAGACGCTTCTAGAGAAGGTTATTCTTTTTATCTAAATAAACATGTCAGAGATGACATTTTTAATGTCAAATCTTATTTTAAAATGTTATCCTTTTATTTATTTAAGGTATTGGTGCGGTGCTGATGCAAAGAGACAAAGTAGTCGCATATGCTAGCCGCCAGTTAAAACCGCATGAGAAGAATTACGCCACTCATGATCTTGAGCTAATGGCCATCGTATTTGCTCTAAAGATATGGAGGCACTATCTCTTGGGTGAGAAATTCGAGCTGTATACTGATCACAAATCCTTAAAGTATTTGTTCACCCAAAGAGATTTGAACTTGAGGCAACAACGTTGGGTTGAATTCTTTGCACCCTATGACTTGGACATCTTATATACTCCAGGGAAAGCCAATGTAGTAGCTGATGCACTCAGCAGGAAGAATATGACTAGCGCCAATCTTATCCTCGCCAATCTCATTATTACACCTTACTTGATCGATAATATCTCTACCCTCCAGAAAGATGATAAATTTATTCAGATGATTAGTGAGCGAGTTCGAAAGGACGAAGCTTCAAGCTGCCAAATAGACGGCAAGGGAACCCTTAGATTGCAAGGGCGAATATGTGTGCCAGATATTCCTGAGCTAAAAAGAGAAGTTATGGATGAATGTCACAAATCTAAGCTCAGCATCCATCCAAGAGTAAGCAAGATGTATCATGATTCTAGCGTACTTTTTGGTGGAAGGCGATGAAGAGAGACATTTCTAAATATGTTGCTAGATGTCCCACCTGCCAGCAAGTCAAAAGCGATCAACAAAAGCTAGCAGGTTTGTTGCAACCGCTAGGGGTTCCAAGTTGGAAGTGGGACAAAATTTCTATGGACTTTATTGATGGCTTGCCCCAGACTAGGAAAGGCAATGACAGTATATGGGTGATTGTAGATCGCTTCACAAAGACTGCCCATTTCATCCCTGTCAAATCTAATAGAACAGCTCGAAGTTTGGCACAGCTTTATTTCAGAGAGATTGTCAGACTACATGGAGTCCCCAGTAGCATTGTCAGTGACCGCGATCCAATATTTGCTAGCAAATTCTGGGAAGCTTTCCAAGAGGAGCTAGGGACCAAGTTGAATATGAGCACCGCTTATCATCCTCTGACAGATGGCCAGACTAAGAGGGTGAACCGCATATTGGAAAACTTGTTGCGAGCATGCATTCTAGATTTTGGCGGGTCATGGGAAGATCATTTGCACTTGGTTAAATTCTCTTATAATAACAGTTACCAAGAAATCTTGCAGATGTCGCCATTTGAAGCATTATATGGCAGGCCATGCAGATCTCCCGCATGTTTGGTGGAACCCGGCAATTGATTAGTATTGGGTCCCGACATGATTCGTGAAGCAGCAGATAAAGTTGATTTTATTAAGAAGCGACTACTGGCTGCTCAAAGCCAACAGAAGAGCTATGCAGACTCACGAAGAAGGGATTTAGAATTCTCTGTTGGTGATCTTGTGTGCTTGAGGGTTTCCATATTGAGAGGTGTAATTCGATTTGGGAAGACAGGGAAATTGGCGCCGAGATTCATTGGTCCATTTCCTATTCTCGAAAGGATTGGAACACTCACTTATAGGGTGCAGTTGCCCGACTGGTTGCCAGGGGTTCATGATGTATTTCATGTGTCCCAACTCCGGAAGCATGTTCATGATCCAGACTTAGTTATGGAGGAAGCAGCACAACAAAATTTGGAGATTACCTCAAGCTTAGCAGTGAGAAGGGAGCCAGTGAAAATTGTTGGAAAGGAGACCCGAGTTCTGAGAAACAAGAGGATCCACCTAGTCAAAGTGCAGTGGAGCGGAGATCCTAGAGACTGTACATGGGAGACTGAGGATAGCATCAAACAGGCTTATCCCAAGTGCAGACTGGACATCTCCGAGTAACTCTTGTGTTGAGGTACATTTAAAAATACCTTGCATTTTCCGTTTTGTTTCCTACTTTACTATCGTTTCCTTTTCGGGGATGAAAAGCTTTTAAGTGGGGGAGATTGTAACAACCCGGAAAATCAGAACCAATTAAAAAATTTTATTTTGACTATTTCAGTGAATTTTGAATGGTTAAAATAATTTATTTTAAATAATAATGATTAAAACTTTATTTTAATCGAAGTTAGAGCGAATATATTTATTTTAATTTCAAAAGGAATTGGAAATAGTACGGTAGTTTGAAAAGTCAAAGCTGAACTTTGACTGAATATACAGGATTCAAAGTTTAACGGATTTTAGTGAAACCAAAAATACCTAAATCTGTTTAAAAATATATTTCTAATGAATCCGAAAAATCAAAATTTCATACCGGGAATCAAAAGTTATGGCCAGTTGAATATTCAGAATAGTTGCTATAGTATAATTTATAGCCCGTATAAAAGGTCATTTTACAAACGACCTCCGTTTGCGACGAAACCACTTTTGACGGATCCGGAATGTCAAATTATTGCTATTTTTAAATTTCTAGAATTTTTCGAATTAATACGTGAGCGTGGAAAAAGAAAATGTGTTTTGTCAATTTCAGTCAAATTTAATCGACTTAAAAATGGCGATTTTTCAAACGGTCTCGAAATTCGACGAAATTAATTTTGTTAGGACCGTATCGTCATAACAAAGCTAGAAATAATTTTTCTGGAATTTTCGGAGTCCGTATGTGGCTCCGGTGAATTTAATAAACATACGATCGAATTAATTTAATAAAGGATATAAATTTTAAATTGAAGAAATCAGGCCACAAACAGTCATCTGGGCTGACAGGACTTAGTCTATTAGTTCCAAAACAGGGGCAATTAGGTAGGAACTGTTGGACTGAAATTGGAGTAGTTAAGAACTTATGGGTTTTTTTGCAAAAAATAGAAATAAAATATTATAAAATTACTTTTTGTCTTCTTCCCCAAACCCTAATATCTTAGTAGCCGCCGCCTCCTCTGATTCATGGCCATAATCCTTCCTTACTTCTTCCTCTAATTGCCATCAATCCAAACTATAAAATCCTCCAATCCTTTAGACTTTATTGAAGGGATTTTTCTCCCCTCTCCATCCATACGGACATTATCACCTATAGTGGGGTATTTCGAGAGCTCCAGACCCCTAAACCCGACGGGTTTGAACCGCCGTCGCCCCCTATAGCCGCCATCGCGCCTGTCGCGGGTGGGACCCCCCTACGTGCTGTCCTCCCCACTTCGACATGCCATTGTCCGATTGGTCTCCAACTTCACCAATTCGAAGAAATTCCTAGACCTAAGTTTGAATCAATTTGATAAACTACGGCCTTGTTTGTCTGAAGAAGAAGAAAGGGTAAAATCCTTTTATTATTTTAATAATTTAATTTGAAAATATTAACAATGTAAATTAATGCGTATCTCACTCAAAAGAACTCGGAATCGAAAAATTTCAGATCCTGTACGATCGTAAAACTGAGTTCTACGCTGCTGTCCTGACTAGAACGATTTTGAGCTGATCGAATTTTGGCAAAAACTTGCAGATCCGAACCATTCAGATTCAAACGACAGTGAGAAATTCTATTTTATTTTTATTTTATTTTCTTTTTCTAAATAATTGCAATAAATCATGATTGTATTATCATTGATCCGCTGTAAATTTTCTATATGCTATGCTACGTGATTTGATCTGTATGTGATGTGTTAATATAGATCTGTTAGTTTGGGTGATATTGTAGAATAATCAAATTTGCAATAAAAATGAATGAGACATTTTTGGTGTTATTTTGTTGAATCAAAATATTCAACAGAAATGGAATATCACTTTTGTTATTTTTGATTGAACTAGAATTTTCGATCAAATAAAAATATCAATTTTGTTATTTTTGATTGAACTAGAATTTTCAATCAAATAAAAATATCACTTTTGTTATTTTTGATTGAACTAGAATTTTTAATCAAATAAAAATATCACTTTTGTTATTTTTGATTGAACTAGAATTTTCAATTAAATAAAAATATCACTTTGGTTAGCTCCCAGATATACACTGTGGTTCTGTCGTGGTTGGAATCTACGGATTTGCAAGGACTTTTCGCCGCTGATCCTTGGGGTGATTCCTATATAGGATACAGCAGGAGGGTGCCTTCGGTTCATCCTGTTTCTGGATGACTTGTATGGACGAATGTCTGATAGAGTATGCCTAACAAATCATGTACGATTGATGTCTTAAAGGTATTATGTTTGGTGGTGGAGGAATTCGTTTCTTTTTGCTTTTTATACCATCACTGATGATAATAATTGGATGATTGCATGTCTTGGTTGATTGGTTATTTAATGATTGTCGACAAATTATATTTTTCGTATTGGATTATTTTGATTTAAGTATTGTTTATATATTATTATCATTAAATTAAAATAATGAGTGGTGGGCCCTTAAAACCATCAGGTGATAATATATTCGCTACACTCAAGCTAAATGAGTGGGGGGTCATGTATGGCCGGATTGCAAGACATTCTTGTTGAATCCCAGTGTATCTCCACGAATGGATTGTAACAACCCGGAAAAACAGAACCAATTTAAAAATTTTATTTTGACTATTTCAGTGAATTTTGAATGGCTAAAATAATTTATTTTAAATAATAACGATTAAAAATTTATTTTAATCGAAGTTAGAGCAAATATATTTATTTTAATTTCAAAAGGAATTGGAAATAGTATGGTAGTTTGAAAAGTCAAAGCTGAACTTTGACTGAATATACAGGATTCACAATTTAACGGATTTTAGTGAAACCAAAAATATCTAATTCTGTTTAAAAATATCTTTCCAACGAATCCAAAAAATCGAAATTTCATAGCGGAAATCAAAAGTTATGGCCAGTTGAATATTCAAAATAGTCGTTATAGTATAATTTATAGCCCGTATAAAAGGCTATTTTACAAACGACCTCCGTTTGCGACGAAACCACTTTTGTCGGATCCAGAATGTCAAATTATTGCTAAGTTTAAATTTCCAAAAAATTTCAAATTAATATGTGAGCGTGGCAAAAGAAAATGTGTTTTGTCAATTTCAGTCAAATTTAATCGACTTAAAAATGACCATTTTCAAACGGTCTCGAAATTCGACGAATTTAATTTTTTAGGACTGTATCATCATAAAAAAGCCAGAAATTATTTTTCTAGAATTTTTAGAGTCCATATGTGGCCCCGGTGAATTTAAACATACGATCGAATTAATTTAATAAAGGATTTAAATTTTAAATTGAAGAAATCAGGCCACAAATAGTCGTTTGGGCTGACGAGACCTAGCCCATTAGTTCTGGAACATGGGTAATTAGGTAGGAATAACTCTTGTTGGACTGAAATCGGAGTTGTTAAGAATTTATGGATTCTTTTGCAAAAATTAGAAATAAAATATTATAAAAATGCTTTTTGTCTTCTTCCCCAAACCCTAATATCTTAGTAGCCAACGCCTCATCTGATTCATGGCCATAATCCTTCCTTACTTCTTCCTCTAATTGCCATCAATCCAAACTATAAAATCCTCCAATACTTTAGACTTTATTGAAGAGATTTTTCTCCTCTCTCCATCCATACGGACATTAGCACCTGTAGTGGGGTATTTCTAGAGCTCTAGACCCCTAAACCCGACGGGTTTGAACTGCCGCTGCCCCCCTGTAGCCGCCATCGCGCCTATCGCGGGTGGGACCCCCTGTGCGCCGTCCTCCCCCCTTCGACGTGCCATTGTCCGATCGGTCTCCAGCTTCACCAATTCGAAGAAATATCTAGACCTAAGTTTGAATCAATTTGAAAAACCACGACCTTGTTTGTCTGAAGAAGAAGAAAGGGTAAAATCCTTTTATTATTTTAATAATTTAATTTGAAAATATTAACAATGTAAATTAATTCGTATCTCACTCATATGAACTCGGAATCGAAAAATTTCAGATCCTGTACGATCGTGAAACTGAGTTCTACGCTACTGTCCTGACTAGAACTGATTCTGAGCTGATCGAATTTTGGAAAAAAATTGCAGATCTGAACCATTCAGATTCAAACGACAGTGAGAAATTCTATTTTATATTTATTTTATTTTCTTTTTCTAAATAATTGGAATAAATTATGATTGTATTATCATTGGTCCGCTGTAAATTTTCTATATGCTATGCTATGTGATTTGATTTGTATGTGATGTGTTAATATAGATCTGTTAGTTTGGGTGATATTGTAGAATAATCGAATTTGCAATAAAAATGAATGAGACATTTTTGGTGTTATTTTGTTGAATCAAAATATTCAACAGAAATGGAATATCACTTTTGTTATTTTTGATTGAACTAGAATTTTCAATCAAATAAAAATATCACTTTTGTTATTTTTGATTGAACTAGAATTTTCAGTCAAATAAAAATATCAAATAAAATGTCACCTTTGTTATTATTTGATTGAATTAGAATTTTCAATCAAATAAAATGTCACCTTTGTTATGGTTTGATTGAACTAGAATTTTCAATCAAATAAAATATCACTTTGTTGTTATTGATTGAATTTGCAATGAATCAAACATTTTGTTGTTACTTTGTTGAATCAAATATATTCAACAAAAATGGAGCATCATCTTTATTTTGTTTGGTCGGAATTAAATTTGCCATAAAAATAAAAATATCACTTTTGTTATTGTTTGATTGAACTAAAATTTTCAATCAAAATGAATATCACTTTTTAATCATTTTTGTTGAATTTTAATTTTCAACAAAAATGGAACCTATATTTTTATGTCATTTTGTTGAACTAGAGTCTTCAATAAAATTAAAGTATACATTTGTATCTTTTTGTTGAATTAGAATTTTCAACAAAAAAAAAGTATACAATTGTATGTCATTTGTTGAACTAGAGTTTTCAACAAAATCAAATATCAATTTCTATCACTTGTAGAATTAGTTTAGAAAGGAAAGAAAAGTTCATGTTTCTAAAATAAAAAAAATGTTTACATTAAAAATCCACATTTTTAATGTAATGATTGAAATTAGAAAAATGTACACGTTTTAGAAATAAAAACATGTAGTCATTAGAAACCATATTTTAACGTCATTAAGAAAATTAGCAAAATGTTCATGGTTTGAACAAAAACGTGAATTCATTAAAATTCTACATTTTTAATGTTAACGATGAAAATATAGAAAAGGATCATGGTTTGAACAAAAACATGATTTTATTAAAATATACATTTTTAATGTTAAGAATGAAAATATAGAAAAGGATCATGGTTTGAACAAAAACATGATTTCATTAAAATATATGTTTTTAATGTTAAGAATGAAAATATAGAAAAGATCATGGTTTGAACAAAAACATTCATATAAAAAGTTCACATTCTTAACATAATGTTAGAATATAGAAATTGTACATGTTTTTAATCAAAACATGATTACATTAAAAATATACATTTTTAATGTAATGTTGAAAATAGGAAAAAATGTACATGTTTTTAATCAAAACATGATTTCATTAAAAACATACATTTTTAATGTAATGTTAAAAATAAGAGAAAAGATTCATGTTTTAAAATGCAAAACATGTTATACATTAAAATTACACTTTTAATGTGATATTAGAAAACTAGACAAGATTCATGTTTTAAATTGCAAAACATGTTATACATTAAAATTTCACTTTTTAATGTAATAACAGAAATGTAGAAAAAGAAACATCTTTTAAAAAGAAAATATGTTTTACATTAAAAATTCACTTTTTAATGTATAAAAGTTGGACAAAGATTCATGTTTTCAAAATAAAACATGTTTACATTAAAAACTTTGTTTTAATGAAATGGATAAAATTACATTTATAATTACATCGCGTATATTAGAATTTATATGCGTTGTTAAGATTACATTTATAATTACATCGCGTATATTAGAATTTATATGCGTTGTTAAGATTACATTTATAATTACATCGCATATATTAGAATTTATATGCGCTGTTAAAATAACATTTACAATTACATTGCATATATTAGAATTTAAAAGCATCGTTTAAATCACATTTATAATTACATCGCATGTATTAGAATCGTTGTTAAAAGTACATTTATATTACATTACATATATTAGAATTTATATGCACTGTCAAAATTACATTTATATTTACGTTTGCATATGTTAGAATTTATATGCAAAGTAGACTCATCATTGGATAAATTTTCATGTAAATGATATATTCTGTTTGACGGCACATAGATATGATTTGCCAATAAAAACATTCTTTTATTTGGCATGTTAAATACATTAGAGAAATCGTCGAAGAGTTTATATATATATAATTATATATATTTATATATATATATATATTAAAATTAAACAAATAGCGCGCGGTAGTTCACGTTTTGAAATCGTAACTTTTAAACGATTATACCGAGAGATCCAACCGTCGGATTTTCCCAAAACTGGAATCATTAGGACTGCTTTGGGAAGATCTTTCCAACGATATAAACTTTGTTAAAATCCAATGGTCAGATTTCGAGATAAGTGTAAATTAAATTTCGATAAAAACAGCGCCAGGGCCGCCCATTAACCCGAAGCGTCGTTTAATTTATTTAGCTATTTTTATATAAATAAAAATAGCGATAAATTATTATTAAATACTATTAACGATATGAAATGATTTTATACTATATATATGCGAGAATCATTTGAAAATACTGAGTTATATCTCATTTCAAATGATTATACGACGATCTAAATTGAAGATCTTAAAGACGGCGATTGAGGACTGGCGATCTTCACGTCGAAAGGATAACTACTTATGCCCGGCATTGGTTAGCTACCAGTAAAGGGTTAAAGTGGTAGTTATCCGGACGTACTTGTTGATTGTCCGGATATGCGAGCACCTCTCTTCCGTATTGGACATACGGGACGAGGAATAAGGTGACTCCGGTTTCATTCAGACCCAGAACGGAGTTGTAAATGGATGTGTGTCTGACATTGTATTTCATTCCATGTAAATTAACTTGATTTCTATTTAATATATATCTGTGGTGGCGGAGAATTTATTATATTTCTTAACACTCTTCTTTGAGACGCGTGAGATCAAAGGTTATATGTTGGTAGTTATCAATCGCATGGCGGGAATTGTCAATGTGACATGCCAAGATGCAATTGATCGTGGCTTTTGTTGAAAAGCAGAGCCTTGTGGATGATGATCAAAGCATAGCCTATTTCGGCATAGCCTTGTGTATAACGTTACTTCGCAAGCCTCACACCCCGGTAAGAGTCAGAAACGGGACAAGAGAACGCAGGGAATGCACACGTTTCTTTCTAGCTAGAAGTGGTGTCAGCGTTTACATGCCCTGACATTTTTACTTATGTGGTTGATGGATTGAGGCGCCTCGGTTTTATTGGTCGATTGTGACCATTTTATAGGTTCAATAGGACCGGGAAGCGTGTGTTCAGGAATTGCCAATCCACTAATGTTATTTGTGGACCGGCCCTGCAGGATCTAAGGGTTGCCCGTAGGTGTGATCCTGAGACATTGCTAGAGTGTCTCGAATCGGTTAGGAGATCGTCCCTAGCATTGACTCATGATGGAAATCCACTCTCCAATATGACATTACGGTTTTTATTGTAAACCTATATATGGCGACATAGTAGGATGGGGTATTATGCCGTCTAGGATTGATACATTTACTTTGAAGTATTTTAATACTGATTATACACTAATAATAATATTAAACATTATTTTCCACGTATCAAGCATTTTTTATCATTATAAGGTAAAACTTTATCCTCCGGTTTGTGTTGCATTGTGTGATGGGACTTGAGTCTTGTAATGATTTCATTTTCTAAAAAGCATTGCGTTGTTTTTTAATTAAATTGATAAAACTTATGCACTGGCAATCCAATGGAGTAAACCCGTTCCGCGCTAGCGGCGTGGTCCTGTGATTAGCCATACTGTTAGTTAAGAAAGATTTCTCATACCAGTCCCATGACTGACTCGTGGTTTGTTTCACTTTGCAAACTCGGGTGCCCTCTTTCTACATGGGCAGCCAAATGACAGGTTTTAGATATGGATACTTTCTGGACTGGAGCTTGCTAAGGAAGAAGATGAAGACCTTTTCTTTTTGTCTTTTTATTTGCTTCTTGAGACATTTAGAAATTATTGAGCTTTGATCTATTTGGTGGAGATTGAGACTTTATTTCTTTCCTTGTTTTAGACTGCTATTTTGCTAAGTGTGTCATGTACTGCGTACTCTGAGGTCTGTGATGTTATGTTGTGATGACATTTCCGCTGCAATGATTTATGTGTTATGCTATTATCTGAGATCTGTTGTTGTTGTAATTATGTTATACTCCTATGATTATCCTTACTTTCGTACCACGGAAGTTTGGGGTCGTCAAATGGATAGTGGGCCCTTAAAACCATCGGGTGATAATACATTCGCTACACTCAAGCTAAATGAGTTGGCAGTCATGTATGGCAGGGTTGCAATACGTTCTTACTGAATCCCAGTGTATCCCCTCTAGAGTACACTAATCAGAAGGTAATCCCATACCTTGTCATGTTGGAATCCATTCAACACTAAGATCCCTGCGGTTTTTGGTTTTATAATGAATATGTAGAGCGTGAGATGCAAGCGTTCTGCTAGATTGTTATTTATTTGTGGTTTGATAGACACTATTATAATATCACTGGATTTTGATATCTCAAAAATGTTTTGGGTTATAGTAAGGTAAAAAACGTTTGTGTTTATGTGTGGGTTGGTCTTACTATTATCCTTTTCTTTCAAAAAGGGTTTTCTAAAGTAAACAAGTTGTTGCCATATGAATTTACCATTGAAAGTATTCCTGAATGATTCGGGTGAATTTGCTTTACTTCAAATGTGCTTGGGTCTGCCCGAATATATTTAAAGGTTAGATTCCGCTTGGAGTTTCATGTAACAACCCGTAAAATGCGAGCCAGTTTGAAATTTTTAATTTGGCAATTTTAGCGAATTTTGATTATTTAAAATGAATTATTTTAAATAATATCGACGAAAATTTATTTTGAATATAATTCGAACGTATATATTATACGCTTCGTCGTTAGAATATAAATATTTATATATAATTATAAATAGAATTGAAAATGGTGCGGTAGTTCGAAAATTCGATTTCTAATTTCAAATGAATATACAGAATTCAATATAAGTCAGAATTGAACGAAACAAGAAATATTTGAATCTGTATAACTGTATCTTTGTAACGAAGTTAACAAACTGAGATTTCATCTTAGAAATGATAAGATATGTCCAGTTTAAAATTAGAAATAGTCGTTGTGGAATTTATATATATTTTTATATATATAAGGCCCTTAAAAATGGACATTTTGCAAATGACCTCGGATTTCGACGAAACCACTTTTGTTGGGTCCGTGATGTCAAGTTATTGCTAGATTCCAAATTTCATAATTTTTCGAATCAATATGTGAGCGTGGCAAAGGAAAATGCGTTTGACCATTTTCAGTGGATTTTAATCGACTGGAAATTGGCCATTTTTCATACGGTCTCAGAATTCGACGAAACTAGTTTTGTTAGGACCGTATCGTCAATACGAAGCTAGAAAATATTTTTCTGGAATTTTTCTAGTTAGTATGTGACCCCGGTAATTTGAAATCTACGTTTAAAATTCAATATAAGGATTTAAATTGTAAATTCAACGGAAACTGATTGTAACGATCAAACCAGCTTGCGATACATATCCCATTGTGTTCGGAATGGGGGTAAAACGCTATGGACGACAGGCGGTGGACCTCGTTTCGAGATCGTATGTAAAAGTCAACCCTTGTGCATAATTAAATAAAAAAATAAAAAAAGCTACCTTTCCCCCTTTTTCTCCTTCGTTGCCCCCCCCCCCCCCCCCGATTCATTATACATAAACATTAAAAAAAAAAAGAAATAAAACCTAATCTAAATCGCCGCCGCCCCCTGACCTGGAAGCCACCGCCGACAATCGAAGAAGCCGCCCCACCACCCTCGCAACCTCCTCCCACCGAACGAACCATCGAGCAACCCTCGCCCTCGACACCTCCGAAACCACCGCCGCGACAACCCCGACACCTCCGAACGCCGCCTCAGAACCCACCGACTCCTCCTCCTCCCATTCGAACTCGGTGAGCATTTTATTTTATTTTATTTTGTTTTGTTCTATTTTGTTTTACAGTGAATTAAAGGGAAAAAAACTGTTTTTTTATATATGATTTAAAAACTGATTTTTTGTTTTAAGTTTTTAAAACAGAATTTTTAAAAGAAGTAAGTTATAGAAACTGATTTTTTAAAAAGAGATTTAAAAACTGTTTTTAAAAGAAATTAAAAACTGTTTTGAAAAGAATAAACTATTTTTTTTTAAAAGTTTTAAAACTGTTTTTTTAAGGATGTAAAAACAGAAATTTAAAAAGAGAAACTGATTTTTTAAAAAGAGATTTAAAAACTGTTTTTAAAAGAAATCAAAAAAACTGATTTGAAATAAAAAAAACTGCATTTTGAAAAACTGCATTTTTAAAAGAATAAAAAGAAAAAAAAACTGCATTTTTAAAAGAATAAAAAGAAAAAAAACTGCATTTTTAAAAGAGAAAGAAAAAAAACTGCATTTTTATAAAAGAGTTTTAAAAACTGTTTTGAAAAATAATTTAAAAACTGTTTTGAAAAGAAAATAAAAACTGATTTGAAAAGGAAAAGGAAATGATTTTTATTTTTAACTTTGAAATAAGAAGGAGGTTTGATCTTTTAATAGAAAAAATTTTGAACTTGAAAATAAAGATCATATTTTTAAAAACAGAAAAGATGGAATTTTTGATTAAGTAGAAGTAGTAAGGTATGATTCTTATATTTTTAAAGCAATAAAAATATAATAGTTGCATCATAAGAATAATAAAAATATAATCTTTATATTTAATAGCGAAGTCAAAATGCAATCTTTATATATTGAATAACATAGTAAAATTCGATTTTTACCTATGTAGAGGATACAGTCAACGAAAGCAACAAGAAGGACAAGAAGGCGAAGTTTCTATTAAGGAAAAATCGTGTGAGTGGATAGCTATTGGTGAGAATTTCTCACCTTTCAATTTATTTTTCTAGTTATATATATATATATATATACTAGGATGCAGACGGTGCTTAGTAGCACCCGACACCCGTCCACAGACCATGGACTTGTTTGATTGATTGTGTAGTTGGTTAGATTATTTGTTTGAATTGAATTGTTTGGTGAGATGAAATTGATTTGATTGATGTGTGAATGGCGTGGGCCTTCACTAGACCGGGGATAAGGCTAGGCCTTGTCCCGTTTCTAGTATCGTGCCGTTATGCCGCCAAAATTTTCTAAAATATGTTAGAAAAATAAAAATATCATTTTATTTAAAGAATGAATTGAATAGAAGTTCATATGTTGGAATAAAATGTTTTGTCGTTAAAAATATAATTTTTAACGTGAATGTGAATAAATAAATATTCATTTACAAACCAGAAGGTTTGTTTATGTACACCTATTTGAAGGACATTGATTGGGTCGATAAATTTCACACATCGCCCAACTGCACGAATAAAAATCTGTGTTTGATTGTTTAAAACCCCACACGGGTGTTGGGATGAAATTTGAAGTTCACTCATCCTGATTGATTAAATATGTCGATTGATGGATTGACAGGCTGTTATAAGCGTTGAATATCTATATTTGATGCTTTTACAGTGTAGTGCACTTTGGTTGATGGTTGATTATTTTCAAAGTTATTATATACATGTGTTGTATGAAAATCCATATAATTAACTTTATATGGTAATTAATTGGGCCTCATTCCAATTTGAAAAACAAAGAATATTATAAAATAAAAGTTCATGTGTTGACAGTACTCATCCGTTGAGATTGGTCATGTGTTGAACGAAATATTTTAGTAATAAAATTTACATCTTTATCGATATAAAATAAAAGTTCATGTGTTGACAGTACTCATTCATTGAGATTGGTCATGTGTTGAACGAAATATTTTGATAATAACAACTATTTTGAAAATAGAAATTTATGAAGCCGTGTTGATTAGATTGATGCCATTTTGACGTGAACGATATTTATATCGATTTTATTGAATTCAAAATGAATTGAAAACGATTTCGAAATGAATTGAATTGAAAACGATTTCGAAATGAATTGAATTGAAAACGATTTCGAAATGAATTGAATTGAAAACGAATTCAAAATGAATTGAAAACGATTTCGAAATGAAATGAATTGAAAACGAATTCAAAATGAATTGAAAACGATTTTGAAATGAATTGAATTGAAAACGAATTCAAAATGAATTGAAAACGATTTCGAAATGAATTGAATTGAAAACGATTTCGAAATGAATTGAATTGAAAACGAATTCAAATGGAATTGAAAGCGAATTGAAATGAATTCAAATTGAATTGAAATTTGAATTGAATAGAAATGAATTTTAAAACGAATTTATAGAGAAGAATTCAATTTTGCTTTGAATTGAAATGGAAGTTGAAATAGATTTTGAAAACGAATTTTAAAACTATTTATATAATTCGTTTTAAATAGAAATCGACGAAATATATATTATATATATTATATATATAATATAATGGCCTGAATAGAACGCGCCGCGCCGCGGCAGTTCGTGAATTTCGACCATTTATTTCAAACGGACATTGCGGGAGATCCGACCGTCGGATTCTCCTAAAAACGGAACCGTTTGGTTCGTATCGAAAAGAGCTTTCTAATGAATGTTAGAAATTTGAAATCTAACGGTTGGATTTGGAATTATGTCCAAATCAAATTCGAAAAAGGTCGCTGTAAGTGCAGTTCGATGGCCATTGGTGGAAATCGACTGTACGGGCCTTGATAAAATTATTAAAAATAGTAATAATTTGTGTAAAATCATAAGAAATGATTTAGAAAGGATTGGGATGAAAAACTCCATATTTGAAAGGATAAAAATAGATTTTTATCGAAATGAACTAGTTTTGAACTAGAATTATAATTCTATTTATTTTTAAATAAATAAATTGAATTTGAAAAGGGTTTTGAAAATAACCAAAATTTCCAATGATTGCATTGGAATGGATTTGAATCGAAATTGTCTTCGGAATATTTCGATGTTGGATTTCGTGATTATACAAATGTTGTTATGGAAATTTGAAAGATATATATATCGTTATTTCCAATGCGATATTTGTTAGTCGTAGAATTTGATATTGAATATAAGCCGATATATTTTCTATTCAGAGCCTTGTATTGAATATCAAATGTGATTTGGGTTTGTCGTGAATGGTGTCTTCACTAACACTGTTCTTGAACCCAGTTGAGAAAAGATTAAATCTTTTTATTTAGATTTAATGAAGTGTACGAATTAAATGATATTTAATTGGAATTGAATTGATATTGATTTTTGGGTTTATCGTGAACAGTGTTTTAAATAACACTCGTTCTTTAACCCGACAATTAATGAATGTGATTTTGGGTTTATCGTGAACCGTGTTTTAAATGACACTGATTCTTTAACCCAGTCGAAGATTAAAACTAAGTGGAGTCTTAATGAATCTTTAATTAGATTGAAATGATCGAAAATGGAGTATCACCAGTTTTGCTCCAGGCGATAGTTAAATCTTTAATTAGATTTGAACGTGAAATGGTAATTGAATTTACCGATAACACCGTGGTGTTAGATATGAAGTATGACCAGTTTTACTTCATGGGATGAATAGGTTGGGATTGGGAAATTAAAACAAATGATTACTTCGGTAAGGTTCGTTAATCCCGACTAGTTTTGAATTGATATTCAAAAGTAGATTAAAGAATAAATTCAAGGAATTTATCTTTGATAAAATTAATGGGAATCTTTCCTATGAATGTGAAATTTAGAAACTAACTGTCGGTTAGCCAAGCAGAAGGGTTTTCTGGATATTGATCTGATGTTGGTTTCGGCCTTCGGGGTTAATATTTGGGGAACTATTCTCTTGATTAATTTGCGGTTAGTGACTGATGAATTGGAATGAGGCGTATGTTGTGTTTGTGTAACACTTATTTAAAATATACGCGAGTTATTCGGAAAGACCGGGTTTATCCCATTCTGAATAACTGATACGACGATAAGTCGAAGATGAAGACGGTGGTCGAAGACCGGAAGTCTTCACGTCGTTTGGGTGATAACTGATGATCTTGATTGGGCTGTACACCCAAGAAGATGGAAACAGTTGGTGATCGTCCAGACGTACTTGGAGATCGATGGATATGCGGGGTACTAGGTGCCTCCGGTTTCGTTCAGACCCAGAACGGACTTGTAAATGGACTGTGTGTCTGACATTGGATTTTAGTCCGTGTGATTGATCTCTATTAAATATATATCTGTTTGGCGGTGGAGAATTTAATCTTTTGCTTAACGCCCTTCTCTGAGACGTACGAGCTCAGGGGTTATATATTGATGGATATCAAACGCATGGAGTGAATTGCCTGTGTGGCATGCCTAAGTGGCAATTGATCGAGGCTTCTGTTGAAAAGCAAAGTCTTGTGGTGATGATCAAAGCACGGCCTTTGTGGCGTAGCTTTGTGTAACGTTTGCTTCGCGAGTTTCACACCCGGTATGAACCAAAAACGGGAGGGGACATCAGGGAGGACTTGCGTTTCTTTCTAGCTAGAAGTGGCGTCAGTGGTTTTACACGCCCTGACGAGTTTGACTTATGTGGTTGTTGCTGTTGCGAGGCGCCTCGGATTGATCGGTCGTTCTCGAACCGATGGAGTCATTTAGTTGGCTCGTTTACGCCCCAAAGGGCGGAGGAACGTATTGTTCAGGCACTATAATCCACATCGGTGGACCGGCCCTGACGATCCAAGGGGCAGTTGCGGCTGCTCCGGAGACATGGGCTAGATTGTCTCGAATCGGTTGAGGACTATCTTTTGCCTCGGTTCATAGAAGGAAATCCAATTTCCAAATACGTGACTTTGCGGTTTTATTTGTAAACCTATATATGGCGACATGATATATGGTACCCATGCCGCCTATGATTGATACTTATGATTTGAAGTTGTTTCATACACTATGCACCTATAATAGTATCAAATGATTTGTTTTAAACGTATCAAGCATCCTTTGGCTGTTATAAGGGAAAACCCTATCCCCCGGCTTGCGTTGCATTGTGTGATAGGACCTGGGTCTTATAACAGCTTCATTTTTCTTTATTTAGCATTGCGCTGTTTGTTTTATGCACTGGTATTCTTGGGAGGAAACCCGTTCCGTGTTATACGGCGTGGTCCCTTGATTTACCTAATGATTTAAAATAAAGATTAATAACTGTTTTAGTTCTCACACCAGTCACATGACTGACCTGGAGTTTATTGTTTTAACCTAAACTCTGGGTGCCCTTATTTTGACACGGGCAGCTAGTAGTTTTGGTTTTGCAGATTTATATTCACAGGATCCTGGTTTACAGCTGGAACGATATCCGGAAAGCTTTGTATCCGTATATCTCCTTCTAGTTGTGTATTGTATTATTTTCCGCTGCTATGTATTTAAATGTAATTTAAATCTCTGATATTTCTGTGTAATATTCATTCTTACTCTGTATATTCTTGTAATCTGATGCACTGTTGTTATATATAATGAAATGTTCTTCTGTATGCGTTCTGTTGTGTCGTGTTCTCAAACGATAGGGCGTTTCGAACGGCCTGGGTCGGTTTAGCGACTGGTTCGGACCGAGCGAAATTCCTTGCCGTCACAGTTGGTATCAGAGCTTTGGTTTACAAAGCAGAGAACAAGACACATTAGAACCATACGAAAGAATTCATCAGATAATTGGATTAGTAATATCCAATGGGATGACTCGTTAGAGATAGGATCAGTAGTATCCTAGAACGAGTGTGAAGAGTATATTTTTGAAAATGAAAACAAATTTTTGTTTTGAAAATTTAAATCACTTATTCGTATTTGATTATTTAATTATATTGATGTGGACAATCCAGTATATATAGATTTTGCGTATACGTCTGATCCGCGTGTATTTGAAATTTTAATATATTGGATAGATATAGAATCACACTCTAGTCGCCCGAAGATGATATTGATGATAGCGATCGCATCATCAACATTTATGTTCGAGTTTCGAAGGTGTGATTTCTATATATTTCCATTAGGCTGGTGTGAGAACCAAAACTTATATAGCTAGAATACATTGTTGTGAATTGGCATCAAAACATGATTTTCTGTATATGTATCAAATTTATGAATTTGAAACTCTAATTCACTAATTGATTGATGTTTGTGTTGTTTGTTTATTTGGTTGCTAAATTTTAACCATTTTGCCTAATTGAACCAAATATTGAATTGTATTGAAAATTGGTCGCATTTGCTTGCATATACCTATATATCATTGAACAGGTCATAGCAAGGAGGCTAGAGCCAGAGAATAAAAATTTTTTGCCCGACAAATAGGTACATGTTTACTACATAATTTCCTGTTTTGTTTGGGTGATGATGATTTTATGAGCCTATTGGCTAGCCGCTTGGCTTTTTCTTTTTCTTTTTGAGATCTGAAGGACCGGGGAAGCTATTTGAAATTCCCCGATGCTCCCGGTGCAGGGGAGGTTATGGAGAAATTTTTCAAAAATTTAGGGTGTTAGCCAAATTTTTGAAATTTTGAAAATTCTCAGAAACTGAAAAGTTAGAGAACGAAAGCCAGATCGAACGTAGAGTTGATTAATCAAACCACTTTCGACTTTGTTCCTTTTCGGGGACGAAAAGTTTTAAGTGGGGGAGATTGTAACAACCCGTAAAATGCGAGCCAGTTTGAAATTTTTAATTTGGCAATTTTAGCGAATTTTGATTATTTAAAATGAATTATTTTAAATAATATCGACGAAAATTTATTTTGAATATAATTCGAACGTATATATTATACGCTTCGTCGTTAGAATATAAATATTTATATATAATTATAAATAGAATTGAAAATGGCGCGGTAGTTCGAAAATTCGATTTCTAATTTCAAATGAATATACAGAATTCAATATAAGTCAGAATTGAACGAAACAAGAAATATTTGAATCTGTATAACTATATCTTTGTAACGAAGTTAACAAACTGAGATTTCATCTTAGAAATGATAAGATATGTCCAGTTTAAAATTAGAAATAGTCGCTGTGGAATTTATATATATTTTTATATATATAAGGCCCTTAAAAATGGACATTTTGCAAATGACCTCGGATTTCGACGAAACCACTTTTGTTGGGTCCGTGATGTCAAGTTATTGCTAGATTCCAAATTTCATAATTTTTCGAATCAATATGTGAGCGTGGCAAAGGAAAATGCGTTTGACCATTTTCAGTGGATTTTAATCGACTGGAAATTGGCCATTTTTCATACGGTCTCAGAATTCGACGAAACTAGTTTTGTTAGGACCGTATCGTCAATACGAAGCTAGAAAATATTTTTCTGGAATTTTTCTAGTTAGTATGTGACCCCGGTAATTTGAAATCTACGTTTAAAATTCAATATAAGGATTTAAATTGTAAATTCAATGGAAACTGATTGTAACGATCAAACCAGCTTGCGATACATATCCCATTGTGTTCGGAATGGGGGTAAAACGCTATGGACGATAGGCGGTGGACCTCGTTTCGAGATCGTATGTAAAAGTCAACCCTTGTGCATAATTAAATAAAAAAATAAAAAAATAAAAAAAACTACCTTTCCCCCTTTTTCTCCTTCGTTGCCCCCCCCCCCCCCGATTCATTATACATAAACATTAAAAAAAAGAAAAAAGAAATAAAACCTAATCTAAATCGCCGCCGCCCCCTGACCTGGAAGCCACCGCCGACAATCGAAGAAGCCGCCCCACCACCCTCGCAACCTCCTCCCACCGAACGAACCATCGAGCAACCCTCGCCCTCGACACCTCCGAAACCACCGCCGCGACAACCCCGACACCTCCGAACGCCACCTCAGAACCCACCGACTCCTCCTCCTCCCATTCGAACTCGGTGAGCATTTTATTTTATTTTATTTTGTTTTGTTCTATTTTGTTTTACAGTGAATTAAAGGAAAAAAAAACTGTTTTTTTATATATGATTTAAAAACTGATTTTTTGTTTTAAGTTTTTAAAACAGAATTTTTAAAAGAAGTAAGTTATAGAAACTGATTTTTTAAAAAGAGATTTAAAAACTGTTTTTAAAAGAAATTAAAAACTGTTTTGAAAAGAATAAACTATTTTTTTAAAAAAGTTTTAAAACTGTTTTTTTAAGGATGTAAAAACAGAAATTTAAAAAGAGAAACTGATTTTTTAAAAAGAGATTTAAAAACTGTTTTTAAAAGAAATCAAAAAAACTGATTTGAAATAAAAAAAACTGCATTTTGAAAAACTGCATTTTTAAAAGAATAAAAAGAAAAAAAAACTGCATTTTTAAAAGAATAAAAAGAAAAAAAACTGCATTTTTAAAAGAGAAAGAAAAAAAACTGCATTTTTATAAAAGAGTTTTAAAAACTGTTTTGAAAAATAATTTAAAAACTGTTTTGAAAAGAAAATAAAAACTGATTTGAAAAGGAAAAGGAAATGATTTTTATTTTTAACTTTGAAATAAGAAGGAGGTTTGATCTTTTAATAGAAAAAATTTTGAACTTGAAAATAAAGATCATATTTTTAAAAACAGAAAAGATGGAATTTTTGATTAAGTAGAAGTAGTAAGGTATGATTCTTATATTTTTAAAGCAATAAAAATATAATAGTTGCATCATAAGAATAATAAAAATATAATCTTTATATTTAATAGCGAAGTCAAAATGCAATCTTTATATATTGAATAACATAGTAAAATTCGATTTTTACCTATGTAGAGGATACAGTCAACGAAAGCAACAAGAAGGACAAGAAGGCGAAGTTTCTATTAAGGAAAAATCGTGTGAGTGGATAGCTATTGGTGAGAATTTCTCACCTTTCAATTTATTTTTCTAGTTATATATATATATATATACTAGGATGCAGACGGTGCTTAGTAGCACCCGACACCCGTCCACAGACCATGGACTTGTTTGATTGATTGTGTAGTTGGTTAGATTATTTGTTTGAATTGAATTGTTTGGTGAGATGAAATTGATTTGATTGATGTGTGAATGGCGTGGGCCTTCACTAGACCGGGGATAAGGCTAGGCCTTGTCCCGTTTCTAGTATCGTGCCGTTATGCCGCCAAAATTTTCTAAAATATGTTAGAAAAATAAAAATATCATTTTATTTAAAGAATGAATTGAATAGAAGTTCATATGTTGGAATAAAATGTTTTGTCGTTAAAAATATAATTTTTAACGTGAATGTGAATAAATAAATATTCATTTACAAACCAGAAGGTTTGTTTATGTACACCTATTTGAAGGACATTGATTGGGTCGATAAATTTCACACATCGCCCAACTGCACGAATAAAAATCTGTGTTTGATTGTTTAAAACCCCACACGGGTGTTGGGATGAAATTTGAAGTTCACTCATCCTGATTGATTAAATATGTCGATTGATGGATTGACAGGCTGTTATAAGCGTTGAATATCTATATTTGATGCTTTTACAGTGTAGTGCACTTTGGTTGATGGTTGATTATTTTCAAAGTTATTATATACATGTGTTGTATGAAAATCCATATAATTAACTTTATATGGTAATTAATTGGGCCTCATTCCAATTTGAAAAACAAAGAATATTATAAAATAAAAGTTCATGTGTTGACAGTACTCATCCGTTGAGATTGGTCATGTGTTGAACGAAATATTTTAGTAATAAAATTTACATCTTTATCGATATAAAATAAAAGTTCATGTGTTGACAGTACTCATTCATTGAGATTGGTCATGTGTTGAACGAAATATTTTGATAATAACAACTATTTTGAAAATAGAAATTTATGAAGCCGTGTTGATTAGATTGATGCCATTTTGACGTGAACGATATTTATATCGATTTTATTGAATTCAAAATGAATTGAAAACGATTTCGAAATGAATTGAATTGAAAACGATTTCGAAATGAATTGAATTGAAAACGATTTCGAAATGAATTGAATTGAAAACGAATTCAAAATGAATTGAAAACGATTTCGAAATGAATTGAATTGAAAACGAATTCAAAATGAATTGAAAACGATTTTGAAATGAATTGAATTGAAAACGAATTCAAAATGAATTGAAAACGATTTCGAAATGAATTGAATTGAAAACGATTTCGAAATGAATTGAATTGAAAACGAATTCAAATGGAATTGAAAGCGAATTGAAATGAATTCAAATTGAATTGAAATTTGAATTGAATAGAAATGAATTTTAAAACGAATTTATAGAGAAGAATTCAATTTTGCTTTGAATTGAAATGGAAGTTGAAATAGATTTTGAAAACGAATTTTAAAACTATTTATATAATTCGTTTTAAATAGAAATCGACGAAATATATATTATATATATTATATATATAATATAATGGCCTGAATAGAACGCGCCGCGCCGCGGCAGTTCGTGAATTTCGACCATTTATTTCAAACGGACATTGCGGGAGATCCGACCGTCGGATTCTCCTAAAAACGGAACCGTTGGGTTCGTATCGAAAAGAGCTTTCTAATGAATGTTAGAAATTTGAAATCTAACGGTTGGATTTGGAATTATGTCCAAATCAAATTCGAAAAAGGTCGCTGTAAGTGCAGTTCGATGGCCATTGGTGGAAATCGACTGTACGGGCCTTGATAAAATTATTAAAAATAGTAATAATTTGTGTAAAATCATAAGAAATGATTTAGAAAGGATTGGGATGAAAAACTCCATATTTGAAAGGATAAAAATAGATTTTTATCGAAATGAACTAGTTTTGAACTAGAATTATAATTCTATTTATTTTTAAATAAATAAATTGAATTTGAAAAGGGTTTTGAAAATAACCAAAATTTCCAATGATTGCATTGGAATGGATTTGAATCGAAATTGTCTTCGGAATATTTCGATGTTGGATTTCGTGATTATACAAATGTTGTTATGGAAATTTGAAAGATATATATATCGTTATTTCCAATGCGATATTTGTTAGTCGTAGAATTTGATATTGAATATAAGCCGATATATTTTCTATTCAGAGCCTTGTATTGAATATCAAATGTGATTTGGGTTTGTCGTGAATGGTGTCTTCACTAACACTGTTCTTGAACCCAGTTGAGAAAAGATTAAATCTTTTTATTTAGATTTAATGAAGTGTACCAATTAAATGATATTTAATTGGAATTGAATTGATATTGATTTTTGGGTTTATCGTGAACAGTGTTTTAAATAACACTCGTTCTTTAACCCGACAATTAATGAATGTGATTTTGGGTTTATCGTGAACCGTGTTTTAAATGACACTGATTCTTTAACCCAGTCGAAGATTAAAACTAAGTGGAGTCTTAATGAATCTTTAATTAGATTGAAATGATCGAAAATGGAGTATCACCAGTTTTGCTCCAGGCGATAGTTAAATCTTTAATTAGATTTGAACGTGAAATGGTAATTGAATTTACCGATAACACCGTGGTGTTAGATATGAAGTATGACCAGTTTTACTTCATGGGATGAATAGGTTGGGATTGGGAAATTAAAACAAATGATTACTTCGGTAAGGTTCGTTAATCCCGACTAGTTTTGAATTGATATTCAAAAGTAGATTAAAGAATAAATTCAAGGAATTTATCTTTGATAAAATTAATGGGAATCTTTCCTATGAATGTGAAATTTAGAAACTAACTGTCGGTTAGCCAAGCAGAAGGGTTTTCTGGATATTGATCTGATGTTGGTTTCGGCCTTCGGGGTTAATATTTGGGGAACTATTCTCTTGATTAATTTGCGGTTAGTGACTGATGAATTGGAATGAGGCGTATGTTGTGTTTGTGTAACACTTATTTAAAATATACGCGAGTTATTCGGAAAGACCGGGTTTATCCCATTCTGAATAACTGATACGACGATAAGTCGAAGATGAAGACGGTGGTCGAAGACCGGAAGTCTTCACGTCGTTTGGGTGATAACTGATGATCTTGATTGGGCTGTACACCCAAGAAGATGGAAACAGTTGGTGATCGTCCAGACGTACTTGGAGATCGATGGATATGCGGGGTACTAGGTGCCTCCGGTTTCGTTCAGACCCAGAACGGACTTGTAAATGGACTGTGTGTCTGACATTGGATTTTAGTCCGTGTGATTGATCTCTATTAAATATATATCTGTTTGGCGGCGGAGAATTTATTCTTTTGCTTAACGCCCTTCTCTGAGACGTACGAGCTCAGGGGTTATATATTGATGGATATCAAACGCATGGAGTGAATTGCCTGTGTGGCATGCCTAAGTGGCAATTGATCGAGGCTTCTGTTGAAAAGCAAAGTCTTGTGGTGATGATCAAAGCACGGCCTTTGTGGCGTAGCTTTGTGTAACGTTTGCTTCGCGAGTTTCACACCCGGTATGAACCAAAAACGGGAGGGGACATCAGGGAGGACTTGCGTTTCTTTCTAGCTAGAAGTGGCGTCAGTGGTTTTACACGCCCTGACGAGTTTGACTTATGTGGTTGTTGCTATTGCGAGGCGCCTCGGATTGATCGGTCGTTCTCGAACCGATGGAGTCATTTAGTTGGCTCGTTTACGCCCCAAAGGGCGGAGGAACGTATTGTTCAGGCACTATAATCCACATCGGTGGACCGGCCCTGACGATCCAAGGGGCAGTTGCGGCTGCTCCGGAGACATGGGCTAGATTGTCTCGAATCGGTTGAGGACTATCTTTTGCCTCGGTTCATAGAAGGAAATCCAATTTCCAAATACGTGACTTTGCGGTTTTATTTGTAAACCTATATATGGCGACATGATATATGGTACCCATGCCGCCTATGATTGATACTTATGATTTGAAGTTGTTTCATACACTATGCACCTATAATAGTATCAAATGATTTGTTTTAAACGTATCAAGCATCCTTTGGCTGTTATAAGGGAAAACCCTATCCCCCGGCTTGCGTTGCATTGTGTGATAGGACCTGGGTCTTATAACAGCTTCATTTTTCTTTATTTAGCATTGCGCTGTTTGTTTTATGCACTGGTATTCTTGGGAGGAAACCCGTTCCGTGTTATACGGCGTGGTCCCTTGATTTACCTAATGATTTAAAATAAAGATTAATAACTGTTTTAGTTCTCACACCAGTCACATGACTGACCTGGAGTTTATTGTTTTAACCTAAACTCTGGGTGCCCTTATTTTGACACGGGCAGCTAGTAGTTTTGGTTTTGCAGATTTATATTCACAGGATCCTGGTTTACAGCTGGAACGATATCCGGAAAGCTTTGTATCCGTATATCTCCTTCTAGTTGTGTATTGTATTATTTTCCGCTGCTATGTATTTAAATGTAATTTAAATCTCTGATATTTCTGTGTAATATTCATTCTTACTCTGTATATTCTTGTAATCTGATGCACTGTTGTTATATATAATGAAATGTTCTTCTGTATGCGTTCTGTTGTGTCGTGTTCTCAAACGATAGGGCGTTTCGAACGGCCTGGGTCGGTTTAGCGACTGGTTCGGACCGAGCGAAATTCCTTGCCGTCACATTTCAGAAGCTGGAAGCAGGAGGCTTCACCATTAGTTACTTAGAGTTTATTTCCGCTGTGTCTGATATATGATGTACTCTGATGATTGGTATGTATATACAGTTTCTTTTGTGTAAAGAGATTTGATATACTATATTTACTCGTTCCGCTATGGGATTCAGGTGTTCTTCTTTTTCTTTCTTCCTACTTATTATCCTCTAATTTCTTTCTACTAAAGATTCGTAATTTTGTGCAATTTGGGTTGGACGTGGGTTATAATTCGTCAGCTCAAAGGGTACGGATTTACGGGCCTTTACGATATGAATGATTGAGTTTTTTTCTTTGTGTGTATTTATTTTCAAAGAAAAGAAGAAGAAGAATAAACCATTTTTGAATTTAAAATAATAATAGGGTTGTATTGTTTGTGGTTTTGAAAGATAAAGTTGTCTGATTCTTTATTTTATTTGGTTATCTAGTTTCTTCGTTTGAAACGCTGAAAGTTGAAAATTAAGCGTTAGCAAATTCATGTACATGTATTTCAAAAAATTTGCATTTTCCAACTGAATGATGTTTAAGCTCCCATAGGTAAAGAA
Organism: Allium sativum; assembly: GCA_030737875.1. Lineage (NCBI taxonomy): Eukaryota > Viridiplantae > Streptophyta > Magnoliopsida > Asparagales > Amaryllidaceae > Allium > Allium sativum. The sequence continues at coordinate 99,951,028 of CM060911.1, read as the reverse complement.
ACATATTTATTATCTTAAGCCTTCGCCTTGTATTCACTTAACGAAATGCATCTCTAAGTTGAAAGAAACTAGAACCACTGATTCTAGCAATGTCTTCTTTTTACTTCTTCATTCCATCTCCAGTTGGAAAAGCACAACATTGTTCTACTTCTCATGGCAGGCGACATGATCGTTGATGATAACAAGGGGAAATCTTATCTAGAGAGAACTCTTTCTTTACAGTCACCAAACATAGAAGGTTCCGGAATCAGGTATATCACTACAACAAAAAACGCTTTTCGCAACAGGAAATATCTGTTGCAGTAGACCAATTACAACAGACCCGCGCCCGTTGATATAGCCGGAGTTGTAAAAAGTCGGGCAACGTTTTTTGCATGTTGCAATAACATGTTGCGGAATACTTTTTTGCAACTGGCCTTTGTTATTGCAACAAATCATTTTGCAACAAGAAATGACAATTGCAAACCTGAAATAAACGTTGAAAAAGTAGGATACTACAAGTATTTATGACAGTTGCAATTTGATTTTTTGCAACACTAGATGCTTGTTGCAAAATTCAAAAAGTTCGTTTAACAATTATAATCCACCATAATCTGGATTTAATAATGCAATAATGAAAGCATACATTATCAAGAAATAAACAAACATATATTATCAAGAAATAATAAATATTCTATTTCAATAGAAATTTATTACTACATACTATTGCAGCAAAAATTAACAAATTTTTCATAGACTATCCACATATACAAGAATTTCTAGTCTTTCCTAAAACACATTTTATGAAAATACATTTTTTTCTAATCATATTTTCCAGATATATTATTTCTACTTAAATAGCGATGTTTATCTTCTCATCCATGCCCTTGTGCAAATGAAAATCTCTTCAACCTATCAAACAGCAATGCAATGTTATAGAACACAAAATGTTTTCAAGTAGTTATTCATATTACATATGCACAATTTTAAATGTAAACAAGATATCCTAATATAAATTACTTCTCAACCGAAACAACTTTGGTAGTTCTATTTAGCAATTTAATTCGCAAGTCAAATACTAATTGACAAGAATTTCTATTTTCAGTTACATTTCATGCTACTGTGATATTGTTGTTCTGCAATATGCTGATATTTAGCTTCAAACATTGTCAGTTGCATTCGTTCCTTAACTTATAAGAAGGCTAAGTAAAATAATGAAAAATCATCAATAACTCATTTAGTTTAATTTTTATATACTCCAGTTTAAAGTTGGAAACATAAACAATCAAATCAATGGCCTACCGTTTTAGGTTTTCAATATATTACATATTGACAGGTCACAAAATGAATGATATAAATTCTTTATTAGAAAAGACTTACAGTTGAAGCAGCAACAAGTAAATCAGTAGAATATCACTTGGTAGACGGAGGCAACAACAATATGGAATCATCAAAAAACAAGTAAATCAGCGGCCCTCTCATACCATATCAAAGCTCCACATCCACAAATAACAAAAAATGTTAGCACACAAATTGTATAAACTCTTTGTGGTATATTTATAACCTCTGCTTTCAGACGCAAAAGTCAAATTAATATAACAGTCCAGGGCCAAAAATGTACCCGTATGAATTAGTTGAGGATTGAGATGTCCTCAAAAAGAAACAAAAATGATGCATGAACCTTGTACTGGGACCTGGACCCTTCTACCAAATTGCAGCCAATACCAAACAACTGAAATGGAATTGCATAAATATCATACATAGAGGTAAATAATGTTAGCAGTAATATAGCTATACATGCATACGTAACCACTTAGCAGTAATAGATCTTATTACAAAATAACTAAAACAAACAATTGTTAAAAATATATCCACAACAATTAGCATAAAAAAATAGTTGTTTAAAATATGTTCATTGCAACTTAGATAGAAATTCAATTGTTAAAAGTACATTTATTATCACTATCAAGAAAATTCGTTAGTTAAAACTATCATCTGACTTTAATTTAAGTAACTAATTAAATAAAGTTATTTTTTGTTGAAATTTTGACCAGCAAATGAGAGGAAGAGGAGACTACAAGGTTTATTTTAGAATAATGGTTTGATTCTTATATAGTAGAGAAACCACAGAGTGAAAGTAAATCAAGATTCTTGTTTTTCTGTTACCCATTCTCTGCATTGTAACACATCAAAATGCTATCATATGGCCAACTATACCATGATCTGAATCTAGTTGAAAATCTCAAAGCCTACATGATCTTTAAACTCACTTCATACTGGGTGAATATTTACTATACTTAAATCAAATTTAAACGCGTACAGATATTGTATACCAATTAATACATTTATAACTATAATAAAGATATTTTAATATAATTAAACACATGAAATACAAAAAATTTATTAGAAAAGACTTACATTTGAAGTAGCAACAAGTAAATCAGTAGAGTATCCCCTTGGTAGACGGAGGAAACAACAGTATGGAATCACCAGAAAACAAGTAAATCAGTGGCCCTGTCATACCATATCAAAGCTCCACATCCACAAATAACAAAAAACAACAATTGCTACTGGAATCATCAAAATAACGAACAAGCAGCATTTCTACCATGTACCTTCATCTCTGAAACAAACCATCTTTGCATTACAATATCCCAATAACCTGTCAAGATTCTCTGCACACTACCAAATAGTAAAAGCTCAATAACAACTTATCACACAAACTACTATCCACACAAATTACCTGCCCCCTACCATCACCAAATACACCTGACCTCACCACTACAAATCCATATTCTATAATTAACTGACTCAAAGGATATGGAACAAAATTGAATCATTGAAATATAACAAAGAATAGCTATGTTCCCAAATAAAAAGTTGAAATCTGCTCATAATTCACAAATAACTCGGGCAGCAAGTCAAAAGAGATGTTGAAAGATAACATCAAGCTTAAGATGGAAAAACACAAGAAAAACTAGAATTAAAAAACACCATTTGAAATTAGACTACACAATCGTAGGACCTGATTGAAAATCCAGCATGGAGTAGTGTAATGATCATGTCAAAAAAACATAAAGTAGAAGATCAAAGTAACTAGATTGAATGGGTTTGATTCTACATGGGAATACAGGGGGATTAACTCCCTTTCCATTAGTGCGAGTACAAATTGTAAGATAGAAAAGTTCCTTTTATATAACTTGCCATAAACTATAATTATTTCTAATTGTTTTCAGGTTAGCAAATCACTTACGACCCTTTTCTGTTGTCCATTCTGCTTTGACTAACCAAACATGCTACCAATGACTGATGAAAAATTTATACAATGGTTTATACTTCCTGCCAAATCTACATATACCTATAACATCTTAAAAAACTCTATCACACAAACTAAAGCATAAAGAAGCTCCAGTTAAAGTATAATTCACAAGCAAGGTGGTTTAAAGATGTTATGAATGTTTGCACAAGCACACAATCAGGAACATTTAGCAGCAAGAAAAGAGCATTATTTACAAATATTTGTGGACTACTCAACACAATTTTTTCATCACTCATACAGTCATACTCTTCATTAAAATTACTTTTTTACTACTAAAGTTGGGTTTATAACTAGTATAGAATAAGTCCAAGTTACCCCGACGCATCTAGAACTCAAAATTGTAAGCACAGACAAAAGAAAATAGTAAGACTAGAACATGCAATAAGAACTCACCACCACTCTGCCAGCCTCGCCCGTATAGCAATGCTCAATCACGTCGCAGCCGAAATCCTCCTCCAACAGAACACAGATCACCATCGAGGACCGCTTAATGCGCCATCGGCACCTCAACTAATGATGTTTTCGCCACTGAAATTTCACTAGCTAACGTCGAGTTTTCGATGCATAAAACACAAAATGGCGAGTGACGTGGCATAAGCTTTGATTTGTGACGATTGATTTTCTAATATTATTATGGATTGTTTTAGCTGTTAAGAGAATAGAGGGCTTGGAATTAGATTTAGAAGGAGGAAGAATTAGATTTAGATGAAGGAATTGGGAAAGGTAGGTGAATTGGGAAAGGTAGTGAAGCGGGCACAAAATACAAGTGTTAAGCGGTCCTGGAATTTTTCAAGTGTCCGCCTTTTTAATTTGTGTAGCCCTCCTTTTTATTTGCATTATCAATGCAAATGCGAAACTTCATACAGTGGACTTTTCCTAAGCAACTAAAAATTGAGTTTGTTATAAAATAATTAATATTTGCAAAGGTAATGTAGGAGAAGTTATTAAATAAATCTAATTAATATTAACTAATAAATATTAGTTATTAAACATTAAACTGATGTTAGTTATAAACTATTTTACAATAATTATGTTTTTTAAATACCAAAAATTGAATATAACCATAAATTATAAATTATTAAGTTAAAAATATGTTTATTGCAACTCGCACGAAAAGATCATTTTTAAAAATATGTTTATTTCAACGGATAAGAAACAACGAGTGCTAAAAATTCGTTTATTGCAACTGTTATATGCCATCAGTATATAATATTATTTGTCAATAATTATGTTCAAATATTATAATTAGTGATTAAAAGTTATTTATTACTGATTATACTTTGTTTATAAATTATAAATATTTATTATAATTTTTTATTGATAATTACTGATTATAAATTATAATTATTCATTAATTAGTAAACTAATTATTAAACTATAATAAATGTTAATTACTAATGTATTAAATTACTAAAGTATTAATTATCAATGTATTAAATTAGGTAAATATTAATAATTAGACATTAATTTTAATTGTTTGTTTTTCGCAAGTGGTAGTGAAGGGTAGTTGCTAAAGTTATGTTTTCCGCAACTAGTAGAGAAGAGCAGTTGCTAAAGATATGTTTTCCATATTTGGTAGAGAAACGTAGTTGCTAAGGATATGTTTTTGCAACTGTTTGGAAATGCCCGTTGTTAAGTCTCATTTATTGCAACTGCTACGGAAAGTCTGTTGCTAAAAATCATTTGTTATTATTTAATAATTATTTATTGATGATTTATTTTATTATTTAATAATCATTTATTTAATTATTTAATTTAATATTATTTAATAATTATTTATTTTTTTATTTTTTAAATGTTAATAGTAATTATTTGTAAATCGTAATTATCATTATTTAATTATCAATTATAAATATCACTTTATAATACTTAAATTTTATTATTAATTAATAATTATTAAATATTAATCTTAATTATTATATAATTACTAGTAGTTAATTATTTAATAGTAACTATTTAAAATTAATTAGTAAAAGTTAATCGTTAAAATCTGATATTATTTTTGAATAGAACATTTTTTGCAATTGGCTTTACCAGTTGTAAAAAATACAGTTATTGCAAGTGGCAAAAATAGTTGCTAAAGATATTTAGTCGCAACTGGCTAGGAAGAGCAGTTGTAAGTAATTTGTTTGTTGCAACTGTTATGGAAGTACAGTTGCTAAAAGTTTGTTTTTGCAACAAGAAGGGAAGCACAGTTGCTAAAAATAAGCTTTTCGCAACAGAAAAAAAGGCCTGTTGTTAAATCTCATCTATTGCAACTGCTATAATAGGTCTGTTGCTAAATATCATTTACTGCAACTGTCATTTGTCGTCTATTGCAAATAGCTAGTTGCAATAGGGTATTTTTCTTGTAGTATATAATGCTATAAGACCCTACAAGTAAAAACCTCTAGACGTTTGTTTTCATATGTTCATAATTTTTTTTCCATTTTTTTGTGAATTAATCTGATAATGGTACCATTTATCTTAACTTATCTTATAACATAACACGTTAGTTGATTAACCCAAAAAAAGAAGGATTTAATATCAAATAGCATACACTAGTCAGGAAGTTATATTAAAAATGATTGTTTTGTTACTTTTATTGACCAGGTATACTGTAGGGAAAATTACAGCAATTCACAAACGTGAAGTGCATTCATCAGATTTTGGTCCAAGAGCAAGCTGTTGGATGGATTTTCCTAAGGCTGGGTCACAGCTGACACCACCTCATCGTTTTGTAGATTTAGTGAAAGGATTATTGTCCAATAGTCTTTAGGTATGAAGCATTCACTATCTATATTTGTTCCAATATTCACGTGCTTATGTATATTTTGAATATTTGATCCCTTCCATTGTTGTGTGTGCATGTATGTATGTATGTATATGTATATATACATATATATATATATATATATATATATATATATACACATATATATAAACCGTGCCTTCGAGCCTATTACATATTTGGTGTAATGGATTCAGGAATTTACGTGAATTATTCAAGATAGATGCTGCCGATTACGAGAGAGTTATCTTCTCCTGGGAAGAGCTGCAATGTGTTTTTCTTTCAATTGATCAACACTCACTTGCAACTCAGTTTTCAAAACCGAGTCGCTTGCAACTCAGTTTTCAAAACCGAGTCGCTTGCAACTCAGTTTTCAAAACCGAGTCGCTTGCAACTCAGTTTTCAAAACCGAGTCGCTTGCAACTCAGTTTTCAAAACCGAGTCGCTTGCAACTCAGTTTTCAAACTGAGTCGCAGCAACTTAGTTTGAAAACTGAGTCGCAAGCGGCTCAGTTTTGAAAACTTAAAGTGCTTGGATCCCAACTTTACGGTCTGCTCAAATTGTTTTCTGGAGCATTCTATTTCTATTCAAATATAAAATCTATTCTACATCAAATTAATATCACACAATAAATTCTTCTATTAAGCATCACATGCTTGGTTTTGCGATGTAGCAGGGATATATATTATTATAAATGTCGAAATATCAATCACCCACTTCTTTGAATTCGATTATTGAAATAAATTGGATTATTTACAAATGAGAACTGAAACAAAACTTAAATCATTTTTATAATCTAATGTGGCTTTAATGTTCTTACATCCTAAATTTGTATTTTCATTGATATTCATATAGTAATTAATTATTGGGCACCACTATAGTGGTTTGTTTTGCAAAATCTTATGGTGCCCTGTCTCTATTTTATTTATTTTCCGATTCTGTGTCAAGTGACATTTTATATGATTCGATGATAGTATGCTTTAAATGCCAGGGGTGTACATGATAGAAACACAAGGATTGAAAATACTTATTAAGAAAATTTTAATGTGGGAGGAAATAATGCTTCTAAGGAAATCATGCTTATAAGATATCATTCAGTTTTTACATTATGCTTTAATTATTAACAAACATTTGTTTGTATCTTCCATAATTTCAAACAAAGGCTTTAGAATTATTTTCTTACCCAATATGCTGATGATGATCAATTTCATACCTTATTTTCATGCGACCTATCAAAGCCATTGTTGTTGATATCTCATGAAAGTTGATATCTGTATATATAGGCCTGGAAATGCATTCCATATTTATAATTGAACTATGAAATGTTTGCTAAATTGGGTGTGCTGTCATTTTAAAATAAACATATTTAATATGCAGTTTAAATTGTCGAGTACTTCCTGAATCATACGCTATTATTGTACTAATATTTTATCTAGACTTGGTTGCAATGAATGAACCCACGGTAGCCATTCTTATATCTCTGATTTTATTTTATTTTTTCGTTTCGTTTTTTTTTATAATTGATAATGAAATTCTTGTCAATACAATCGTGCTTTTATGGACTTTTTACCCATTTAGGCCTGTTTTAGATATAGTATTACATGTATAGCCATGTTTCAGAAGTAATTACGAATATAGGCATGTTTGGGTTTCGAAGGCGAGTTTTGAAAACTCGCCTTCAGTAAAATACAAAGGCGAGTTTTGAAAACTCGCCTTCGACAGAACCCACCCAACCAAACTTACACACACACCATATTCAAACTATCGTACACAGGACACCACATTCAAACTAACCCACACACAACAGGTGATGTAATGCTATGTTGACTACTCCTTTGTATGTTAAAATCGACGCTCGGTTTATATTATAGGAAAATTCTGCATAAACTATACATTCAAATGTAGCGAATTTCATAAACCAAATAACAATATTTACTAGAAAGCTGATTACAAGAGACCTTAACACAGAAATAAGTACTGAAACTCAGGAGGAAACAAATGCTAATACGAGACTAGATACTATAGCTTAGGATACAGCAGATGCTAATTAGGAAAATAGTACGATAACCAAACTACATCTGATGTTCATGCTCTTGGGATGTGAAGCTGCTTAATCATCACGGTTAAGCCGCAACTGTTAAATAACGTTATGGTGATCTCTAATCTCTTGTTCGAGTTCGTTTGGATATGTTATTCCCCTTGGCCCTATCGGTTCGTCTATCCATTCTGTGTAATTGCACCCATTCGGATAGGATGGACATTGATGAATGCGATGACCAATATCGTTGCCATCTGCTCGAACCACAACTTCAATTGGATAACCGCAGTAGCAACAAACTTGATAAGAGTCACCTTCCTGTTCATAAGGAATTGGAACATGTGGTACTTGATAAGAACCAACTTCTTGTCGTGGTACAACGACGGACTGTTCATGCGTGTGTTGAACGTTTGGTACTTGGGCTTGATGTGGAGGTTGGACGGGACGTTGTTCGGTCGGTGGTCCAAGCCGAGAGTTCAGTTCATTTAGAAACTCGAGTTCATCTGCAAGCGCCTAAAGTTCCATATGTCCGTACGCCTCTTCCTCAGAGTCTGGAGATGATGGCCAAGAAGGCATAGTTATGGTAAAGCACAAGGTAGTTGGAAACAAAGTTGTGGAAGTGAGGTAAGTTTTGAGAAATTCGACAGAGATATATAGTTGCGTAGTGTACAAGTGAATAGAGGGTAAAACAAAGAATGATGTGAAGGGTCACTGGTAAGGAATCTGCTTTACGTGTTATACTGTAGGGAATCTGCTTTACGTGCTGCATGACACTTTAACCCTACACTGACTAGTCATATCAGAAGAGAATCTGCTTTATGGTTTTTATCAGAAATATTCATACTTCTAGGAATTTTAATATTTTGCATTACAGAACTGAGAATTTTACAACGACAATGATTACAACATTAAGAAACGCAAACTACAATCATACGAACTACAATAAAGGAACACACGAACATCAAATTCGAAGTAAAATAAAACACATTAAGATAGTTTCCACATACACCTACCATGGTCGTGGGTAAAATCTAGCTCTAGGTGACTGAACTCCACGTTCGCAGATTGGAGGGTCAATCCACTGCTTAAAGTAACAACAATCAATTTCAGCAGGAAAAACCTTGTGGTCCTCATAGGCTTCACAGCCGAAAAATCAACGACCAACATTTTTTTCAGTTTTGGAAACAACCACGACCGATACTTCTCCACAACGGCAAATAGGGTTGGATCCACCATGAATTAGTGGCTCTACAACGCGCCCTGCAACTACCCTTTCTTTTCCAGGTCGTTGATTTACTACCGATTCATCGTCGTTTTCCCATTTGTCCACGGTGGAGCCTACACTTTCTTTTCCTTGTTTCGACATGGTGAAATTGTGAATGAGGGTTTAGCTGGATTCAGAGAAGCCGCTATATATACCGGAAAACAGGGTCGTTCCCAACCCTATATAAATTAAACATTTCTCTACATAAAGGAGTTAAAAAACTAGGGGTGGGCATAAACCGCACCGCAATGCGGAAACCGCCCTGACCGAACCGTAAAAATGGTACGGAAAACCGCACTGGATTCTCTCTCTAAAGCAAACAGCCCAAACCGAACCGACCCGCAATGATACGGTTCGGTTGCGGTTTGAACTTTTACCAAACCATATTAAACCGAACTGAACCGCATAGCTACACCGACAATGTTATGATAAAATTTTTAACAAATTCCTATCTAACTTCGATATATATTCTATCTTCAACGTATGTGGTAGTTATATTAATTAATGATAACACTTTATGTTTTAACATTCAGGTGACACAATGTCATACAATCGTAAATTGATTGTTGATGGAAGTAATTTTCTTGTTTCATAGTTAATACGTGTTCAAACCGGACCGAACCAAAACCGGACCGTATTACATCGAAACCGAACCGAAACCGAACGGTTAGTATAATGGTTTGTATTTTTGATCAACCGTTTGATGCAGTGCGGAAGCGGTTTGAGCTTCAAATCGCACTGAACTGAACCGCGCCCACCCCTATAAAAAAACAGGGTCGTCCCAATTCACATAAGCATTATTGTTGACAAATGCCTAGGAACTCGCAACATGGCAGGCCAACAGTGTACCAGGAGAGAATCTACTTTATGTACTCCTTTAACCCTCCACTGACTAGTCGTATCAGCAGAGAATCTGCTTTACGTACTCCTTTAACTCAGCACGACACTGTTTCGTATGACGTATTACTGTAGGGAATCTGCTTTGCAGAGATGTAATGTTGCTATTTCGTAGATGTTTCAAACCAGTCTTTCTTCCCCTCTCCCTTATTAAAGACCAACCAACCTCTCTCTTACTCTCTTCATCACTCCTTGGTTTTTTATAGCGTAGTTCACTGTCAAAATGGCTAATTGGGCATACGACGACGATACCATGGTTCAAATGTACGATGAGTACGAACGGGGTAAACAACCTGTAGAAGATATCGAATTTGTGCCCGAAACACTAATGGGAGTCCAAGTAGATGTCGTAGAGGTCGAGTCTGAACTTTTTAGTGCAACACAACCAAACGATGCAGTCCAACGCATCGGACCGGTTCAAAAATCCCTCAATGCTCAGTTGAGGGAAGTTCTTACCCGACAGAACCCCGACAGGTCAAGCTCCAGCATGACGGGTCGTTCAGTTCTTTGCTATTGCGGAGTCGAATGTAATGTGCTTGTTTCTAAAAGTCAAACGAATGCAGGTCGTCGCTTTTATGGTTGCAAACCGTACATTCATGCACAGAACCGCGGGTTGCAGAGTTGCAATTTTTTTTCATGGTACGATCCACCTTTAACTGAGAGAGGTGTCCAGTACGCACTTGAGATGCAAGCTGAGGTTAATCGCTTGAAAAGAATGAATGTGGCAATTAAGAATGAAATGCTTCATGGGTGCTACGGTTCATTCCGAAGCTATGGGTCGTAGTTACATTGTATTGGGTTGTGGTTATGTTGTATCGTTGGGTTGTGGTTATGTTGTATCGTTGGGTCTAAGTTATGTTGTCTTGTTGGGTCTAAGTTATGTTGTCTTGTTGGGTCTACGTTATTTTGGGTCATATTTATGTTGTACTGGGTCGTACTAATATAATTTATAATATTATATAATACAATTATATGTCATATGCTTATACATTATAATATATATCATTAAATAATTGCAAAAATTATGAAAAGTATATCATTAAATAATTATAAAATTATATAATATATAAATTATATAATATATATAATATATAAATTATTTTAATATATTATATAAATTATAATGTATTTATCTCTATTTAACAACTCTAATTTTATAATTAATATTTACAGCTATATTAGTAAATATATTACATAATCAAGTAAGGGTTTATTTGTATGCAAAGTTTAATTGAAGTAGAGTTTTCAATGAAGGAGAGTTTTCAAAACTCGCCTTTGTATTTTACTGAGGGCGAGTTTTCAAAACTCGCCTTCAGTAACAAACAGGTCTAAATCTGTTATTATTTTTGGAACATGGCTATTTTTGGAACATGGCTTTTATAGATGTAGTAGAATCAAAACAACTGTCAGATGTAAGAATTTTGCTAATTTTAGTATGTTGCTAGTTATTATTTAGATCATTTTAGACAGTTATGTGTCTATATTTTGGCTGGGGATTAATTTTTGCCTAGTCAAGAGCACTCTTGCACAGTGTAGCAAAATCTAAAAATGAACAAAACAACGAAGAGTTTGAACTAATTAATGATTTGTTTAATAATATACTACAAAATCTTAACATACATTTTTTACAGCTCAGCTTGAACATCAGAAAAAAATATAAAAACTTGAAAGATATTTGTTCCATAGGAAGATTGTGCATCTTCAACAAAACCAAAAACATACAGTAAAAAATATTGCTTTTGAATCATTGCAGGCCACGAATCCAAGCACAACATCAGGCTCAGTTTTGAGACAACAAGCATAGCCGCGAAGGGGAAAGCTACATTTATGTGTTGATTTTATTGATTTAAAATTTTGAATATACCTATTTTTTTATTTTATTTTCCTTCATAAAAATGTGGCAAATAGTTAGTCTTGCAAGAATGAGAAATGAACTATGCGTCTTGCTCAGAAATATGATCTTATCACATTTACAGAAAATTCAAAAGAACTCAACATAATTGTCAAACTTTTAATCTGTCCGCTTGTATACATGTAAATTTAATTAGTTACAAAACTTCAATAATTAAGATAACAAGTAATAATTCTACCAGGGGTAGTAGGAATCATAACAAGTGCATACTGTTCCCAACATACACTTTCCTGTGATTGTAGGAGGGTCTGGAAATTGGTTTACGCAGAAGTCGATACAATTCTGATTAAACATGCACAAAACCTCATTAGCATTCATTATTAGTTGGGCATGTGTCACGTCTTTTGCATTTGTACCTGCACCACCAGATTATTGACCAAGAAAATTATTAATAATCAAATGCTAATTGTAATTTACGTTATATGTATACATATATACATATTACGGGTTAAATACTTACATGTTGCAAGAACAAGTGCAAATAATATCAAAAGCACCGACATGTGCTTGGTCGTCGCAATGGATGAAACAAGAGAAGCCATTTTTGTATCTCTGATTTTTCTGTTTTGATGACTGGTAATGATATTCTTCTCGATTCAATCTTGCTTTTATAGACCGAGCGGGATCAAAACAACTGTCAGATGTAAGGGTTTTACTAATATTAGTATGTTGTCGGTTATTATTAACGAAATTAATCAGTTAGGCGTTTATATTTTTGCTGGATTGGTTCTTTCTTTTGGGAGACAGCTCTATATATGTAGTCAATCAAACATAGTCTAAAAATGGTTGAAGAACAACAAAATAATTCAGACTTTTCACTGATTAAGGCTAACATTTTAGGGTTGGCTCCAACTAATTAATACTTTGTTTGTATTCTACGGAATCTAGACAATTCTAACTAATTTTAGTGTACTTGATGTTTCAAAATAATATGGAAACTAATGCGAACCCTGCATGCATCACATAGACTGGCTAAATTTGATATCATATAAAGTACATAAAATTTATTTTATATATCAAAAGAAATGATGAAAAAAAAGTTATTGTACTGATTTTTATTTTATATCCAACGACTGCTAGAAATCTGACATATTCAAATATATCCACTTTTACGGAGAACTAGGGACTTTGTGGATATATTGGTATCTGAGAAACTAATTACAGCTGAAACTATAAACCAACCAAAATTATAACTTGCAGTGAATATATAAGATGTATAATACATAAAAGATGTCAAATTGAAGATGCAAACATGTGAGTTGTAATATGTCTGAAGTTGTAATATTTAAAGATTTTATATAATCTACACACAGCTGAGTCCAACTTTACTGGTAAGGCCAAAAATATGTTCAGCTTCTCTTAAAGCTTGGTTCCACTATAGAACGTTGTTTTAAAGATTTTAGCTACTACCAGCTGATTGCTATTGCTTGCACCTGGAACGGTTGAATGTTCTCCCGAAGCCTGAAGTTCTTTAGCAGTACAAAAGGCGTTAATTTTTGTTACTCGTTTTTTTAAAGGACAATACATTAGCACATAAATAGACATTTAATTTTTTAAATTATGGTTAGGGTTCTACATTTAGCAGTGAAAAATGATAGTGGAACGTAATACACAAGAGGATTGTTAAAGAAACTCCATATTTTGTTAGAGGAAGCATAATTTTAAGGAGCTCTAACCTTTTTTTTTTTTTTTAAGAGCGGTCTGAATTATTTTAAGAAAGAAAAGAAAATGATGCCTAACTACCCATGATTTGTCACTTATGTTCTCTCTCTCTCTTTCTCTTTTATTATTATTATTATTATTATTATTATTATTATTATTATTATTATTTTTGGGCAGGACAAACCGTTTTTATAGTGGCTGTACCACTTTATTATAGAAAGAAGGCAAACAGATTGTCTGCAAATACACAGAGAAACTAAACTGGTTTGAAGTGTCCAGTCACTATAAATAGTGCAGAATAGCAAAGCTTACAAAACAACAAAACATACATCAAAGTAAAATAGAAGGCACTAAACCATGTCACAGTAAAACAGATAGTCATAAAAAGAACCTATGAAAGGTGTCATAATGTGCACAAAAGTCTCAAAGCGGGATGCCAAGTCATCCACGTCGTAAGTTGTAGTTGGGGAAAAAATATGGTTTCTATCTCAAGAAGAGTCTTGTAGGAGAATCAAGTTGTTATCGCCAATTTCACTTTCATCCCATAGTTTTAAATCATTACGGCGATAGAAAAGACATCGTCGATCACCCTCATCCCCAATAAACGTGTAGAAGTAGTGCTCAGTATCATAACGCAAGCCAGAGGGGGCATGTACCCAAGCATGCTCCCCTTCAACCCACGAGATATCAGGGTCTGGGAGAACATCAGGCAGTATAGGAGCTTCTGGATCAGGGAAACAACAGCATCAGGTATAACTACAGGTGGATCAACCACTAGATCAAACTTCCTACCAGTTGGAACTTAAACTCTGACAAGAGGTCTAGAGAGAGGAGTCTTGACCTGGGGATGCACATTAGCATCATGCTAGCAAACATCAGAACAATGTCCAAAGGATTTGCAAGTAGAGCAAATATCCGGCTTCCATCTATACTTCACATCCACAAGATGTTCACTATTATCAATGCAAACTTTAATTTGAGAACGCAGTGGTTTATCTAATCTCAATAAGAGGTCTAGCATAAACTAAGTTCCTCCTAACTACCGTATTGGCATCAAAACACTTAAGCTTTCAAATATGACACGCGAGCCAATTTAGACCAAGAAGTGGTTGAAGAACAGAGGGTATGTGTGTGAACTGCATCCATATAGGAATAGAAAGTACCTGTTCTCGAACTCTGTCAATCGAAACACTCCAAGGAGTTACAATAAAGGGTCTTCCATCAATAATTGACGGAGCGGCTTTTAAGGCACGTAATCGCTCATCAGAGGAGGAAAACTTGAAATAGTGTAGACCATCAACAACAGTAAGTCTCAAGGAGGCATGGATTTGCCAAAATTTACGACAAGTAGTGTACATGTTGACAGATGGGGGCTTTGTATCAAGGAAAAAACTAATAAGTTGATCGTTCTAGAATTTCGTTGCTTCAACGTGGATTGTCGTAGGTGGAATTGAGCCTAGATCGGCACTGTCAAAATCGACAGGAGTGTAGTTCCCTGCTACATGAGGAAGTGATGCAAAAAGCGACGTCCAATTCATTGTAGCCGCAGGTATGGGAGCAGCGTCAGCGTGACTGGGTGCAAAATTAATATGATCAGGCGAAGCAATTATAGGACAAGGAGAAGTAGGATTTACGGATAGGTTGGTTGGGGAATTTAGTCGAACAGGAGACGAGCGCTCGCTGATAACGCAAGGCATAGGAATATTGGAACGAGTAGCAGACAAAACTCCATCCATAGGCAAAGCAGTGCCACTCATAATGCCACCCAAACCCAAATCACGAGGTAAAACTGGTATACCCAAAACAGGAGGGACGAACCTGGCTTCAGCAACGACCAGGCTTCAGCAGCTTGCGCAAGCATAGGGGATACTGGTGTCTTAACCCAAAACTGGAGGAGGCATTATCGATGATGGGCCAGTAGCAGAATACTCAGCAATAAGGGAATTAAGCGGGTGCGAATCTAGGGGGGGCGTAGGCGGATGCAGGAGGAGCAGCAAATGAAGAAGAGTCGACATCAGAATCGGATACGGACTGTAAGGATATGGAGCGGCTTACAAATTTGGTTGTAATGGAAGAAAGGGACCGCGATTTGCTTTTCTTGTTCTTGGCCATTCAGTGAGAGGGAAGAAGAAGCGGAAGTGAGAGAAGTTGATTTAGTGTGTGGAGACGCAAGGAACCAGAGCAGATGTCGTCGCAGTGAAAAAGGGTTTCGCCATTTCTAATTTTTTTGTTTTTTCTATTTGGTAATCAACGTGACTGGTCACTTATATTTAATCTAACTTATTAAATTTAGCGCAAGTAACAAATGTGTGAATCACTAAACATCTCAACTACACAAATTCGATCTAGCATATTAGATCAAAATTTTTATTTTTGCATTTATTTTAAATTAACTATACCAATTCCAGTATGAAATTACAATTAATTACCTAATCCGATGTCTTTTAATCACCCACGAAACTTCCTTGTATCTCCATTACCTTAACTATATCCATATATTTTTTTTTTGCAGTATTAAAATTGTAAGCATTAATTAAGTTTTAAGTTTTATGGTTTATATTAATGAGGATTATAAGGGATAAATGTCGAAATTTTAATTTATATGTTTAAGGGGAGGGTAATTTATTTTGTCCTCCCAATAATAATTATACGATAAATAAAAATTGGTCCTCCTCTTAATCTGGAGTCCCTTTAACAATCCCCTAAATGAATTATGTTTAGTTACTACCGGTTAAATGGTTCGAAATTTCAGCCTTTCCGTACTTGGTCCGGTGTTGATCGAACTGGAATTCGTTCTGTTTTCCCATCCTGGTATAAAGAGCTAAAATAATGTTTTCTTTGAATGAAGAAAAGGTAAAAATACACTTAATGAAGAAAATATGTAAGGTGCACCTAATTCAAACATACAATGGAAACTAAAAGTTTGCACGGCTTCAGTTTGGGAAATCGTAGTAGATATATTTTGGGCTTTTGGATTTTGGAGCCAATTTAGAGCTTGGGTTTTATTTTGTCAAGCAACCAGCAACTGTTGCATCTACAAATAGAGAAAAGTGTATTATCTTTTTTCCGTTAGTGAAATTGTTGAGGTTTCGTTTAAAGACGGCTGTAGAACAAGAACGAATGGGGAAAATGATATTTGATATGTTGGTTATGTTGATAATGGATCCATAAGTGTTTAACCTTTTTGGTTCATTTTTAGGTTAAATTGTTCATTTGTATACTAAATTAGAAGATAATTTTTCGTGTCAATGAACATGTTCCATCGTTCATGCTCACCTAGATGTAAGGAAGCTAAATTTAGTGCAAACTTTTTTGTTTAGGGCTACAAGGGATGTATGTTTGTTAAATGTATATTAAAAAGCAAAGAAACCCCAAGCCGAAATTGTAATAAATTTTTCGAAATGGAACCGAAATTATGAAATATTCAAATGACGGGAACGATATTGTAAATCAGAATTTCAAACTTTATTCAGATTACATTTAAACTGACAACATATTACTACTATGTTGTTGTGGCTATTAATTATATGGTGGTTTTTAACTTGAAGTTAACATGTGCTCTAGGCAATCCATAACATTGGGAATCTTAATGATATATGTAACGACCCACACCCCATTAGGTCCGAAAAAAACCAAAACCGAAGTCCACTGAAGCATGAATTGTGTGTTTGATATCTTGCAAATAGAGAGAAATAAATATATCAGAGCTCAAATAGATAACCCATAGCATTAGTAATTTTAAAATATGATATCAAATAAATACTCACCAAAAGAATAACACTTCCTAGATCAAGTGTCTCAAAGTTGAATATCAGAAACTAATGTTCTAGTGATTGATAAATTATATACTTTTAAGTACAATACTACATATATCGTTTTATTACCATCTTTGTTATATTAGTTTTATTAGTGAAGCGAACTCTGTATTCTACGTATAAATCATACTCCTCTATTTTCCAATAGATTATACCTAATAAACAATACTCATATGTATATATGTAGCTATATGCCCTTTGTCGCCTCGTTCCTGGATGTCATCCAAAGTACCATTCGTATCATCCTCGCTAGAATTTCCACATTCTCACTGCGAAAAGGCTAAAACTACATCTATAATGGATCGCCAAAGGTTGTCTACACTACATATGTTTTATCATCTATTATGAAAACATGCGAACTACATCTACAACGGATCGCTCTTCAATGCCTACATTGCGTACATCCACAATGGACCGCCTCACTACGCCAACATTGTGTATATGAACGTTGTCGTTCTGTTATACTATTGAATTCCGCTCTAACTACAAGAAAGTACGGCAATCCGACGGCTCAGAACCATCGGCGGTCATTGTTATTCGTCGAAAAAAGCGATCGAAAATAAAGGCATAGATGAACAGAATTTACGACGGCTTTGGACAACATCCGTCTTCCGTATTTTCGATGGCTTCCTACGAATTTCTACAGTTTCTGATGGCATCAAACACATGTCAGCAGCCGTCGAGAAACGTTGATAATGAGTCAAAAACCATTGATAATGACAAACCAGAAAGCCGTTGTTTGACAATTTTTATGGATTAGAAAAGTGCAAATTAACTGTAAGTGCATAGATTATGTAGTATGCAAGTCGAACACATGGAGGAACTTTAAATTTTATTTTTTATATAATTTCATGGGCGAGTTAGACAGTGTTTAGAGATGTGATATGAAATATTACTATTGAATTTAATATATATTCGAATCTAATCGGATATATACTAAATTCAACAACTAAGACAAAAGAGAACAAATTACTGAAAAAAGAAAACAACAAACAGTAACAACAACAGAAAATAAAAATTAGGATTGTCGTTGAATCTAATTGTTGAATCTAATCAAACGGTCAATCACTAACATGCAAATTTTGAAAAAAAATAACAAATTGTGTTCTACCAAAACTAGTTAAGTAGATAACATGTAACAACCCGCATTTTACGTATCGGAAGATCATAAAATATTTTTGTTTTATTCCCTATGGGTTGGATCATTCTCATCTTTTAATATGTTGCTTATGGGCGATTTTGTTTGTGACTATTTTTCCCTTGTCAGTCTTGTACGGGGCATAACTTTTGACTCAGGTTGAATCAGAGGGCGAGACCTGTGCCATTGGAAAGGAATTGATGATTGTCTTTCCGTGGAGTGGTTACATTAAAGATTTGGCTAAGCGGTTTAGGAGAAATCGCTATTTTAAGGTTTTTCAGTTGGTTGTCCAGGTTTGTTAAGCCAAAGTGGCAGGGTTGGTGGAAACTATAAATAGGGGGTAAAAGATATGAGAAAGGGTTTGAATTTTCCATTCTCTCATTGGGAGGTCTAGTGCTCCTCCTTCCTCTTAACACTTTTTTACCATTAAAAATCAAAATCCAAGGAGGGAAATCATAGATCTACACCATTGGAGGCTAGATCTACATCAATTGAGGCAAGAGTTCATTGGATCAAGAGGTTTGGTGCGAGGTGCTTGCTGTCCGAATTCAAATTTCTATCATTTTAGCTTGTTTGGAGAATCGGTGAATGATTTACATCTCTCATATGGATTCAATGAAGTATATGAATGCTAGATCATGTTTTTCATAAAATTCAAGTGTTTTCTCATAGATCTACACCATTATATGTCCATTTTCATATGAATTGCCCTACGATCTAATTTAGCAAGTTTAAACTATTAATTTCATGCTATTTCATACAATTATGTAAGTTAGATTTCTCATTTTGATCATATGTTCATCTTAATGGTTTTGGTGAAATTTAAATCATTTTAGTGATAATCGTCATATTCATGTTGTTAGCGATGTTACGACATATTTATGATTGTATTTGGCAAGTTGGTGAGTTGGTTTCGTCGAATGTATCGTTTGGCGAAGTTTTGGTCGAAATTGGAGTTGAAATGGAGGTATGTAGGTTTTTGGTCGGCCTCAAGTTGGTCGGGTCGGTCAAGTTGTTGCTTGGGGAGCAAGTCAGGGTTTGGGTCGGTCTCAAACTTCTGGTCAGGTCGGTCTGAATTACTCAGGAGGTTGGTGGTCTGGTCGGTCCGAAAGATGAGTAGCGGGTTGGCTTCATCCTGGTCGAGTCAGTTTAAAAGGGGTGGATCGGTACTATTCTGGTCGGCCATAAGAAGTAGAGTCCATATTGTGGGAAGCAAGCAGATCTGGTCGGTCCTACTTAAAGGCGGGTCGGTCCCAAGTGGTCGGGTTGGCTTGAACTGGGTCGGGTCGGTTGTGAAATTGAAGTGGTGGAACTTTCTGGTCGGTCGGGTTTGGCAAGGTCGGCCGGTTTGAAGCCTGGTCGGTCATGTTTTTAGCAGGCTTTTAAACGATGTGATTGATAGTAATAATGCTATGGTTTGTTTTCAATGGGGTCATTTTCTGAAAAAGTACGTTTTTCGGGTACGACCTGGATTTGAAGAAAAGAGCTTGAAAAATATATTGTTTCGGGGGCAAACCCCGGAACCCTACTCAAGCCTCAGCGCACTGGTGTAACTCGGATCAGTGATTGTGATAACTTCGAGGAGAATTCAAGTGGGAATATTCGAAGTGTTGAATGTGTTTGTTGATCGGTGTAGAACAACGAATGAGGTGACAACTCAAAGGTTATGAGTTGGTAGATAATGGTTGCTCGAGAAGGTTGCTTGGGCTATGAAAAGTTGTCAAGTTGGATGACTAGAGATGCGAAGGTCGAGATATTATCGTTGTCGTAAGTTCTAGCTGGCTCAAAGAAGGGGTACGATGGGGGCACCCAAAAGACGGGTTGTAGGTCGAGTATCCCGGGTATCGTTGAAAGGCCTAGTTGTCAAGGTTGGACATACATACATATCGTTGAAAGGCGTATGGAGTTTATGCTAGAACTGGGGTTACCATTATCCCTTGACGTATGGCAAGGTTAGCCGTCATATGATTAACGATGGTTTCAAAGCAGGATTGGCGGTGATAGCCAGAGTCAGTCATGGATGATTGGTTATTCTGTTTGTACCGTCTCATGTAGGTTGTCCAACATCAGAGGAGTTATAGTTTACATGAGATACATATAATCTAGATGTTATGAGTGCTTTACCATGATTGAATGGGTGTTCTGGTTTCCATGGATGAATGGTTGAATTGTTTATCGTAAAGGCTATCACTGTCCAATGTGGGGAAGACAGGAGTTGAGTTCTTCTCTGGTGTTTGGTAGATTGGTTTGTTAATCTACCTATTCTCATATACTTTATTGTTGAAGTTTGTTAGTTGTTTTATCGCACATGTCAAGGTTTTATGTCTCCTCTTATTACCTTGGGCTTGTCATCCGGTTGTGGATAGGCAGACTAAGTAGCAGGTTACAGATGATTAGTGAGGACGATGTTGCTGTGCGGAGAGGAGCAGGAGGTTGGCATATCAGTTTTATTACAATCTAGTATTTTTTGTTTCCGCTGTTTGATTGCTCTATGAGGGTTGTAGTGAGGCCTTTGTGCAAACTTTAATACCAATTGGATAACCTTTCAAGATGTTGAGAAAGTTTCAAAAATTTGCTATATGATGCTTCATTGCTATTACTTGTTGTATGTATTATATTATATTTTATCCTTGCGCTGTGAGTTCTACGATAGGTTCCGATGTTGTTTACCTACTCTGATGATCATCCGTAGCTGCCTGGCACACTTTTCATCTCATTATTCCTCTTGTTTAGTGCAGAGGTTATATGCGGTCATCACATAACATGAATTGTTATGAAGGAAAAACAACAAACTAGAATAAAAAGGAAAAACAAAGCTTTATTAAGGAGAAGAAGAAAAGAATTCAGAAAAAGGTACAGAAGTTTTACAATGAATACAGTGGGTATTTATAGGGGATGTAGTCTCCTATCTATGTGAATATTGGGCCTAAGAAAATATATGGAAATGTTTTCTTTCCAAAAACAAGAGATATGATTGGATTCTGATTTGATGATGATCCTATCAAATCTTCTCTACATGGAAAGTAAATATAAATGACTTGATTTAATTGAGAAGAATATGCCCAACTCCAAAAATCTTCATTAGTGTATATATTTTATATACATACATACATATGAATACGTATATCTATAAAACATCATTAGTCGATATATTCTTCAGTGCAAAAGAGGCGATGTGTGTATGTCCATGTTTCTTTCTTCAACAAAAAAATAGCGTTTGACAGGGATCAAACTCAAGACTTCATATCCAAATTTCCATGCCTTCACCAATGAACTACAACATCTTTTGCAATTGAGATAGTGTTGAGATGGAAAGTAGCATTTTCTTACTAATTGACCTTTAATTGAAATGAAGGAGACATTTATTGAACAACCTGTGAAAATACAAAAAAATACCCAAAGTATAAAGATAAGATATAAGCAAAAAAAAATAAACACTTTTACATGTTAATCAAACACCCACACACTAATCTTTTACTCGTCCTCAAGTAAAAAAATGAAAAACTAAACTAGGTAGGTCACACTTTCATATGAAATACGATTGCATTGAGCGTATGCAACAAGTCATTAAATCTCTAAGTGTCCCTAGTAGGGTGAGTGGTTTCTCATGAGGGTTTTCAACGAATACTATCCACAAATAGCAAATACAGTGTGCTATGGTTCACGTGCAACTGCATGAATGCAGTGGACATATTCAAAGGAAAACAAAATTGAAAACACAAATTATTTTAGAAAAGTTGCAACATAGCAGTATACAATTCGAAATCAATCTATAGAAATTTTTGGTTCCTCAACTCGTCTCAAATTTTCAACATAATTCAAACTTTCATACGTTAAATTTTAGTTTGCCTTGTTGGTTCGGTTGATAACATAGTGCACCCATGAAATAAATTCTTAGTTTGATTGTCACAGTTTGCAAAGTGGTATATTTCCTTGTATATGACTAGTCAAATCAGCAAGTTCAAGAAGTGCTTGGTCATTCATTGCTTATTCTCTATATCCATGAAAATTAAAATTTATAACTAATTACATACACCTAACTGAAAAGACCAAGATATACCACACATGCACTGCCTCGCGGGCTTACATGAGAGTTGGGACAGAGCTTGGTGGAATGTATATACCGTTGCTGAATATGTCAACAAGATGTCAGTAATCCTTGGTGTCCAACTCGTAAAATGAGACTAAGGTATACCACACATGTACTGCCTTGTAAGCTTACGTGAGAGTTGGGGAAGAGCTTGACGGGATCGCACACAAACGCTTGATTTACTAGCAATGTTGGATACCCTTAGTTTACTTGAACATAAGAATAAGAGAGAGTTACGCGAATTCAGTTTAACACAACTTAATTTTAAAGACCCGAAAATCCAATACCTATATTTAAGTCCTCCACTTGTTAAACAAATACTAACAATTTAGAATAGACTTCATGGCCATACCTAAGAATCTTCTTATATACTGCTTACACTATTATCGCTCAAAATTCAACTTTTCATTATATTTCTTATTCGATCTTAGTTGAGAGAAGAAGAAAAATACTATCAACTGACTAAAAATTATTAACTTACTTCATTGTACCAATCTGAAATGAGTTATGTCTGATGTTTTTTTTAAAGGAAAAACATGAGGTTCCTAAAAATTTGAAATGTGATGCAGACTTGACTCCCCCGCACTAGATTGAGACAGTGTCCCAACTGTCTAAGGTATGTAGACCAAATTGGAAGGGAAAAATGGAAAAAGAAAAAATTGTACCACCTGATTTCATGGTGGATGATCAGGCTCATGAAGATCAATAAGGTCATCATCTTCGTATTGCTCGAATTCCAAAAAATGATTCGGTTGTTGACCTACTTTGAAGATATTTCCATCCTTAGAATTTTCAGTTTCAACTGCTCAATAAGGACATATTGTTTTCACAACATAAGGTCTAGTCCATCGAGATCTGAGTTTTCCTGGAGACGAATAAAGTCTAGAGTCGTACAAAAGAACTTTTTGACCTACGTTGAATTCCTTACGAAGTATGTTATTATTATGTTGGTCTTTGGTCCTTTCTTTATAGATTTTTGCCTTTTCATATGCTTCGTTTCTTATTTCCTCTAATTTTGAAATTTATAACTTCCTATGTGAGCCGGCATTCCCTAAGTCAACATTCAAAAGCTTTATAGCCCAAAGAGATCGATGCACCAATTCAAAAGGCAAGTGGTAGCACTTTCCAAAGACTAAACAATATGGTGACATCCCTAGATTAGTTTTGTATGCAGCGCGAAATACCTAAAGTGCATTAATCAGTTTTATGGACCAATCTTTTTTGTTGGAATTCATGGTTTTTTCAAGGATTTGTTTGATTTGCCTATTGAAAACTTCTACTTGCCCACTAGTTTGTAGATGGTAAGGGGTAGACAACTTGTGTGTGATTGAGTACTTCTTGAGCAAGGGTTCAAAAGCGTGACTACAAAATTGAGTGGCGTTATCGCTATGATAGCTCAAGGTGTATCGAAGCATGAACAGATGTTTTCTTTGAGGAATTTAAGAACAACCTTGTTGTCGTTGGTTTTGATAGGGATGGCTTCAACCTATTTTAAGACATAGATTATAGCATGCAAGATGTAAAGATTCCCAAGTGAGTTAGGGAATGGTCCCATGAAATCGAACCCCAAACATAAAATAATTCAATTACTAAAATGGGGTTGAGATGTATAATGTGTCGTTTAGTTATTCAACCCGTTATTTTACATCGATCGCATTTAGAGCAAAAATTCGTAAGCATCACGGAAGAGTGTAGGCTAATAAAAACCGCTTTGCAATACTTTTGCAACAGTTTTTCCTGCTTTAAAATGACTGCCACAAGCATGATCACATAAGAATGAGAAATACTTTAGTGTTCATGATCGGGTACACACCTTCAAATGATTTGGTCTGAACAATATTTGAAAAGATATGGGTCATCCTAATAAAAGTTTCGAACATTAGAGAGCAATTTCTATTTGTCATGTTTCGACTATTCAGCGGGTGTTTGATGTGTGACAAGATTGTTCACAATGTCGCGTACTAAGGGGTTTTAGAGATCAAAAGAAATTGTTCATTGGGAAAATAATCGTTGATTTGGGTGTCATTAACATTTTCGTGTATAACTCAAGAGAGGTGGTCCTCTACAACATTCTCAAAACCCTTTTTATCTCGTATTTCTATATCGAATTCTTGAAGAAGAAGGATCCATCGGATCAAGCGGGTCTTGGCATCCTTTTTAGATTGCAAATATTGTAAGGAAGCATTGTCAGTGTAAACTATGACTTTGGATCCTATGAGATAGGGCCTGAATTTTTCAAGAGCAAAGACAACTGCCAAAATCTCCTTTTCAATAGTTGAGTAATTCAAATAGGTCCCGTTTAAGGTCTTGCTAGCATAATAAACGACTCGAGGGAGTTTATCGATTCGCTGACCCAAGATGGCTCCGATTGTAAAATCAGAAGCATCAGACATAAGTTCGAAGGACTGAGTCCAATTTGGGGGTTGAATGATGGGAGTTGTAGTCAAGATTGACTTAAGAGTTTCAATAGATGTTTTGCAATCATTGGAAAATTCAAATTTGACGTCTTTGGCAGGTAAGATTGAGAGAGGTTTTGAGATTTTCAAGAAATCTTTAATGGATCTTCTATAGAATCCTACATGGCCAAGAAATGAATGAACTTCTTTAACAAACTTAGGAGGAGGTATATTAGCAATCAAATCAATTTTGGATTTATTGATTTCAAGACCATCTTTTGAGACGACACGACCTGGAATTATCCCTCTTTTTACCATGAAGTGATTTTTTTCCAATTAAGTACGAGCGATTTCTCCTTACAGAATTTTAGGACAAGTTCCAAATGAGTAAGACATTGGGAAAAAGATGATCCATAGATTGAAAAATCATCCATAAATATTTCCAGGAATTCTTTCACTATATCAGAAAAATACTCATCATACACCTTTAGAAAGTCACAGGAGCATTACAAAGGCCAAAAGGCATGCAACGATAAGCAAAGGTTCCAAAGGGATGTGTAAAGGTGGTCTTATGTTGATCTACTAAAGCAATAAGAATTTGGTTATAGCCAGAATATCCATCGAGAAAACAATAATGCTCATGTCCCACTAAGAATTCGAGCAATTGGTTAATAAAAGGCAAGGGAAAATGGTCTTTTTGTGTTGCTGAGTTGAGCGTCGATAGTCAATACACACGCACCATTTTGTTTTGATTCTTTTTTGAATGAAGTCACTACTTCCATTTTTGATCACTATGATTCCCGACTTCTTTGGTACAACTTGTACCGGACTCACCCAAGTAATATCAAATGTGGGATAGACATTGTTATTATCTGGACATTTGGTTATTTCTTCCTCGAACATTTCTCTCATATTTGGGTTTAATCAGCTTTGAGCCTCACGGGTGTAGCTTCATCAACTAAATGTATGCGATGTTCCACAATCGATGGGATGATTCTTTATATAGCGCTAATTTCCCATCCTAATACCTCTTCATTTTCACGTAAAATTTTCAAAAGTTGTTTTTCTTAGTCGTCGGTAAGATCAAAGGCTACGATTACGAGAAAATTTTCTATAGAGTCAAGTATGCATACTTAAGGTCTTGTGGCAAGGGTTTGAGGTCTAACTTAGGATGTTCTTGTAAGCTAACATTGGTCAACATTTCTTGGTTAGATTCAGGTGACGAAGTTTTCGAGTCAAGAAGTTCATTTAGTTCAGAAATGTATTCAAGCTCAGCGAAATCAGAGTTGAAATGGTCAAGACGCGTTTTCAAGGCTTCGGAAGTGTCATTAGAGGTTTCATCAATTGTTGTTTGAATCATGTCAATTTCATCAATCTCAAAATCCTTAGGTTGTTTGTTAAGATTAAAGATGTTTAACTAAATGGTTAGGTGCTCAAAAGAAAGTCAAAGTTGACCATTCCTACAATTTATGATAGCATTTGAGGTTGCTAAAAAGGGGCATCCTAATATCAACGGGATTTAAACATTGGGATTTGAGGCAGGATCGGGGTCTAGAACTATGAAATCAACAGGAAAGTAAAACTGTTCAATTTGTATCAAGACGTCTTCAATTATTTCAAGTGGCTTTTTGACAGATCGATCAGCTAGTTGAAAAGTGATGTTTATTGGTTTAATCTCCCCTAATCCAAGTTGACAATAAACAGTGCAAGGAAGAACATTAACACTGGGACCAAGATCAAGTAGGGCATGAGAGATGTTAGTGTTTCCTATTTTGCAATCAATTGTAGGGAAGCCAGGGTCTTTGTACTTGACTGGGGCAGGATTCAAAAGAACAGAACTTGTATTCACAATCATAAAGGCGTTTTTAGGACATTAGTCGCATGTTTTTGTGTACATAATACCTTATGACATTCAGCATATCAAGGAATTTATTCAGTGGTGTCTTAAAGAGGAATATTCACACGAACTTTCTTGAAAATTTTCAAAATTTTATCGAAATTTGTTGCTTTTTTATTATTGTGGAGTCTATGGGGAAATGGAGCTACTTGGTTTTTGATTCTCTGAACAATTTCATCATTCGAAGAAGAAGGTTTAGCCATGGGAAAAGAAGGTGGTAGGGGTGTATAAGATGAAATGTTGGTACTGCCAACATCGACTTTCGAAGGCGTGTCGGGTTTGCTGACACTAGGAGGAGAACTGTTGGAATTGCCAACATTTAAGGAAGATAGAGGCTTAGAAGAACTAGCATTCGTAGCCATTGGGTTATTGTCAATATTTAGCATTGGGGTCGAGTTCGAAGGTTTTTCTGGGTTGCCAACATTATTATCAATTCTCATTCCAGTCCTAAGGGTGGTGAATGCACTGACCCGATTATGGATTTTGTCCCTACAAGAATTTCCGCATGTGAATTATATTTTGGGTTCACCTCGGGTTAACTAGGAAAATTTCCTTTCTCATTACTTCTCATTAGTTCCTTCATCATATTCATTATTTGTTTAATTTTAGCTTCATGAGAATTTATCTATTTCTCTAAACGCACAATTTCTTGTGACGGCTGAGAGGATTGAAAGTTGGGATGCCTATATGGTTGTTGGGATTTCTATACCCCCACACTTATCTTTTACTCGTCCTCGAGTAAAAAAATGAAAAACTAAACTAGGTAGGTCAAACTTTCGTAGGAAACACAAGTGCATTGAGCATTGCAACAAGCCATTAAACCTCTAGGTGTTCCTAGTAGGATGAGTGGTGTCTCATGAGGGTTTTTAGCGGATACTACGCACAAAATCCAAATGCAGTGTGCTATGGTTCTAGTGCAATTGCATGAATGCAAGGGACATATGCAAATGAAAACACGACTTTTTTTAGAAATGTTGCAACATAGCGTATACAATTCGAAATCAATCTATAAAAAAATTGGCTCCTTAACTCATCACAAATTTTCAACATAATTCAAGTTTTCATATGTTAAATTCTAGTTTGGCCAGTTGGTTCGATTGACATCATAGTGCAGCCATGAAATAAATTCTTAGTTTGCTTGTCATAGTTTGCAAAGTGGTACATTTATTTCCTTGTATATGACTAGTCAAATCAATAAGGTCACGAAGTGCTTAAGCATCCATTACTTATTCTCTATCTCTATAAAAATTAAAATTTATTACTAATTACACGCACCTAACTGAAAAGACCAGATATACCACCCATGTACTGCCTCGTGAGCTTACGTGAGGGTTGGGAAATGTCGCTTGGTAACTTGGATTTTGAAACAAGGGTTGCATGTGAGATAGGTTCGCCGAATTATTAGGATTTAACTAAGAAAATTTTGGATGATTTCTCCAGTTAGGATTATACGTGGATGAGTAAGTATTATTTTGAGCTATAGCATTGACTTGGTCTTGAGAGTAATAGTGGCGTAGCCCTTCTCCAATCCGAGGAGTTTGATTTTGTAAGGGGAGGTGATTTGGGTCCACAGATGCACTCCTCTACTAGAAGCACAGATGGGAACGTGAATGGACTCCCATTGCATGTCCTTTTCAAAATAACCCTCTAAGAATTACCAAGCTTCATCGGCTGTTTTAGACATAAATTCTCCTCCACACATTAATTCTAATTGTATTCTAGTCTGATAGTTTAGCCCTTCATATGCAATTTGGCACAAGTGGTGTTTTGGGATTGCATGATTAGGAAAACTATACAGTAATTGGTTGAATATCTTAAAGTATTTTTAAATCCTTTCACCCTCATTTTGAGAGAACTAATTTATTTCAGTTTTGATTTTTAAAGTTTTATGAAATAGGAAAAACTTTTTTAAGAATACAGTGACAAATCCTTCCCACTTCTTGAATGTTTTTAAAGAGAATTTAGCCATCTTTTAGCACTTTCAAGTAACGTGAATGGAATTAGCCACAGCTTGATTGATTCGTTAGACAATAGTTGCATTTTAATTGTGGATGCATACAATTCAAATTCACTTAGAAATTTGTAAGCATTTTCAGAATCAGTAAATTTTGGTACCCCTTGAATAAAAGAGTATTTAAGCTCAAAATTGTTTCCTTCAACTAGTAGGAACATAATGACAGAAGACTGAATGGTCCTAGTTGGATAACATCAATCTCGAAGAGATAAGGGTCTATCCTCTGCCATGTGATTTAGAAAAATTTTGATTTATTCGATTTTGATCCATCTCATTTGAAAAGTTTTGGTCTATTTGAGATTCCTTAGGAGAATTATGGTGGCTGACACTCATAGTTGGAAAATGCAAACAATGAAAATCCTAGACTTAAAGTTGACACAGTTAGCTCTTATTCAAAATAAATAATGTACTCAAGGGTATTTAATTAGTTGATAATGTCGAATTGAAGGGGGAGAATTTATTATGTTCGTTGACCTATAGTATAAATACTAAGGGATACAACCAATGTTTTACGGGTAATATGCAACCTCTTTTACTAAAAGTTCAATAAATTGAACTAATATATATATATATATATATATATCCACGACCAAACCTTTGAGAGAATCAATTTCACAAAATACACTCTTATAGTTAAATATTTTCCAAATCAAATTAAATAGATAGATTAGAAAAGTAAAGTTGCTAGAATATCGAAAGATTCCTGATGTAATACATATCACCATCCTTTACAAAAGGAATATATTGAATTCCACACAGCAAAATAAATTTTCGAATCTAAGATATTAACCCAATTTGTTTGCCCTATTGAGCATGAGTTTTGATCTTAAGGCCAATGTCTAATCAAGTTTTATTCAGGTACAAGGTGCATGCAAATGACAGAATTTAATTATTTTGGAACCAATGAAAGGTAGTGACTTCCTCACCTTATGTTTGTGAGGGGATTTTCTCATGACTAAATTTATTTTAGTATGCAGCCAAAACAACAATCAGACAATAATAATTTCATAAATTGAAATTGTACAAGCAAACCGCTGCCCCTGTAGAAAATCCTTACAAGCAATTTCTCTCTCTCTTTCTCTCTCTCTCTCTCTCTCTCTCTCTCTCTCTATATATATATATATATATATATATTCTCTTAGCAGCAGAGCACCTGTAGAGTTTAGAAAAATTTACGGTGGGTTATGGCTGTCTGTTCAGAGCAAATGAGTAGTGCTAGCTATTCAACTCCACTATTGCAAATCGCTTGACTTCTGACACCCCTGTATGTTGCTTGAATTCTTCCTCACTTCGGTCTTTGATTCTGTTTTTGGAAGCAAATAAAACAAACAAGAGAAAAAACCTAAACTGAAAGAAAAAATATCCTAAACCAACCCAATAAACAAATTGAAAAAAAAAAAACTTCCTAGCTTAAACGAACAAAAGGTTTCTTACCTAAATGAATTAACCACCAACCCATTTTTACTTTTACTCAACATAAACAAATTCCAAAATAAAACAAACCCCCACTCACAAACAAGCAATCTCAGAAAACCCAAGAAAACTCAAAGTATAGTGTGCACCGTCTCTGGCCATTGAAAGGGTTTCGATTATTTCTTCTCCCCACATAGCAAATGGCCAAGGGCTGACCAACTATGTTAGCTCGGTAGGCAGGGATCTTGGAAAACCTCGGGCATTTGTTGCACTTGCGGGCGTAGTCCGCAGCGTCTTGGTCAAGTGTTGGCCAGAAATAACCATATCTAAGAATCTTCTATTAGGGATTGCGGAAAGGATCGTTAAGGCAAAACAAACACTAGAGGGGGGTGAATAGTGTTTTTTAGAATTTAAACAAAATCTAAAACTTATGTAATAAACTATATATATCGAACACCACAAAAACAATCAAAGACACAGAATCAAACACAGATGCAAAATAAAAAAATAAAAAATGCAGAGAAGGAAAGAACACATCGGATTTTATATTGGTTTGGATTGCCCCTACGCCCAGTCCCGCTCAACGCCGGATTGCGCAGAGTTTTATTGCTATATCAATATCCAATTACACCCCTTGGTTTCATGGCTACTAGGTTAACACCGCTCATGTTCCTTGATTTCACGGCAACAAGGAAAACACTGATTTCGTTCTTTGATTTCACGGCTACAAGGAAAACACTGATTCTGTTTCTTGATTTCGCGGCTACAAGGAAAACACTGATTCCCAAATACTTCCCAAATAATTACAATAGCCCTATAACTCTTCAATAGCACTTGATTCAGAAAGTAATGAGTAGAGAGTGTAGAGAGAAGAATACTATTGAAAACATAATTGAATTCGGTAGAGTATAAGTGTAGGAATCATAAAAATGATAAGAAATAATGGTGTAATGAAAGAGAGAGAAAGTGGATAAGAAGGAGTGATTAAAAATTCGAAATCAAACCCTTTTTATAGTGTGTGAAAGTTTGCAACGCTCTAGAACCGTCACAAATAGTGAAAAGACACTTTCTTTCAAATTTGAAAAAAATGACAATTATATGTCAACATGGTGTTTTCTATATGTCGACGTATACTTAGTACAAATTAATTTTTGAGCAATTTTCAAGTGTTTTTGATATAAATATAATTCTTGAATTAAAATATAGTGTTATACATTAATATTATAAAGTAGGAAATGATATGAAAACATAAATATGAACTATATAAACATTTATAAAATTATAAAGTTTAGAACTATATAAGTATAAAGTATAAATATATAAATATATAAGACTTATGAAACTTGAGTTTGAAAACAAAAGTAAAGTAAGAAAGAAAAATAGAAAAGATAGAAAATAAAATAGAGAGGATTAAAGGTAGAATTTGAAATTTGAAAACAAAATTTGAATTTGAACATGGAGTGCTATTTAGAGTCTTACATAATCTAGACTCTATAACTATATTAGTCTTGGATTCTTGAAATCTTAAATACTCATGAGTCTTGAAATATCTCATAATTCTGAATCTCTAATATCTTTAAACTATACAGTCTTCAGTAATATTTCCTGTATATAAATCCTGCATGTGTGTGTATGCGTGTGTGTGTGTATTCTAGACAAAAGTGTTAGTATATATTTTATAATCAATTAATATTGAGATAAGGTTGTTGTCATCAAAACTCCATTCTCCAACAATCTCCCCCTTTTTGATGATGACAATCTTAGTTTATAAAATATCATACCTGTATATACATGTGTATGATGATCCTTCAAATACTCCCCCTGTCTATATGAATCCTATAAACTATGTCTATATTTTATAATTTCTCCCCCTTTGGCATTATCAAAAAGAAATTCTAAGAATACTCCACCTAAATCTTATATCTATATATGTTAAATTCCTAGGATATATTAATAACTCCCCCTAAATACATGCCTATATAATATCTAAATTCTATATACAATTCCCCCTTAAACTATAACTCTCCTTTAATCTATAATTCTATAAATTTCTATAACTCCCCCTAAATCTATGGCAACATTAGTCGAAATATAAGGATAATAATCTAATCAACCAATCAATTCGAACAAGCAAATCAATTAAAACAAGCAATTCAAACAAATAATTCTAAACAATTAAATCAACCAAAGCATTCTTGAACCTTCAACGAATCTGTAACGGCCCGCCCTGCACGAACCGACATTTACTCCAAAAGTGCGTTGTACACATGTCCAGTTAGCACGGGACGGTCGCCAGAAGAAAAGAAAGAAGAGAATGAACTAATCGAAAACCTGTAGAATGTCTCACAGCGCATGGAACAAAATATAATAATAATGTACTTGACATAAAACAGGCGAGACAGTGCATAATTAAGCTGATAAATAAAACCAACATCAACATCAGAGTAGCGGAAGTCTAAATACAGCTTAATACAACTTTTCAAATTACTGTCTCTAAACAAAAGAAAGGAAGGGTGCACTACTAATGCCCAAGTAGTGACCTCCAACGACATAGGGAGAATATCTATATATATATATATATATATATATCATACGTGGAAGCCTCCTGCTCACCTCCGGATCAGCTACTCGTGCATCACCAGCTAACATGTCTCTAGTTTGCTCGTGAGAGCACCCAGAGTAATAAGAAGAGACATAAGACTCTAGGTCAGACAAAAAGTCTGGTATGAGCGATAAGCAGCTAAACAGAACAATAACAGGTATACTAAACCATACCTGAACCTGGACCTACAACCAAAGAGTTAGCACTACATACTGTACAACACTCTAAGGTGCCACTAACATATGGTGTACAAGCATACGGGGGTGGGGGTGTGCATGTCATAGTGATGGCAAACAATCAAGCATAGCAACCATCCTCACATCTCTCACTCAGTGCGTAAAGCATACGATATCCACCACTTCGATCACCCAATACTTTGCTATGATCACTCTGCCCCATGAAGTCACAACGGCTTTATTGCACTGATCCATAGCCACTAATCCTTCGCTATGTCCACTTTGCCCCATGGAGTCGTACACACCCCACTGCACTGGCTCATAGCCTTACTAATCCTTTACTATGTCCACTCTGCCCCATGGAGTCACAATGGCTTCACTGCACTGGCTCATAGTCTTACCACGATCACTTTGCCCCTCGAGTCATGATAACTCTACTGCACTGATACGTAGTCCTGCTACGAACACTTTGCGCCTCGAGTCATGATGACTCTACTGCACTGATATGTAGCCCATCATTCCTTTTCAGTGGTGAATCGAATTTATGAAAGTCGACAACTCCTTAGCACACGTCCCGCAGGAAAGCCCAATCATAAAGTGAACTCATTGGTTCCCAACTGGATCCTGAGCCCTAACTTCCATTTGGACTACCTTTGCATCTCGGGTTATTGGTCATCACCGGATCGGTTCGGATCTCCTCACAGCTATCGGTTCGGTTCGTCCTTCAGTATCCCCCACTGGATCGACTCGTGCCAAGCTTCTTCGGATCGGATCGGAGGTCTTCATCTAATAATGGATCGGATCGGCCTCCATCAGAGCACACCGGGTCGGGTCGTAGTCTCCAAGTCGCGTCGCCATACAACATTGACGGATCGGGTCGGGGGTGCTTCTGGTGGATCGGGTCGGAGTACTTCTGGTGGATCGGGTCGGAGAACTCCAGGCGGTTCGGTTCGGAGGGACTAACCACGATCGGGTCAGGTCGAGCTATACGATCCGGTCTGGTTTCCTGCATTTTCTTGCAAATTCAAACGATAGTTTATACGCCTCTCGACGACGTTTTCGACCATTCTAACTATTCTAATCAATCAGAAATCATACGACAAAGTCATAGCAACAAATAGAAGTGACCACAAACACCAAAACATCAATATGATAGGTTAAAATGGATCAAACATAGCCAAATCCCCATATTTTCCCTTAAGCGTGTTCAAGCATAATTAATGATAGGATTAGCAAAACTTAACCAAATTAACCCAAGTTACTAACAGAGGTCTAAAGCATCATTTAAGAGTTTATAAATATTTTTCCAGATTTTGAACATGCATAAATTCGCTAATTATCACTAATCACCACTAATTAGCCGTAATTAGTGAAAAACAATGCTATTCACTCACCATAGCCACAAATAAACCTTAGATCTGAAATAAATCTCTAATATGATGCGAATACCAATGCTAAACAGCAGCTCTAATCTTGATTTGGTGAAGATCTCCCTTGATTTGATGTTGCTAAGCTTAATCCTTGATTAGAAAGTGATTTGGAGGTGATTTAGAGGTTGGAGGCCATTTTTAGGGTTTCTAAGATGTAAGTGGTGGCTAGAAAACTGAAATGGAATGAAACCCTAACTCTTTTCAGCCTCCCCATAACCCTAATCCCGAAATGGGTTATGGGCCCATTCACTAATCACCCTATTTGGCTCGGTTAAGCAGTTTTTCACCTTCCAAACCTTATTTCAGCCATATCTCCCAAACGGTAAGTCCTTTTCTCACATGTGACCACTCTACGGAGAGGTAAACCATCATCTGAAGCCAATGGAAGTGGTACCAGGTCAAAATTCCTTTCCAATCAAAAGTTATGGCCGAAACAAGATCAACTAGGGGCAAAACAGTCATTTAAAATTCAGCAAAAATCATGAACATGGGAAATGACCCCAATGGTTGTTTCCCAAAGCCACATGACCACATGACTTCATATAAGAAAGAAATAAATATTCTACGATCCTCCGATGCGTAGAATGCGGGTTGTTACATTCTCCAACCCTTAAGAAATTTCGCCCCCGAAATTCCTTAACCAAAACACACAAAGGGTCCCGCATGCCTATCGGCCATAAAACAACAATCAAACGTGCAAAACAAGTCTATCATAGCATGCGGAATAACTAAATTGCAAAGTAAATCTTACCAGGCAAAGAGTTTTGGATACGTCTTCCAAATACTCTCTTCTGTCTCCCAAGTACAGTCATTCTCGTTCTCTCCCCACTGAGCCTTGACTAGCTTCACCGCCTTCCTTCGAAGTTGCTTCGTATCGTGCTCGACAATACGAATCGGTTTGCGGTTCCCAACCGCCTCGGGTTCCACTTCGAGGTCCTCTAACTGATCAGGTGAAATAGTCATATTTGGGTCGTGCACGAACTTCCTTGGCTGGGAAACATGAAATACGTTGTGAACTCCCGCCATCTTCTCGGGTAAGTCAACTCTATAGGCCAAATTCCCAACTTGTTCGAGAACTGGGAATGGGCCAACAAATCTTGGTGCCAACTTGCCTCTCCTGCCAAATCGTATCACGCTCTTCAATGGAGAAATCTTGACAAACACCAAGTCACCAACAGAGAATTTTAAGTCTCTTCTCCTCTTATCAGCATAACTCTTCTACCTATCCTGGGCAGCCTTCATCCGTTGTTGGATGATCTTAATCTTATCTGAAGTTTCCATTACCACATTTGGTCCAAGCACAAACTTCTCACCGGTCTCTATCCAACATGATGGTGAGTTGCACGGTCTTCCGTACAAAGCTTCATATGGAGCCATACCGATACTGGATTGGTAGCTATTATTATATGCAAACTCTACTAGATGCAAATGGTCATCCCATGATCCAACAAAATCCAATATACAAGCTCTCAAGAGATCTTCCAATATACGATTCACCCTCTCTGTCTGACCGTCGGTTTGAGGATGATACGCGGTACTAAGATATAATTCCGACCCTAGAGCCTCTTGTAAGCTCTTCCAAAACCCACTAGTAAACAATGGGTCTCGGTCACTCACAATGCTTTTAGGTACTCCATGAAATCTCACTACCCACTTCATATACAATTCTGCTAACTTAGCTGTCGTTCTGGTTGATTTGACTGGTATAAATCTTGCATTCTTGGTCAATCGATCCACAATTACCCAAATGCTATCATGTCCGATCTTGTTCCTGGTAAACCATCTATGAAATCCATCGAGACTTGTTCCCATTTCCATTCGGGAATTTCTAATGGTTGCAACAACCCACTAGGCTTCTTTTGCTCGGCTTTAACTAGTTGGCAATTCATGCACTTGGATATAAACTTCCCAACGTCCCTTTTCATCCCTTCCCAGTAGTAAGTCTGCTTCATGTCTCGATACATCTTATCACCACTGGGGTGTATAGTCAGTTTTGAGATATGACATTCCTTAAGCACTTCATCTCTCAAACCATTCACATTGGGTACAACTAGTCTTCCATTCTTTCGAAGCCATCTTTCTCGATCAAGCCCATACAAATTCATCTCCTCACCGTCGATATTCATCTCTAACTTGGAGATGATTTCCAATAGATTAGGATCGTCCCTCTGACTGGAACCAATCTGCTCAATCAAAGTGGGTCTGATCGTCAAACTAGCTAACATCTCTGGATCCAATTCGCACTTTTGTCTGAAATCATACCCTGCGGTATACTCCAATTGCTTCCATTCAAGAAACATAGCCCCTAAACTGGCATGTCTCCTACTCAAGGCATCAGTTACCGCATTGCCTTTCCCAGGTGTATATGCGATATCAAAATCATACGAAGCCAAGAACTCTAACCATCTCTACTAACGGAGATTCAGATCCTTCTGAGAGAAGAGATACTTTAACGATTTATGATCGGTAAACAACTCAAATCTCTCTCCCAAGAGATAATGTCTCCACATCTTCAACGCGAACAACGATCGCTGCCAGTTCCAAATCATGGGTAGGATACCTTTTCTCATGCGGCTTTAGTTGCCGACTAGCATAAGCTACAACCCTACCTCCTTGCATCAATACAGCACCTAGTCCGGTACCACAAGCATCCATGTATACCGTCATCTCTTCATTCCCTTTAGGAATGACTAACACTGGCGCACGTGTCAACTTTTCTTTTAGACTCTTGAATGCATTCTCACACACTCCGTCCCAGACGAAGGCTTGATTCTTCTTAGTCAACTGAGTCAACGGTGCTGCTATCTTGGAGAAGTCCTGGATAAACTTACGATAATATCTAGCTAACCCCAAGAAGCTTCTTACGTCTGTTGCATTCTTGGGCGTAGACCAATCCTGTACCGTAGCCAACTTCACAGGGTCCACGGTAATACCATTCTCTGAAACAACATGGCCCAAGAATCTCGTTTCCCTCCTCCAGAAGTGACACTTAGAAAATTTCGCTTTCAATTGGTGTTTCCTCAATACCTCCATCACTATCCACAAATGTCTGTGTTCTTCCTCCGTCCTCGAGTAAACAAGGATGTCGTCTACGAACACAAGAACAAACTTATTCAACTAATCTCTGAATACCCGATTCATAAGATCCACGAAATATGTTGGTGCATTGGTCAACCCAAATGGCATGACCAACCATTCATAGAATCCAGACGGCGTCCTAAATGTCGTTTTCGGAACACACTCAGCCGCTACTCGGAGCTGATGAAATCATGTCGCGAGGTCCAACTGGGAGAACACTCTTGCTCCTTCCAGTTGATCAAACAAATCATCTATCCATGGTAGAGGATGCTTATTCTTCCTCGTCACCTTATTCAACTCGCGATAGTCCACACACAAACGAAGGGAACCATCTGCCTTAGTGGCAAATACAACTGGTGCTCCCCACTCGGAAACTCTTCTTCTAATAAACCCCTTCTTCAAAAGATAGCTTACTTGTACCCTGAGCTCTCGCTGCTCCCTTGGTGCCATACGAAGAAGTGGCATCACTATAGGTCTGGCATCTTTAACTAAATCAATACAGAACTCAATCTCTCGGTGTGGTGGAAGTCCGGTCACTTCCTCGAAGATGTCCGGATACTGGCCAACCACGGGCACATCTGACAACTCATCATGCGGGATGTCGAGGGAATTTATAAAACTAGCCATTACTCACTAGGTAGACTACCAAACACTACCCTCCGCCCATCATCCGCCCTAACTATCACCAAAAAGCCCTCACAGTCTACCACCACCCCGTATCTTTGGAGCCAATCGACCCGCAATATAATGCCATACCCAGTAAAGCCCAAAACAAAGCAATCACAAACAAACATACATCCATGACTCGATAAGACCAAATTTCGGCAAATCATACTAAGGTTAGTCGAACCACCCATCGGGTTTGTCACAACCAACGGTCTATCGACTATCTCGGGTTCCTGTCCCAACTGTTAGCGAACAAATTAAACAGTTGTAAACAACTGTAAAATCCGTTCGGCTTTCTTAAACAATAAGGATTGTTGTAGAGGGTGTCGAACTCTGGGACCAAAAATATTTTGGTTAATAAATCCAATCAAGTTATTCCAGGATTTTGATTGATTGAAAACACAGAAAGTAACAGCAAATAAAAAGAGAGATTTATATAATAAGAGAAAGCAATTAGGGGATAATGACATAGATTGGATTCACATTCATCAATAGCCAACAAATAAATATAGATCTAATTCATGTTTCTGTCACACACATGAATCAACAATAATTAGGTTCTCAGAAACAAATAAGTAAATAACAACAAGCATAGCCTATGCAGGAGTTGAGCTCTTTAACAACCATAGACTATCAGAACAGATTCACTACTTAATTTCTAAAACCCTAAAATTAGATCTAAATCTGATAATTGTTAGATCGAACACGAATATACCCTGTGAAGGAGCATAGCTCTTAAACGATACAGAATATGAAGGTTCGGATCTAACCCTTGATTCAGATCCAGATCTACATGTATAAAGTCCTCATCTATTGGCTATGTGATTCATGTTGAATCATATCTATTAGTGTCATCACCCCCTAATCATAGGGGATTAGCTAGACATAGCTAAAGAAGAAGAGAAAAAGAAAATAACAGACATTAACACAAATAAAATAAAATAACAACTAAGAGAAAGGGAGAAGAGTTTTATTCCAAGAAGAGAATTACAGAATAAAACTAAGTGTGTTTTACAATGAATGAGATAAAGTGTATTTATAGTTGATATGACAAAGGCTACTTGGCAAATTCCATAATGTGGGACTAAAGAATTAGCCCAACTAACACATAAGCTAGTGTGAACACAACTGTAGAGTGAGAGGGCTTGCAAATGAGATAATGTGAACGCAATATGAGTCTTTAGTGAGCCAAATCTACCCAACTGAACTCAATTTGCAACCGTTCTTCAAGATTTAGTAATTTCAACTTCACTCTTTTTAAGCAAATTCTTCATGCTTTATCCATCAAATGCTCTAAACCAAGCTTTTTATCAACAATCTGAAAACACAGCTATAAATACACAATATTAATTATTTTAAATAGAAAACTAGATAAATAAGCGGATAAAATATACACATTTACGTGTATATCACCAACCTATCTACCAGGTCACTAGATATGAAGGAACAGGAAGCCCCAGTATCAAACAAAACTCGAACAGGTACATCAAGAATAAAAAGCATACCTTGAATGACAACATTCTTTCCTTTCTCCGCCGCAGTTGGGGCATTCGACGAAGAAGGAACAACATTAATAGCATATGCTTTCACAATTTGCTTCTCTTTAAGAGGTTGTGGACATTTATCCTTATGATGTCCCACTTGGCTACAGTTGTAGCACTTCCTATCCGCTGGCTTGGCCCGACATTCTTTGGCATAATGGCCCTTCTTACCACAGCTGAAGCACTCAACATCTTTCTTACTCTTTTTCTGGCTATCCTTAGCTTGGTTCTGCTTCCTCTTGTTCTGAGTGTTATTCTTGCCTCCACCGCCTACTTGCGGCTTCAGCCCTTCTGCAGATGCAACCTCAGTCTTTGACTTAGGGTAAAGACTCTCCGATCTCAAAGCTTTCCCCACAATTGATTCAAAAGTCTCATCGATGTGGTTGATAAGACTTTCCCCCCAAGTATCCATCCAAACCAGTAATGAACTTCTCATTCTTCTTCTCAGAAGTATCGATAAGGGATAATCCATACTTCGACAAAGTGTCGAACTCAGCAATATAGTCCGAGACTGCCCTACCATTCTGCTTAAGCTCCAAGAACTTCCTAAACAATTCTGACTTCTGAGCAACTGGGATAAACTTGTCGCTAAAACGAGTCTTAAACTGATCCCAAGTAACCTGATCCTCTGGAGTGGTTGTCTTAATAGCATTCCACCAATTCATCGCTCGCCCTTGCAGCTGACGAGACGCTAGCCTTCTCTTCATCGCATCCTAGATACCCAAATCATCGAAGATACAATCACAACTATCCAACCAATCCTGAACATCCGTGGCCGACTCAGTTCCGTGGAACTGCTTCCCACCAAGGTTAGTGTAATCCTTGCACAGCTTGGCAAAATCGCCTAGGCGCCTGCACTACTGGACCACCACCATTATGGCATTGGGAACTGCTCCCTGAACATCCCTAAGCATCTCTCTCATGAAGTCAATGAACATCGTCCTCATGTCAGGAGCATTCCCATTATTACCAGCACCCATCGTGTCTCGACTCATCGTTCAATCTGTAAAGAGAAAACGATTAACTATCTTCATAGTCGTGCTAGTGCAGTACGACTTCATCCTTATACTACTAATAGTATATATATATAGCTTTTGAAAACCAAAGTAATCACAAATACGCACTCTCATATACATACTATCTCTCGCTAGTGTATTTTCCTAGGTTAACTACGCAATCTAGAGCTCTGATACCAAATGTGATGGCCCGCCCTGCACCAACCGACATTTACTCCAAAAGTGCATTGTACACATGTCCAGTTAGCACGGGACGGTCGTCAGAAGAAAAGAAAGAAGAGAATGAACTAATCGAAAATCTGTAGAATGTCTCACAGCGCATGGAACAAAATATAATAATAATGTACTTGACATAAAATAGGCGAGACAGTGCATAAGCTGATAAATAAAACCAACATCAACATCAGAGTAGCGGAAGTCTAAATACAGCTTATTACAACTTTTCAAATTACTGTCTCTAAACAAAAGAAAGGAAGGGTGAACTACTAATGCCTAAGTAGTGACCTCCAACGACATAGGGAGAATATCTATATATATATATATATATATATATCATACGTGGAAGCCTCTTGCTCGTCTCCGGATCAGCTACTCGTGCATCACCAGCTAACCTATCTCTAGTCTGCTCGTGAGAGCACCCAGAGTAATAAGAAGAGACACAAAACTCTGCGTCAGACAAAAAGTCTGGTATGAGCGATAAGCAGCTAAACAGAACAATAACAGGTATACTAAACCATACCTGAACCTGGACCTACAACCAAAGAGTTAGCACTACATACTGTACAACACTCTAAGGTGCCACTAACATATGGTGTACAAGCATACGGGGGTGGGGGTGTGCACGTCATGGTGATGGCAAACAATCAAGCATAGCAACCATCCTCACATCTCCCACTCAGTGCGTAAAGCATACGATATCCACCACTTCGATCACCCAATACTTTGCTATGATCACTCTGCCCCATGAAGTCACAACGGCTTCATTACACTGATCCATAGCCACTAATCCTTCGCTATGTCCACTTTGCCCCATGGAGTCGTACACACCCCACTGCACTGGCTCTAGCCTTACTAATCCTTTACTATGTCCACTCTGCCCCATGGAGTCACAATGGCTCCACTGCACTGGCTCATAGTCTTACTACGATCACTTTGCCCCTCGAGTCATGATGACTTTACTGCACTGATACGTAATCCTGCTACGATCACTTTGCCCCTCGAGTCATGATGACTTTACTACACTGATACGTAACCCATCATTCCTTTTTAGTGGTGAATCGAAGTTATGAACGTCGACAACTCCTTAGCACACGTCCCGCAGCAAAGCCCAATCATGAAGTGAACTCATTGATTCCCAACTGGATCCTGAGCCCTAACTTCCATTTGGACTACCTTTGCATCTCGGGCTATTGGTCATCACCGGATCGGTTCGGATCTCCTCACAGCCATCGGTTCGGTTCGGCCTTCAGTATTCCCCACTAGATCGACTCGTGCCAAGATTCTTCGGATCAGATCGGAGGTCTTCATCTAATGATGGATCGGATCGGCCTCCATCAGAGCACAACGGGTCGGGTCGTAGTCTCCAAGTCGCGTCACCATACAACATTGACGGATCGGGTCGGGGGTGCTTCTGGCGGATCGGGTCGGAGTACTTCTGGTGGGTCAGGTCGGAGAACTCCAGGCGGTTCGGTTTGGAGGGACTAACCACGATCGGGTCGGGTTGAGCTATACGATCCGGTCTGGTTTCCTGCATTTTCCTGCAACTTCCAGCAACAGTTTATATGCCTCTCGACGACGTTTTCGACCATTCTAGCTATTCTAATCAATCACAAAGCATACCACAAAGTCATAGCAACAAATAGAAGTGACCACAAACACCAAAATATCAATATGATAGGTTAAAATGGATCAAACATAGCCAAAACCCCATATTTTCCCTTAAGCATGTTCAAGCATAATTAATGATAGGATTAGCATGACTTAACCAAATTAACCCAAGTTTCTAACGGAGGTCTAAAGCAACATTTAAGAGTTTATAAATATTTTTCCAGATTTTTAACATGCATAAATTCGCTAATTATCACTAATCACCCCTAATTAGCCGTAATTAGTGAAAAACAATGCTAATCACTCACCTTAGCCACAAATAAACCTAAGATCTGAAATAAATCTCTAATATGGCGCGAATACCAATGCTAAACAGCAGCTCTAATCTTGATTTGGTGAAGATCTCCCTTGATTTGATGTTGCTAAGCTTAATCCTTGATTAGAAAGTGACTTGGAGGTGATTTAGAGGTTGGAGGCCATTTTTAGGGTTTCTAAGAGGTAAGTGGAGGCTAGAAAACTGAAATGGAATGAAACCCTAACTCTTTTCAGCCTCTCCATAACCCTAATCCCGAAATGGGTTATGGGCCCATTCACTAATCACCCTATTTGGCTCGGTTAAGCAATTTTTTACCTTCCAAACCTTATTTCAGCCATATCTCCCAAACGGTAAGTCCGTTTCTCACATGTGACCACTCTACGGAGAGGTAAACCATTATCCGAAGCCAATGGAAGTGGTTCCAGGTCAAAATTCCTTTCCAATCAAAAGTTATGGCCAAAACAATATCAACTAGGGGCAAAATGGTCATTTAAAAATCGGCAAAAATCGTGAACATGGGAAATGACCCCAATGGTCGTTTCCCAAAGCCACATGACCACACGACTTCATATAAGAAAGAAATAAATATTCTACGATCCTCCGATGCGTAAAATGCGGTCCTTAGAAACTTTAAAACTCCCCTTTTAACTAATACAAGACTAAACCTATCTTGTACTATAATTCCCTTAAAACTACAATAAGACTTTAATCTAGACTAAGAAATAACTCTAATATGATATCCTCAAATTTATGATATAACTAAAGCAATTTAATCCAAACAATCAATCAATCTCAAACATAAAACCAAAAATTTCTTGTACTTCTATTTATCCTAAAACTTATAAAGCTCTTATCAAGCACTAATGAAACTTAACCTTGTTGAGTAAGTCAACCAAGTTATTCAAGTCAAACAAATCAAAAAAACCAAACAAGTTAATTATTTCAATCAATTTAATCAAGCCAAATAAGTCAGTCAAATTAATCAAGACAAAGTAAATATGTTATGTATACTTGTTATGTATGGAGTTAAAGTTAACATGTAATGCAGTGTGTTGGTAATAATGCAGTATGACATATGCAAAACTATATAAAGTGATATATTGAATGAAATGAAATTTGTGATGTACAGATTTTAATTTGAGATGCACTGTAATGATGTATGATATGAAATAAGATGTGTAACGATATTATGGTAATAATATATTGTAACAACCTAAGATTTCAACTAAATTTAATTTGGATTTTTATTCTCTAAAATGAATTTAATAAGGTTTAAATATAAAATTAAACTTGATGATCCTATATATATAAGTTTGAATAATTATTTGCTTTATTAAAATATGGATAACTTACTTTTGGAACTAGGTTTAAGATTTATGCATATTTCAAGATTTAGAAAATAATGATATTATCTGATTTTAAATATTAATATAAAATATGAATTTGGTAATGAATAAGTTATTTAAGATTTTATATAAATAATTTTATTTTATTTTTAAATATTAAATAGGATTATTTGTATAATGTTATAAAATTTTACAAGGATTATTAAATATTTATTTTAGACCATTTTATAAATTTTGGCAAATCATATGTGTATATATTTTACAAATAAAATAGATAAGTGTTTTGGAAAATATTTATAAGTCATAATTACTTTGATAAACTTTAAGTAATATATTGG
Source organism: Allium sativum (assembly GCA_030737875.1). Lineage (NCBI taxonomy): Eukaryota > Viridiplantae > Streptophyta > Magnoliopsida > Asparagales > Amaryllidaceae > Allium > Allium sativum. Next base: position 99,906,088 of record CM060911.1, on the reverse strand, counting down.
TGACACTTAAAGGAGTTGCAAATTGGTTACGGGTATAAGTGTTATAAAGATGTGACTAAAATTTCAAATTTTATAAACAAATAAATGAGACCATTTTGTAAAGCATTCATTGGCTGAAAATCAAATGCAAATAGATGTCCTCATGCATGTGTTGTGTGTGCCAAGTGTCTTAGTTAAAATGACAAGTTACACTAAAAATTTACTAAATACAAAGAAGAAAACGGGCCGCACTCTTTAATTTACGCAGTAGCTCCTCTCTATTCCTTTCCTACTTTCACTCTTGCGTTTTACAGTAAATGAAAAATACCATTCCCTCTCAATCAAAAATCCAAACCTCCCAATCCATTCACTTTCAGCTTAAATGCTCAACACGAAATTTGTCCGTATCATCATTTCAGATTTTTAGAGATCAACAGATCAAAGTTTTGTGGAGTATCGAGAGAGAAAGTTTGGCGTAATTCCGTGATGATGATTGGAGAAGTTCGAATTTAAGTCTTGAGATCGTAGGAGAATCGAGCGATGATAGGAGAATCGGAGTTTGGTTTGGTGATGAGGGGAGAGAGAGCTTCAACGTGGGATAATTTGGTGGAATTCGGTAAGAATTTTTGTCGCAACTTCTAGTTGTTGCGTGCGATTTTCTGGTTCTAGGATCGGGTTGGAGTGCGGATCTTGATCGAGGAAGCCAGAGTGGTGGAGATGCGGTTCAGTCGAGTGAGGTAGTGATGACAAGTTGGTATGTGGTCTCAGTTCGATAAATTGTGGAATGATTGGTGCGTGCATGTGCACCGCCGTGTGCGGATTCGATGGGTTCAGGGAGGAGTAAGAAAAGAAGACGCAAGGAGGAAGAGAAGAAGAGCACGGGTTGGATCAGGTGTAAGCAATTTGGCTTGGGCCAAGATTTAATTGGGTATGGTTTTGTTTAATTTAATTCAAGTTTAAATTACTTGACCTTTAAAAATTATATCTCATTCATTTTAAATCGGACTGGCTCGCCGTTGGAGGCGTTAGAATCGTATCGACAAATGGAATACATTGATATATAATATTGATAATTTTAGATAAGTATAAATTTATAATAAAATAGGAAGTCATATATAAAAATATGTATATATAATAACGAAGATCGTTATTAATCAAATTTCAATATAAATTAGCAGAGAAATCATCAGTTGCTAATAAGAATGGATTGAAAGCAATGCAAGAAACGGGAACATCGGTTGTGCATAGGAAACTCGGACATTGAAGATTATGGAGCTAAGTCAGTGAGAACATCTAATTTAATTAATTATTTAAATTGGTAGTTATTGAATAACTCTAAGTTCTCAATGATGATTGTTTGGATATGGATGTTTGTGTGTAATGTTTGAACGAATGTTCGTGTAATTAGAAACACATAGAACACTGATGAGCTTTATCAACAATAACGCTTGTGCACAGTCAGACTGTTGTTTAATGATTGTATTTATTTGAATGAACTCATGCTAGTGTATATGGTTGGTTTATTTGGACGTTTATGATTGCATGAAATCATACACTTTAGTTGCGGATGTATACGGATGATCGATTTAAATCCTCCTTCCATCTGATTAAAGTTTTTGGAAATCTAGTTTTAAATTTAAGAACTGTTTGGGAAATTAGAATATATGAGATGAAAGAGCTTTTGAAATAATTCCAACCACTTATATTGAATTGAATTTGAAATTTGGATCGGAAATGATTTAAATCATGTATTGGTTTTGTACGACTATTGTAACAAGTCTGGTTAAAATATTATTTTATACTAAGTTCAGTTTAATCCAAAATTAGATTTGGAAATTGGAACATGGTTTTTAAATTGAATATACGACTTGAAAAAAATTTATATATATACACCAATCTGTTCTAGGATGACAGAGAGGATTGTCTCTAGGCTTGGGTTTGGAAATATAGCTTCCTGCTCTCCTTGGCTATCCCTAACTGATCCGACGGGCAAGATGGTTAATTCAAAATCTAGTTTGAAATCTTGGTTCGACAATTATTTGGAATTTAAAGATAAATTGGAATACGATTCTGAAATTATGAAGACTAAATTAAATTTAAAGGATTGAACTATTTATATTTAAATCGTATATAGCTTAAATCGAACGCATCGCGTAGCGACAGTTCGTTATTATCAATTTTAATTTTTGAAATGGTTATAACTTGAATGTTTTTGAATCAGATTAACGAAAAAGTCAAATTTATATTAACGATGAGCTTTGAATAGAAAGGAGATTTTCAAATTTTTATATATGATTTTCAAGATATGTTTAAACCAAATTTGGAAAAGTAGCTATACGGACTACCATAACGAAAAATCGAAATAAACAGGTTTATAGTTGTTTTAAATGAAGAAAATTATGGTAAATCTTATTTTTCTTATTTTAAAGTGATTAGAAATGAGAATATTTGAATTTCAAATGATTTTGAATCTATTTGATTTAAACAACTATTTTACAGCACTTTTAATAACATATTTCAAATGTTTCTTTCAAAGATAATTTAGTTTTGAAAGTTATAAATCATGAACTATTATTTCAAAGTATAAAAAGGGTTGTAAAATAGTTGGATGATTTTAAGGCAATTAAAATATTATGTGTGGAATTGTTTACCGATTTTAAATAAGATATTTGATGTGGGAAATTTTAAAAGGAGATGAGTTGAGTATAGTTAGTTTCCAGATATTCGATATGGAATTCCAAGATTTGACAAATACTATCACAAGCATTAGAAAATATTTACCTCAAGATTCTGATCGCGTTCATCGAGTTAGTGAATTTATATCCAATATATGTCGATTAAACTCTATCTAAACTTATTTTTGAATATCAATTGTTTTGGTTTATTGAAAAGGGAATTTTTAATCCAAATAAAGATGCGGTAAAGTTAAAGACTTAGGAAAAGGGAACGAAGAGGTATGTTTTGAAATATATGGATCGAAGGATTATAAGGTTGGTAAATAAATATTAAAGAGTTAAGATGGTAACAGAATTAATGAAATTCAAAGTAAAATCCAATCTTGATTTGTAAATGAATTGATAACGACTGGAAGGAGATTTGAATTGAGAATCCTGTATGGTCCATAACTATTGTTCTAAAAGTACTCTTATTACTTGGAAAGACCGGGATCGAATGTATGTACGAAAACCATTCCATGTAATAATACGACGTTGTTCGAGACTTGGTAAACGACGAATGGAGACCGAGAATCTTTGAGTTGTTTGGATTGATTGCTAATGTCTCGGTTGGGTTGATTCCCCGATACGAGGTTATAAGTGACATGAGATCTGAATATATTTGGAGATTTTCGGATTTTGTTCCGTTCAGACCCAGAATGGACTTGTATGGATTGTGTATCTGACATTGTATTTGACAGCATAACACTGATTCCCGTTGATATGTATCTGGTTTGTGACATATGAGCTCAAAATGGTTACATAATGATGGAAATCAGTGATCATGTTGTGAATGGATAATGTGACATACTTAAGACATGAAATGAGATTTTACGATTAAGGCATTGCTTATTTAAGCATAGATTTGTGTATGACGTGACATCGACAAACCTCACACCCCCGATGATGAGAAACCGGCGGTTAGGTTGTATACTTATATATATGATTGATGATGAAAGCTGCGGCGGTGGTACCACTTATGACTTGAGGAATAGGGTATGTTCGGGGGTCCGTGTATGGATGGAAACCATTGACCTACCTCGCGATTTGTAGTTGGTGTCCGTGTATGGATGAAAAAGCCGTGTTACATTTCGTTGTGTTCCTATTGATCTTTCGTGCTGGGAATCATCAAGCTGGAAACCCAAATTTCCAATACGAGCCATACGGTTTTGTTTGTGTGTGTGTGTATATATATATATATATATATATATATATAGCGACATAATATATGGGTATTATGCCGTCTAGGCTTAATACATTTATTTACGAAATGGCTTTCCACATTGTATTTTAAGTATTGAAAGAGGATTTTTACGTATGAAAGCATGTTTGGTTATCATAAGATAAACTCGCCCATCTGGTGTGCGCTTGCATTGTGTGATATGGCATGAGCTTATGATAGCTTCATTTTCCAATGTCATTGCGAATTTATATGCACGGGTATTCACATAGGGTAAACCCGTTCCGCTTTAGCAGCGTGGTCCGGTGAATTTCCCAGCTTTAAAATAAACCCTATAAACAACTATTTTATGTTCTCACACCAGTCCCATGACTGACTTGGAGTTTATTGTTCCTTCCTAAACTCTGGGGACCCATTAATTTTCACACGGGTAGCTAGTAGTTTAGTTTTGCAGTTATAGATCATGGAGCAGGATTCAGAGTGCTTTTAGAGTTGGAGTTCACGCTAGAGTTTAGAGCTTCCGCTATATCATACGGTTTCTTCCACTGAGAGTATATTTTCTTTTCTTCCGCTGTATATGTTGTAACTCTGATATTCTATATAACTCTGATGTAATATTGTATTGTGCAATGAAAAGTTGGGTTATTTTGTTCAATATATGTGTGTACCCATAACAACTCGTCTTTATGAACAGTTTAGGTTGGTTTAATTACTGACGAGAATCAGGCAAAAAGACGGGTCATTACATTGTGGTATCAGAGCGAGGTTATACAAAGCTATGGGGTACAATATATTTGAACAAAAGATAGGACTCATTAGAGTTATATTATCTCATTAGAGATAGGGTTAGAAATGCCCTAGAATGAGATTCTGGAATATTGTGATCGAAAGAGCGTACTCTGAAAATAGATTAGTTTGGAACAAAGTAAATTGTTTTAAAGAACGTAATCATTTTGAAATATAACTTTTAATAAGAATTTTCGAGTATTTTATTCAACGTCGCGATTGGACTATCGGTATATATGACGATTTCGAATATACGCAAGGCCAGCATATGTTCGGAACCTTATATATACGCAATAGATATAGAGTCACACTCTAGTCGCTCGAGGATGATTCTACTGATGACCATGGAACCATCAGTACTTATTTTCGAGTTTCGAAAGTGGGATGACTATATATTTCCGATGGAGACGTCGAGGAATACTTAAACTATTTTGATATGTTGTAATATTTTAAAGGAATTTAATGTAATGACAATATGTTATGAATGCAAATCAAACTATTTTTAATAGCTAGAAGGGATTTTAGAAGTAAATTTCACTTAAAGATTTGAAAGCGAAATTTTGGAAAATAAGATAATTCATTAAGAAATTATATCAAAAATACTACCCATATTTCAAAATAAACAAGTCATAGTGTTAGCCCACTTTGTGAACTAGGCTACACAAAGTCAAAAAGTTAGAAGATCAAGTAGACGAAGGACACTCTGTTGTACATCCGGTTCGGATCAAAATTATAGGAGTAGAAATAAAAACAAGACAAAGGAGGAAGGAAAGTATTCCGATCGGATCGGAGGTAGTAGGACCGATCCGAACCCTATCTGCTAGCCTATCCGATCCGAACCCAGTGCACCCTGCTACTCCACTCCACGATCTCCTGGATATTCGAGGCAGTTACACCCACTTTCTACCCACGATGGCCACTAACTTGATGTGCTGGCGACACCAGAACTCATCCGATCCCGAAAGTCATGGAATGGAGGACACGCGTACCCGATCCGACCCGAATTCATGAAGGATTTTTGCCTATAAATACCCTACCAAGAGGCATTTAGAGGGGACGTTTTAACACTCTGAGAGTTTGAGTATCTTTGAGAACCGAATTCCAGCACTCCCAAACAATCCAAATCATCATTCAAAGTGTATTTTGAGTATAATTGAGTGAATGTATATGAAAAATGAGTGAGATTGAGTGAATATCTTGTTGTATTTTCATCTACATCATCAAACAAAGTGATATAAAGTGGACGTAGGCTCTTTAACGCCGAACCACTATAAATCTTGTGTCTCTTTTCTGTTTTTTATCTCATTTTATCGTAATTTTAGTCAATTTGGGTGTTAGAACCACTTTTTGGTCTAACATTTTGGTGCTTTCACTGAGAATCATTTGAATTCTCTGTTTTTCTGGATTATCGTTCTACTTTTTGGACCGTTGAGTTCAAAGAAGTTAATCCCCAATTTCCGACGCTTTTAAGTACTTGTTGGTTCATTGTTGAAGAATTATGGCCAAAGGAGAAGGCAAGGAAGTTCAAACCAGTCGAGGGAATGAAGTTGGTGAAGATCAGCAAGACGCGGTCGTGACGAGGTCTCATGGGCAAAGCTCGGGAGCAGATCGAACTGGCTTAGGAAATCCGAACCGGTCGCAGAGGGAAAGCTCCGATCCGACCCGAGTAGAAGACGTTGAAGAAGTGCATTCCCCCAACCCGAACCGATCCGGCCTGGTCACTTTGCTCCGATCCGATCCGACTCTCGGTGATGCTGGAACCTCTACTCGAGCCCCTCCAAATGCTCCGACTCCAGCCACCAGGACCAATGACCAGATCAATCCATCTGCGCCTGTCACCCAAGGAGATTTTTCGCGCCTTCTCGACATGCTTGAGAGCACTAGTGAGGCTATGAGAATCCATGAGCGCATCAACCTTATGATGCAAGAGAATTTGAGAACCATGAGTAGGGAGATTGGCGAGCTTCGTAGGCAGAGAACCCCTTCCGCAGTTTATCACACTGCAATGGATCAGTCTTCTTCCTCAGAGGAAGAGCGACCTCGTGAAAGAAGGCCGCTTGAACGACCTCAGAATTTGGAACAAATAACTTTCGGATCTCTAGGATCCCGCGAAGATGTTGCTCGTGTGTTAGGACCCAATGACCCGAGCCTGAGAGAGCCTATGCTGTTACCAATGCGAGGATCTCATGTTCTGCCTAGAGATCCTAACCTTACCAACCCCACTCAGGGACAAATGCTTCAGCCCCTTCCTCCCGAGATCGACCGGGAACGTAGGGAGCAAAGTAGAGCAGAAGTCGCTAGAAAAAGGAGGGTGTCCCCTGATCAGGAGCCCAGAGGAAACCCGAACATCAAAGCCAGGGAGCCTGAACGGCCCTTGACCAATGCTGATGTATGGGCTATGGTACGCCAGATCATGTCTGAGAGTCGAAATTACACCAATGAAGATTATGGTATTAAGCGAAGCCATACTCCCTTTACTGGTGACATTCTTGACTTTTAGTTCCCCCGACGATTTAATTTGCCGTAGATGGACAGATATAACGGGAGAACTGACCCGGGACAACATCTGATGCGATACACATGGTTTATGAATGCTGCAGCTGCTCCTGACGCTGTGAAGTGTAAGGCTTTCCCGATTTACTTAGAAGACGTAGCATTGCTCTGGTTTACCGGACTTCCTCCTCGATCGATATCGAATTTCAAAGAATTATGTGAACGTTTTACGAATCAATTCCGACTTCAAGCCCGAAAGTCTAAGATTGTTATCGAATTATCGAGAAGTAAGCAAGCGCCGGGTGAGTCCTTGAAGTCGTATCTAGACCGTTTCAATTTAGCTGTAACAGAAGTCAGCGACCCTCATGAGCCTACCATCTTGATGGCCTTAATGGAGGGAGTTGATCCTGATTCAGAGTTTTGAGATTATCTTTCTGGGAAGCCCCCTCCCACAAGAGAGTTGTTTTATGAGAAGGCCAATATTCAGTTAAGACAGGAGGAAGCAAGGGAAAACAGGAAGAGGAAGTCCGGAGCGGCCTCAAAAGAAGCTGGCCAGAGTAATGTTGCTGTAAATCAGTCTGGATAAAGCTCTGGGAAAGTCGAAGTGAATGTTGGAAACAAGAATGGAAACAATAATAATGGAAACGGGGACAACAACAACCGTAATGGGAATGGTAATAGGAGAAACAGGAACCGAGGAAGTAATTCTGACAAAAGACCCCAGTTCCAAACTTTTGAAAATTATTCACCGTTGAATGATACGTTGGAGAACATTTATTTGGACACGTATAATGTTTTGCAATACAAAAAACCACCGCCACGAGATTCGACAGGGAAAGAAATTGCTACCGGAAAATTTTGTTTATTTCACGGAACCCACGGACATTCAGCGAATGAATGTCGACACTTGAGAGATGTGGTTGAGAAGTTGTTGCGTGAAGGGAAGTTGGATGAGTATAAGGCTGCCCCAAGGGATAGGGGGCAAGGAGGACAGGCCTCAAACCAGAATCAATCTACTCCCAAGCCTACAACGCAACAAAAGGGCAAAGGGATTGTCATTAACACCATAGTAGGCAGACCCCATCTAGCTATCCACAGTTTCAGAGCAATGGACCAATACATTAATGCAGTTAAGCACATAGATGTGGACGAGTGTAATAATTTGGAAGATATCACCCCAGTGAAACAGCAGAGGACAATGTTCGATGATGTGGTGTTCCGTAGCAGAGATGATACCGGAATCCAATCACCTACCTAAGATCCGTTGGTTATTACCACTACTACTGGGCCGGCACTGGTTCATAAGGTACTAGTAGACAATGGAATCTCCGTCAACATTCTGTTTAAGAAGTCATTTGATCAGATGAGACTCGAGTCTGGAGATTTGAAGCCCTGTGAAGGTTGGATCCGAGGCTTCAATGGGGCATCGACAGCTCCAATGGGGTATATAGAATTACCCATAACATTGGGACAAGGGGATCGTCGAACAACACGAATGCTTCAGTTCGTGGTGCTAGTTAACGATTCGCCCTACAACGCTTTTTTAGGAAGGCTTGCCCTTGCAGAGTTCAGGGCTTGTATCGCACCATGGTGCTTATTGCTAAAGTTCCCAACTGAAGCCAGAACAGGAGTAATGACAGGAGATCAAGTCTTCGGGCGAGCTTGTTATATTGCTGAATTAAAGATGCTGATGAAGGGACTCAACATCGATACTAAAAGTACTTCACCTCCTCCAAAGGAGGGCTCGGCATAGCAATTAGAGGGATCAGCCCCGAAGGAGTTGCCCAAGGGAATGCCTGAGGACCTAGATCCCAGAGAAGATGAGGAACCTGAGGATAGAAAGGCAACTCCTAACGAAACGACAGTGGATATACCCATTGATGAAGCTGATCCAGCAAAAGTTTTGAAGATTGGATCCCAGTTGGATCCGCACCGAGCCAAAGAACTGGCTAACTTTCTGAAGGCAAACTTGAATGTGTTTGCCTGGACCCACGCTGACATGTGTGGGATATCACCATCCATCATGAGTCATTCACTGATTATAAACCCAAAACACCCGCCTGTAAAGCAAAAGAGACGTATGTTGGGCTCAGAGAGTTCGGCAGCTCTGAAAGAAGAAGTGGCGAAGTTGAAAGAGAACGGATTTATTAGAGATTCGACATATCCCAACTGGATATCGAATCCTGTTTTGGTAAAGAAGTCAAACGGAAAGTGGCGGACGTGTATTGATTTTTCAGACTTGAAAAAAGCCTGCCCGAAAGATAGCTTCCCACTCCCCAAAATAGACCAGCTTGTGGATTCGACGGCGGGACATGAACTTCTTTCTTTTATGGACTCATATTCCGGATACAACCAGATTCCCATGCATGTGCCTGATCAAGAGCACACGAGCTTAATTACAAATTTGGGGTTGTACTGCTACATAGTCATGTCTTTCGGATTGAAAAATGCTGGAGCTACCTACCAACGCTTGGTGAACAGGATGTTTTATAACCAAATAGGGAAAACCATAGAGGTCTACATGGATGATATGCTTGTCAAATCGAGGCAGTCCTCTAGCCATACGCAAGACTTGGCAGAGATGTTCGGTATCCTGCGAAAGTATCGAATGAAGCTAAATCCTTTGAAATGCTCATTCGGAGTGGCATCTGGAAAGTTTCTGGGTTTCATCGTGAGCTCTCGGGGAATTGAAATCAATCCCAGTCAAATAGCAGCGATAAGGAACATTGAGGAACCACGAAGAATCAAAGACGTCCAAAGTCTTGCAGGGAAGGTGGCCGCATTGAGTAGATTTATCTCCAAAGCAACAGACAAATGTGTCCCGTTTTTTGACTTGATAAAAAGGGGAAAGAAAAATTTTGAATGGACTCCGGACTGTGTTGAGGCCTTTGAAATATATTGGACTTACTAGAGAGACCACCGATTTTGTCCAAGCCGGTGGATCATGAAGAGTTGTTTGTTTACCTAGCAGTGTCAGCTCATGCCGTTAGCACCGCCTTGGTCAGGGAAGAAGACAAGGTGCAAATACCGGTATATTATGTAAGTAAGAAATTGGCAGCCACAGAACGTAACTACCCAAGGATTGAGAAGCTTGCTTACAGCCATCTGATCGCCTCCCGAAAACTTCGCTATTATTTTCAAGCTCATCCAATAATCATATACATTGATCAGCCTCTGAGACAGGTGTTGCAAAGACCTGAAGCATCAAGATGGTTGATCAAGTGGAATATTGAATTAAGTCAGTTTGATTTAAACTTTCAGCCGCGGAGATCGATCAGGTGGCAAGCTTTAGCTAACTTTATAGCAGAGTTCACAATTCCGGAGGAAGAGACGATCGATGATAAGGTGGTCAAATCAGAGGAAGAATTAAAATTAGATCCATGGAAGTTATACATAGACGGCGCCAAGAACGACCGAAGGTCCGGAGCTGGAGTCGTCTTAGTTACTCCTGAAGGACGATCGTTATATTATGCTCTGAGACTAGAATTTTCAGCAACCAATAATGACTCTGAATATGAATCCCTGATTTCCGGGATGAAACTTGCTAAGGAATTCGGAATAAAGGCATTAGATATATTCTGTGACTCCAAAATAGTCATCTTCCAAGTCCGAAAGGAGTTTGTGGCCCGGGGACCTCGACTTATTACCTATCTTGGAAAAGTGAATGAGCTGTTGAGCAACTTGGAACAGTATAACATAACTTATATCCCAAGTGCTGAAAACCAGAAGGCAGACCAACTAGCGAAGCTGGCAAGTTCCGACATTCCGGAGGAAACCGAAATGGTTCCAATTGTGACGTTGGGATCGCCAAGCTTTGAGTTAATGGAAGTTGAATTAGCTTTCGAAGCAGAACCGGAGAGGGAGTCGTGGATGACCCTAATCAAGAATTTCCTTAGAAATGGAGTACTCCCGCCAAAGAAGAGTGAGAGGCGAGCCATAGTTCGCAAAGCTACCAGATACGTCCTTCAAGATAATACCCTTTATCGACAAGGATTTTCTATGCCCCTGTTACGGTGTATAGCACACGACGACATCAAGCGTGTACTACGGGAAGTACACGAAGGTGAGTGTAGAGATCATACGGGGGGTCAAACTTTAGCAAAAAAGGTGTTGCGGTATGGGTATTTCTGGCCCACTATTAATAAAGATGCAGCTGATTACTCATGACGTTGCGACAAATGCCAGAGGTTCGCCAAGATCCTCAGAGCACCACCGACGCAACTCAAGTCGATGGTGAGTCCGTGGCCGTTTTCCAAGTGGGGAATTGACATCATCGGAGTCCTACCGATTGCCAAAGGAGGAGCGAAGTATGCAATAGTCGTCGTGGACTATTTTACGAAGTGGGTGAGCCCTTAACCAAAATCACAGCGAGAAAGGTGATAAGTTTCGTGGTTAGAAATATCATATGCCAATTTGGGATTCCAAGGACCATTATAACTGATAATGGAACCCAGTTCGATGGTGCCGAATTCAGAAATTTCTTCCAGAAATACAAGATTGACAAGCGGTACACTGCAGTCGCACATCCACAGTCGTATCGGCAAGTAGAAGCAATAATTTAAGTCATAAAATCCATCCTCAAGAAGCGGTTGGAACGTGCGAAAGCAAAATGGGTGGATGAATTGCCCTTGGCTTTGTGGGCATATCGGACAATGTTTAAGACAGCTACCGGCCATACTCCTTTCTCTCTCTCATTTGGTTCAGAAGCGGTAATCCCATTAGAGCTTGAAGTTCCCTCCCACAGAGCGATATATTATGACCCGATGACGAATCGGGCACTCCTCCTCGAGTCCCTTGATGAAGTCGAAGAGAAAAGGGACGAGGCAGACTTGCGTGCGTCAAGACTTCGACGTCAGATGGCACGCTATTATGACAAGAAAGTTCGCTTTAGAACCTTTGAGCCAGAGGATTTGGTGCTAAAGCGAGTTTTTCTATCCCTTCCTCATCTCGGTCCTAAATGGGGAGGACCGTTCGCCGTCCAACGGAAACTTGATACAGGAGCTTTCAAATTAACGACCGTAGATGGTGAAGAAGTGCCTAGGGCTTGGAATGCCCAGCACTTGATGCGATATTTGAATTAGAGATGTTGTACTTTCTTTTGTTTTTTATGAACCCTGTAAAAAGGCATGACTTGCCTAGAAAAACCCGTTTATATTAACAAAAGATTATAAAGTGGACGTAGGCTATGACTTAGCTGAACCACTATAAAAATATCCTGTGTCATTTACTTTCCTGCATTATTTTTATGATCGACAAATATCCTATCATGACTGTGAAACACGAAATGTTAAACTAAACTTAGAAGATTGGAGATGACCCATGTGCAGGAGTAAATAAAATGACTGACTGTATGACCAAATACAGAAGAATGGGAAGACGACATTCTTAACTCTAACTCTCAAGAATCGAGAGAGAGTATAAAGGACGGGAAGACGACGTCCTCAGAGGCGTGAAGGTGCACCCAGATGAGAGACCGCCTCAGCGAAAACTCTAACCTGGATATGAGACAGGAGAGTATAGATATGCCAGAAAGAACAGGCATCAATAACAAAAGGAATATGGCCCCCGTCGGAGAATCGGGGACATTTGGACTCTTTAATTTAATCTTGAGTAGTTCTTCCTCAGTCATTCAAGATTGACTGGGAGCATATATGCGCATTCATGTTTCCCCCAACAATGACCTCATCATATGACTTTAATTTGATATACTTGTATACTTTCATTTTAGTATTGAACTAACGACTATCAGACATTACAGGAAATAAACTATTTTTATTCACAAACATGTGAGTTTGTACAAGGAAAACAAGTGAAAAGAAGATGCGAGGGCGACGCTCGCTGCAACAATTGCGGGCCAATCAAAAAGCCATAAACAAAGCACTTCATCACTTAGACCTTGGAGTGGACTTGGATTTTTTAGCAGCCTTCTGAGCATCCTTCGCCTCCCTTTCGGCATCGGTTAGAACACGCTTTGATTTTTTCCTCCCTGTGACCGAAGTGCTGGAATCGGTTGATTTTTTTCCTAGGAGTTGGAACACTGGAATCAAGAGAAGACTTTTTACCAAGCTCTTATGTAATAGATCTAGTCGAAAGCTTAACAACTAACCTTGATCCAGCATCCACCACTGCAAGAGGCTTAAGGCTTTCGGGGTCTAGGTCTTCAACTTTAAGCTGCATACGTTTGTCTTGCTCAGCTTTCAGTGCAACCAAAGTGATGTCATCAGTGCTTTTTGACTCCCCAACTATGGCCACCTCAGGGTCTTCCTCATGTCCCTCATTGCTGCCATCATCCTTCAAGGCATCTATCATCTCGTCATCGTGAGGCGCATCAGCCTTAGACGGTTCAGTTCCTTCTCCTGAATCAATAGTGGCAGCCTTGTCCTTTCCCCATTTAGCCTTCTCCGCGGCTTTTGCACCAGCGGTGGTTCCTTTAGGCCCACCTATCTTCTCGGTCGGTTCAACACCTCCAGAATGAGAAGTAACAGTTATCAACTCAGGAGAAAATAAAGGATCCTCCGTCAATTGTCCGATTATGTGATGAAAAGTGAAGACGACCTTGACGAATTGAGGCGAGAATGCAAAAATACCTTCTGATGATTTCTCAGCTAGATTAACTGCCGTCTCTGACATCGTCTCAGGTATGGGGGATAAAAGAGATGCCCGAGGAATCCCCGGGTTTTCGGGGTCATATCCCTCTATTTCAGAAGTTCCAGCGGCAGTAGAAGAAGAACCAGCCTCAAAGACATTCTTTTGCTTGGCCATCCGTTTCTCCTCCTCCATAGTAGCAGCGATGAGGCGACGCACCTCGGCCAGGCTTGCTAGCTCATCATCTCTTAGATATTTCTCCATAAGTCTGTCCTCGTTGACGGATTCTACCTTGAGTTCCTCTTTCTCCCATTCATCCATACGTGAACCAAGGTAGTCGGATAATCTTCAATCCAAGAGATGTTTCAACGGCGGATTATATGCGCAAAGAATTCGATCATTAGTTCGCTGAAATCGTGCACTTCCTCCTCAGCCTCTGACAGCTGCTTGCGGGTCTCTTCGGCGGATTTGATAACACTTTCAACATTACCCTCCGCTAGGGAAGCCCTATTCTCAGCCTTCACCAACTTGGAAGCCAAGTCAGCGTTTCTCTTCTCCAATTCAGCATTCTTTCTCGCTAACTCAGCTTTCTCTTGCTCCATAGCAGTGTAGGCAAGTTGCATTTTAGCATTATCCGACTTTGCATCTTCTGCTTTCCTTTTCAACTCCGAGCGCTCTTGATTATGAGACTCGAGCAAGTCATGATAACGTTTTTGTAGCTCCTCAAATTGCTGTTTGAAGTTGGTAGCATCCCGCTGGGCAACGACAAGTTGAGCCTATGTGTCCTCAAGATCTTTCCTCAAATTTTTCAAGGCTTTAGCGTCTGCTGCTGCAGCATTTTTCATCGACTCAATATCCGTAATCAGAGTTCGGATGATTCTGGAGAGGGTACGTGAATACTTGAACATCTCTGAATATTGTTTTTCAACTGCATCAATTTTCGCTTTGGCCTCGTCTGCCCACCTTGAGGAAATAGGCTCAAGAGCGGGTAAGAAAGTCAGGTTTTCAAAGTAGTGCTTGGGGAATTCTTTCTCCAAATATGCCCGCTTGACTTTAGTTTCAGCATACAATGGTGGTGGTGCGCGATATGTTAGCTCAGTATCCTTAGGATCAGAGGGCACAACGGCCGTATCACCCTTCCTAGGCCGCTTATCGGAAACCTTATGCTTGCCTCGCAAGTCGAAATCTTTCGGCGGGCTCCTTTCCCTACTACGTTTTTCTTGAGAAGAGGTTTGATCTTTTGACTGCGACATGTCTTCTCCTCGACGACCTTGGTAGCCTCTGTATCGTTCTGAATCCGACCGGGCGGGGGAGCGAGAACGTGAGGTCCGCGACTGATAAGAGTCATAAGGCTTTCTATCTTCTCTTCCCCGGCCTTTGCGGCGATCGCGCTCAATGTCAGAAGGGGGGCCAGTCATGCCGCAACGAAGTTTCCTGATATCATAATTGGAGCGAGACATTGTACCTACGCAACAATGCAAATGGAATTCAGAATCAGTGTTCCCACAAAAGGTAAGTGCTGTGAAATGTGATGCTATTGTGCTAAGTGCATCCTAAGTGGTGTTTTCCCCCCGATAAACCCGAATCCGAAGCCAGACTAGTGCGAGAAGGCTCTTTGGCCTTAGCGGGAGTGGTCTCTTCTGAAGAAGTGAAAACTAAAGGATTTGTTCCAAAATCCACTAAAGTATAGATAGTTTCAGGTAAGGGGAGATATCCTAAACCCTGAAATGTAGGATCATCGGTACTAGGGGCATCTCCCTGGGAAGCATCTATTTGCGGTTCTTTGGAAGACGTCGACTTCTCCGAAGAGAAAGCATCCTCGGGGACGATGTACCCTTCTCGGTGCTTTTCGGCCATGTTGGCCAGCTCATCGTCTTGAGTCGAAGATGGAGATGGTGAAGCCTGAAGTGGAATTGTAGGAGTTTTCGAGCTTTCGTCCGTTTCTGGAATTACGTCTACCGAGGGGATGTACACATATGGACCCGACCCGTGACCTATGCTACGGGTAATGGATAGCAACTCGTGAAGTTGAAGATATTCATCCTTTGGGACTTCATCGATGGTTAGAAAT
Source organism: Allium sativum (assembly GCA_030737875.1). Lineage (NCBI taxonomy): Eukaryota > Viridiplantae > Streptophyta > Magnoliopsida > Asparagales > Amaryllidaceae > Allium > Allium sativum. The sequence continues at coordinate 99,890,280 of CM060911.1, read as the reverse complement.
TTTTGGTCGCCATTGAGGAGCTGGTGCATCCGGTTAAAGAACACTTGACCCGATATTTGTTTTGGATTATCAACTGTAAACAAAAAGAAAACGGATTAATGTGGTGGCATGGATATTCAGAGCTGAGATTTAGAAAACCAATGCTTTACTTGATTTTGTCCATCTTCTGGAACATCCCGGCTGTTGTTTTACATAAAACCATTCTAGTTTAGAATCGCCGGCCTTGCTGCTGAACGGCGCTGAAATTATTTTCCTTTTTGGGACCGATTCGAAGTAAGAGAAAGAAGGAGTTTCTTGAGTCTGATGCTTGAAGTTATAAAAGAAATGAACATCATTGAAAGTGAGCTATATACCCATGATCTCACGGTATGCTACATATAAGGTATATAGGTAAGCATAGGAGTTGGGATGCAGCTGCATGGGGGCAATCCGCATCTGTCTTAGAAAGTCGATAACGAAAGGAGAAAACAACGGAATAGCCCCGACCATGCACATCAATCGGGTGATTGCCATAAATCCTTCTGGAGGGTTGTGAGGACGGTCAGTTTTCGATGGCACAAGGGTATCCTTTTTCAGTATTCCGTACTTTAAGCATATTCGAATGAGCCTGTCGTTGTCAATTGTCGATTCAACAGAATCTTGGGGTGATTCCAATATGATGGAAGACTTGAATTCGTCAGGAGCTCGATTATCTCCAACCCCTCCTTCCTCTTCGTAGCCTAGAGAAACTTCGTTGTCATATGGCATTTCGCTATTATGCGCCCCTACTTCATAATCTGATCCCTCGTCATCCCATTCAGGGTCTGAAGAAGAAGATATGTCACCGAGAGTATACTTCTTAGACATTCCTGCAATTTCTGTCTTCTTTGCTAATCTAGAAGAACGTCTCTTGGCCATGATCACTAGACTATTGAAGAAACAACGACAAGGATTAGAGTAAAGTTACCCATGTCCCCCTGTGTATGTGTATGAACTAAAGTGTGTACGGTGCGTGCGAAATATGTAAAGCAAACGCTTAGAAGCGTAATGTAAAGTTCTGATGATGAAGTGATGTTCGGAATAGTTCTTGATGTTCGTTTGTGTTCGAAGGCACTATCCTAACTGTTCATGAAGTTAGAAGTTATGTCAAATATTGATTTAGCCAATTGGACAAGTTATTGTGCTTTAAGTTGGGTGGCTTCGATTCGGCTCGGGTATACGTGATGGGATCGGATCGGAGGCAAAGTCATGCTTTAAACAGAAATTGACGTCCAACCGGATCGGTTCGGGAGCATGTTTTCGGAGCGGACCAGACGGGCTTGAATACCAACACCTCTTCTCCTTTGTTTTTTCCACCGACCCGATCTGGTCAGCTGAGCCTTGTTTCCCATTTTTGTTTTTTGCTCCAACCCGACTCGGTGGAGTAAAACTTTGCTCTCCTCCTCCTCCATCTCCCATGCTTCCTTGCCTGAAACGATTCCTCATGCCCCTCGTCTTCTTCTTCCTCCTCAATCACAACCGAACCCAATCCCATCTCTAAAGCTCCAGTTAGGAACGAACACATACCCTCTCTAACCTCCCAGCGCCTCGAGGTGGTGGTGGCGCTACCAGCGACAACGGTGGGGGAGGAGATGGTCATGGCATCGAAACCGAACCGTAACCATGCCTAAATCATTTGAAACAACTCCAAATCGTAATTAAAATCAGTAATAGAGAGGGGATTTAAATTTATAAGACTACCTATATGCTAGATTCAAGGATTAGAGCGAGTATTTTGGGGGTTTTGGCGTCGAGAGTTTCGTTCTCTCAGTTGCGCGATGTCTGAAGAAATGATGGAAATGAAAAGAAGAAGAAAAGATAAAAATAAGGCGATGGACTTATATAGGCTTGAGATGGCCTTTCGTATTCCTAGCCCTAAGTTACGTTCGGACCGGGGTCCAAGCCGGCCCATATGTTCCAGCTCATTGACTCAGTACAAAGTGAAAAAGAAAGAAAGGATGTTCGGGTCGGAGCCCGAACCGAACGTAGTTTCGTGCATCAGCTTGGCATCAAAATTGAGTTAAAATTCGAAGAGGAAATAAATAAAGAAAAAAAAAAGAGCATACCTGGAAAAATCACTGGATATCGAGAAAAGTTTCTGGAATTGTTTGAAAATAAAGAAAGTAATCCACACATTACGCAACGTGTGTATATATATATATATATATATATATATATATATATATATAGACATCAAGAGACGCAATTTTCTGAAACAATGTATCTTTATGCGTCGGTGGAAATGACTTCTCAACGATTCAAAATCGAAGACCGATGTGCAGATGATGTCAAAGCACGCTTCGTCTTCGACAGAAGCATCCTTTGAGGGGGCAAAATGTTAGCCCACTTTGTGAACTAGGCTACACAAAGTCAAAACGTTAGAAGATCAAGTAGACGAAGGACACTCTGTTGTACATCCGGTTCGGATCGGAATTATAGGAGTAGAAATAAAAACAAGACAAAGGAGGAAGGAAAGTATTCGGATCGGAGGTAGTAGGACCGATCGAACCCTATCTGCTAGCCTATCCGATCCGAACCTAGTCACCCTGCTACTCCGCTCCACGATCTCCTGGATATTCGGGGCAGTTACACCCACTTTCTACCCACGATGGCCACTAACTTGATGTGCTGGCGATACCAGAACTCATCCGATCCCCAAAGTCATGGAATAGAGGACACGCGTGCCCGATCCGACCCGAATTCATGAAGGATTTTTGCCTATAAATACCCCACCAAGAGGCATTTAAAGGGGACTTTTTGGCACTCTGAGAGTTTGAGTATCTTTGGGAACCGAATTCCAGCACTCCCAAACAATCCAAATCATCATTCAAAGTGTATTTTGAGTATAATTGAGTGAATGTATATGAAAAATGAGTGAGATTGAGTGAATATCTTGTTGTATTTTCATCTACATCATCAAACAAAGTGATATAAAGTGGACGTAGGCTCTTTAACGCCGAACCACTATAAATCTTGTGTCTCTTTTCTGTTTTTGATCTCATTTTATCGTAATTTTAGTCAATTTGGGTGTTAGAACCACTTTTTGGTCTAACACATAGCAAATATTTGAATATGAATTTTTAGATCTAATAAGAGTAATCATAGAAGTTATCATACTTCTCGAGGAATGTTAAATAGGATAATATAAACGATATATTTGAATCAATACCTAACATGAATTATAAATGGTAATATGCAAGTTAAAGTACTTTGCTTGAAAGGATATATTTTAGCAAAACAAACCCCTTAAGGAATCTGAGGATGATTTTGACTTAAGTTAGCAATTTGTTTAAAAAGGATGATTTAAATAGTAACAAACATCTAAGTAGGGTGAACACTGCTCTTTCCATATTGAAACAGTATGAGTGATCCAAGTAGAAAACATTTAAAAAGTAATCGTTTATGATGCAAAGAAAATGAAATTGTAGTAAGATTCACTCAAGAGGAAGTTAATAAAAACCAAGTATTCCAAGAATAAATAACCTATAATTGTATCCTTAGGTGCGCTCGATCTTCCTACCTTGGCCCATGGCCTAAGTTAGCTCCATCATTTAAATTCAAACCAATTATTAGTGGGTAGCATCATTCATACCTTCTTACCTTATGTACTTGGTCAAGTATTGTCACTCGAACTGTCATACTTCTGGTATCCGTTTTGATATTGAACCCCTAATCATACATCTCTACTTAATTTGCGCATGTACAAATTGATTTGTCTCATATATGTATACCCCTTTGTGCCTCTTGTAGAACGAAATCAAGATTTAATTCAAACTAGATAGCTTGTTTATTTAGGAAATTGTGTTAACATAACCTCAACAAATAGGCCCTACATAGTAAGAAGGCAAGGAAAAATTAGATCTTTAAAATATTAAATTTGAGGAAGTGAGTTCTGAAAATGTTAATGTTAATGTTTGAAACAACACTAGCTTGAACATGTATACGCATAATTAGAGAAGCGTAGCGGAAGCATGATGATATTTTTGAATAAAATTGTTTCAAGAGATTTTCCGACTAGTTGAGTAAGAAAAACCTTCTAAAACAAGATTTGATATTTAAACTGGAATGGAAAAGAGTTACATATATTTAGATTTTAAGTGGATTTAAATAAAAGGTGTTATTGAACTAGGTGAATATGACAACTAGATATGAATCCAACTATTAATGATAAGGAAATTATTTAGAAATCTTGGAAATATTTAAAATAATTTTGAATTTGAGCTAAAGGAAGTTAAAAAGGACTTACGAAGTGTAAATGATTATTTAAAACTTTAAATGTAGAAAGGCTTATTTGAAACTCTATTAAAGTAATCGTATTGATAAAATTTGATTTAAGGGAATTATAAGGTTATACGAACATTAACTTATGTAATTAGATGTTTTGAAATCAATTAAGACTTATGGTGTTGGATATGATTCTTAAAATATTCGTCTTAGTAAATTGTGAATAAGATCATTTATTTTGAAATATAAAACCTATGTTGTATATTTGAAAGCTAAATTTTATTTCTAAGCGATCGAATTTGGTTCCCAAATACTTTGGATATGTTGGGTAGTTTATAGAAGTGGTTTACAGATAAAAGAAAAATTCGATGACTCGAATCCTGATAATTTGAAATATTTGGAAACAACGAAATTATGGTTAAAGTATTGGTAAATTATGAATTGCGAAATGATTTACAACTTCGGGATATGAAATGATTTGGATTGTTCGAGTAACCCATGACAAAACTGAGATGTGATTGGATTTCATGCGATGGGTGGTACTCAGTGGCCCGTCATGAGGAAGAACTTCTCGAACTAATAGATTATTTTATTTCACTATTGAGTATTTAAAACTTTGAAAGTAAAAATTGGTTTTGAAAATTCCGAAGTGTAGCATGATTTTCTATATGAAAGAAATATAGTATGTCAATGATTTGGAAATGAAATGGGATTCTAAGTTCGAAGAAATCATTTTCAAAAGGCTTTGCAAACTAGGATTTGTAATTATAGTTAAAACTCAAATTTCTTTAAAATTGATCTTTAAATTGACCTCTCCAAATAGATATATATATATATTTTTCTAGTATAATGATTTAGGTTATATAAGTTTTGATGTTAAAAGGGTTTTACAAATTTAATTGTATAAAATTTTGGTTTGATGAGTTTCAGTCTTAATAAAAAATTTGTAAGAAATTTTGTTTCGATAAATAAGAATAATTCTATGACCCTCCTTTTCGAGGACGAAAAGCCTTAAGGGGGGTGAATGTAACAACTGAAGATTTTAACTAAATTTAATTTGGATTTTTGTTCTCTAAAATGAATTTAATAAGGTTTAAATACAAAAATAAACTTGATGATCCTCTATATATATATATATATATATATATATATATATATATATATATATGTCTGAATAATTATTTGTTTTATTAAAAGATGGATAACTTACTTTTGGAACTAGGTTTAAGATTTATGCATATTTCAAGATTTAGAAAATAATGATATTATCTGATTTTGAATATTAATATAAAATATGAATTCGGTAAAGAATAAGTTATTTAAGATTTTATATAAATAATTTAATTTTATTTGTAAATATTAAGTAGGATTATTTGTATAATGTTATAAAATTTTACAAGGATTATTAAATATTTATTTTAGACCATTTTATAAATTTTGGCAAATCATATGTGTATATATTTTAAAAATAAAGTAGATAAGTGTTTTGGAAAATATTTATAAGTCATGATTATTTTGATAAACTTTAAGTAATATATTGGTGACACTTAAAGGAGTTGCAAATTGGTTACGAGTATAAGTGTTATAAAGATGTGGCTAAAATTTCCAATTTTATAAACAAATAAATGAGACAATTTTGTAAAGCATGCATTGGCTGAAAATTCAAATGCAAACATGTGTCCTCATGCATGTGTTGTGTGTGCCAAGTGTCTTAGTTAAAATGACAAGTTACACTAAAAAATTATTAAATACAAAGAAAAAAGGGCCGCACTCTTTAATTTACACAGTAGCTCCTCTCTGTTCCTTTCCAACTTTCCAGTAAATGAAAAATACCATTCCCTCTCAATCAAAAATCCAAACCTCCCAATCCATTCACTTTCATCTTAAATGCTCAATACAAAAGTTGTCTGTATCATCATTTCAGATTTTTATAGATCAGCAGATCAAAGTTTCGTGGATTATCGAGAGAGAAAGCTCAGATTTACAGTAAAAGGAAGAAATGGGTTTCGAATCTTCGAAAAATCATAGCTCGCAATCCAGAGAGAATTGGATTGCACCGTCAGCGCTGTTGAGATAAGTAAAGCATGTAATATTTTTCATGAAAGTTTGGCGCAATTTCGTGATGATGATTGGAGAAGTTCGAAATTAGGTTTTGAGATCATCGGAGAATCGAGCGGTGATAGGCGAATCAGAGTTTGGTTTGGTGATGAGGGGAGAGAGAGCTTCAATGTGGGATAAATTGGTGGAATTTGATAAGAATTTTTTTCGCAACTTCTAGTTGTTGCGCGCTATTTTCTGGTTACAGGATCGGGTTGGAGTGCGGATTTTGATCGAGGAAGCCGGAGTGGTGGAGATGCGGTTCAGTCGAGTGAGGAGGTGATGGCAAGTTGGTGCATGTTCTCGGATCGATAAATGGTGGAATGATTGGTGCATGCATGTGCACCGCCATGTGCGGATTCGATGGGTTCAGGGAGGAGTAAGAAAAGAAGATGCAAGGAGAAAGAGAAGAAGAAGAGCACAGGTTGGATTAGGTGTAAGCAATTGGGCTTGGGCCAAGATTTAATTGGGTATGGTTTTGTTTAATTTAATTTAAGTTTTAATTACATGACCTTTAAATAATCATATCTCATTCATTTTAAATCGGATTGGCTCGCGGTTGGAGGCGTTAGAATCGTATTGACAAACGAATACATTGATATATAATATTGTTAATTTTAGATAAGTATAAATTTATAATAAAATAAAAAAGTAATATATAAATATAAATATATAATAACGAAGATCGTTATTAATCAAAATTCAATATAAATTAGCGAAGAAATCATCAGCTGCTAATAGGAATGGAGTGAAAGCAATGCAAGAAACAGGAACATCGGTTGTGCATAGGAAACTCGGACATTGAATATTATGGAGCTAAGTTGGTGAGAACATCTAATTTAATTAATTATTTAAATTGGTAGTTATTGAATAACTCTAAGTTCTCAATGATGATTGTTTGGATATGGATGTTTGTGTGTAATATTTGAATGAATGTTCATGTAATTAGAAACACATAGAACACTGATGAGTGTTATCAACTATAATGCTTGTGCATAGTCGGACTGTTGTTTAATGATCATGGTTATTTGAATGAACTCATGCTATTGTATATGGTTGTTTTATTTGGACATTTATAATTGCATGAAATTACACACTATAGTTATGGATGTATACGGATGATCGATTTAAATACTCCTTCCGTCTGAATAAAGATTTTGGAAATCTTGTTTTAAATTTAAGAGCTGTTTTGGAAATTGGAATATATGAGATGAAAGAGCTTTTGAAATAATTCCAACCGCTTATATTGAATTGAGCTTGAAATTTGGATCGGAAATGATTAAAATCATGTATTGGTTTTGTACGACTATTGTAATAGTCTGGTTAAAATATTATTTTATACTAAGTTCAATTTAATCCAAAATGAGATTTAGAAATTAAAACATAGTTTTTAAATTGAATATTTGACTTGAAAAAAAAATTATATATATACGCCAATCTGTTCTAGGATGACAAAGAGGACAGTGTCCAGGCTTGGGTTTGGAAATATAGTTTCCTGCTCTCCCTGGCTATCCCTAGCTGATCCGATGGGCAGGATGGTCAATTCAAAATCTAATTTGAAATCTTAATTCGACAACTATTTGGAATTTAAAGATAAATTGGAATAGGGTTTGAAATTATGAAGATTAAATTAAATTTAAAGGAATGAACTATTTATATTTAAATCGTATATAGCTTGAATCGAACGCATCGTGTAGCGACAGTTCGGTAATATCAATTTTAATTTTTGAAATGGTTATAACCTGAATGTTTTTTAATCATATTAAATGAAAACATCGAATTTATATTAACGATGAGTATTGAATAGAAAGGAGATTTTCAAATTTTTATGTATGATTTTCAAGATATGTTTAAACTAAATTCGGAAAAGTAGCTATACGGACCACCATAACGAAAAATCGAAATAAACAAGTTTATAGTTGTTTTAAATGCAGAAAATTATGGTAAATCTTATTTTTCTTATTTTAAAGTGATTAGAAATGAGAATATTTGAATTTTGAATGATTTTGAATCTATTTGATTTAAACAACTATTTTACAGCACTTTTAATAACATATTTCAAATGTTTCTTTCAAAGATAATTTAGTTTTGAAAGTTATAAATCATGAACTATTATTTCAAAGTATAAAAAGGGTTGTAAAATAGTTGGAATATCTTAAGGCAATTAAAATATTATATGTGGAATTGTTTACTGATTTTAAATAAGATATTTGATGTTGGAAAATTTAAAAGGAGATGAGTTGAGTAGAGTTAGTTTCTAGATATTCGATATGGAATTACAAGATTTGACGAATACTATCACAAGCATTAGAAAATATTTACCTCAAGATTCTAATAGCATTCGTCGAGTTTGTGAATTGATATCTTATATAGGTCGATTAAACACTATCTAAACTTATTTTTGAATATCAATTATTTTGGTTTATCGAAAAGGGAATTTTTAATCCAAATAAAGATGCGGTAAAGTTAAAGACTTAAGAAAAGGGAACGAAGAAGTATGTTTTGAAATATATGGATCGAAGGATTATAAGGTTGGTAAATAAATATTGAAGAGTTATGATGGTAACAGAATTAATGAACTTCGAAGTAAAATCCAGCCTTGATTTGTAAATGAATTGATAACGACTGGAAGGAGATTTGAATTGAGAATCCTGTATGGTCCATAACTATTATTTTAAAAGTACGCTTATTAATTGGAAAGACCAGTATCGAATGTTATTCGAAAACCATTCCAAGTAATAATACGATGTTGTTCGAGACTTGGTAAACGAAGAATGAAGACCGAGAATCTTTGAGTTCACTACAACAAAATGGTTTTTTCATAGCTACCCTAAACAGCGTTACGGAATTGGACCCTCTACGCGCTTCAATATTTCAGGGTTTGAATGTTATTTCTACAATAATTCGCATACTCAACGCTATTCGGCTAAAGATAAGCGGGAAATGAATTTTGTCGCGAGGGAAGTAAAATAAACTCTTTTGTCTAGAAGAACAAAATCGTCATTCCAACGAAAATCTTTCATTCCTAAACCTCTACTGTCATTTCCACATCCCCCTAAATCGCCATTCCAAAATCGCTGCTGTCATTCCCCAATCAGAAGAACGAAAATCGCTACTTCAAATTTTGTCGCTCCGGTTGACCTCGCATTCTGTTGTCGTGCTTCATCAAAATCACAGATCGGAAATCGTGAAGGGCACTACAGGTACTAAAAACTTTATCATATATATTTCTTTCGTTCATCCATACGTTTCTTGAAATTTTTTTATAGGTAGTGTTTAAACGATGTTTAGGCTCCAACTTGTTTGAATTGAATTGAATTTAAAAGGTGTTGTTTGATTGATTTAAATTGATTAAAACGGAGAAACCCTTTTCTATAATTAGATGTTGGTTATTCAATACCTATTCTTGATGTATATATTTTTTTTGGTTTTTTTTGGTTTTTCTTTGCTCATACCCGTTTATTAGACATTCTGCATCCGTTCATTGGGTTCTGTAACAAGTAGATGCACATTTTAAAAAATAGTCAAGGATACCATGGTTAAAATCCTTTTTTTTCTTTAAAGAAATAGCAATTTAATGGTTCTGAGGCTTCATGATATACATATGACCATTGATCTATTTTTCTTTATTTTTTTATCTATGGCCGTTTATTCCTCATGATCAAAACTAAATGCTACATGTACCTTGCGAACTCAACTTAGTTTTAAGCTGTATTTTTTCATGTATAGATTTATATTTTACAATTGGACGAGATGACTTCATAATTCTTTCACTAATAAATGCCATGCTATTTTATAACAAAATGCATATTATATGCGAAAGACCATATAGTGGCAAGGTTATGAAATAACAATTATTTTTTACTAAATCATTTTTCTGCAAGAAGACTCTTCTTTGACTGGTATGGAAATATACAGCGTTTGTAATTTACGATAATGAAGTATATTCTGAATTTTTTTCATTCAAGACAAACGATTGATATCTATTTTAGGTGCATATAATGCCATTACTGTTTCTTGCATAATTATTATTAGAGCAGTATATTTTTTTTAAAGAATATACAAGGTTTATTTTACGTTCTTTTATCATGGCACTTTATCCAAATGTAGAGAACAAGAACTAAAAACATAATAATACACATTATATTTGAACAATTGAAGTTTTTGAATCTTTTATTGTTAGCACTGCAATTCTAGATGAAGATATAGACTGAAATTTCGTACTGAGTCGCTAGATTCTGAAATAAATTCATTTGGGCCTTGACCAATGCATTTTGCAGGATGTTGCCAGATTTTTTTTCTGAACTTGTACGTTGTTATTATGGGTTTGCATGATTTAGTGTCATCGAATAGGAGGGAAATGAAACTAAACTGGAACAGGAAGTTATATCAAGCATCCTAACTATATTAAAATATATTTTTATTAAGTAAATATTTTTTTGTTAATAAACCACTATATCTAGTTATTACTGCATTAAGTAAATGAAAATGATCCTTCACCTACATATCCAGTTTTCCTACAATCTGGTAAGTCTGGGTCATTAGCTTTCCGATCTTGAGAAATAACATAAACTATTAGCAGAGAAGGAAAATTAATATATTTGCATAATGAAATTCGAGATAAATAGCTATATTACTTGAAAATATGGATAAACTGTTTCTCCACCCTTTGTAACATTGGAGAGATACATGAGTACAGTTGCAACGTGATGGCCTCCTTTTTTGTATTAATAGGATTGACAAAGTAGTCGGTGTGCACGTCGTACTTTTGACCATATTCATACCGGAGAATTTGAATTGTTTCTCCATTTTCTAGTCATTCAAGTTTTAGAATTTTAATCTTTAGCTCCCAAGTGATATTGTAGAATACATATAGTTCGTAAATAAAGCAAAGGTGTTAGATGCTTACCAATTGGAAGAAATGATTAAGCAGCAATTATATGTTCTATTTTTAACATGATTTCATCTTTTGAAGTTAGAAAGAAATTAGTCATGGCATTAGCAAAAATTATTTGAAGTTAATTATCCCAAATGTAATGCTGTGCTGGGATTAACTAGTATATATGAGTTATACATTACAAATAATTGTAAATAAAGTTTGTATACATTTGTTGAATATTCATGTGAATAAGGATTTCAACTCGTATACATTCACTATCTTCAATTAAGATTCATGCAACATGAAATCTGAATAAAAGTCAAAGAACAATTATACAAAGAATAAATGTAGGAATCTCAACTCAGTTTACAATTAAGAATGTCAGAACAAAATCTAGTTTAAAAATATAAACGACTAAATTGTTTTTTCTATTTTGAAATGGATAAGTTATATAATGCTTGCCTTTTTCTGAAAAGTTAAGTAGAGTATGACTAATTTTCCTAGCATGATCTGAATGAAAAATGCATTTAATCATTATATTGTGATGCATGAGTTAGTTGGATATTCTTTAAATACGTTATTGATTTGGGGATTGTTAAAGGGACTCCACTTTTGGTTGGGGGGGACATTTTTAAGGGGACTCCACCTTAAAAAAAATTATTAAGGAAGGGTTTGGTTTTTTTATTTTAAAATAAGCATGGACTAGACTGCCCCTCGTAACATTAATTAATTAGACATGCATAGATTAACTATATTTTAATTTGTTAATTACTTCTCATAATTCCAGGCTTAGTTTTGGATATGTTTGGTATTGACTTTCTTTGAATACTTGCGTAAAATCATCTACGCTATTTATATCATTACCAAATATAAGGTGCATGCAACTGTAATTATCGTTTTTTTTTTTTTTGCAAGGCACGTAATTATCATTTTTTTATTTTCTCTATTATTTATTTATATATATGAGTGATAAAAACATGATTTAAACTGGATTACTGAGAGGCTAATTCTATTTGTACACCAAAAATTGTTAAATATATACCAAAAATTATAATAAACTACTATACACCGTGTATTACTTTACGTACACTGTTTCTTTTACTAAATTATTCATATTCTCATCTTCTTTTTCTTTCCTCTTTCGAACTTAAAAAACAAAATTACCCAAAATTAGAAATTATTTACATCAAACTGATTAAATTTAAACAAAATGAAATTTATTTCTTGTACTAATATTGTAACTTTTATAAAAAATTTGAAAAAAAAATCAGTTTCAACAAAATTACTATGATTCTACAAAATAAATCAACACTTCTAAATTAGACATTATTTCTGAATGTTTTTTTAATAGAAATTTTAGACTTCGTGAATAAATAATTCATTAACATATCTAGTTTGTATCATGTTTCAATATTTTTAAGAACAATTTGACTTTTTATATCCAGAAGTTTTAAAAATCAATTATGAGAAAAGGGTATTTAGTAATAAAATTTTATAGAAAAAATAGTGGTGTATGTTGAGGGATTTTCGGTGTATAAATAGAATTTGCCTTATTGAGATTATATGAACTTTGTTTGAATCGGGGAGAGTTAAAGGAGGTGGATCTTCGTTTGATTGTTATTTCTTTTTATTTTCCTTTTAAGTTAATAAAAGGTCAGTGTATATTGTTTTTAAATTTATTTTTCAATTCGCAGAGTTAATTATTCATGTATCTTATTAGACCAAGAAATGTTAATAAGTGATGGTCTGGCTCATGCTTAAGTGTTTGAATTCATGCAAGTGTGGTCTGACTGATGCTTAAGTGTTTAAATTTATATAGTTATTTGTAGGTGTGCATTAGTTTTTCTCTGTTATAGGGATAGTACTGGAATTTTTAATTATATGATTAAGGGGGTGCTAACTTATTTTGTCCTCCCCTTAACAATTCATCAAAAATTAAAAAATTGTCCCTTCCTTAACAAAAAATGGAGTCCCTTTAACAATCCCCATTGATTTTGATGCAAACTTCTTGGTAGTGTGAACAAAACACTAATTTTGATTGATGAAATAAGAGGGACTCATACGGGCCCCTTTAGTTTCCACCAATGGAAATCAGTGTTTTGTTCACACTACCCTAAAAAGTGTGAACAAACTCGAACTCGTTTCATCGCCTCACTTGGTCATTTATGATGTGATGTGTTGATTGAGGATCTAACATTGATTATTCAATTATTTCTTATATGATAAATGATGTTATGACGATGCAGGTGTTATATGCTATGTGAGGTCAGTGTTAGATCCCCCTAAAGATATAGAAATATAAATGATATTTAGAGAATAATTTTGTAATTAAGATAGGTAAATAAATACATTAATAATGAAGTCAATGCATAATAGTAACTGGATGCTAGAATCCGTCCGAAATAATATATTTGGGTCAAAATCTGAATTATGATGAAAAGGTTCCACATCACTTGCTGTCCAAATGATATTTTTACGGACACAATCATAGTTAGGGGCGAAGTGTGAATAAGAGAAGAGAAGAGAGAAGTAATCAAATTAATTGATATGTCGCAAGGCAGGATGACTCCTACAACATGATGATTGGATCTCTAACATCTGATTTTTAACATGTAATGTTATACAGAAAGCACATGAACATGTAAGTGCAATTTAACATCTGATTTTTACATGCATGCGATATTTGTTTAGCGCAAAAAAGTAAGGAACGACAATAAATATAAAAGGAGCAATATTAAAATTGATGACACAGTTTAAGATACATGAAAGCATAAAGCAATATTTGGCTTTTACATGTAGGTGATATTTCTTGTCACTTGTATAGGATATAAAAGTAGTAGTATAAAATTTATTCTCGGAGTATAAAATAAAGGCAAGTGCAAATCAATATTGATTTTTAACATGCTGGTGATACGTGTTGTCACCTGTATAGAGCATAAATTAGGTAATATAAAATTTGAAACTGCAAACATTGGGCTACATGCTGCATAACATAGATTGAAACTGCAAACATTTGCACAGTTAATATTTACACTTTACAGTGCGACGATAATAATTTCTCTTGACAATTTTCGGGTACATCAAATAGTATTTGACAGCTAAAAGCAATTGTTTTTATAATATCAGAAGGTTGTATATCCTTTTCACCATTGTGGTCATACAAAAAATTAGTCTGCTGGACATTTCTTAGATTGAAAAACATGCATGTAATATTACAGTTTTTTTGGTTTATCCATTACTGTAGCAAAAGCTACAGGGCCATGTGTGACTGTTTATTTTTGGAGTGTGGATTTTGGGGTAATGACAGATGTTGACAAGTAGCCTATAATTTTATTTTCAGTTCATTGTTTGCAAGTCATCCCCGATATTGGCAGCCCCTATGGCACAATTATAAATGTGCCTATGTTATATATATGCAAATTTAAATATTTCGAGCTAAATATTGCTTATTTTCGTTGTAACAGGACCAGATTGTTTAAGCTTTAAAAAAATATCAAAAGCAAAACAAGATGAAACCAAACATTCGACATGGAAGAGTTGATCAAAAAATATGTACGAATGGTTAAGTTTGGATGTGTGAAAGTACTTTGAATTATATGTATGAAATATTGAATTTGAGTATATGAATATTGTTTGAATGATATGTATGAAATATTATGTTGTAGTTTATATGTTTGTTGTTTGTGAAAATGTCTTATGTTTTTATATATTTTAGAAATAGATAATAATATTGTGAAAGTTGTTTAAATGATAACGAATATAAATACTATAAAATTGTATGTGAGATTATAGCGTTTTAAAAACGCTGTCAAATTATAAGAATAAACGCTATAATAGGTTAACAGTTGACTAAGATTTCATATAGCGTTTCTGTTTAATAGTAAAGCGAAAACGCTATAGAATATTCATTTTTCATAGCGTTTTTCTTCTAGCTATTTAAAGCTGAAGGCCTAACATAGCATGTCGTTCCATGGCATTCTCTGAAACGCTATTATAGGATATAATAGCATTTTTCAAACGCTATTAAAGCCTCTTTTTGTTGTAGTGGTTGTTTGGATTGATTGCTGATGTCTCGGTTGGGCTGATTCCCCGATACGAGGGTATAAGTGGCATGAGGTCTGAATATATTTGGAGATTTTCGGATTTTGTTCCGTTCAGACCCAGAATGGACTTGTATGGATTATGTGTCTGACATTGTAATTGAAAAGCATAACACTGACGCCCATTGGTATGTATCTGGTTTCTGACGTATGAGCTCAAAATGGTTATGTAATGATGGAAATCAGTGATCATGTTGTGAATGGACAATGTGACATACTTAAGATGTGAAATGAGCTTGTACGATCAAGGCATTGCTTATTTAAGCATAGCATTGTGTATGATGTGACATCTACAAACCTCACACCCCGGATGATGAGAAACTGGCGGTTAGGTTGTATACTTATATATATGATTGATGATAGATGCGACGGTGGTACCACTTATGAACTTGAGGAATAGGGTATGTTTGGGGGTCCGTGTCTGGATGAAAACCGTTGATCTACCTCGCGATTTGTAGTTGGTGTCCGTGTATGGATGAAAAAGCCGTGTTACATTTCCTTTGTGTTCCGATTGATCTTTCGTGCCAGGAATCATTAAGTTGGAAACCCAAATGTCCAATACGAGCCATACGGTTTTGTTTATATGTATATATATATATATATGGATATATATATGGCGACATAATATCTTGGTATTGTGCCGTTTAGGATTAATACGTTTATTTGCGAAATGGTTTTCCACATTGTATATTAAGTATTGAAAGAGTATTTTTACGTATGAAAGCATGTTTGGTTATCATAAGATAAACTCACCCCTCTGGTGTGCACACTCATTGTGTGATATGGGACGAGCTTATGATCGCTTCATTTTCCAAAGTCATTGCGAATTTATATGCACGGGTATTCACATGGAGTATCTGGTGTGCACTTGCATTGTGTGATAAGGGAGAGCTTATGATAGCTTCATTTTCCAAAGTCATTGCTAATTTTATGCATGGGTATTCGCATGGAGTAAACCTGTACCGCTTTAGTAGCGTGGTCCGGTGAATTTCCCAACTTTAAAATAAACCCTATAAACAACTGTTTTATGTTCTCAAACCAGTCCGATGACTGACCTGGAGTTTATTGTTCCATCCTAAACTCTGGGTGCCCATTAATTTTCACACGGGTAGCTAGTAGTTTAGTTTTCAGTTATAGATCGTTGGAGCAGGATTCAGAGCGCTTTTAGAGTTGGAGTTCACGTTAGAGTTTGGAGCTTCCGCTATATCATACGGTTTCTTCCGCTGAGAGTATATTTTCTTTTCTTCCACTGTATATGTTGTAACTCTGATATTCTATGTAACTCTGATGTAATATTGTATTGGGCAACGAAAAGTTCGGTTATTTTGTTCAATATATGTGTGTACCCATAACAATTCGTCTTTATGAATGGTTTAGGTTAGTTTAATTATCGACGAGAATCGGGCAAAAGGCGGGTCGTTACATTTTGGTATCAGAGTGAGGTTATACAAAGCTATGGGGTACGAAATATTTGAACAATAGATAGGACTCATCAGAGTTATATTATCTCATTAGAGATAGGTTTATAAATGCCCTAGAATGAGATTCCGGAATATTATGATTGAGAGAGCGTACTCTGAAAAAAGATTATTTTGAAACAAAGTAAATTGTTTTAAAGAACATAATCATTTTGAAATATAACTTTTAATAAGAACTTTCGAGTATTATATTCAACATCGCGATTGGAATATCGGTATATATGACTATTTCGAATATACGCAAGGCCAGCGTATGTACGGAACCTTATATATATGCAATAGATATAGAGTTACACTTTAGTCGCTCGAGGATGATTCTACTGATGACCATGGCACCATCGGTACTTATTTTCGAGTTTCGAAAGTGGGATGACTATATATTTCCGATGGAGACGTCGAGGAATACTTAAACTATTTTGATATGTTATAATATTTTAAAGGAATTTAATGTGTAGACAATATGTTATAAATGCAAATCAAACTATTTTTAATAGCTAGAAGGGATTTTAGAAGTACATTTCACTTAAAGATTTGAAAGCGAAATTTTGGAAAATAAGATAATTCATTAAGAAATTATATCAAAAATACTACCCATATTTCAAAATAAACAAGTCATAGTAAATATTTGAATACGAATTTTTATATCTAATAAGTGTAATCATAGAAGTTATCATACTTCTCGAGGATAATATAAACAATATATTTGAATCAATACCTAACATGATTTATAAATGGTAATATGCAAGTTAAACTATTTTTCTTGAAAGGATATATTTTAGCAAAACAAATCCCTTAAGGAATCTGAGGATGATTTTGACTTAAGTTAGCAATTTGTTTAAAAAGGATGATTTAAATAGTAACAAACATCTAAGTAGGGTGAACACTGCTCTTTCCCTATTGAAACAGTATGAGTGATCCAAGTAGAAAACATTTAAAAAATAATCGTTTATGATGCAAAGAAAATGATATTGAAGTAAGATTTACTCAAGAGGAAGTTAATCAAAGCATTCATTCAACCAAAAAATTTAAAAATTAATTAAAGCGTACCTATTTTTGCAGTCCTTCTTTTTGTTGTTCATACATTGTCATGAATCACACATTCACATCTTCTAGAATTGGATCATGAAATCTGCTCTATTGTGACGGGCTTGTTTTTCTCATCAAGATGGTATATGCATTTGCTGAATTTGAACACCGTATGAGAAAGATATCGAAGATTTAGTAGTTCAATCAACTTGGCATCAAAACTTGAATTTTGAATGAATGGACACTTCAACTAATATATAAAGGCCTAAAAGTCATGTCTCCTCACAATCTCTTCTCTTCTTCTTCTTCTTCTTCTCGTTTTTCACTTTCAATCAAACTTTCAAAAGGCATAACTTCTTCGTTTCTTAATGGAATTGGACAAAATCAATGGCAAATCGAAGAGGAATTTAAGGATCACAATCTAGTGACAGTTTGGGGTTGAATTTGGATAGTATTAGGATGCAACAAGTCGAAACAGTGAGAGATGTGCATGAAATCCCGTAACAGTTTTTTAGTTCTGCGTAGCCAACTTCAAATAGTCATATCTCACTCAATTTTCATCGGAATTTGATGATCTACCCATCAAATCGACTGCGAGAATGAGAACTACAATCTAGAAAAGGATTTGAGACAAAATAGTGTAACCTATGGATGCAGTTTGAAGATAACTGTCGACAGTTTTGGTTTCCTTCTCTCTTTATTCACCAAAACTTCATTTGATCATTACTTGATCAATTCTTGATGGATTTTCATGAAACCGATGGCATTCTGAAGAAAAGGAAGAGCAGTACAGTACTGAATCTACTTGTAGATGAGAATCAAAAGTTTCTACTTATTTGGTACCCATTTCTTTGTTGATTTACATTGTATATTTCCAATTCTTCCTCTTGATGTCTTTTCACCAACCGTCATTACTCTTCTTCAATTGTCTTTCAGGATTTGAATTCTCAACACCCATGTACACCAATTCAGAATCTGAATTTCCAACTTTCACCTTTTCAGGATTTGAATTTTCAATAGACACCATTTCGGAATTTGAATTGTCAATAGCAACCATTTGGGAATTTGAATCACCAACAGCCACTTTACCCATCTTTTCAACTTTTGAGTCTTCAAAAGCCATATAACACTTCTTTTCCTGCAAAACAACACAACTTTTCAAAGAATCAAGTGATTTTTTAGAATAACTAGTTGTAATTTGAAATAATGACATCATGATGATTCTGTGATATATTCATTTAAACTTTTCAAGAAATCATATCATGATAACTTGATTCTCAATAAAATTGAATGCAGATTCATCTAATACTGATGCAACATAAGAATTAAAACTAGTGTTAACAATTATTTCAAAATTTTCCACTTAAAAATTTCCAAAAATCAGATTATGAACTTTTTGAAAGACCTTGCTCTGATACCAGTTATTAGGGATTGCGGAAAGGATCGTTAAGGAAAAACAAACACTATAGGGGGGTGAATAGTGTTTTTGAGAATTTAAACAAAATATAAAACTTATGTGATAAACTATATGAATCAAACACCACAGAAACAATCACAGACACATAATCAAACACAGACGCAAAATAAACAGAAATAAAAAGTGCAGAAAAGGAATGAACACATCGGATTTTCTACGGGTTCGAATTGCTCCTACACCCAGTCCCGTACAACACTAGATTGCGCAAAGTTTTATTACTATATCAATATCTGATTACACCCCTTGATTTCACTACTACAAGGTTAACACCGCTCCCGTTCCTTGATTTCGCGGCAACAAGGAAAACACCGATTTCGTCCTTGATTTCACGGCTACAAGGAAAACACTGATTCCCTTTCTTGATTTCACGGCTACAAGGAAAACACCGATTCCCAAATACTTCTCAAACAATTAAAATAGCCCTATAACTCTTCAATAGCACTTTATTCAGAGGATAATGAGTAGAGAGCATAGAGAGAAGAAGATTAGTGAAAACAGAATTGAATTTGACAGAGTATAGGTGTAGAAATCATAGAAATGATAAGAAATAATGGCGTAATGAAAGAGAGAGAAAGTAGAGAAGAAAGAGTGATTAAAAATTCGAAATCCAGCCCTTTTTATAGTGTGTGAAAGGTTGCAATGCTCCAGAACCGTCACAAGTAGTGAAAAGATACTTCTTTTCAAATTTGAAAAAATGACAGTTATATGTCGACATGGTGTTTTCTGTATGTCGACGTATACTTAGTACAAAATTATTTTTTAAGCATTTTTCAAGTGTTTTGATATAAATATAATTCTGTAAATTCTTGAATTAAAATATAGTGTTATAGATTAATATTATAAAATAGGAAATCATATGAAAACATAAATATAAATTATATGAACATATTTATAAATTTATAAAGTTTAAAATTATATAAATATAAAGTATAAATATATATAAGACTTATAAAACTTGAGTTTGAGAACAAAAGTAAAGTAAGAAAAAAATAGAAAAGATAGAAAATAAAATAGAGAGGACTGAAGATAGAATTTGAAATTTGAAAACATAATTTGAATTTGAATCTGGAGTGTTATTTTGAGTCTTACATAATCTAGACTCTATAACTATATCAGTCTTGAACTCTTGAATACTCATGAGTCTTGAAATATCTCTGAATTTTGAATCTCTAATATCTTTAAACTGTACAGTCTTCAGCAATATTTCGTGTACATGAATCCTACATATGTGTTTGTGTGTGTGTATATATATTCCAGACAAAAGTGTTAGTATATATTTTTATAATCAACTAATATTGAAATAAGGTTGTTGTCATCAAAACTCCATTCTCCAACATCTTCCTTGCCAGAGGTTGCACACCAGTGTGGTCACCGCACTCTCCTTCATACACACTCAACAACACACGGTTTGACATCATTGTGGGCTACACACCAGTGTAGTGGAATAGAGAATCCCCTTTGGTAGAGCACTCCATCTTGAATGATGTTGCGAGATGATTTGCGGATCGGGCTGGGAATTAGAACTGAGAACCGAAAACCCGAACCGAACCGACTCGAAAAGACCCGAACCCGAACAGAAACCGATGGGTCTCGGGTCGGATTAGGTGATGAAATATACAATAAAGACCCGATAATACCCAACCCGAACTGACCTGACCCGAAATACCTAACTGAAAATCATTGAAATATATGTAATTTTAGTGTTATCACCCACTCGATCCCGAACCAAACTGAAGCTTAGGCCGGGTCGGGTCCAGATTTTGGAAATGGATAGTTTAGACTTGACAAAACCCGACCCACCTAAACCCAAGACCCGTTGGGTCGGGTCTGGGTCTATCGGGTCAGGTCTAATTGCCACCCCTATTTACGGATGAGTGCTCGTCTTTCCTTGGGGCAATCAAGGAAGATTCCATAGAGGAGGTAGTTCTTAATCGGTGTCATCCAAGACTCGGATTTGGGCTAAGCCTCTGTCGTTGATATCGAATCATTCTACATATAATTGATACTCAAAGATTTGAGCACTTCGACTAGGACAAGTCCCGAAAGTTGTGCATCCCCAAAGCTTGCCAGCTTGGCCAATGAATCAACTTTCTCATTTTGTTCTCGAGTGCTAAATGATGTAGCGATCTAAGTGAGTAAGAAGTTCGTGGACTTGAGCAAGGTAGGGAGCATTCCCCCTTGGCTTGGTATATATCTGCACTTAGCGTATGATGAGCTGTGAGTTGGAATAAATCCGGATAGCCTTGATGTTGAGTTCAATTGCAATTCTAAGTCCAACAATCAAGGCTTCATATTTTGCATCATTGTTGGTGGCAGGGAAGTCAATCTTCAAAGCGTAACAGATCGAGCGTTCCTTGGGAGTAATGAATATGACTCTGGCGCCAGAACACTGACTATAAGATGATCCATTGACGAACAGCTTCCATTGAATGTCTGGAGGTTCTTCGGGAATAGTGAACTCCGCTATGAAGTATGCAAGGGCTTGTCCGAGAAATTCTCGAGAGGGATGAAAGTAATCTCAAATTGGCTCAGTTCTATATTCCACTTTAAAAGTCCTCCTAACGCCTCAGTTCGTTGCAAGCCTGTCGTAGCGGTCGGTCAGTCTAGACTTTGATTGGAAGAGACTGAAAGTAGGGTCGTAGCTTCCGAAAAGATATCAATAGGCAGTAAGCAAGCTTTTAAAGTTTCTAATAATTCTTTTCTACTTCTGTCAACCTCTTGCTGATGTAATAAATGGGTCGTTAGACACGATCTTCTTTGTACACAAGCGCCTAGCTAAATGACTACATAGAAACATCTAAACAGATGTATAAGTCTTTGTGATCCATGGGTTTAGAAAAGATAGGTGGTCGCTCTAAGTGATTCAAGAGGTCCTAGGATGAAATGATGCAATCCGGTGTCCATGTGAAGTTGTGCCTTCCTTTTCTAAGTAAGTGTAACACCCATATAATTAAAAATAAAATAAAATATATAAAAATATGCTTATGATGGGTAAATAATGGTGATGCATAAGAAGAATTAATTAATACATGGAAGAGAAGAAAAATTAGTTCAATAACGACGTATGTAACGGAAAAGATAGTAAAAAAAGGATAACTAATTCAAGAATCAGGAATTAGGTAAAATGGACATCACCATTGCGTTCCACTCAGAAAAATACGCGAAATAGAGTCCGAGTTTTCGAAAATCGGAGTCTGTATGACCAAGATATGGCCAAAATAAGATTTCAGCAGACTTTCTGGCAGACTGACCCAGGTCGACCATAGTGTCGAAACTATAGTCGACCTGCCCCCCCCCCCACCCCCAGGTCGACTATAGTGTCGACCCCCCCTCTGTACAGGTCGACCTGGGGTGGCTCAGAACCCATTTTTGAGGCCCGGGACGAGTTTTGATGGTCCGGATGGGTTTTAGGGTTAATCCGATGGCTGAAATGAAGTGCTACACCTATAAAATAACACCTAGACCTAGCCTAACTCACACAAATTCATATGACACCTAAATGCTGCTGGAATCTCTCTTGAGCCATGGCCGCCGTCTCCAAATTAAAGCTTAAGCGTTCAAACCCAAATCAAATCAAAGATCAATGCTTCTACAACAAATTCAAGAGGATAGATCAATGACACTGCAACTTTCTACGACAAATTCACTCCCTAATTCATTAGTCGTTCTCTGTAAGTTCTAGTTATTTTCAGATTTAAATATTTAATTATAATATGGCGATGAAATAAAGTGAAATTGATGTAAGTTTAGCTATATTTGCGGAATGTGAATTAAGATTAAAATCATGTTTTGCGGTCAAATGAAAATAGTACGATGCTTATTGTGTTTGGTTATGTTGTATAATATTATGCCAGTGATTTGATTCTATTATCATGTTGGATTGGGAGTTATTGAGTACAATGTTTGTCATGTTGTATAATATGCCAGTGATTTGATTCTATTATCATGTTTAATTGGGAATTATTGATAAGTTTATTATGCAAGTTTATGTTGTAGATTCATGCGACAAATGGTCAAATCTACATGTTTATGTATAAGAAAAACCTATGCCACACTTACCATATATTTGTGATTGGCTTGTGAGTATGTTAATTTAATCTATGTTGCCAAGTAACGCACGTGTATGTTGATTTGCCTATGTTGCAAATTAACATATGTATATTGATTAGTTCATATTGCTAATTCTCATGTATGTATGTTAATATGGCCTATGTTAATAATACACATATATGTTGAATTAGCTTATAATTGTGAGTTCACATTTATGACACTATAATGTTCATAATGTTCATTTTGCAAGTTCACCCCTGTAATGTTCATGATGTCATTTTGCAAGTTCACCCCTGTAATGTTCATGATGTCATTTTGCAAGTTCACCCCTGTAATGTTCATGATGTCATTTTGCAAGTTCACCCCATTATGTTCACATTAATTATGCCATCAATGTCAAAATTATACCTTTGTCATGTTTATGATTATGTATTTGTGTACATTAAATTAGGCTAAATTTTTAGCCTAAACTTTATGCTCAAAAATCATACGAACGTAAATTAGGCTAAGATAATTAGTCTAATATTAGACGGGGTAACGGTGGGTTATCATGATTAATTATAGGAAAACTTGCCATAAATTGGTCATTTATCACATAAGTGATTTATGGCATAAAATGGTATTAATTATATACCTAATTTAATGAGATTGATTGGAAACAAATTGGGCATTAAATCTGAATTTGAACAATTTACATAATTAAAATGTAAATTAGAATTATGGCATAAAATGGTATTAATTATACACCTAATTTAATGAGATTGATTGGAAACAAATTGGGCAGTAATATGAATTTGAATAATTTACATAATTAATGTAAATTGGAAAATACGAATATGCTTAGCACAAGGTTGGATTGAGTTGTGATGTAAACCTGCCCGGACCCGCCCAGCTGTCCAGTAATCACAGCAATACCTATCCAATGTGGGAGGCTAAGCATTAGGCCCAATAAAGACCCGAGGTTAGACTGAGTTGTGGCGTAAGACTGCCCGGACCCGACCGGCACACCGGCAGCCACAACAATATCTGTCTAATGTGAGAGGTTGGTGCCCTAATAAGACAACTAGAGCTGAGCTAGGGTTGGTAGGGTTAAGTTAACTAGAACACTTAACCAATTTCAACATGTTAACTAAATTGGCGGGTAGGGTTAGGATAATCTGGACACTTAACCAATTTAATATGTTGACTACGGGAGTAGGTAAGGTTAAGCAAATGTTTAACTATTATAATATGATTAAACTGGACTAGAGAGTGAGGTTAAGTTAATGAGAACACTTAACTAATACAATGGGTTAATTAGACAAGTGGTTGCGGTTAAGTAGTAACACTTAACCAACATAACAGGACAAGCGGGTGGGCTAAGTTAACTTGAATAAGTTGACAACACTTAACCATTATAATATGACTAGTGGATGGGGTTAAGTTAACATGCACTTAACCAATCTGATGTGATGCGTGGTAGGGTTAAGTAACACATGGGGTTAAGTTAACAAGAAAATTCTTAACCAATGTAACCAGATAGACGAACGGGGTTAAGTTAATAAACCACACTTAACCAATCAAACACAATAAGCGACAAAGGTTAAGTTAACTAAGATAAACACTTAACCATGGTAACATAACGAGTAGAAGGGTTAAGTACATATCGGGTTGGTGGGTAATAATAGTAAATATAGGCCCACATACACTTAACCATTAAATACACATGCTTGAATCAGTAGCGAGGTTAAGTACACATCAGGGTTGGTGGGTAATATCAGAGAATATAGGCCCACAGACTTAACCATTAGAAAAACCTAGTAACGGGGACCCATTTCAGCAGTAACCCACATTAGGTATCAACGGAACCCTGAGCTAGGCAGGGTGGGGCACGATTACTGGGCTGATTATAAGAGGTCAAATTAGCGGCGGTTGGTGCAGCAGTGCAGGTTCTAACGGAGTGCGGGCGTGCACACACTTCGGCGCAGAAAATTTAGCCACTGGGCATCAGTAGGTATAAAGCTGTGCATCTTGATTGTGTCAGGGTTGCCACCATGGGACTTGATACACCCCATGGTGGGACCAGCACAGGTATCTACAAGTAGGGGGCCGTGTGACACAAACGAGAACTAGGTCAAGTAGGGAGCTGATCGATAAGGTAGTAAGGGTGCATCGAATATATACATGGCCATTGGGGTGATCGAGGTGGAATCCTCATAATCGATGTACACCTGAAGGCTACCATAATTGCGGGGGTTGGGATCACGTTGTAATTATTATATAACACGGGCTACTAGTTGGGACACTAGTAGGGGGTACGAATCCTTGTTACACAGGACACTAGTAGAAATACGGATTATTCCATGTAAGACACTTATGAGGATGCTAGTTAGGTGGTGCAGAGCAAATAGATATCGTTTTAATGGTAAAGCTTAGAAACCTTGCGATGTTATTCTTGATAGAAACCATGCGGTGGGATACTTGATAAGAATTATAGGACGTTATACTTGTTTCATTGTGCCCGAAGTTTATCTTGTTACCTTAGTTTACCTTGTTATCATAGTTTGTTGTCTTAGTTTATCTTGCCTACCTTGTCATCATGCTTATGTTTACTTTCAGTTTATTCATGCCATGTTATCTTTATCTATTTTTATGCTGAAAGTCACTAGGACTTACTCAGTCTTTATGACTGACCCGTTTTGTTTCGCCTCTTTCTCTTCCGTCCCCCCCCCCCCCCCAGGTTCACAGGGTGGGAATACAGCTTAGTTCGGATCTTACCAAGCTCCAAGGCTTTTTCATGTATGGCTTGGATTTCTCTTGGCTATGGCTTGCTTTGCTTTATTGGGGAATACTGCAGTTTGTTTTTATGCTTCTTTGTTTTTGAGCAAGACAGATATCTTAACTATGAAATTGGGTATTGGGAGTTGATGGGCTTTTCTTGTAAACATTTATATTTAATAAATGATTTGAAGTACTTCCACTTTATTTTCCGTTTTTTTATATATGTTTGTCTTGTAATATTTCTGTTCCAGTACCCATAATACTCCATTGAAGTTAAGGCATTCCCTTTGTGAGTGACCTTAACAGATTTGGGGTGTTACAGTAAGTCGAAAAAGAGAATGCATTTGTCAGTAGCTTTTGAGATGAATCACTTAGAGAGGCCACTTTCCCATTTAAGGTTTGAACATCCTTGATGCTCTGAGGGGATTGAATATGCCAGATAGCTTGGATCTTTTCTCGATTGGCTTCAATGCCCCGTGAATTGATGATGAAGCCTAGGAATTTTCCCGACGCAACGCCGAAAGAGCATTTCAAGGGATTGAGTTTCGTGCCATATTTATGGAGGACATCGAACATTTCTGGGAGGTCATTGACTTGGTCATTTGACACCCTCGTTTTCATGAGCATATCGTCCATGTAAACCTCCTTGGATCTCTTGACCTGGTCCTTGAACATGCAGTTGACCAGTCGTTGATAGGTGACTCTAGCATTCTTGAGATCGAAAGGCATGACAACATAGCAGTAGAGGCCAAGGTCGGTTATGGATGAAGTGTGCTCCTGATCTGGAAGGTACATGGAAATATGATTGTAGCCTGTGTATGCATCCATGAAGGAAAAAACCATTAGCCGATAGTTGAATCAACTAGCTGGTCGATCTTTGGAAGTGGGAAGTTGTCCTTTGGGTAGCCTTTGTTCAAATCTAAGTAGTTGAAGCACGTTCACCCCTTTCCATTTTCTTTCTAGACCAAGACCGGGTTGGAGACCCATTCGGGGTGAAGGGTGTCATGGATAAAACCGTTATCGAGTAGCCTATCCACCACCTCTTTGAGTGTCGTCGATCATTCAGTTCCCAAGATTCGGCATTTTGTTTAATTGGAAGATGCTTTGGGTTGATACCGAGCACGTGACAAGCGATTCCTAGGTCAATGCAACACATATCTGAGTGGGTTTAAGCGAATACGTTGAGGTAGGCCCTTAAAAAGTCCACGAGTTCTTCCTTTATTGCAGGGTGGAGTTGTGATCCAATCTTCAAGACCCTTGACGGATCGGCGAGGTTGATTGAAATGTCGATAGTTGGTTCCACCGGGGTATCCTTATCGAAATCGGGCTCTTCGTCTTCCCTCAGATCAAAATCGTCAGAAAGGCAGCAGTGACGTCTGAGCCATGACCCAAACTCAGTGATTGCTATGCACTGACGGTTTTGGCGCAGAGAGGAGGCTCTACGCTCTTGCCTTTCTCCTTGTCAATATCATCCTTCCACTCTACGAGGTAACAAGCTCTAGCTGTGGCTTGGTCCCCCTTGAAGGTCCCGATCCCGTTCTTAATTGGAAATTTCATAAGAAGGGACCAAGGTGCCATGCAGATTCTGAACTCTGCGAGGAAAGGGCGTTCAAGAAAGATGTTGTAAGGAGAGATGACATCAATGACAACAAAAGTGAGGATACAGACTCTGCTTCGATCCCCATCACCGAACTCGACCGTTAGGTCTATCATTCTGACCGACTACTCAGAAGAGCCGTTGAATCCATGGACAGTAGCGTGGTAGGGCTTCAAGTCTTTGGCCTCTAGTTTCATCTAGTCGTAGGCCGACTTGAAGATAATATTGACAGGGCTTCTGGAATTGATGGGGATTATTCGGACATAAGCTAGGCCTATGTTTGCAGAAATAACAAGAGGGTTTATGGTTGGGATTTCAATTCCTGTAGACTCTCTCTCGCGGAAGATAATATCATCCTGCATTGTCTTCTGAATCTTGGCGAGGATAGACTCCTCCAAAGTGGAGCACGCTTCATAGTCGGCATGCTTGATGAAATTGGCGTATTCATCCATATGCTGAAAGCTCTCATTTGCGGGATGAGGCCCATTGTAGATGGCATTGATCACGATGCCACGTGATGTTTGATTAGAAGGCTCTGGGACCGCAGTGGCTAGAGGAAGAGCGGGCATTGAAGCTTTCGCGGCTACTTATGGAGGAGCAAGATTTTGAACGTACTTCTCCGAGCATTTCTCTCGGATGAGCTTCTCTAAAGCATCCTTGAGGTGGATGTAGTCATTCGTGTTATGCCCAAATATATAGTGGAATCTGCAGTATTTATCGGAGTTATTCCCACGGTCAGTAGATTCTTTCATGTTCGGCTTCTTATACTGAATGGTTTTACAGGTCTCAAGATATTTTACTTCAAGCTTTCAGTTGAATGGAGTGTAGTTCTTGTAAGTGGGATAGCAGTCGTGCTTCTTCAGGTCTCCAAGTGACTGGTATTTAGCGGTGCGACCGCCAGGTTTGCCATTGTTCGGCTTAGGCTTGAACGGGATCACCCCTCTACCCTTGTCGAAAGATTCTCCGACACGTTTTCCTTTAACAATGTCGACGACAATGCTCGAGTGTGGGTTGTTGGGATAAGCGCCTTGAGCTGCCCTGTTTTTTCGTGCTTCTTCTTGATACAGAAACTGGCCAGCCTTCCCGTTGAAATCTTCCAAGGTCTTGTGTTGCTTTCTGTTAATTCACGCTCCGAACACGGGGTTAAGAAGGATGCCCTTAGAAAGCTGGACAAGAACTGTACGTGGTTCTAGTTCGTCAACCTCGGCATGGGCGATGTTGAAACACTCAAGGTAACTTTTGAGGGTTTCTGTCGGGCCCTGGTAGAGGTTGGAAAGAGTGAGCGTATCCTTGAGCCTAGGTATGTGCATTTTGAATTGCTTCACCATCTCAGAAGCTAGTTGGTCGAAGGTGGAGATAGATCGAGCCGAAAGTCGAGTAAACCATAGTAGAGCTTTGTCTTCTAAGAAAACCAGGAAGCATTAACACTTGACGGCATCAGTGGCTCAACTGGAATCCATATGCCATTCATAGTGGTTCAAGAAGTTACAAGGATTGTTCTTTCCTGCGTAAGCCGTTAATTATGGCATATTAAAACGTCGAGGCGTTTCAGCTTCGTGCACGACCCTAGTAAACGGGTTATGTCTCATGTTGGTTTACCACATGTCATTGGCGTTTCCCCGTGTCTCTCTCATGATCCTTCGGATCTTGTCGGGGAGATACATAGGGTGAACCTCCACTAGAATCCAGTGGTCGTGGTTCAGTTCGAGGGTCCTAGGTCGTGGACGTATTCAAGGATGAACGTCAGGATCATCTTCATCCATGTCATCACCTTCGTTCACTTGATTTACGTAAGGTTAATGAGGCTGAGCCTAGTGGACTTAATCATGTTGAACTTGGGTGTGCTGGGCTGTTGGACATACAGGTCCCAAGTTCAGAGCGGCGACAATTGGGTTCTGTCGTGGAAGAGTCGGTTACTAGGACCAGGTTCATCGTTAATAACCAACTGGGAACAGCCACATTGATGTGTTCCCTCGCTGAAAGTCACGGTAGTTTCATTACTGCTTCCATTGTCGTTGCCATTGACATTGGAATTAGTATTGGTGAGGGCATTAGCAGTCATTCTCCTTCTTTGGCTTCGGCCCCCAAGGCGAGTGTCGGAAGAAGAACTTTCTGAGGTGTTAAGTTGCGAACAATCATTATTCTAGTTAAGCTGAAGATGAGCAGCGTGGCGTTGACTGTCCTAGAATCGTTGCATCATATCAATGTTTGTCTTCAACATTTCATTGACCTCTCGAGTTTTGTCTTCCAATTTTTTATTAAGGTCGAAGAGCTGAGCTTGGGTTGTCGATGCAACGGGGTTATAAGGAGGAATGATTTCCATGTCAGTCGGGTTTTCCGTGGATCGGGGGTAATGAGAGGTAGCAGCGTCAGCCGTAGTGGTGGTTCTGCCATCTGAGTCTTCCCTTTTTAACCATCATAAGAAGACTCGAAAGGTAGGTCGAGAAAACCTGAGTACCATTTCAAACTCGAGATGGAAGTTGTACGGAAGGAAGCAAGTTCAGATTCTCAGTGAAAGCACCAAAGTATTGACGACGAAAATTGTCATCACACCCAAAGATTCTTGATTACTCGAGAGTTATGTTTTGCGTACGGAAATTAGAAATGCAGTAAGCAAATAACACAGAGATTTATAGTAGTTTGGTCCGTAAGGAACCTACGTCCACTTTGAAGTTGCTTGCGGATTTTATTGATTATTGAGAGTTACAAGTATAAAGCATCATCATACAAATTTTGGCTAAGTTTTACAAGTCGTATTTTGTATATGTCAAATCTTGGGAGAAAAATATATGTTCTTCTTCTTCCTTGAGGTCTAGGCAGCCATTAATGAAGTTCTAGATGCTTATAGAGATCTCAAATCATGCAAAATCCAATCCTTTTGAAGAATGGGAAAGGGTAATTATAGGTAGTGGAATAGGTAGGAGTAGATGAGATTTGGTGACCATAACAGCAGATTTCGCATCCTAGAATAAGCGGTTCCAGAAATTCGCATCCCTCTTTCGTGTACTAGCTGATTTCGTATCCCACCTTGGGGATACGATGACTTTGTATCCCTTAGGGATAAGAAATTTCATATCCCTGAGGGGATACGAAGTGTGCATCCTGCGATATAAATTTTTTATCCCGATGGATACAAATTTCGTATCCTAGGGGATACGATGCCGAAATGGGGTGAGTGTCTTTGGAGGAGGAGGGAGTCGAATTCCTAGAGGAGGTGAAATCTGGTGATGTGAAATCTCGGATGCGAAGTAGAGAGGGATTCGAAATCTGGGAGGTGAAGCTTCAGGATGCAAAGAGCTAGGGGATGCGAAGTTTCATGGTGCAAATGTAGCCTTCCGGATACCAATTGTTTGATGCGAAATCATGAAGCAGACTATATTTTAAGGATACGAAAAGTTGGTTATGAGGTGTCGTGAGGCCTACGCTCGCACGACTCTTTCCGGGCTTGCATCGTGAGTGCTTTAGCAATACTTCAAGCTTTCGTGTCACGTGACGGGCCAAGTCGAGTGGTACCGCATAACGGGCCGAGTTTAAGGTGCTATAAAATTATGAATGTATTTTTGTTTAACGTTAAGGTGAGCTCCCCTAACGTTCCATGGTGCAATATTTTGTATTATCATGGACACTTTACAAGATCATTAGGGAAGTGGAATCTAGTAATTCTAGAAAGGCTCTTGTCTAACATATCAGGGTTTGCCTACTTGTCGCCTTCCTCGTGAATAGATTTTTTTTTCTTAGCCTTCTTTGGATTAGGTCGCTTATGTTGCTTAAGGGAATTAGGAGGATATTCGAAGAAGATGCTAGTTTATTGATGGATAGGAGAGGAGGAGATAATGATTTTAGAGGACTGGAGATAATGGCTTGTCTGTTATTTGAGATAGGAAGGTTTTGGCTGACAGAAGAGTTAGGCTGTATGATTTTGTAGAGAAATAAGTCGTTAGATGTATTAAAAGGAAGATGCACATTAGTGTATAAGGACTTGGTTGGGAAAGGATGTGGTGGTTCGGAGGAAGTTGTTGTAGTGGATGAAGTGATTTCTAGGTCGGAAAGGTTACATCGATAGGTTAAAGGAGCATGAGTGATTATGAGATGTGACCAAACCATTAGTCATTGTGTTAGGCTTTAGGGAAACTATAGAGGAGCCATGTTGAGTGTTAGAAGAATGGTGGGAAGTGGTCATATGGTCAAAGTTGGTTAATGAGGATGTGAGGGAGTCATTGCGGTAGGCGATATAGTATTAGTGCATGAGGCATGTACAGTCATGCACACGACATCAGTAATGTCTTGGACAACAAAATTGTTTGCGGTGTGGATGGAGGGGACTTGGTATTTTGTGGTTTTAGATGATGCACCGATTTTAGGTTGGTCATGAGGAGGAGGGCGATGGTCAAGAATGACCAAAGTTATTGAGGAAGCCAGTTTGCCAAAGTGCGTGTTAGAGGAGGTGGGAAAAACGGATTTTGGTAGTTCAGAAGCAGGCTCCTTAGTGACATGTGGGTTTGGTTGAACTGGTGCATGGTGGTCATTATAAGTGACATTGGTTAACTTAACTTTAACTGGCAAACAGTTCCTTTTAGCTTTAAACCTAACAAACTTGTGTTTGCTATCTGGTACATCCTATTGTTTCAACTTAACATGATTCGATTCACTGCTAAAAACATGTGCAACTTGCTCCTTCATACGCCTCATAATATACTCCGTACAGTCCTTGTTTCGATGACCAAAGCATTTGCAATCTGACCAACTAAGTGGCTTCCACTCGTACACAACTTCAACATAAGAACAATTTGGCCCTCGCCAACTTTAATAACAGTTGGAAGTTGTTTATCCGCTGTTATTTCAATCATACATTTAGCTTGTTCAAGGTGTGTTCTGTAGCTTCGTTAAAACATATCATCACGCCAATCTGGCATGCCAACTAATTTATGCATAGCAATGTCCATGCGATGAACGGTATTTTGCGAAAGTGAACCCAAATAGGCATCGTTTTGATTTGTAAGCGAATACTATCAAAAGAGGGTATTTAGTTAGCTATGGTAAACATAATGCCCCGAATAAAAATAGGGTCGCTACGTAGGACTTTTAAACGATCATCATCTGAATCGAATTCAAAGTAGAAATGGAAAGAGTCGCTTTCAATAGAAAGTTCTCCTTCCAACTTCCAAATTCGGATAAATGATTAATCTCAATATAATACGGCAATGTACAGTCATGCACACGACATCAGTAATGTCTTGGACAACAAAATTGTTTGCGGTGTGGATGGAGGGGACTTGGTATTTTGTGGTTTTAGATGATGCACCGATTTTAGGTTGGTCATGAGGAGGAGGGCGATGGTCAAGAATGACCAAAGTTATTGAGGAAGCCAGTTTGCCAAAGTGCGTGTTAGAGGAGGTGGGAAAAACGGATTTTGGTAGTTCAGAAGCAGGCTCCTTAGTGACATGTGGGTTTGGTTGAACTGGTGCATGGTGGTCATTATAAGTGACATTGGTTAACTTAACTTTAACTGGCAAACAGTTCCTTTTAGCTTTAAACCTAACAAACTTGTGTTTGCTATCTGGTACATCCTATTGTTTCAACTTAACATGATTCGATTCACTGCTAAAAACATGTGCAACTTGCTCCTTCATACGCCTCATGATATACTCCGTACAGTCCTTGTTTCGATGACCAAAGCATTTGCAATCTGACCAACTAAGTGGCTTCCACTCGTACACAACTTCAACATAAGAACAATTTGGCCCTCGCCAACTTTAATAACAGTTGGAAGTTGTTTATCCGCTGTTATTTCAATCATACATTTAGCTTGTTCAAGGTGTGTTCTGTAGCTTCGTTAAAACATATCATCACGCCAATCTGGCATGCCAACTAATTTATGCATAGCAATGTCCATGCGATGAACGGTATTTTGCGAAAGTGAACCCAAATAGGCATCGTTTTGATTTGTAAGCGAATACTATCAAAAGAGGGTATTTAGTTAGCTATGGTAAACATAATGCCCCGAATAAAAATAGGGTCGCTACGTAGGACTTTTAAACGATCATCATCTGAATCGAATTCAAAGTAGAAATGGAAAGAGTCGCTTTCAATAGAAAGTTCTCCTTCCAACTTCCAAATTCGGATAAATGATTAATCTCAATATAATACGGCAATGATTCATCGAGAAAAAAACCAATCAGAGTATTATTATTTTTAGTAGGTTAAATCTTCTTGTTTGACAGCTTCAGGAAAGGGGAGCATTTCTCCATTGCAGTCAAGTCTGAAATCATTAGGCTTGTATACTCCCATGTTTCTAGGTTTTGTTGTAAAAATGGATGACCACTGCTTTGGTAGAGAAGTTCCAGGCACTTCGTTAGGGTTGGTGTTAGGAAGCGATGTGGATGTGGCAGTGGCAATGGCATGTGGTGGTAGTCGATGGTCAGTTGAATGTGTAGTTAGGTTAGGTGCTGGAACCGTGGAGATAGTTAGTATGTTAGGCGGAAGAGGAAGTTTGTCGGATGAAAGCGGCTGATGGTAATGGTTGGTGGTGATGGACAGAACATGTGGCAGAGTTACATTGGGGGCGGGTTATTTGGCAGTTTGAAAAGAGAGGGGATGGGTGATGGAGGGTGTATAATTTTCAGCTTGACTAATTGTTACTCATATTTCAAGTTAATATATCTTGAGGTTACAAGTCGTCAATAATAAGTGATTTGATATAACGTTAGCCTCTAGGTAGTACATAATATAATGCATAGCAAAAGGGTTAAATCCCGTAGAGCGCAATTGAAACAATGTCAAAGTGTCTTAACTACTTAGACAATGGTTATTGTCCATATCTCCTAATATTAATACTAGCTTTCAAATTAATTTAAAAAACCAGCACTTACAAACGACACCTAAGAAAATCAATTTAATAAAATTTACTATAAATATTAATCAATATATAGTCCATCACGATCTAGAAATATTTGAACCGGATTGATTTTAAGCAATTCAAAGTCGGATCAAAGATTTAACATCGAATAATTAATTGAAATACCCTAATTTATTTGTTTAGTCCATCAAATTGACCCACCATGGTCTTCTAATCTTACGGATTATATTTCAACCAAACAAGTTAAGCATGAAAGTTCAAATATCATCGTTCACCAATATAGAATTGGGATTTAATATCACAATATTTTTGGAATCGTTCGCATTCATACGCATAAGTCTCTATCATGAACATGTAAAGACCTACAGATGGATTCAAACCTAAAACGATGGGTTTAGATTCTAACCTAAAACGATGGGTTTAGGTTCTTAACAGATCCGACTTTATCGGGTTCAAACCATACATTCTAAAACCTAAAACTAAGCTCACTTTCAATTCCAATCCGATTAAGTTATAACATTAAAAATGCATATATTTTAATATTTTTTGATCGGGTCTTTTTCTTTTAGATTGCATTTTTCATCACCCAACCCAACCCAACCTAGAACGCATTGATCTAGATCTTTTCGGTTCAATTTTGCAATTCTGGATTCTAATTTACATCCTTATACACACCCTTTGGACTTTAGAAATACCTTTTAATCTTCAATTTACTTCCAAAATACGATCCTACAAGCTAGAAGCTACATAAACTAAAAACATCTCTTGCAAAAACCTAACAGAACAAAAGATGGAAGCAATCGTAAAATTGATTGGTCAAACAATAATAGGAAACACATCAACATTAAGTAATATAGACCAGAGGTATTTACGAAATTTTTATGTTTATCAAATACAACAATATTTAACAATCCATCGAACATCGGGAAATAATTGTTTGCACATTACAATAATTCAAAGTTGTAACAATCTTAAAATACAACATGGACATTTTCCACCAGTTGAACCAAACTGCAAACAAAGCCCATATTTATTGGTGACACAAGAGTTTTTTGGCCAGTTTGTGTACTCTTCCCTTCGAGAGTTGTATCATAATTTTAAGCTTAATTCATTTATATGCACCTGGTGAAATGTGTTTCACCAACATAGCCCCCAGCCATTGCCCTCTTCACATTTGCAGCAAACAGTCTCTCATTGTCCCGTAGCACAGCAGCCGCATCGTGGTTTAGTGGATCTTCATAATTAGGTTGCTGCAATTAAAATACGAAATTAAACATTTAAAAAATTGAAAAATCGGAAAAAACAATGCAAATCCAGTTTGGCTATATCTAAGCGAACATGCAATACAAGCAACATGACTCATGAATGCATTCATGAGAATACAAGATCACCAGCTAACTCCTATGTTTTAACATCAAATCGTGCAAGGTTTTTTCTACTATTATAAACATCATATAGTTGATAGTTTTGACCTTTCCAAATTTGCATGATAGAGCAACACTTAAGTAATTTAGCAGCAACGATTATCGCTTATCTAGAAAAAGAACCACTGCTTAAAGACAAACGTTAAAGAATTTGACTGAGGCTGATGATTGATTACAAATTCAGTCGGCGAAGAATCAGTCCATGCTATTAATAACTAAAACATGTAATTTCACCAGGGCTCTCCGATTCAAACCGAAGTTGAAGTTATATAAATCCCATTCGATTATCCATAGTGTATCCCATCTCTATATCATGTTCGTGTGCGTGTACAGATAGTGCCTGTATAATGCGACATCTATTGTTAAGGTAACTGACCGTATACGATCCATAGACGTTACTCATTTCAACCACTGTCGATGTAACATAAATGCATTTTAATTTGGTTTATATTTTATACCATCTCTACATCACGCAATGACGGACACAGTTCAGGCCGAGTGGGGACACAATTCAGGCCGAGTGGTTTATATTTCAACCGCCCCCACTGACATTTTTTTTAGTTGTATTTAAAACAAGTGGGGATTTGTTTCGGCTTGTCTATCAAAACAGTCCAGCCTATAATAATTCTAGGCTGATCCGCTAAAATCAAAAGAGGAGTTACGTAACTACGACGAATTATATACTGCTGTGATCTGGACTTGATATATTTTAGTAAGAGAAACTAAAGACATATAATATGCAAGTCTTAAAATTAATCCAATATTTGGTCATAATCTTCACTGCTATTTCAGTTTGGTAAAATCTAAATGATTAAATATAAACTTGCATAAAGCATATTTAGAAAACATCGTCTAAATCCATTGGGTGCGCTTGTTTCTTACTTTTTGTAATGAAAATACTAAAAATGCTAAAACCTTAATAACTTCCAGATTGCACGGCCAAACAATAAATGCTTATTCGATTGAATTTATAATACTAGGCTAATGACATTTTTTTAGTGTATGAAACTTAAAAATATTTTTTTTTTTTTCAAAAAAAAAAGTCGTTATTTTTCTATTGATTATGTAGGATAGTAAAATATATATGTGTGTGTGTGTATATATATATATATATATGTATGTATGTATGTATGTATGTATATGTATGTATGTATGTATGTATATATATGTATGGTATGTATGTATGTATATATATATATATATATATATATATATATATATATAGAGAGAGAGAGAGAGAGAGGCGAGCGTTCAATAGCACCCCTTTAGCCCCCTGTTTTCCACCTCTCATTTATATTAATTAAAGTTAGTAGGAGGTGAGAGAGTTAGTGGAAGGAGAGGCGGAGGAAATGTATGGTGGAAAAGTGATAGTAAAATCGATCGTCAATAAATGGTATTGATTGTATAGGATTCACCGGTGGTGCTTTTCGTTTTATTTGATGTAAAAGTTATAGAAAGCGGAAAATAAGGAGAGGGACAACCATAAAAAAATGATGCAAGGACAGTACAGTTATATTTTTGGCGCACGAAAAAACATACTGCAAATTTTTGACGTAAGAACAAACTTAGGAAGCGATTGAAATTACGGCGGTGCTTGGGAGTCAACGAGGTGGTAGTGACCTTGGATGATGGTGGTGGCTGTTCGAAATGAGATGGCGACAATGAGTGGTTGAGACGATGAGGTGGCTGTGGGTTAGGAGGCGACGACGTGGTTGGTCGAGATGTATTGGGAAGCGATAGTCGATGGTGGTTGATTGAGACGACGAGGTGTCAGCGATCACAGATCGGTGATCTTTTCCCCTTTTTTATACTGATACTCGAAAATACTATATAGAACCAACATTAGCTATAGTGGAAAACAAATATGGTATGATATGTGTACAATGCTAAATTAGTCAGCATTTTTAAAATTATAAGAAATGATAAATTTGTTTTTATCATTTTCTAAACTAAAATGATTATAGCTCTGCGTTAATTTATATTACTTTAATTAAGCATTTTTTGAACTACAAAAACTGACTATAACATCGAAGTATGCTTTATTTATTTATGGCTATTATTTAAAATATGGCATGTTTATAAATATGAAATGTAAATTTAATGTAACATTTCTATTTACAATGTCTAGTAGCATGTTTGTGACATGAGAGATGATAGTTTTATATGGCGTTGTAACTATAAAATTCGCTAGAATGTTTTAAAACATACAAAGTGATAGTTTAATATATAGCATTTAAATTGCAAAGTCTAGTAGCATGTTTACGGTATTTAAAATGATAGATTAATGTAATATTTTGATTATGAAATACATTAGCATGTTTACAGTATGCAAACTGATAATATAATTTATCCTTTTTGAAAAGAAATAAATATGTACTATCATGATTTAATGCTAATTTAGTTAGCATTGTTAATATGTTATTGATTTCTTAAATTCAGATCGATGATGGTGTTCTTGATCTATGGTGGTACGGAGGCGACAGCAAGGGAGTTAGAAAGACGAAAGAGGTGGAATCTAGGTTTTGGCAAGATTCAGACAATGACGACAGAGAGGTCGGACAACGGCCGCTTGAGTTGGCGATGGCGGCAAAAGTGACTAGAAAAGAAGGGAAAAGGTAAAATTCATTGAATTTGTTATGTGCAAGTTTTACCTTGGATATAGGAGTAACCAGTAATTTTGACGCGAATGTTAAAATTTAGCAAACTATTGTGTCGATCTACGGATTACATTAAAAAAAGTTTGTTTGTTTTGGAAATCTAGTATGTTTTCAATTTTAATTCAAAACCCGTTAATATAAGTGGAGAGAAAAATATTTTTTGACATACAGATGTTTCTACATATAAATGCTCTAAAAAAATCCAATTAAAATATCAAAGTTTGTTTCGTCATATTTGAATCTTTCTACCTCCTCTTATCGCAATTTGATGATTGTTTTACGTTTTTGCGTTAGCGCCATCGGCAGTAACAGTGAATTTTTTATACGATTTAAGCTTATTATATTGTTCGTGTTCACTCACTGATTGCAAGGTACTTTTATTTTTGTGTTGACGCCCGGTCAAGAGTATAGAGCCAATACTAGGTAATACGGGCATCCTTAGAATTTTTATTTTGAAACGGTGACACATATATTTGTGTATGATTGTGTTAAGGACATATTTAAAGTTGGATCTGCAAAATTTTGAGACACTTACCACTTCCTCTCCGTCTCCTCTTTTATTTGCTTCTACTGTTCACTCTGTGAGGGAAAAAAAATTATCTGGAGCTTGCTTTGTGCTAGACCTTTCAACATCACCTCCAAACTTGCTTACCCTCTGCCTCGTCGGCAGCCACCTTCTTCACCTCTCAGATCTAGACCAGCCCTCTGCCAGAACTGCTTCACTTTCCAAAAGATCCAAGTCCATGCATGCTAGGGCTGTCAACGGATACTTTATACGGATAGTGCTATATCCGTATCCATATCCGAAATCATTTTCGATGTCGGATATCCGTATCCGCGGATACGGACGGATATCGGCTAATTATCCTATCCGCCAACGATCAATAAATCAAGAAATATAAATGAAAATTTCTAGTTTAACATAAATGTTTTTCAATTTCATTGATCACAAAAGTGTTAAAAAATAAACATATATAATGAAATTAATTAGATTTGAGTAGCTAATATGCATTTAGTGCATGTAACATAAACCTTTGACTTAGTAAAGCAATAAATAAACCTGATTCATTGTACTAAAATACATATAATTTTGAGCATAATGTTTAAAAAAAATCGGATGGATAATTTTCGGATGCGGATATCTATGTATCCGCACCTGCTTTATCGGATATCGAATATTTATCCACTTTTCGGATACAGATGCGGACGAATATCTGTTTTATCGGGTATCCATTGCCAGCCCTACTGCATGCACCCTTCCACCGCCTCGCCGCTCCACAGCCTATACCCTTCAGGCCGCCCTGTCTGAAACTGCCTTGTTCAGTCACCTCCTACTCGCAGCCCGCAATTGCCTCCATTTTATATTTATTCGTTTACGTTGATACGTATCTGAGCGCAAAAGATTTGCCGTCGGCGGTTCTTGATCATAATCGTTTTGTGTTAATGATTAGCTATTAAAGAAACCGGGAAAGGATATAAACGTACACGCTACCAGTATTGAAATCACTTTAATAACCGTGTACGTGAAAGATGTTTGCAAAACGTAGAGGTTAAACCGGCAAACGTTTGCTGGAATGGAGTAAGAGAATGATCATAGATGATCACCAACACTTTTGCTAATTTGAAATGACTAAAACATGAGTCATGCTTGACAAATGAGGATCACTACCTTTAGCAGCTATCTTTCTTTTATATTACTATCTTGATTTTGAAACTTGACTAGTGCACATTAACCTCTCTATGATACTACAACCATTTTGTTTTAATATTACACCTATAGGGGGACTCATTGGCTATCAATGTTATGTTATGCAAAGACTACATGCTTAAAATGTATCAAGGGGATCAACATAAAACTTTAACGCTATTTTGATATTTATATTACTGATAGACATTAACATAACATAGATAGTTTAACAGATCCTTAATAGACAGAAAATCTCGTAACATCTATTAAGTTAATTTTCCATTGTACACATGATTTGACTTACATAAGAATTTCTGGTTCTGACTTGAGTATGTTTGTTCGTTATGTTCGACTCAGCCTGAGTTGTTTCAGTTTATTTAGAGACGGTTATTTTTTGAAGAGAATGATATTTGAAAACTACTGTATTTACTAGCAATATTCTGCAGCATTATCTTGTTATGTCTGCTGAATGTGTAATTCTAATTGTATTGTTAAAAAAATGTATACTGTAAAACAACTTCATGAACTATTTGTGTTTTATTATATTTTATCATTCCGCTGTAAGATTCTATGTATTGTTTTCTTCTCTTCTTTAATTCTTAACAAACCTCATTAATAATCTATCTTTCGAATACCTTAAACAGTTCAAAAAGGTGACGTCACAAAAAAAAAAATGTACACCATATTTTGCAGTTATATATTCCGGATCAACCAGTGTTTTAATAGCAATTTCTGATGTATGCATTACTCAACTTAAGAACCATATATTTGGTCAATGAGAAATTATGGTGTAATACAAACTATCTAACATTCTGCAAATGCTTAACATTGATATAATTCCAATATAGAAGTGCGTGAAGCTAATAAGTCATGCAGGTTAGGGATAGATATTAAGTTTATTATTCTGTTTCTATCACAGAAAATCGATAGTATATGCAATATATTATTTGCCAAGTATAGATCATCCATATGTAGCCTCCAATTTAAAACAAAGAAATAACTACCAATGGTAAAACTAATATTACATTCAGATTTCAACAATCAGTATGGGTTATAAAAACGAGTCATTGGGAAAAAGAATTTCTTACTGAATTAACTAAGCATGTTAACATGCAATGTGATCAGCCAAAAACGTGCTTACCATGAAAAGAAGATTCAAGCCATATAT
The DNA here is from genome assembly GCA_030737875.1 of Allium sativum. Lineage (NCBI taxonomy): Eukaryota > Viridiplantae > Streptophyta > Magnoliopsida > Asparagales > Amaryllidaceae > Allium > Allium sativum. Next base: position 99,848,782 of record CM060911.1, on the reverse strand, counting down.
TACAGTGTTTATGTTGAGAACAGGTTTCCAGTCCTCGCGTAGAATGTTCAGACAGACATTTCCCTCAAGATCAATATTAGGATGATAAACCTGAATTATGAGTGCCAATCTCAATGGGAGTATAATAGAACGATAAGCAACATAAACTAAAATGAAAGGGATTATTTACCTTTGTTTTGCACTTAACTTTGGGTGGCTCATGCGGATATGAGGGAGAGACTTGAAAGGTGAACTTAAAAGTACCGCCTCTATAAATAAAATAAATAAATAAAAAGGTCAGAATAAGAAATTTTGTACCTTTGGTTTGCCGTTTTAGTGTTAGGTGTTCAAGCAACAAACATTGCGTATGACACGTGTATTTTTTAAAGACAAGCAAATTGAAAAATGAAATCAACCTACAAAATAGTTTTTTAAAAAAATTACGTGCTCCAGGCAATAACAAAAGAACATAGAATAATTTGTCTGCTCCAGCATCCTCTGTCGTTGTAATGGCCTGCAATTTCATTAAATTTCCTACGCTCCACTCTTTTTTTGTAATGTATGTTAAAAACACAAAACTCAAAATAAAATCAAACGAGCTCTTAGCGCTAGGTAAACCATAGCAATCCAAAAACCCAGCCCGTCTTCATCTCTCCATCCACTTGTTGATCCGCACATGAGAATAAGTTTCAGTACAAAACATTTCCACAAGCTCCAAAGAAAACAGCGTCACTCCAATTATGAAGAAAGTCAAGGAATATTAAGAGAATGAGCGATAATAAATCCAAGAGCAAATGCTTTAGATGCGGACAAAGCATAAGGCGGTGTACTGCAGGAATTTTTTTAATTTGCTTTAAATGTGGTACAAGGGGTTTGCCTACTTTTTTTCATCCTCATTTAAACCTAATTCTTCCAAAGTCTAAAATTAAGAACCATTGAGAAAGATGAATTCAAAGGGCTTTGAAGTTTTATATAAGAATCAAGGAGTTGAACGATGAATTGACCAACTCCAGCTTTTGGGTGTTGTATTGGTTTCATTATTGCGCATATAGAGGAGATGCTTAAGATAAGATTTGCTGGGCGTAACCCAAATGTTAATAAGATATAATGATTTTGTAGCTAAATTTCCTACATGGATCTTGGAAGGAAATAATTTTGGTTTTATAATCAATGTTTTGGGATCTTCATCTGGGAATCTTGAACATGAGAAAGTAGAGTTTAAAAGAGAGAAGCAAAAGAATCGGTGGAAAGAAGAGAATCTGGATAACGTTAGAAGGATATTGACATGCACGCAGGTTGGTGTTCTTAAGTGTATTTTGATAGATTTTTCAACAACCCTGGGTACGATAGCTCAGTGGTCGGGTAAAGACAAACGGTTCCTTTGAATTCTACTCTATCAGAGTCCAATTTAATCAAAATATACTTAAGAACACCAACCTTCCAGTAGATCAATGGCTGGTTCTTCAACAATATCCAGATTCTCTCTTTCCAACAAATTCTCTTGCTATGCCACATAAACTTCACTTCCTCATGTCCAAGATCCCAATATTGATTATAGAACCAACATTACCTTATTCCAAGCTCCTTTGAAATCTAGCTACGAAATCATCATCATATTCTTTAATGTCCCAAATTTACCCTGTAAATCTTGCAAACTCCACAAGCAACGCAATAGAGAAATCCCCATTAATTATGGAAACAACCACCCAAGAACTGACATATATCAATTCATCTTGCAAATCACCTCTTACAGAAACTTCAAACACTTCCGAATTCACCGTTCTAGGTGGTTCTTGATTTTCAATTTTGGGAAAATTAGATCATCTAAAGCAAATCAAAATATTCCTACAGTAAACTGCCTTATTGTCCGCCACTCCACATTTGAAGCAATAACTGTTGGATTGCAGATCGCTCGAGATCTCTTAATATTCATTTTCTTTGTAATTTAAGCAACAGAAGTAAGGTCGCACCAACATTTTGTATTAACATCAGTCACTCCCCTCAAGTGAGCAGCAGACGGAGGAAGGGTGGAGGACAGGTTGGGTTCTTGGAACGCCATTAACTAGAAGAAGACTAATACGTCGACAATATTGTTTTTTATTGTACAATATTCAGATTACTGATTTGTGTAAAGATATTTATAGGACTTCATCAGAAGAGAGCAGAAGAAAAATATAACATAGCAAATAAATAGTAAAATATAAATGAATCAACCATGGACAAAGGTACATAAATGTGCCACAAGTTAATGAAAGTGAAACACTCGTTTACAATGGGTCGACATAGATTGAACTACATCCACTTTCTTGCTTGTACTTATCTCCTTTCTTATATGCATAAGGCTGAGATCTGAATACAAAAACTGTAAATTAAGATACAGCAGTGGCAGAGCTTTAACACTTTTTTAAAAGAGTAGAGTATTGATTTGTCTGATCCTTCTTCCAACCTGAAGTGAGTTAGATAGTTGGAAATTTCCTCCGAACCTTCTCCTTTTCCGAGCGCTTTTCTTTTGTTTCAACCATTTTTTCTTCTGACTGGAGATTTCTTTGTATTATGGTAGAAGCTCTCCTATTTTTCATTGAAGCACTCTTAAATTTTACCGGAGTGCTCCTTCTGTAGCGCTAAAAGAAGAATGAGAGCACATGAGCTCTCAAGCAACTACAAAACATGCTCCGAGATATTCTTCAGTAAGCTCCAGATCACCGCTCGAGCAAAGAGCGCCCGTACGGGTGCGCTCCTTTCTTGAGCGAAGCATAAACGCTCAACCACGAGTACACTCGAGCCTGGACCGCTCAAGCACATAGCATATAAATTACAGAGAAGAAAACAAAAGTGCATGCTTATAGATCATCAACGGCATGCAAAATCGGCCTTAAGGCAGTCAAAGGTTATGAGAAATTTGAAATACAGAGAAAGAGCTGTTCCTAAAGACAGTTAGTACCATGGATTTAGTACAGAATCACAAATTAAGTTATACGAGAATTTACTTCCGCTTTTGAAAATCACAAGAAACTAAATTGGGACACTTGAACTGACAGGTTATAGAAGAGCACATGGGGCTGTATTTACAAGAAACTATTTCAACCAATTCATTGAATTCCTTCCGACCTGAATTTTTCATTTCAGACATGTTTGTTCATTGATTCTTTTATTAATTACTTTCCCTTGGTATTGATCGATAATTAAACAACACGGATTTCTAGAAACTTTGGTAATAAAGATTCGCACTAAAAGATGTTTGGATTCTCACCCCCAACAAAATTGAAAAAAAAAATACCCTTACTACCCTGATAACATGTTTTGGTTAATGAGAGTCGACCAATGTTCCTGCAACATTTTTTTTTTTTAAGGATTCTAAAAGACGATGAAGTACTCTGATTTCAGAAACAGGTGACGAGCATATAACAGTGGAGAAAGAAGCATAATTATTCAAGTAGATGCAAACAATGCAATATTTAATAGGCAATAAAACGAGTGAAGAACATATATATAAGGATGAAAAAGAAGTATTAATACTCAAATAGAAGCCAACAAGAGAAACGCATATAATATGCAAGAAAAGGTTAAAATCTAGTATTGTTGACCAGCCAAAGAGAAGAAAATGAAAATGCATAGCTATTGACATATAGAAATAAATGACATAATAAATGGATTATGAAACACATCAGTATGTACAATGAAACTTGAATGCATTGATTTGGTATACTAATTATGTAGTGTGCAGCTAAGGACAACAATGTTCTTCCTAATACCATTTTCGAAATAACACCAAATTTTGATATTCTACTTCTTAATACTAAAATTGCAGGGGCTACCACATTAGACGCCAGCGGCAATATATTATCGATCAGACATGTTTTGTTTGCCGTCTACGGGGAGAACCCACGGCAGTAAATCACCATATGGTTGTTTTTCAATTGTCAACAACTAATCCCTACGGTTTTCAACCGAGTGAAATAATATAAGAAATGATGTTAGTAAATATATCGTATTGATTAAAACTAACATGGTATATAGTAAGAATAAATTATGGTGCCCCAAATAGTAACACACTTGTATAATATAAAACAAGAAGAAATGCTTACGTATAATATCCTTCATCGGGACAAACAGTGATCTCAAAATTCATCAGATCGTCTTTGCCATTGGGAAAAGAGATGTCAGTAGTATGAGGCAGGTTGAGCTCGCTGATATCTGCAATAATGAATTTCAATTAGACAGCAGAAAAGCAATAATAAGGGTGCAACATTCCAGTTGATATTTCTCTTGCGAGAGTGACTATACCATCATATCTCAAATTATGGTTGTAATATCTTTACCACACAATTTTGGTACAATCACGAACTTGCCAAAATTTCTTATGCTAGCTCTTTAAAAAAGACATGGTTGATGAATGAAATAGCACATTCAAAAATGAAAAATTAAAAACCAACCACAATGAAGTTTCTTCGAAGTAACAAATCATGGAAGTACACCCAACCGATAATGATTGTTTCTAAATTAACAAATCAATAAATAAAAAAGAAATTACTGACCATTCCATAGAAATTCACAGCTTTTCTTTAATAACAAACAGCATTAATGAAATTATTGTTTTTAATTAAATTAAAATTCATAACTAGCCAATTGAGAAACCTTATTATAATCAAGGTACATTTGTAGAAAGGAAAAAAAATACAAAACCAATGAAAATTTTGCTACTTATTTCACACAAATTTTGAGAAATATGTATTTAAAATTAAGTATTTTGAAATTTTAAGCAAAAATACATATAAACATGGAAAAATTCATGAAACTAAACAATATAATATATAAACCTAAAATGCAGAAACAAACATTAGTTTTTTTCTCAACATAGTGTAAAAATTAAAACTGCCTAAAGTCAAATAAATCACATAAATGAAAACACTTTTGAAACTCAAGGATAAAAGTTCAAACTAGATCTAACTATTTTACTGAATTCGGATAAGTTTTGCATAACAAACTTTTATGCAACAAATTTAAAAAATATTGACGGATTATCAAACTTTTAGAAGAAATATATAAATCTCTGAAAATTTAACAAAATTTATATTATAAACAACACCTAACAAATAATCAGCCAAAATATATCTTAACAAATGTATTAACACTTAATATGAATAATATAGTAAATGTAAAATGATAATCACAAAATCACAACATTTTAAGAGAAGGGAAGCGTTACAAGCACGCATAGGTTATAATCAACTTTGTCAGTTCCTAACTATGCTTGTCATCCATTCATTTGTCTCGCAAAGGCAAACTACCTCCCCTAAGAAAACCTGGTCAAGGGAGTAAACAATCCGGCCAAGTAATACGATAAACAGAAATAAGAGTACATTCGGAAACAGGTTTAATTTAGAAAACTCATTCTTAAAAGTAAATTGAATGTTGTTTTTTGTGTCTAATGACAAAATTTTGTATACATTATAATTTCTAGTGAAATGTTCGACGTTGACTGTTAAATGTTTAATTCTTTAATATGTCATGTGTAGTTTACTTGAAAAATTTACACCCCAATGTCTTGATGCACATGCCTTGAGGAGCATAAAGACATCACATGTACTCCTTTGCTTTTTGAAACACTGATCCAATTAGATAGTTTGCAGGGAAAAAAATCAAGCATGTCATTTGTAGACCATATCGACCAAATTAATATAAGTCCACCCTTCCTCTATTTCACATACAATTTTATGTGTTCAGTGTAAGTGTAAATACTTCCGGAATAATACTCAAGTCAGAAGTATTCGGCATGGAACTTCTCAAACTCGAATTTCAATGTCTATTATAAATCAGATCAGTTGCCAAACAGAGTCTAAGACTAGTAACTATTGTCAAACCAATTATCACCATCATAAACTAGGAATACCAAAATAAAACAAAGCAGCTTTATGCATCGCTCGTCCTGACTCCTTTGAACTTTGTATAATCAAGGAAAATACTATTGAATTAAAATTTACGCCAATTCGGAAAGCAACTACAATCAAAGTCATGTACGAATCGCAATTGCTATAAAGCTTTTCCTCAATCAATTAATAAGCAATCATCTTGACTAAGATTATTTGGAGAAAACGAAGATGCACTCAACAGAATAAGATTAAATGGTAAATAATCCAATGATTTTGTATTATCTCTTTGCCATAGACTAGGTGAAATTGGCAAAAAGAAAAAGGTTTGATTATTGATACATTGCTGCTCAATAACAAGGTAAAAAGTAGTACAAGTTGCCTTGTTAGTTGAGTGTGACATGACCAGCTGACAATAGTAAGTATTATGGGTTTAACTATGGTTTTGGATGAAGTGATCCATTTCAATAGAGATTGACCTTACCGTAGGGTATGAAACAATAAGAAGCATGTGAAGCACTTGTACATATTATAAATCACAAGACTAAACGTCAAGAAATAAAATTATATTACAATTTTTGCAGTACTATGGATCTGTGAAACTGTGAATAACTTAGGACCAATAAGAAGGAAAAATATATATATTCAATACATGCAATCTATTATTAAAGCAGAAATCTGTTGTATTCTTAATTCTCTCCTATATTGTTATTTGCATCTTCAAATTCTCAATTGCTCTCTTAAACTGGATAATTAGACATGATTCACGATATTACATTCTTAAAAAAAAAAAAAAAAAAAAAAAAAAAAAAAAAAGAACCTCATTAAGCCTCACAGTAGTAAAAAAATTAATTTATCTTCAAATTCAAGAACACATAAATAAAAAATAAGTTCCCATGCAAAATATAAAAAGTTTCAGTATTTTCTGGCAATGTTATCATGTGCAACACACAAGTTACACACTAAACAACTTTGACAGGAGTTGTCATATTCATTAAAAGATATACATATTTAGATGGATGCCATAAAATTCACATCCCCAACAGCAATGGGGAATGGGGAGAATCGATTATCCAATGTTGTAGCTTGGGCATGTTCCTCAAGAGCAAGAAAATTAGTTGTTATACTAATTCAGGATGTTTTGTTGTATTTTTATGTAATGTTCAAGGTGTTTACAAATCGTACATATACAAAACAAAAACAAAAAAATGTAAAATATCCAAGGTTTTAAATCTCGGATTTTGGCCAATATCTCGGAAAAATATCTCAGATATCACGAGCGATATTTGAAACACTTATAACTAAACTAGCTGCCAAATATCGGATTTTGGTTAATATCTCGGATTTTCCATCTTGACGATCTCGGGGAGATTTAAAAGCCTGAAAGTATCTTTTCACATTTAGAAGGCGTCCAAACAAGGATGCCTGCTCAACACTCACTCCTTTGAATGGCCAGTGAATAGGCGCTCAGATCCCTTCGATGTGACTCCCAACTGCTACAGTTTCATAGCTCGAGGAGGACGAGGGTTGACAGGTCAGTCTCTGTTTTCTAAGTTGAACTTGATTTAAATCAAAAATCAAAACTTTTAGATGTTTCCAACAGTTGATAGAAGTACATTTAACAACTAAATATGTATTTTGGGAACAGTACATGAATTTTCAGGGGAAAGACACACAATGTGATGATTCTGGAAACACGCCCTACAACAAATAAAAGTAACCCTTCCATTTCACAAAAGTCCACAAATCGTCCATGTCTCGAAGCAAAAAAAAAAATCCCCCTTCTATTTACTCGATTTGATGATAAATAATACTGCACATAGGTAAACATATGTACATTGTCTTTCAATGGAAACTGAAACCTTAGCTTATCAAGAAATAGAAAATTAAGAAAAGACGGGGAATGACAAAGTGATGTCTTGATTGACCCAATAAATTTGTGAAATTACAAATTCAAATTTTCAAAGATGAAATGATGCTGTCTGGAACCAATGACTTCAAAATTGAAATACCATGAATTTTTGAAGAATTTATGGAAGTTTCTTGTCTTTCATAATCAACTAACCGAAATACATGGCAAAGAAACTGCAACTCCTTTCGCGAAGAAGTCTCTATTGAAAACGTACAAAATAAAAGAAGTTTTTGATCTATAGCAGATGATTAAACTTCATAGTACATGACCGACCATCGAATTAGTAAGGTGACATCTTGAATAAGAAAACTGAATTACATCTTCTTTAACTAGACTTAGACCTGGTTTAGAAAAATTCACGACTATTGATTGCATAACGAAGATGGTTGAGACATTAGCAAACCAATCTGGATCTAAGAAGCCTGGAAGTTTCAGCATTGAGTATCAGCTTGTAAACAAGATTGAACTTTATTTCATTTACACCACAAAACTTGAAACAAGGTGAATACTATGAACTAGAATCTAAATCTGATAAATTAATGCTCGATTGTATTTAACAAATACCAAATCATGAAATATTATTATGTTGCGGACAAATCATACAAAGATATTGGACATACTCACACATGCAATTTTTTTCTACCCAAGAGTAGTTTCAAAACTGATTGAATGTTAATTTTGTGACAATGTTTTCTCTACTTCCAAAGCTGCTTCTCTTGATTTATCGTTCACGGGTTCTCAGTCTCATAACTTTCATTCATTTGCTTTTGCATCTATGCTAGGCAATATTTTATGATCTTTTATACGTTACATTATTTTTGATAATATTAAAATGAATCTAAACTATGTCGGATAATAAAACATATGTCAGTTCTAAATGTCGGCATGCTAAGATCAGTCAATTACATAATTGTAAGGCTATGAACTCAATGATAATCGAATAGGAAATAACAATGATGTGATTATGTTTCCATATAATTGAAAAAAGATATTAACAAAGTTATTCACATTTCATGTTATAATAATAGTAACAGTAGCAGTGATGGTGGTTGTAGTGATGGTAAGAGTATCAGTACTGGTAGTTATTGCACTTTGAAATGCAAAAAAAAACATAAAATAAAGAAAAGACGTGTCATTTTGCGTCGTGTGCCATTTCTGCGCCGTGCGCCATTTGGCGCGCCTTTTCATGTGCGCCGCGCCGAAAGCAAAAATGGCACAAACGCCTCACCGAGCCACGCCATGCATGGCGCGCGCTTTTCACAACTATGGTGCATCAAATTATCTTTTTTTAAAAGGATTTTTATAAATTGATTAGTTTACATTAAATAATTGCATTTATTTAAATAATTTGAATTAGTGAACAATATAACTAAGAAACTGTATGGAGTCGAAGGTAAAAAAAAAAAGTTGGTGACAACTGCAAAAAACTTTGTACAAATTTTAGTTCCATGTATTATATGTATATGTAACTAAAATTAGATGGTATGAGGCAACACGTTATATGGTACAGAATGTTGTCCTACTAAGAGGCAACACGTCCAAAAGATAAGTGTAGCAGAGATGCGGATGCTGCACTGGAGCTGTGGGCATACCAGACGAGATCGGATTAGAAATGAGGATACTCGGGAAAAACTTGGAGTTGCACCTATTGAAGAGAAGTTAGTCCAACACCGCTTGAGATGGTTTGGACATATCTAACATAGACCATACGATGCACATGTGCGCGTTGGAATTATAGGCCGTGCCGAAGGCCCAAAGAGAGGTAGATGTCGACCTAAAATGACATGGAAGACGATAATAAAGAGAGATTTAAGTAATTGGAGTATACCTGAAAAGCTGGTAGCTACAAAGCAGGGGTGCTTCAGAAGTACGGGGTGCGGCTAAATACGTACGGGGTGTGCCACGTGAAGTATCCCCGAATTTGATAGGGGGTGCGGTTGAATGCGGGATTTGGGGTGCGGTTGAGGAGAAAAACGTAAAAAAAAAAAAGGACTTCCGGTAGATACTTACCTATGTCGAACAAATTAGAAAAACACGCAATCACTTTTCCATAATCCAGTAAATCAAAATACTCGATGTTGTTGAAGGCTTGAAGCCTTAACCCCATCGTCTTCGGCTCCTCAGCTCTAATTCCATCGTCTTCGTCGTCGGCTCCTCAGCCCTCGCACTCGTCGACGTCAGGTAAAACCAAATCGAATTTCTAGGGTTTCGATTTTTTTGGAATCGATTTTTTTTCCTGGAGAATCGATTTTTTCCCCCTCTATGCTAATCGATTATTTGCTAGGGCACGAACTGGTTTTGTTTTTTGTTGAGGGCACGAACTGTTTTTCTTTTATGTAGAGGCACGAAATGAATTTTGCCTTGCTGAGGCAATTTTTTTTTTACTGAGTCCAGATGACCCATTAATCCTACCCGGCACAAACTAACTGCATATGCACTTACAAAAACTCATTTTACATTGCTGAAATACTAACATATTTAAGGCACAAACTACATATGCACTTACAAAGTCCTTGCATATGCTGCTATGCACAAACTAACCGCATATCCTTGTTTATTTGATTATTTTGTTTAATTAAAATGCATCTGGTGGATTATATTTATATATATAATATATTTTTAATATTTTAATATTTGTCGTATCCCTCCGCATCCAAATCCTCATATTTTTTGTTTTGCCGAATTCACGTATCCCTATATCACGCACCTGCACCCCCGCATCCTTGCTTCCTAGGCTGGTAGTGGATAGGAGTGCATGAAATTTGGCAATCCATATACCAGAACCTTAGGTTTTTTTTAATATGTTTAACTATTTTAGATTTTATTTCACTTTATTGAATTTTTTTTACTTTTTTTATCACTATTTTAGACTTTATTTTACTTTTATTGAACTTTTTTACTTTATTATTATTATTATTATTATTTAAAAAAAAATTATTGGGCGACTTTTTATTTATTTGGTTATTTTAAATCCTTTTTTATATATATTATTATCATTATTATTTATTTTATTTTATTTTAATTTTGGGTTCCATATCTAGCCAACCCCAACTTGTCTGGTATATATGGCTTTGTTGTTGTTGTTGTATTATATGTATATGTCTATCGTATCAACTTATTCCTCAGGAGCAAGATTTAAAATTCAAGAAACTTTTGGCATACAAAATGTAATTCCAAAATTAGACGGTAAGGTTTGCTTGATTTCAATGTAGACACACTTTGCTTACTACTAAATTTTCATATTATCAAAAAAAATTACAAGAAACCACGACTCTTAAACCACATACGCTTGATTTCAACATCCTAGATCAAAATTTTAATATGATCATTAGATGGTACATAAACAGTGATCTTTGTGTTAAACAAACTTTTTGTTGTCAATGTGATTCCGTTTTAGAACAAGTTCAAATTCAACCAATAAAATACTAATATCCTCGAGGGCAAATATTTATATTAATCCAATGATTTTAAATAATATTGACAATCTTGATGGTAAGGCCTCAGATAATGTTTACTATTTGGAGGTGAATTTGTTTAAATGTTTATGTTTCCTTTAAGCACGTGAAGTCTTGATTATCTTGAAATTTAAATAAGTAAGACTACAATAGGTAGAATGGATTTAGTAATCGTTCTTAAAACAATCCTGACATGTTGAAATTTTATATTAACTCATGAGGATGTAGAGGATGTGGATTACATCGAGCATCAATCCTTCCTAACAATGTGATATGTTTTAGGATTGAATAGTTAAACTTAAGACGTCATTTAGTAATAAATTAATTAATACTATTGTCCAAAATGTAAAAGATTTGTTTGCGACAATGGATATTCACGAGCTCTACTGCTATGACGAACAAAGTTCATTCACTGTATGGTTGATGAGTTTGATGAAGATTATATCACAAACGTACAACTTACATCGACTGAGTGTTGGCCACGATTTGCTTGCTCTATGCACAATTTCAACATGAGCAATGGAACCCCTATGTATGGTGGACTGATGGAGATCCTCATTATTACAGTTTCAATATTCGCTGCTATAAAAAGTTCATTTCCGTTTTTAGAAGCTATTTAGGTTAAACATCGATGGGGAAATGGTTTTCAACTTTTGGTAACATGGGAGTTCGGCTTAGAATAAATTAATTTTATCAGCAGTCTAGCATGGCTAAACTACTATCTACACACCGTACAACCAACTGGATTCCCTCTCCCATTAATTTCAACCAAACAATTAAATGATTTTTTATGAAAAGGTGTTTATTAGCACTAATAATTTAATCATCTTCATCCAAAATTATTAATCAAATACACACACACACACACTCTTTGATATGATATTAACATTGTGTAGATAAAACTTTCCACACAAAATTTTTTGTTTAGGCTAACTACTCATGTAGATTTTCGATATGAATCGTATTGAAATAGCATCTTCGTTGTATTCTCTCTCAGGTTCATATTATATGCTATCATAAAACGTGTTCCATTGATATGCAAGTCCACAGGTACCAAAGAAAGTCCGTTAACTTTATCTTATGGTGAATCTTTCCAAAATATCAATGGTGAACATTTATATTTTAACATGGAGTACAACGATTATCAAAAATTCTAAACAATTTTCAAATTTGTACGTATCAACATTGCGTAAAATATAAAGATTGGACTTGCATTCGTGGGAGGTATTATGCTAGACATTGCACTAGCTTCACGTTGCCAACTTTATTTCAATTCTTCGGATTGTATTTTCTTGCTCTATGGGAATTTGTGTGTTACATAAATATATTTGCAAGTCATATTTTGTAATGTTGTGTATGATTAGTGATGTGTGGTGCTCAAATTATATTGTTTTTGCATGTACTGCGGTATGCATTCAATAAAAGGTCGCTCAAACACATTAATATAGAAATGTAGCATAACTAGAAAATTGTTTATATTCTTTTTAATACCAGATTATGGTTTGTTCAACATATACAATTCATATTTAATGTGGTATAATGGAAATGTACTTAAAACAGTTCATACGGTAGACATATACATATAATAACATATAACCAATATTTCTGAATAAATTTTAAACATGGGTTAGCACAAACTGTGTGCGTAACACGGGTTCGCTCTAGTCATAAGTACAATAGCACAATACTTCTGGCTTTATCCACCGTCCAAACCTTTACAAAATTAGAGCATTGTTTAGAGCTATGCGCTAGTTTGCATTTTGATAAACTAGTGCATTATTTTGCGTTATAGGGAACAATTGCGCTATTATAAGTATGACAGCGCAAGCTTTGCACCATGCACTATTTGTCGTTATAGCGCGCTATAGTGTGTACTTTGATAACTATGTGAATGGTATATACTCCTCTAGATGTTCTTCCAAAATTAGATTCGGATCATCGTCATGTCATTAATTCATGACCTTTTTCATTGTTTCTTCACATGAAATTGTGAATGCTCATTGTATCAGTTAAAACGTTTACTTGAAACCTTATAGCTATACGTCGACATGTTAGCATGTTATGTAAAATTTGGTATTATCAAAGTGAGCGTTGTTGCATGCTATAGCAACAAATACAACATAGCATAGCTCTAAATAGAGCTTCTTCTTTTTTTTGAAAGGCTTGAACAGCGAACAGAGCTCATTTTGGCTCATTTACAGCTAAATAACTGTGCAACAGGTTCATGTTGTTTTTTTGATTCAGAATACAACTCACGTCACTTTGCAGCTTCCAATCTAGGACAAAAATTCTTCTTCCTCCAAATCGATATCAGCTATTAAAAAGCTAAAGCCGACTCAGTTAAATTTACTATTCATTTAATTTCTTAACTGGTTATTCTTTTTTATTACTCTTTCTTATCAAATCTCTAGTTCTGAACCATCATCCACCAATACTTACTATTAATTTCTGAGTTTATTTTTCTTTTTCTTTATTCCGAAACAAACTCTGATATGATTTTTACTTTCTAGCAACCCTCAAGAATGAAGATTGAATCAAGAATTTTCCATAAATTTAGATGTTTCAACAGTAAAATATATTTATATTTACTGCTAATTGAAGAAGCAAATTATTTTGCTGAATAGCCAGAAAGTGTTCACTATTTACCTTCATCGGTTTCTTCATGTTATGTTTCTGATGTCACTTCCAGTAAATTAAATAAATGGCAAGTGTTAACATTCATTTTAAATTAGTTTGGATGAATCTCAGTCATGTGTTTAAACAATTCAGTAAAAAATCTACAAAAAAATTTAAATTAAATTTCAATTAGGCATTACATACTTGAGTTGAAAAGGAAATGCCAAAAAAAAAAACAACTAGTGCATGTTACAGCACATAATGCAAAATGGCGCATAGCACAAGTCTTGTGCTATTTTGCGATATTTGCAATTGACTGCATTGAAAAGATTGCAGACATTTGTAAAGATTCTTTTAATTGTCATACACAAACTCGAATGGTAATATTAAAAAAAATATTATCAGCTTTGGTTGGTTCAACATTTTATTAAAATTTGAAATATGATATTCAACATTTTGATAGGGGATGGATACCCGAATCAACTAATAACATTTTCATGCTGGTGGATGAGGAAAACTCAAATTTGTAGTGCTCAATATCAAACGATAAACTTTAACATCGTTTGCAAAATTTCTCACTATGCCATTGCAAACGTGAATATTAAATCAAAGTCACATACAGCCGTACTATTCTTCATAGCAAATCTTTTACATCTAACAAAATCATTGTCTGTCTGCAACAGACAAGTGGGAAACTACATGTACGCCATCAATGGCTCCAACGCAAAAATTAAAATACAGATTGATGTCCTAATTGGTTTTGTGACTCTTTTAAATCAAATTTATTTTAATCGTAACATTCCACTCACTCGCACGATTAAAAAAAACAAAGCAAATGAAATATAAAATCAATCAATCCCATTACTTAGTTTAATGTATTAGTTATTAAATACACGTGCATCTGTAATATTATTGAATCCTCATTCGTGAGGAGCTGGATGAGAAGAAACTCTCATGTCTGGTTCTGTAGTAGAGGTGGGGAAAAACCATCAATTATAACCCCAAAAGAACCTAATTTTCATTTGGAAGTTTCATTAGCAATGTTTGCATGACCATATAGTATATCGTTAACCCAGTGAACTCCCTTTATTTATAAGTGTGAAATCGAATGATTGGAGATTTTCGTAGTGATCTAATTCTTGTAATAGCTTAATCGGATGAATCTACGGTATGAAATTCCATTGGATAACCTTCATCTGTCAATTCATCTATTTTAGTGGAATAGAAGATGTTGACAATAAAATGAAGAAATGATGCGGAAATGTGGTGAAGTGGTTATGAAAGTTTGGGGTAACTTATAAGGGGCAAAGCACTAATTGTTGAGTTATGCCGTTGGTGTCAAATGCATACGACGCCTATTCTTCCAACGGTTGGCTTAAACCGTACATTTTGTGAATCTCACCTCCGACCTGCCAAACATATCTGATGCATCCATCTAAACATCAACATAGACTGGCCGAAATAATGACAGCCAATGCACCCTAAATACAAAGAAGGAAAGTATCATCTACATCCATGATTTTATTGAGTCAATCCAACCAACTATTACGTATTATTTAATTTTGCATATTGTTCAGTTTATCCACCATATTTTATTTCATATTAATGTTCAGTCTCTTTAATTTCCATAAACAAAAAAAAATACCTCTCAACAAATGCGCATATTTATTATCCTATTTCAGTTTGGCAAGTTGAAAAGTTTTACTTTATTTGAAATTTACTTGAATTACAGGAGTACAACGCACAAATCTTGGCCATGATGTTTCTGGCAGGTTAACACCTTTATAGTTTACTTGATTGAAATTGAAATATTAATTGTAGAATATATCATTGTAACAATCAGAACGCTTGTCACAAGTCAGATATCCATAAGTATTATTTGGTGACAGCGAATGAACATTCTATATATGGCATTATGTATGTATGTATGTATATATATATATATATATATATATATATAATTGTATTATATATGTTTGTGTGTGTGTTACAATGTGTCCTTGTTAGAATGCAACATTGTTCTAGATCTTATTAATACGGAAAATATTGAATTATTCATACATACTACAAAGTCATACAAATTTACTACAAAATAAAATGAACCATCATAGAAAAACTAATGAAAACATCTTCTGTCAGGCATAACATTTCATTACAACTACGTTGAGTTGAAATATCTCACCACCACGCTGCACTTGACCACAAATCTAGTAGGCTAATTAATCCTATTGAAAATGATTGATACTTCATATAATTTCCAAATCATTGTTGCATGTAAAAAGATTTATGTTTTTCCAAATATTATACATTTGTCTTTTTTTGATACAGGGAGAAAGGATTTCAAATTTTTTGGATATTAGTTCATGAGCTTAATATCTTGTTGGTGAAAAGTTTTTGTTTCCCATTTTGGTTTAACATACATCAGATTGTTATGGCTGATGTTTGTCCAACGTTGTATGTGGATCAACAACAAAGGACAGGAATTGCGTGTGGAACGGTAAATTGTTGAGTCCATATTTTCATTTACTCGGAACATAATATAAATGGTTGTTGGTGAATTATTCGAAGGCAGCCCTTCGCCAGTAAAGTCTAATAGTCAGTACGGCAGTACTTTGCATTAACCATTGAGAATGTCTTACCGAACTTACCATGTATGAGATCAAACTAATGATTAACAAGTAAATAAGGGCAGCCAACTACAGAGACATGAATGAGTGGAACAAGAAAAGATGCAGATGATTAACGACCACATTTGGCTAAATGAAACAGATATCAAGTAGGCGACCATCTCATGAAAGTCTTATTCTCATAAAACATAGGCTAACAATTGACGCTAAATCATCACCAAACTCAGTGGAATGAGGTGATGGTGCTTTAATTTACTGAACAAGCATAAGTTACAAAAAGTACAGGCTGTTCGGCATAAGCCCTAGTACCATCCATGTGAAAACATGTTGGACATTTGTGAGGGTATAGTACTGGTAGTGGATTTCAGACACTGTTGTGATATGCCTATTTTTACCAACATATAGTGAATTTTAGGAGATAAACACTGTTTTTATGTATGAAAAAATAACAAAAAAGAAGAAAAGGTGAACAGGAGTAACAGTTTTCTTAAATGGAAAGAAATTTATATTAGTTAATCCACTTGTGGATAAACTTATAAGGAATAAGTGGGTAAATTTATTAATATAAAAATATGGATTAACTCAATAATAGCTTGGATAAGAATAAAATTTTCCTACAAAGAATGCGATAGAAGCCATTACTTTTGGCAAACATTTGCTATCAACTTGTCATCTGTCAAGCAATCTCTTCAATATAATTAAACAAGCACAAATTTTGCACACTGTCAGATTAATGACAGCATTCAGACGTACCTGATTGTACTTGAAATATAAACATATGATATCCATTGTAAAACAAAGGAAATAGAGACAGAAAACAAAAAAAACAAAACAAAACAAAAAGTTTTATATAATTTAGAAACCTTTGTGCAGGCGCAATTCACCAGCACTTTGCTTTTTTACAGCACCTCTTCCATCAGCATTTGCAGCATCTTCTCTCTTCTGGTCTTTGATTTTGAACAGTCTTATCATATTTTACACTAAGAAAACATTTTGAAAACATAAGGACGATCAGTGATGGCAAAAAGCGCGAGATCGTAAGTTCCAAAGAGCGATTTGGAAGAAATCGCAAACTTTCCAATCCATGAGTTAAATTGCAACGAAACCCGTGTAAGATATGCGATTCTAACTCAGAATGAAAATATTGGAGTCCAATACTGAATCGCAATTTCAATTTAAACATCAAATTGAAACAAAATCAAAAGCGATTTAGTTAGGCAACTCGATCTCGGTTCAGCAAAAAAAGAAGAAATAAACGAGGAACAGCAAGAAGCAGCAGCAAACCTGATGAATTTTTAGGTCAGGAACCCTAAAGCTTGAGGGAGGAAGATGATTGATGACAGAAAGTATCAAGATTGGGTCAGCGTTAACACCATACACCAACTCATCACCGTAGTCCATTTGTATCCTAGTCATCCAAATTTACGTACTATGCACCGCTTATTTTTATTTCTTTTCCCCTAAAGAACATTTAAAAGGGGCATTTTAGACAACCAATCAATTGGACATAATATTTGAGTAGGAAATTTAATGAATGAGAATCGAGAAATACGCTTACGGCTGGCATGCGATCAAATATTTAATTTGTAATTTTTAATTTAACTAACTTACAGTTGATTTATTATTATTTTTGTTGTGTGATATCTTTTATCTTTATCAATAATGGTAATACATTTGATGTAAGGCTTCTTTTATGTAAACATAAACTACCAAATATACCCTTCAAACAATTTTTAGGGTTCCAAAAGATAGCATTTGCGTAAAAAAGGAAAATTCAAATAAAAAATTCTTTCTCAACCCATAGAAATTAGATCAACAAAATGTGTTTGCGCATAATAGAAAAAATCAAATTTAAACAAAAAAATCTTCCTGAATCCAAAGAAATCGCATCAATCATAATAACTTTCACGCACACAGATCTATCTGTGCTAGAACTTTCGTTTCTCACTGGTACTCCAGTGAAACACTTCATTCCAATAAATATAGAATCCTACAAACAATTATGAACCTGTACATTTTATATTTAAATGTCATTATGTCATGTATATATATGAAATCAAAATTTATATTAACCCTTTTATTATTACTAAATGTCATCATGTTATATGTTACTAATGCCCTTTCCATGTATAAACTATGTTTGTATTTCTGTTATACGTTTTATTAATAAACACTATCTATAACGACTTGGTATTTGACTGATTATGTAATACAATTTATTATGGATTGTATCAGTAATTGATTAAATTAAATAAATTTAGAATAATAAATATTGGGAAATTCCAAGTATATATTTTTAATGGTTTAAAATTCTTTAACCAATATATATATAGATATGTATGTATGTATATGTATATAAAACAATAAGTAATGTTGTGTCATTTTGTTTTATATATTTTTTTAAATGTGTTTTAACTCTTGCTCAAATAGATAATATTGGATTTTGAATATTATAGAAAATTAGAATAATAATTATTTAAAAATCCTATGTGTGTATTTTGACTTGTTATATATCTCCTCTACTAATAAAGAAAATCTTTTAGGGGTGGTGAAGCTTTTATGTGTTTCCAGAAATACCCATTATCTTCCTACAATCTAACAGGACAATCTATTTGGTTTGAGGGCAAAGACGTCTTCAGTCGTTCCACTTTCTGCTCCCACTCCATCATATGCGGTTAATATACCGTTTCCATGCATTTCTTTCATTTTCCACTTTCTCTGTGTTTCTCCTCTTTTCACGTATTTTCTTCCCCATTCCCAAACCATGAGAAACTAAATCTTCCACCTTTACTCCACCTTCAACAAATTCGACCTTCATTTCCTTCAATTGTTTGTGTCCTTCGGCCTTCTCCTCTCCAGATTCATTGGCCTTTTTTCCAATCCTCTAATCAACCGACCAGGTTGGATGTTTAACTTGCTACTGAAGTTCAGATCTAGCAGTCGACCAACCCGTCTATCGTCTTGACGATGAATTAGTATTCATGTGTTCTTACATTTGTTGATGAATTTGATAATATCGATGTACTCTTACAAAATTAGTATTCAGGTGTGCTACTTTCTCTTCTGACTTATTCGTTCTTGCGTTCGTACGTTACGAGTTACCATTGGAATAAAGAATTCCTTCTTCAGATCTGATAAAAGGTTAGCAGATTATTCATCCATATTTGATTTAAATTAGTAATTCCTTTTTTCTTATTGCATCGTTGCTACTAATTCTTATGATTCCACCGTTGTTACTGTTTTATGTTACATGTTACCACTGGAATAAACGATTTGTACTTCAGATCTGTCAACAGGTTAGTACTTTAATGATCCATATTTATGTTACATGTTATATAACGACCCAAAATCCTCCGATCTCCAAAGAGATGAGAAACAGCGGATTGCTTTAAAAGGGTGTATATATATAGTATATTATATATTTTAATATTTAATTATTTCCTAAAAGAGAATTCCGCGTCCGAGCTTCAAATCGAACCCAACGACTATCGTTCCTAGCTAATACCCTCATTCCGAACATAATGAACTATGCCTCATAAGCCAATTCGACTGTTTAGATCCATTTTTGTCTAAATTAAAATATAAATCAACATATTTTGAATTTAAACGTACATTTTAATTTACCGGGACCACATACTAACTCCCCAAAATTACAGAAAAAAAATGTCTAGCTATGTTTTGACGATACGGCCTTAACAAAACTAATTTCGTCAAATTTGGAGACCGTTTGAAAAATGATCTTTTTCTGGTTGATTAAATTTAATTTGAATTGACAAAAGACGTTTAAGTTTACCACGCTCACATATTAATTTCAAATATTATGAAATTTGAAACCTTGTAATAATTTGAATTCCGGATCCAACAAAAGTAGTTTCATCGAAAACGGCGGTCGTTTGCAAAATGGCCATTTTTAAGGGCTATATATTATATTAAAATACATATAAATTCCATAGCGAATATTCTAAATTTTAAACTGGACATAACTTTCAATTTATAAAGTGAAATCTCAATTTTTCATATTCGTTAGAAAGATATAATTAAATAGATTCCAACGTTTCTTGTTTTGTTCAATTCTGACTTATATTGAATTTTGTACATTCAATTGAAATTTAAAATCGAATCTTCAAACTACCGCGCTATTTCGTGTTCGTTTTATAATTAATACAAATTTATACGTTCTAACTTCGATTCAAATAAATTTTAGTCGTTATTATTTAAAATAAATCATTTTAAATATTCAAAATCTAATTAAATAGTTAAAATAAAAATTTTAAATTGGTTCAGAAATTCTGGGTTGTTACAATTTTCCCCACTTATAATCTTTTCGTCCTCGAAAAGGAACGGAGCTGAAAGTTGTTTAACTAGCTAACTCAACTTTCATTCTGGCTTTCATACTTCAACATTTCAGTTTCTAAGAACTTTCTAATTTCTCAAAAATTTGGCTAACATCCTAAATTTTCGAAAAATTTCGCCATAACCTCCTTTTTACAGCCCTATCGGTAAAACCACAACTTACCTCACAGGGCCCTCATCAATCAAAAAGAAAAAGAGAAAGCTAAGCGGCTTGCCAATCGGCTCATAAAATCATCAAACCCAAATAAATACAGTAAATATGTACCTATTTGTCGGGAATACAATTTTATTCCTCTTCTTAGCTTCCATGTTATGACATGTTCATTATATACACATGTACATAAATGCAATCCTAATCAATTTTCAATTCAGTTCAATATTTGATTCGATTTGGCTAAATTTACCTTTTAATCTTTTATTGGTTTTATCATCCCAATATTTTTATTTTTTTATTAATCAAACTAATAATCATACAACACGACCAGCAATAAATTGGTTAATTAGCTTTTCAAACATGTATCTTCTATATATATTCAAAAATCATATTTTTAGTGTCAAATCACAAATAATAAATTCTAACTAAGTTTTGGTTCTCACACTAGTCAACTGGAACCATATAGATATTCCACTTTCGAAACTCGAAAATAAGTACTAATGGTGCTGCAACAATCATCAGAATCATCTCCTGGCGACCAGAGTGTGATTCTATATCTATTCAGTATATTTATGACTTCGAATACACGTTAATTACACGTATATTCAAAATCTTCAAATACCCGATAGTCCAAGTTCAATATAAAATAAAATACTCAAATACGAATTATAGAGGTAAAATTTCAAAATTAATTTTTTTTTTCTTATTTTTTATTTTATAAATAACACTCTTCTAACTCATTCTAGGATACTACTGATCTTATCTCTAACGAGTCATTCTTATAGGATGTTACTAATCCTATCTCCGATGAATTCTTTCATTTGGTCCTAATGTGTCTTGTTCTCTAGCTTTGTAAACCAAAGCTATGATACCAAACTATAACAACCCGAAATCCCCCGATCTCCGAAGAGATGAGAAACAACGGATTGCTTTGAGAACACGATGCATCAGAATACAAACAATAGAACATTTCATTGCTATTACAACAATTTACATCAGAGTACAAGAATATCAGAGTATGGATAAATATTACACATTGGAAATACAATATCAGAGATTAAAATTACATAGTAGCAGAAAATAATACATAAGTACAATGCATAGCGGAAAATAACAGTTGACACAACTGAAAGAGATATACGGATACAAAGCTTTCCGAATATAGCTCCAGCTGTAATCCAGGATCCTGTGAAAAGAAGTATCTGCGAAAACCAAAACTACTAGCTGCCCATGTGGAAAATATGGGCACCCAAGATTTAGGTTAAAACAATAAACTCTGAGTCAGTCATGGGACTGGTGTGAGAACTAAAATAGTTATTAAATCTTTACTTTAAAAGTTAGGAAATCACAGGACCACGCCGTATAACACGGAACGGGTTTACTCCACATGAATCTCAGTTTGAAATAAAACAACGCAATGCTTTTTGGAAAATGAATCTATTATAAGACTCAGGTCCCATCACACAATGCAACGCAAGCCGGAGGATAGAGTTTTACCTTATAATAGCCAAACATTCTTGGTACGCTTTAAAATAATTTATTTTGATATTACTATAAGTGCATAGTGTATCAAACAATTTCAAATATAAATGTATCAATCATAGACGACATGAGCGTCCCATGCCACTATGTCGCCATATAAGTTTACAACTAAAACCGAAAAGTATCCTATTGGAAATTGGATTCCATCTATGAACCGAGGCAAGGGAACTTTCTCATCCGATTCGAGACAATCTAGCCCATGTCTCAGGAACAGAACACATCGTTCCTTAGAGCGGCGGAGCCAGTCCACACTTACTTTAGTGAATTATTCCTAAACAATACGTTTCCTTGACCTATGGGGCATTAAATCTGGTCAATATGTTGGCCATCAAGAGCCACTAGGGACTCAAATCTGAGGTACCTCGCTTTCCAACAACCACATAAGTAAAATGTCTGGGCTCCATACCATGATACCACTCCTAGCTAGAAAGAAACGCATGCACTCCCTGCGGTCCTCTCCCATTTCTGGTTCATACCGGGGTGTGAAGCTCGCGAATTAACGCTATACACAAAGTTATGCTAATTAAAGTCGTGCTTTGATCATCATCCACAAGACTCTGCTTTTCAACAAAAGCTTTGATCATTTGCATCTCAACATGCCACACTGACAATTCACGTCATGTAACTGATGTCTATCAATATATAACCTCTAAGCTCGTACGTCTCAGAGAAGGGTGTTAAGCAAGAAAATAAATTCTCCGCCATCAAACAGATATATAGCTAATAGAAATCAATCAACACAAAATGAAATTCAATGTCAGACACACATCCATTTACAAGTCCGTTCTGGGTCTGAGCGAAACCAGAGGCACCTTATTCCTCATCCCATATGTCCAATTTAGGAGAGAGATCCTCGCATATCCAGTCGATCTCCAAGTACGTTTGGACGATCACCACTTATTACCTTGTCTCGGGGGATCAACCCAATCAAGACATCTGTAATCATCCATACGATGTGAAGATCTCTGGTATACGACCACCATGTTCATCGTCGACTTTTAATCGTCGTATTAATTATTTATAATGAGATAAACCGGGTCTTTCCTAATAACTCGCGTATTTTATAATCAATAATCAAGTGCTATAAAAACACATCATACGCCTCATTCCAATTCAGAATATTCATTTATTCAAATATTCACATTTTTAGGGAAAGGTTCCCATTAATATTATCAAAGATAAATTCTTTTAAAATTATTCTTTATTCTTCCTTTGGATATCAATTTCAAAATATTTCATTTTATCCTTTATCAATTCTAAACCAAATTAAGGTTTTTAAAACTAGTCGGGATTATCGAACCTTACCGAAGTAATCATTTATTTTATCTTTCCAATCCCAACCTATTCATCCCATGGAGCAAAACTGGTAGTACTCCATATCTAACACCCACTGTGTTATCGGTAAAATTAATTATCATTTCCCGTTCAAATCTAATTAAAGATTTAACTATCGCCTGGAGTAAAACTGGTGGTACTCCATTCTCGATCATTTCTCTTGTTTGATAAATTTAATTATCTCATTCACTTTCCAATCTAATTAAAGATCCATTAAAACTCCAACTTGGTTTTAATATCATAAATCATTACTTTATGATTATTCAACTTTAGGAAAATTAATCCTGTCTTTAATTGGGTTAAAGAACCAATGTCATTTAAAACACAGTTCACGATGAAACCAAATCACCTTCCATCAACTATGGAATCTTCACGGAAAACAAATCAATATATAATCGATATAAATTTCCGTACCATACTAATAATATAAATGGAATAATTGCATAGCCTTTTAAATTCCATATATAGTACTGGTCTTCCTTCGCAGAAGCTCATCTCGATTATTACCAAATCGAATTCCATTCAATTCCAAATATATTAAATTGGAAAACTTTACTTAGGAAAATTTCCTTTAAATCTTAATAAAAAGATTTATAAATTCCAAATCATATCTATACTGCTAATTGGGTTAAAGAACTAATGTTATTTAGAACGTCACTCAGATAAACCCAAAATCTAATTCGATTCCAATTAAATTAATTAATTGGTAAACTTCTCTTAATCTTAATTAAAAGATTTATTCTTTTCTCAACGGGGTTTCAGAACAGTGTTAATAAAGACACTATTCACGACAAACCCAAAATCTAATTTGATGTCAAATACAAGACTCTGAATAGAAATTATATCGGCTTATATTCAATATTAAAACCAACAAATATCGTTATGGGAATAACGATATATATATCTTCCAAATTCCTCAACGATATCCGTATAATTACGGAATCCAATATCGAAATATTTCGAAGATTATTTCCATTCAAATCCCTTCCAATTTATTCATTGGAAAAATTCTGTTTATTTCAAAACCCATTTACAAATCCAATTTATTTATTTAAAGCCATTGGATTATTATTTTTGTTAATAACTAGTTCATTAGATAAAAATATATTTTTATCTTTTCAAAAGTGGAAATTTTCATCCAAAATCATTCCAATTCATTTATTATGATTTTACACAATTTTTTCATATTTTTATTAATTTTAATATTGCCATTTCAGTCAATAGATTTCAAATCTATTATATTCATTGGAAAGCTCTTTTCGATACGAACCCAATGGTTCCGGTTTTAGGAGAATCCGACGGTCGGATCTCCCATTATGTCAATTTGAAGTTAATGGTCGAAATTCATGAACGGTCATTGCGCGGCGCATTCTATTGAGGCCATTAAAATATATAATATACTATGTATATACCCTTTCAAAGCTAAACCCTAACTTCCGTTCACAATATCAGCTGCCATACTCTTCATGAACGATCAAATCATTCTAAACTACTCCCTTAATCTCTCCTTAACCATTTTGAATTAAATCCCAGCTCTTAAATGAAATTTGTAGAGAATTCCAGGAGCTCCAATTCTGTATGGTTTTAATGGGGATTCGTGTAGCGAGTTGGAGGAATTTAGTGCTCGAACAGCCCATGTTCGCAGCCAATTTCTGGGGTATTGGGGTTTTCAAGATCGACATAGCTCTGCACAGAGGAGGAGGGCGGCTAGGGTAGAAGGCGATGGTCTTGGATCGGCAGGTTGGTGTCTCAGGGTGGCGTGCGACTGGCGATTTGTTTTAGACGAGGATGGGTTAGAATACCTGGAGCTAGAACGAGAAAGATGGAAGTGTAACGACCCGCATTTTACGCATCGAAGGATCGTAGAATATTTATTTCTTCCACATACGAAGTCATATGGTCATGTAACTTTGGGAGACGGCTATTGGGGTCATTTTCCATGTTCATGATTTTTGCCGATTTTTAAATGACCGTTTTGCCCCTAGCTGATCTTTTTTTGGCCATAACTTTTGATTGGAAAGGAGTTTTGACCTAAAACCACTTCCATTAGATCCGGATGATGGTTTACAATTCCGTGGAGTGGTCACATTAGCCAAACGGACTCACCGTTTGGGAGATATAGCTGAAACAAGTTTCAGAAGGTGAAAAACTGCTTAACCAGGCCAAATGAGGTGATTAGCAAATGGGCCCATAACCCATTTCGGGATTAGGGTTATGGGGAGGCTGAAATGAGTTAGGTTTCATTTCATTTTAGTTTTCTAGCCGTCATCTACCTCCTAAGAACCCTAATAATGGCCTCCAACCTCTAAAACATCCCCAAATTACTTTCTAATCAAAGATTAGGCTTAGCAACATCAAATTAAAGAGGAATAGTACCAAAGCAAGGTTAGAGCTGCTGAGTTGCATTGGGAACAGCGCCAAACAGAGATTTATTTCAGATTTGGTATTTTATTTGTGGCCAAGGTGAGTGATTTGCATAGTTCCTCACTAATTATGGTTAATTAAGGGTAATTAGTGTTGATTAGCGAATTTATACACTAATAAATTCTGGAAAAATATTTATAAATTCGAAAATAATGTTTTAGACCTCTGTTAGAAATTTGGTTTTATTTGGTTAAGTTTTGCTAATCATATCATTAGTTTTACTTAAACATGCTTAAGGGAAAATATGAGATTTTGGCTATGTTTGATCCATTTTAACCTATCATATTGTTGTTTTGGTGTTTGATGTCACTTCTACTTGTTGCTATGACTGTATGGTATGCTTTGTGATTGATTAGAATAGTTAGAATTGTCGAAAACGTAATCGAATGGCGTAAACAACTCGCTGGACAAAGTGCAGGAAATGCACAGGGACTGGACCGGATCGGATAGAGAGGTCCGAACCGAACCGTTCGTGTGGCCCATCCACGATCCGCCCCTTGCATTCGAACCGAGCCTGTATGCCCAGAGTTGGTCTGAAACTTGGAGGAGATCACGACCGGACCGATCCGCCAGAAGTACCCCGACCCGAACGGATGGATGGCGATGGATTTGAAGACCCGACTCGATTCGTTAAGGGTAATGACGACCCGATCCGCCAGGGGTGACTACGATCTGAACCATCACGAGGAGGAGGCATGGATCCGAACCGAATGACCTTGGAGAGCACGATCTGGAGTGAAGAGAAGGGAAGCCGAACCAATCCGGGGAAGAAGACCAATAACCCGAGATGCAAAGGCAGTCCAAATAGGAAGTTAGAGCTCATGATCCAGTTGGGAACCAACGAGTTCACTTCATGATTGGACTTTATTGCGGGACGTGTGCAAAGGGGTTGTCAGTATTCATAACTTTGGTTCACCACTGAGAGACGGATAGTGGGCATGTAGTGATAGTTGTACGGGGTTGGCCTCCGTCATGGCCCAAAGGATTAGGTGACCAAGGTAGTGGATATCGTATGCCTTACGCACTGAGCGAGAGATGTGAGGATGGTTGTTATGCTTGATTGTTTGACAACATTATGACATGCATACCCCTACCCCCATGTTTCTTACACCATATGTTAGTGGCACCTTAGAGTATTGTACGGTATGTAGTGCTAACTCTTTGGTTGCAGGTCCAGGTTCAGGTATGATTGGATTATACATGTTATTGTTCTGTTTTGTTGCTTATCGCTCATACTAGACTTTTGTCTGACCAAGAGTTTTATGTCTCTTCTTATTACTCTGGGTGCTCCTAAATGAGCAGACTAGAGACAGGTTAGCTGGTGGTGCACGAGTAGTTGTACCGGAGACGAGCAGGAGGCTTCCACGTATGATATATAGATATTCTCCCTGTGTTGTTGAAGGTCACTGCTTGGGCATTAGTAGTGTACCTCCTTCTTTTGTTTTATTTTGCTTTAGAAACAGTTTAAAGTTGTAATAATGATGGTCATGGAACATAAGCTGTATTTGGATTTCCGCTGCTATGACGTTTAGTTTTAGTTTCAGCTTATGCTCTATCT
Source organism: Allium sativum (assembly GCA_030737875.1). Classification (NCBI taxonomy): domain Eukaryota; kingdom Viridiplantae; phylum Streptophyta; class Magnoliopsida; order Asparagales; family Amaryllidaceae; genus Allium; species Allium sativum. Next base: position 99,820,960 of record CM060911.1, on the reverse strand, counting down.
CGCCTATTTTATGTCAAGTATGTTGTTATTATATTTTATTCCATGCGCTGTGAGACATTCTACAGGTTTTCGATTAGTTCATTCTCTTCTTTCCTTCCTTTGGCGACCGTTCCGTGCTAGTTGGGCATGTGTACAGTGCACTTTCGGAGTAAATGTCGGCTGGTGCGGGGCGGGTTGTCACACTTGGTATCAGAGCTCTAGGTTGCGTAGTTAACCTAGGGAAAGACATCAGGGAGAGATAGTATACGTATATGAGAGCGCGTATTTGTTATATTTTGGTTTTCAAAAGCTATATATATATATATATATATATATATATATATATATATATATATTGTTGGTATAGTTAAGGATGAAGTCGCACTTCACTGACACCACAAAGATGATGGTTAATCGTTTTCTCTGTGCAGATTAAACGATGAGCCGATACGCAAGGGGTACTGGTAGGGGAGCCAATAATGGGAATGCTGCTGAAATGAGGACGATGTTTACTGACCTCATGAGAGAGATGCTTAGGGATGTTCAGAGGGCAGCTCCCAATGCTGGTAATGGTGGTGGTCCAATAGTGCAGGCGCCTAGGGCCGATTTCGCCAAGCTGAACAAGGATTATACTTGTAACACCCCACCTCCGCCAATGCCACTCTTGCAAGGACATTAGCTTTGGAGGGGCGTTAAACAAGGTAAACATGCATGCAGATATCACAAGACAGAACATATAAGTAAAACAGAGTAGTAAAGCAGCGGATAAAACTTAGCATTTCAAAACCATAGTCATGTTACAACAAAGTACTTGGTCATTATTTTCCAACAACAAAGTCTAGATAAAAGCATAAACTGAAAAACTGAAATACATAAAGTATTATCCCCAAAATGAAGTGATAAACCATAGCTAGCTCAATGTCCAAAACCGTACATGAGCAAATCCAGTAAGCAAGCTGTAAAGATCCAAGCTAAGCTCCAATGTTCCCACCCTGAGAACCTGAGGGAGTGGAGGGGGGGAACGGAAGAAAAGAGGCGAAAAGAAAACAAGTCAGTCAAAAAGACTGGTAAGCCCTACTACTATCTGTCTATGAACTAGTAAAGTTAACTGGCATGAGAAGCTGAGATGAACATAAGGATAACAACATACTGGCATGATGATTAACTAACAAGATAGATAACGGTGTCATCGCATAATTAAGGTTAAGTTTTGCACCACGGGTGTACTAGCATTCTAACATGTCAAGTAAAAACAAGAATTGATCCCTTGGCCCAAGCTTGGCCCAATATCATGAGGTGACCTAAATCAAGGTCCAACTACACGGCCTAGTTAATTGGCTCCCTATAAGCCTAACTTGTCAAGTGTCGGTGTCATACGGCCCAAACATGAAATGTAGCTAACTGTGCTAGGTCCACCCCAGGGTGTATCAAGTCCTAGGGTGTAGACCTCGGACACCAATCAAGTATGCACAGCCTAGATCTACTGGTACCCGTGCCTGATTCTTCAACGCCGGACTATGTGCACGATCATAGTCCGCCTGGACCTACACCGGCGTACCTACACAGCCGTCGTTTTGGTCGCTTACATGTCAGCCCGGTAATCGTGCCCCACCCTTGCCTAGTCCTAGGGTCTTATGATACTATCAAGAGGGTTACTGCTGCAAAGGACCATGCAACTAGGGTTTCCTTAACGGGTTAAATGTGGTTAACCCGATCCAAACGTGGATTAAATTGGTTAAGTGTATCCAAGGTTCATGACTTAACCCCGATTAACCCATCCAGCCCAAATTGATTAAGTATTAAGTGGACCATGACTTAACCCTAATCAGGAGGCATTAATTAACTTAATGTGCTTTAACCTCTCACATTAGACCTTGTTGTGGTTACTAGTTAAGCCGGGCGGGTCCGGGTAGCTTTACACCACAACTTGGTCTAACCTCGGGTTCGAGCACAACATGACCAACTTCTCACATTGGGTCCTATTGTTTGTAGCCACTAGTTAAGCCGGGCGGGTCCGGGTAGATTCATGCTACAAACTCAACCCAACCTCGAGTTGGCCACACTCATATTTTCTAAGTGTCATGTCCATTATGTTTCCAAAACATAATTACAAGTTAACATATCACGTTATGTTATAAAAATCATGTTCATGTCATAATTTTACCCAACCCCAACGTAATCCCATCGTTTACATAATCGCAACAACGCATAAAGGGTAAAATAGGGAACTTGGCATAATCATGACAAAAAGGTGTTGAAGCCACAAGTTTATCATGGTGGCATGTGAGATGTACATATGTTCATATACTTGCATATTGCATCGTTAGGCTTCAAAAGCATGCATAAAACCAAACTTAGCATATGAGTGATACATGGTGATAAATGACATGTAGAAGTTGCTAGAAGTTCGCATTTAGCCTCACATGCAAGTTATCATAAGGGATATGATAACTTTCATGTTGCAAAATGCAACCTTTAATATAAAGCTTGGAGCTTTATGCTCACAACATCAAGTTTAACTTGCATAACATGATAACATGATCAACCCAAACTTGCATAACATAGCAACATGTGTCATACATAATGATTAAACCAACTTGCATAATGATCATCCAAACTTGCATATAATGATCAACCAAACTTGCATATAATGATCAACCAAACTTGCATATAATGATCAACCCCAAACTTGCATCATTCATTTAACTTTAGAGTTCAAAGAAAGAAAGTAGAAAAGGGCTTACAATGCTATGAAGACACAAATAATTATTTATTATAAAGATTGAGACGAAGCCCTTATGCAAGCACCAAAATATGAAAGCCCCAATTGAAAAATCCTTGCGCCAAATCAATAAAAATCCTTGCTTTGAAATAGAAATGTTGCAACTTGACTTGAATGCAAACTAAGAACACTCATACAAGTTTGAAAGCACTTGTATGAACTCACAATCTCTCATAGAAATAGGCTTAGGAATTTTAGCATGAGAGTGGAGGCCATGAGAGGAACAAATTTGACATAGTTTAGTTGTAGGATTGAATAATGGTGATTTAGGCTAGGTTTAGGGGTCTTTTTATAGAGGATTAGGATAGTATTAGCCATAGGATTAACCCTAGATTCAATCCAAGCCATCAAAGCATGTCTTGGGGAAGAAGTCAAGTGTAGGAACCATCTAGGGCCTTTAGATTAAAGCTGAACCATAAGAACCATTCAAATGCAAAATCTGCATTTGAGCGAATCGGCCCACGGGTTGACAGCCAAACACCCTGGATTAACTCCTAGTCGACTCAGCAGGCTCGGGTCGACCTCAAAAATCGGCCGGTTCGGTTATTCCCCTCTCTCAATTCGCTGTTTTGAACATTTTTGCATATTTATTTATTTAATTTTCAATTATATATATATATCAATATATATATATTTCTCTGCGCAACCCATTTCACTTAATTAAGTATACTTTAATTTGTGAATTTTTATGTTCAAATTACGGGGTGTTATATTCTCCCCTCCTTAAAGGATTTCGTCCCCGAAATCTCCAAGTTAGGAAGAACGTATCCTACTATCCATCATCCATCTACTCAAAACATCATCCACGTGTAGTCATTGTCCTTAAAGGATTCTAAATGTTGTATGATCATATGCAAAGGTGTGTGTATATGTACTTATCTAATGCAAAAATCAGGCGGTTACTGATACAGTAAACCTCCTTAATGCAAAATATGTCAGTGAAATGAGTCCATATGTATGCAAATTCCTAACATAATTTATAATCTCTACATAAGTGCACATAATATTCATCCATATGCAACATTCACGTGATAGCTCAACAAGTTTCATCCATGAATAAGTATAAGCACTCATGCATATGCAACATGAAAGTGTGTGAGCCGATCTTAGTGCCTATTGTGTATCATGCATCCACGAGTATCCATGTGCAAACACTTGCAACCACTTGCAACCATCAAGCATAACATGTTTCAAATACATGCTTCAACCAAGGGTTTCTACCTAAGGTTCTCATGACAAGATCTATGAAACAAGATAAACTAGATAAACGCGGATAAAAGAAAGATATGCTAATTAGGAAAAGAGATCGAGAATGTACCCTCAAAAAGAAATGGATAAAGCCCACGCATCTACTCCTCGGTTTCCCAAGTTGCATCTTCGTCGCTTCACCCCATTGAACTTTCACCAACTTGACCTCTCGATTTCTTAGCTTCTTGATCTCTGTTCCCAAGATACGAATCGGAGCTCTTCTCAAGGTTGCTTCTTTCTCTACCTCAATGTCTTCAAGAATTCTTGGTTCAACCACCTCAGCGGACTCATGTAGGCACTTTCGGAGATGCGAAACATGAAAGACATTATGCACTCCGGCTAGCTTCTCGGGCAATCCCACCTTATAGGCCATCTTTCCAATTCTCTCTATGATAGGGAAGGGTCCTACGAACCTTGGTGCCAGATTCCCCGCTGCTCCAAAACGTACCACATTTCGCAAAGGAGAAACCTTCACGAAAACCATGTCTCCCACTTTGAATTCCAAATCTGCCCTTCGCTTGTTAGCATAGGATTTCTGTCTATCTTGGGCCGCTTTCATCCTTCTTCTTACTAATTCAACTTTCTCGGATGTGTCTCGTATCATATCGGGCCCAAGTATAAGTCTATCTGTTGTCTCCCATCAACAAGATGGTGACCTACACGGCCTCCCATATAAAGCTTCAAATGGTGCCATCCCTATGCTGGCTTGATAGCTATTATTATAAGCAAATTCTACAAGAGGAAGGTGGTCTTCCCAAGTACCACCGAAGTCGAGAACACAAAGCCTCAAGAGATCTTCTAGCACTCTATTCACCCTTTCGGTTTGGACATCCGTCTGGGGGTGATAGGCTGTACTCAAATTCAATCGCATACCCATCGCTTCTTGCAAACTGTTCCAGAACTGGCTAGTGAAAATCGGGTCACGATCGCTAACTATGCTAGAAGGAACTCCATGCAACCGCACTATTTCTCGGAGATAAATAGACGCCATCCCTGATGCGGTCCTCTTGCTCTTTACTGGGATGAAGTGTGCACTCTTCGTAAGTCTGTCAACTATGACCCATATGCTTGTGTTCCCTCTCCTTGACCTAGGCAATCCATCCACAAAATCCATAGAAATACTCTCCCACTTCCATTGTGGGACCTCCAATGGATGTAATAGCCCACCTGGTTTCTTTGACTCGGCCTTCACTTGTTGGCACACCATGCACCTTGAAACATACTCTGCCACATCTTTCTTCATTCCATCCCAAAAGAAACTGCGCTTCATATCTCTATACATCTTATCTCCTCCCGGATGTATAGTCATCTTCGAGTGATGCGCTTCTTCAAGAACTCTATGGACCAAATCTCCCACCCGAGGAACACATAATCTCCTATCACGCCTTAGCCATCCTTTATCATCAATAGTATATCTGGCAAGGTGACTAGACGTCTCACCCCGAATCAACTTGTCCATAACTTCGACTATCTGTGGATCTTCCCTCTGCGAAGCCCCAACTTGATCAAGAAGTGTGGGTCTAAGCTCAAGGGATGTTAATGAACCCGTCATCAACTCAACAGCCGTCGTGAAATCAAAGGTTGCCAAGAATTCCAAGTTCTTCATCTCAATGAACAAGGGGCTTAAAGTCAATCTCCTTCTGCTTAGTGCATCCGCCACAACATTACCCTTGCCATGGGTATAAGCTATCTCGAAGTCATAAGATGCCAAAAATTCCATCCACCTTTGCTGCCTTAGATTCAGATATTTTTGCGAGAAGAGGTATTTGAGTGACTTGTGATCAGTATACAACTCAAACCTTTCGCCTAGAAGATAGTGGCGCCAGGATTTGAGTGCAAAGACGATCGCCGCTAACTCCAAATCATGAGTGGGATAGTTCTTCTCATGTACTTTAAGTTGCCTATCCCCATAACATATCACTCTTCCCTCTTGCATCAGAACAGCTCCTAACCCCGTGCCACATGCATCTGTGTACACGGTAAACATCTTACCACTATCGGGTAATGCCAAAACTGGAGCTGAGGTAAGGGCTCTTTTGAGCTTTTGAAAAGCAATCTCACACTCCAAGTCCCATGCAAAGACTAAGTTCTTCTTCGTCAACTTAGTGAGGGGCCGAAATCTTAGCGAAGTCTCTGATGAACTTCCTATAGTAGCCCGCCAAACCGAGAAAGCTTCTTACTTCGGTCGCATTCCTAGGAGTCTTCCAATCTTGAACCACAACCACTTTCGCGGGATCCACCGCTATGCCTTGCTTAAAAACTATATGTCCAAGAAACTGAACTTCCCTTCTCCAGAAATGACATTTGGAGAACTTGGCTTTCAACTGATGCGCTCTAAGCGTATCCATCACTTCCTTGAGATGTCTGGCATGTTCTTCCTTGTCCTTTGAGAAGATCAGAATATCATCCACGAAGACAACAACAAACTTGTTGAGGAACTCCCTGAACACCCTACTCATCAAGTCTACGAAGTAGGCGGGTGCATTAGTCAATCCGAATGGCATGACAAGCCATTCAAAGAATCCATCCGGAGTCCTAAACGCAGTTTTATCAATGCTATCCTCAGCTACTCTAAGCTGATGGAATCCGGTGGCTAGATCGAGCTGAGAGAAAACAGAAGCACCTACAAGCTGGTCAAAGCGATCATTAATCCTCGGTAACGGGTGCCTATTCTTCTTTGTCAGCTTGTTCAACTCTCGATAATCAACACATAGACGAAGCAAACCATCCACCTTAGTAGCGAATACCACCGGAGCACCCCATTCGGAAATGCTTCGTCTAATAAAACCCTTCTCAAGCAGCTCCTTGATTTGCTTACTGAGCTCCCTTCTCTCACGAGGGGCCATGTGCCTAACGGGCAATGATACTAGCTTGGCATTATCGACTAGATAAATGCGAAAATCTATCTCTCGTTTAGGGGGTAACTCCTTAACTTCTTCAAAGACATCAGGATAGTCTCGGACCACCCTTACAGATTGCAGATCATCGATGGATGAGTCGAGAGATTCAAGATAGCATAACATGACGGGACCTCTAGGGTTACAAGAAATTTCTAGGGTATTACCGAGGCGAGTCATGAGCCTCACCACCCTATGCTCACAGTCAAGAACGGCTCCATAACTGGACAACCAATCCACACCCAAAATCAACCCGTATCCCATAAACCCGAGAGCCTAAACATTACACATGAATTCTATGCTCAAGATAGAGATTTTCAAATCCACACAAATCACAGGTAGATGGGCGGAACCCCTAATTGGATTTGAAACACTAACGGGACCTCAACTAGACTAGTACTTAGGTGCAAAACTTTCAATAAGATCAGAAATAAAACTATGCGATGTGCCAGAATCAAATAAAGTATGAACAGGGAAATCAGAAATGTAAACATGACTTTTTACAGAAACACTACCTCGACCAAAAGCTGGAAGAGTGAGGAGAGCCTGCAACTGCCCTCCAGAGGGTCCTACTCGCTGAGTTCGTTCTTGCCCTTGTCCTTGCTTCTTGGGGCAATCCTTGCTAAAATGTCCAGATTCTCCGCAATGGAAACACTCACCTAACTTCCTCTTCCTCTTCCTGCAATCTTTGGCTATGTGCCCAACGATCCGACAGAACTTGCACTTCCTTGTTTCCCTGGTCTTGTTGTCATTGCGATTGTTGTTGCCCTTGTTCCCCTTCTTGTTGTTCTTGTCTCTTTTCTCGGTATCTTCCTCTTGAAGTAGGGCCATATTCACCAAACTCTCGAAGGTCGCCCCCAGGGGTATATGAGACATGGCCAAACCGCGCGATGGCTCATTCAATCCTAGAGCAAAGTGTAGGGCCTTCTTCCGAGCTGTGTTAACCAATTTTAGACCGAACTGAGCAAGTTGATTAAACATATCCACATATTCCCTAACTGTCATGTCCCCTTGCTTTAGAGATAGGAACCTTTCCATCTGAAGGTTCTTGTGAAAACCCGTAACTTCCCCGTAAAGGAAAGCGCGGATAGTTCGAGAACAAGCCACAACAGAACACATTCAGAGGAACATTTCATTGTATATTACAACAATGCATCAGATTACAAGAATATACAGAGTATAAATGAATATTACACAGAAATATCAGAGATTTAAATTACATTTAAATACATCGCAGCGGAAAATAATAAAATACACAACTAGAAGAGATATACGGATACAAAGCTTTCCGGATATCATTCCAGCTGTAAACCAGGATCCTGTGAATATAAATCTGCAAAACCAAAACTACTAGCTGCCCGTGTCAAAATAGGGGCACCCAGAGTTTAGGTTAAAACAATAAACTCCAGGTCAGTCATGTGACTGGTGTGAGAACTAAAACAGTTGTAAATCTTTATTTTAAAGATAGGTAAATCAAGGGACCACGCCGTATAACACGGAACGGGTTTCCTCCTAAGAATACCAGTGCATATAAGTAAACAACGCAATGCTTTTCTAAAAATGAAGCTATTATAAGACCCAGGTCCCATCACACAATGCAACGCAGCCGAGGATAGGGTTTTCCCTTATAATAGCCAAACATGCTTAATACGTTTAAAACAAATCATTTGATACTACTATAGGTGCATAGTGTATAAAACAACTTCAAATCATAAGTATCAATCATAGGCGGCATAAGTGCCACATCCCACTATGTCGCCATACTAGGCTCTACAAATAAAACCGCAAATGTCACGTATTTGGAAATTGGATTTCCATCTATGAACCGAGGCAAAAGATAGTCCTCAACCGATTCGAGACGCTCTAGCCCGTGTCTCAGGATCAGAGCTCGAGTGACCCTTGGATCGTCAGGGCCAGTCCACCGATGTGGATTAAACTTAAACCCTGAACATGCGTTTCCCCGCCCTATGGGGCGTAGGTGAGCCAACTAAATGACTCCATCGGTTCGAGAACGACCGATCAAATCCGAGGCGCCTCGCAACAGCAACAACCACATAAGTCAAACTCGTTAGGGCGTGTAAAACCACTGACGCCACTTCTAACTAGAAAGAAACGCATGCCCTCCCTGAGGTCCTCTCCCGTTTTTGGTTCATACCGGGTGTGAAACATGCGAAGTAAACGTTACACAAAGCTACGCCACAAAGGCCTTGCTTTGATCATCACCACAAGACTTTGCTTTTCAACAGAAGCCTCGATCAATTGCCACTTAGGCATGTCACACAGGCAATTCACTCCATGCGTTTGATATCCATCAATATATAACCCCTGAGCTCGTACGTCTCAGGGAAGGGCGTTAAGCAAGAGAATAAATTCTCCACCGCCAAACAGATATATATTTAATAGAGGTCAATCACACGGACTAAAATCCAATGTCAGACACACAGCCCATTTACAAGTCCGTTCTGGGTCTGAACGAAACCGGGGGCACCTAGTACCCCGCATATCCATCGATCTCCAAGTACGTCTGGACAATCACCAACTGTTTCCATCTTCTTGGGTGTACAGCCCAATCAAGATCATCAGTAATCACCCAAACGACGTGAAGACTTCCGGTCTTCGACCATCGTCTTCATCTTCGACTTATCGTCGTATCAGTTATTCAGAATGGGATAAACCCGGTCTTTCCGAATAACTCGCGTATACTTTAAATAAGTGTTACACAAACACAACATACGCCTCATTCCAATTCATCAGTCACTAACCGTAAATTAATCAAGAGAATAATTCCCCAAATATTAACCCCGAAGGCCGAAACCAACATCAGATCAATATCCAGAAAACCATTCTGCTTAGCTAACCGACAGTTAGTTTCTGATTTCACATTCATAGGGAAAGGTTCCCATTAATTTTATCCAAGATAAATTTCTTGAATTTATTCTTTAATCTATTTTTGAATATCAATTCAAAACTAGTCGGGATTAGCGAACCTTACCGAAGTAATCATTTGTTTTAATTTCCCAATCCCAACCTATTCATCCCATGAAGTAAAACTGGTAGTACTTCATATCTAACACCACGGTGTTATCGGTAAATTCAATTACCATTTCACGTTCAAATCTAATTAAAGATTTAACTATCGCCTGGAGCAAAACTGGTGATACTCCATTCTCGATCATTTCAATCTAATTAAAGATTCATTAAAACTCCACTTAGTTTTAATCATTAACTGGGTTAAAGAATCCGTGTCATTTAAAAACACAGTTCACGATAAACCCAAAATCACATTCATTAATTATCGGGTTAAAGAACGAGTGTTGTTTAAAACACTGTTCACGATAAACCCAAAAATCAATATCAATTCAATTCCAATTAAATATTATTTAATTGGTACACTTCATTAAATCTAAATAAAAAGATTTAATCTTTTCTCAACTGGGTTCAAGAACAGTGTTAGTGAAGACACCATTCACGACAAACCCAAATCACATTTGATATTCAATATAAGGCTCTGAATAGAAAATATATCGGCTTATATTCAATATCAAATTCTATGATTAACAAATGTCGTATTGGAAATAACGATATAAATATGTATCTTTCAAATTTCCATAACATCCGTATAATCACGAATTCCAACATCGAAATATTCCGAAGACAATTTCGATTCAATTCCACTCCAATGCAATCATTGGAAATTCTGGTTATTTTTAAAACCCTTTTCAAATTTAATTTATTTATTTAAAAATAAATAGAATTATAATTCTAGTTCAAAACTAGTTCATTTAGATAAAAATCTATTTTTATCTTTTCAAATATGGAGTTTTTCATCCCAATACTTTCTAAACCATTTCTTATGATTTTACACAAATTATTACTATTTTTAATAATTTTATCAAGGCCCGTACAGTCGATTTCCATCAACGGTCATCGAACTGCACTTACAACGAACTTTTTCGAATTTGATTTGGACGTATCTCCAAATCCAACCGTTAGATTTCTAATTTCTAATATTCGTTAGAAAGCTCTTTTCGATACGAACCCAACGGTTCCGGTTTTAGGAGAATCCGACGGTCGGATCTCCCGTAATGTCCGTTTGAAATAAATGGTCGAAATTCACGAACTGCCGCGGTGCGGCGCGTTCTATTCAGGCCATTATATTATATATATAATATATATAATATATATTTCGTCGATTCCTATTTAAAACGAATTATATAAATAGTTTTAAAATTCGTTTCAAAAGCAATTTCAACTTCCATTTTAATTCAAATCAAAATTGAATTCTTCTTTATAAATTCGTTCTAAAATTCATTTCTTAAGCAATTCAAATTTCAATTCAATTTGAATTCATTTCCATTCGCTTTCAATTCAATAATAATTCATTTTCAATTCATTTCGAAATCGTTTTCAATTCAATTCATTTCGAAATCGTTTTCAATTCAATTCATTTCGAAATCGTTTTCAATTCAATTCATTTCGAAATCGTTTTCAATTCAATTCATTTCGAAATCGTTTTCAATTCAATTCATTTCGAAATGAATAAAATCGATATAAATATCGTTCACGTCAAAATGGCGTCAATCTAATCAACACGGCTTCATAAATTTCTATTTTCAAATATTCTATTTCAAATATTTCTTTTTCAAAATAGTTGTTATTATCAAAATATTTCGTTCAACACATGACCAATCTCAATGGATGAGTACTGTCAACACATGAACCTTTATTTTATATTGATAAAGTTGTAAATTTTATTACTAAAATATTTCGTTCAACACATGACCAATCTCAATGGATGAGTACTGTCAACACATGAACCTTTATTTTATATTGTTCTTTATTTTCTAAATTGGAATGAGGCCCAATCAATTACCATATAAAGTTAATTATATGGATTTTCATACAACACATGTATATAATAGCATTGAAAAATAATCAACCATCAACCAAAGTGCACTACACTGTATAAGCATCAAATATAGATATCTAACGCTTATAACAGCCTGTCAATCAATCGATCGACATATTTAATCAATTAGGATGAGTGAACTTCATATTTCATCCCAACACCCGTGTGGGGTTTCAAACAATCAAACACAGATTTTAGTTGTGCAGTTGGGCGATGTGTAAAATTTAACCGTCCCAATCAATGTCAGTCAAATCGGTGTACATAAACAAACCGTCCGGTTTGTAAATGAATATTTATTTATTCACATTCGCTATATTCATATTCACGTTAAAAATTATATTTTTAACGATAAAACATTTTATTTTAACATATGAATTTCTATTCAGTTCATTCTTTAAATAAAATGGTATTTTTATTTTCTAACTTATTTTAGAAAATTTCGGCGGCATAACGGCACGATACTAGAAACGGGACAAGGCCTAGCCTTATCCCCGGTCTAGTGAAGGCCCACGCCATTCACACATCAATCAAATTCACCAAACAACCAATTCAAATCAAGTCATCAAATTAATTTATACAACCAAACAAACAAGTCCATGGTCTGTGGACGATTGTGTCGGGTGCTACTAAGCACCGTCTGCATCCTATTATATATATATATATAACTAGAAAAAGAAATTGAAAGGTGAGAAATTCTCACTGATAGCTATCCAATCATCTTGACTCTTCTTTGATAGAAATCTTCATCGCTATCGCATCTTTGTCATCTTCGTTTGCTCGTAGCCACTACATATATAAAAATCACTCATTTTTATATTTTGATGTCTTTAAAATAAAAATCACATTTTTATTTGTTCACTTTCAATTTAAAAATCATATTTTATAATCGCTTCATACATTTAAAAATCAAATTTTCACTTCGCTATTCAATATATAAAAATCGAATTTTTACTTTGTTATTCAACATATAAAAATCGAATTTTTACATCGTTATTATCTAGATAAAAATTCTATTTTTACATCGCTGCTATATATAAAAAGATTTCACCTTTTCAAATATAAAGATTTCGCCTTTTCAAATATAAAGATTTCGCCTTTTCAAAAAAATATAGATTATAAAAAATCACATTTTTTATTTTGCTACATATACAAAGATGTTATTTCTAACATTCCTAAATGCAAAGATCATATTTTTATTTTTCTTCAATATAAAAGATTATATTTCTACTGCTTTAAAAATATAAAAATCATATTTTTATTACTTTAAAAATATAAAAATCATATTTTTAACTTCTTGCTTATGTAAAAATTATATTTTTAACCTTGTACCACAATAAAAATTATATCTTTACATAGAAATCGCCTTTTTAAATATAAAAAAAAATCCTAGCTTTATTTCAAAAACCCAATCTTTTTCATTTACAAAAATTCATTCTTTCATGATAAAATCCTATTTGTAAACCCTAAAAAAACTGAACTTGATTATTTATAAACAAAATAAATCAGAATTTATATATATATATAAAAACATATATATAATAAAAGAAGGGCTTACAGTCAACGATGAGGGGGGGGGGGGGGAACTGTCGGAGGGGTGCTCGATGGGGAGAGGGCGGTCGCGGCTCCAGGGGGGGCTCGATCACGCAGCGGCGCGTTTCTGATGGGGGGGCGGTCGCGATTTCGACTACGGAGAAGGGAGGGAGAAGAGAAGGCGGAGGGGGAGCAGGTCGGAGAGGCTTGTCCTCCGCGGCGGTGGGCGGCGCTCTGACGCCAGGAGGCGTCGTCGAGTGATGGGTCCTCCCCGTCGTTCCTATTCCCTCTTTTTTTTTTTTTTTTTTTTCAGTGATGAACGAGAATGAAGGGAAGGGGGGGCCAGAACGATTTTAAGGAGGAGGGGTTTTTTTTATTTTATATATTATTTAATTTCTAAAAGTTGACTTTTACATACGACCTCTAAACGAGGCCCACCGCCTATCGTCCATAGCGTTTCACCCCCATTCTGAACACAATGGGATATGTATCGTAAGCTGATTCGATCGTTTCGAACAGTTTCCGTTGAATTTACATTTAAATCACTATATTGAATTTTAAACGTACGTTTCAAATTACCGGGGTCGCATACGAACTTTAAAAATTCCAGAAAAATATTTTCTAGCTTCGTATTGACGATACGGTCCTAACAAAACTAGTTTCGTCGAATTCTGAGACCGTTGGAAAAATGGCCAATTTCCAGTCGATTAAAATCAACTGAAACCGGTCAAACGCGTTTTCCTTTGCCACGCTCACCTATTGATTCGAAAAATTATGAAATTTAAAGCCTAGCAATAATTTGACATCATGGACCCAACAAAACTGGTTTCGTCGAGATCCGAGGTCATTTGCAAAATGTCCATTTTTAAGGGCCTGAATTCCATAGCGACTATTCAGAATTTTAACTGGACATCTCTTTTGATTCCCGCTATGAAATTTCGATCTTTCGGATTCGTTGGAAAGATATTATCAATTAGATCCTATCATTTTTTGTTTCACTAAAATCCGGATTGTTTTGCACCCGGTACATTCAATTGAAGTTTGAAATCGAATTATCGAACTACCGCGCCATTTTCAATTCTATTTATAATTATATATAATTATTTATATTCTAACGACGACGTATATAATATATACGTTCGAATTATATTCAAAATAAATTTCTCGTCGATATTATTTAAAATAATTCATTTTAAATAATCAAAATTCGCTAAAATTGCCAAAATAAAAATTTTAAACTGGCCCAGATTTTCGGGTTGTTACAATCTCCCCCACTTAAAACTTTTCATCCCCGAAAAGGAACAAAGTCGAAAGTGGTTTGATTAATCAACTCTACGCTCGATCTGGCTTCCATTCTCCAACTCTTTAGTTTCTGAGAATTTTCAAAATTTCAAAAATTTGGCTAACACCCTAAATTTTCGAAAAATTTCGCCATAACCTCCCCTGCACCGGGAGCATCGGGGAATTTCAAATAGCTTCCCCGGTCCTTCAGATCTCAAAAAGAAAAAGAAAAAGCCAAGCGGCTAGCCAATAGGCTCATAAAATCATCATCACCCAAACAAAACAGTAAATTACGTAGTAAACATGTACCTATTTGTCGGGCAAACAAATTTTATTCTCTGGCTCTAGCCTCCTTGCTATGACCTGTTAAATGATATATATGTATATGCAAGCAAATGCGACCAATTTTCAATACAATTCATTATTCGATACAATTAGGCTAAATGGTTCAAAATTATCAAACAATTAAACAAACAACACAATCATCAATCAATTAGTGGATTAGAGTTTTCAAATTCATAATTTTGATACATATAAAGAAAATCATGTTTTTGATGCCAAATCACAACAAATAAATTTATCTATATAAGTTTTGGTTCTCACACCAGTCTAATGGAAATATATAGATGTCACACCTTCGTCACTCGAATATAAGTGCTAGTAACGCTGCAGCATTATCAGAACCATCCCCGGGCAACTAGAGTGTGATCCTATATCTATCCAATATATTAAAACTTTGAATATACGTTTGCAAGGCGTATATGCAAATTCTTTATATACCGAATTGTCCAACATCAATATAAATAAATAATCAAATACGAATAGTTGATTTAGATTTTCAAAACAAAATTTGTTTTCACTTGAAAAATATACTCCTCACACTCGTTCTAGGATACTACTGATCCTATCTCTAACGAGTCATTCTCATTGGATATTACTAATCCAATTATCTGATGAATTCTTTCGTATGGTTCTAATGTGCCTTGTTCTCTAGCTTTGTAAACCAAAGCTCTGATACCAACTGTGAAAACCCGTAACTTCCCCGTAAAGGAAAGCGCGGATAGTTCGAGAACAAGCCACAACAGAACGCATTCAGAGGAACATTTCATTGTATATTACAACAATGCATCAGATTACAAGAATATACAGAGTATAAATGAATATTACACAGAAATATCAGAGATTTAAATTACATTTAAATACATCGCAGCGGAAAATAATAAAATACACAACTAGAAGAGATATACGGATACAAAGCTTTCTGGATATCATTCCAGCTGTAAACCAGGATCCTGTGAATATAAATCTGCAAAACCAAAACTACTAGCTGCCCGTGTCAAAATAGGGGCACCCAGAGTTTAGGTTAAAACAATAAACTCCAGGTCAGTCATGTGACTGGTGTGAGAACTAAAACAGTTGTAAATCATTATTTTAAAGATAGGTAAATCAAGGGACCACGCCGTATAACACGGAACGGGTTTCCTCCCAAGAATACCGGTGCATATAAGTAAACAACGCAATGCTTTTCTAAAAATGAAGCTATTATAAGACCCAGGTCCCATCACACAATGCAACGCAGCCGAGGATAGGGTTTTCCCTTATAATAGCCAAACATGCTTAATACGTTTAAAACAAATCATTTGATACTACTATAGGTGCATAGTGTATAAAACAACTTCAAATCATAAGTATCAATCATAGGCGGCATAAGTGCCCCATCCCACTATGTCGCCATACTAGGCTCTACAAATAAAACCGCAAATGTCACGTATTTGGAAATTGGATTTCCATCTATGAACCGAGGCAAAAGATAGTCCTCAACCGATTCGAGACGCTCTAGCCCGTGTCTCAGGATCAGAGCTCGAGTGACCCTTGGATCGTCAGGGCCAGTCCACCGATGTGGATTAAACTTAAACCCTGAACATGCGTTTCCCCGCCCTATGGGGCGTAGGTGAGCCAACTAAATGACTCCATCGGTTCGAGAACGACCGATCAAATCCGAGGCGCCTCGCAACAGCAACAACCACATAAGTCAAACTCGTCAGGGCGTGTAAAACCACTGACGCCACTTCTAACTAGAAAGAAACGCATGCCCTCCCTGAGGTCCTCTCCCTTTTTTGGTTCATACCGGGTGTGAAACACGCGAAGTAAACGTTACACAAAGCTACGCCACAAAGGCCTTGCTTTGATCATCACCACAAGACTTTGCTTTTCAATAGAAGCCTCGATCAATTGCCACTTAGGCATGCCACACAGGCAATTCACTCCATGCGTTTGATATCCATCAATATATAACCCCTGAGCTCGTACGTCTCAGGGAAGGGCGTTAAGCAAGAGAATAAATTCTCCGCTGCCAAACAGATATATATTTAATAGAGGTCAATCACACGGACTAAAATCCAATGTCAGACACACAGTCCGTTTACAAGTCCGTTCTGGGTCTGAACGAAACCGGGGGCACCTAGTACCCCGCATATCCATCGATCTCCAAGTACGTCTGGACGATCACCAACTGTTTCCATCTTCTTGGGTGTACAGCCCAATCAAGATCATCAGTAATCACCCAAACGACGTGAAGACTTCCGGTCTTCGACCATCGTCTTCATCTTCGACTTATCGTCGTATCAGTTATTCAGAATGGGATAAACCCGGTCTTTCCGAATAACTCGCGTATACTTTAAATAAGTGTTACACAAACACAACATACGCCTCATTCCAATTCATCAGTCACTAACCGTAAATTAATCAAGAGAATAATTCCCCAAATATTAACCCCGAAGGCCGAAACCAACATCAGATCAATATCCAGAAAACCATTCTGCTTAGCTAACCGACAGTTAGTTTCTGATTTCACATTCATAGGGAAAGGTCCCCATTAATTTTATCCAAGATAAATTTCTTGAATTTATTCTTTAATCTATTTTTGAATATCAATTCAAAACTAGTCGGGATTAGCGAACCTTACCGAAGTAATCATTTGTTTTAATTTCCCAATCCCAACCTATTCATCCCATGAAGTAAAACTGGTAGTACTTCATATCTAACACCACGGTGTTATCGGTAAATTCAATTACCATTTCACGTTCAAATCTAATTAAAGATTTAACTATCGCCTGGAGCAAAACTGGTGATACTCCATTCTCGATCATTTCAATCTAATTAAAGATTCATTAAAACTCCACTTAGTTTTAATCATTAACTGGGTTAAAGAATCCGTGTCATTTAAAAACACAGTTCACGATAAACCCAAAATCACATTCATTAATTATCGGGTTAAAGAACGAGTGTTGTTTAAAACACTGTTCACGATAAACCCAAAAATCAATATCAATTCAATTCCAATTAAATATTATTTAATTGGTACACTTCATTAAATCTAAATAAAAAGATTTAATCTTTTCTCAACTGGGTTCAAGAACAGTGTTAGTGAAGACACCATTCACGACAAACCCAAATCACATTTGATATTCAATATAAGGCTCTGAATAGAAAATATATCGGCTTATATTCAATATCAAATTCTATGATTAACAAATGTCGTATTGGAAATAACGATATAAATATGTATCTTTCAAATTTCCATAACATCCGTATAATCACGAATTCCAACATCGAAATATTCCGAAGACAATTTTGATTCAATTCCACTCCAATGCAATCATTGGAAATTCTGGTTATTTTTAAAACCCTTTTCAAATTTAATTTATTTATTTAAAAATAAATAGAATTATAATTCTAGTTCAAAACTAGTTCATTTAGATAAAAATCTATTTTTATCTTTTCAAATATGGAGTTTTTCATCCCAATCCTTTCTAAACCATTTCTTATGATTTTACACAAATTATTACTATTTTTAATAATTTTATCAAGGCCCATACAGTCGATTTCCATCAACGGTCATCGAACTGCACTTACAGTGACCTTTTTCGAATTTGATTTGGACGTATCTCCAAATCCAACCGTTAGATTTCTAATTTCTAATATTCGCTAGAAAGCTCTTTTCGATATGAACCCAACGGTTCCGGTTTTAGGAGAATCCGACGGTCGGATCTCCCGTAATGTCCGTTTGAAATAAATGGTCGAAATTCACGAACTACCGCGGCGCGGCGCGTTCTATTCAGGCCATTATATTATATATATAATATATATAATATATATTTCGTCGAGATCCGAGGTCATTTGCAAAATGTCCATTTTCAAGGGCCTGAATTCCATAGCGACTATTCTGAATTTTCAACTGGACATCTCTTTTGATTCCCGCTATGAAATTTCGATCTTTCGGATTCGTTGGAAAGATATTATCAATTAGATCCTATCATTTTTGGTTTCACTAAAATCCGGATTGTTTTGCACCCGGTACATTCAATTGAAGTTTGAAATCGAATTATCGAACTACCGCGCCATTTTCAATTCTATTTATAATTATATATAATTATTTATATTCTAACGACGACGTATATAATATATACGTTCGAATTATATTCAAAATAAATTTCTCATCGATATTATTTAAAATAATTCATTTTAAATAATCAAAATTCGCTAAAATTGCCAAAATAAAAATTTTAAACTGGCCCAGATTTTCGGGTTGTTACAATCTGCAACTGGCCCAGATTTTCGGGTTGTTACAGTTCTCTTCTGTCGATGATAGAAACTTTAGTCCAAACTTTCTCCTAAAGTCATCCCAAGTCTCAATTGGTCTAGTAGTGGTGGTGACTACCCACCAATAAGCAGCTTCCCCTTTCAATAGCCATACCGCCAACAGAACTTTCTTACGATCTTCCACATCAAAGATAGCAAAGAGGTCTTCAGTTTCCTTTAACCAGTTTCTTGCCTCCACAGAAGTCTCCGTTCCGACAAAATTCTTGCAACCCATCGCCTTAAAGTCTTTGCAAAGCTTTGAAAAATCCTCTTGCGGATGCTGAGGGTGAGGAGAAACCTCAGCTACGGGAGGAGGAGAGATGTTAGCGACCGGGGAAGGAGGAGGAATGTTCGCGTGGCCGGCTTCATTCGCCCTTGCCTCCATAAATCTCCGGAACCAGACTGGTACTTGCACGCCTTCCGGGATGTTAAAGCGATCGGCCATACTAAAACGAAGAAAAAGATAGATTCAGAACGAAGAAACGAAGGATAGTGCTATGGCTTTTGGGGAATAGCCTTTTTTAAAATAACTAGACTCTTCTTGGAAAATACTTAATTGGTTTTGAAAATAGTTTTTCAAAAGGTAAGTTTTAAAAACACTTTTGCTCAAATCTTGTAAACCTTATGCTCTGATACCAAATGTAACACCCCACCTCCGCCAATGCCACTCTTGCAAGGACATTAGCTTTGGAGGGGCGTTAAACAAGGTAAACATGCATGCAGATATCACAAGACAGAACATATAAGTAAAACAGAGTAGTAAAGCAACGGATAAAACTTAGCATTTCAAAACCATAGTCATGTTACAACAAAGTACTTGGTCATTATTTTCTAACAACAAAGTCTAGGTAAAAGCATAAACTGAAAAACTGAAATACATAAAGTACTATCCCCAAAATGAAGTGATAAACCATAGCTAGCTCAATGTCCAAAACCGTACATGAGCAAATCCAGTAAGCAAGCTGTAAAGATCCAAGCTAAGATCCAATGTTCCCACCCTGAGAACCTGAGGGGGGGGGGGAACGGAAGAAAAGAGGCGAAAGAAAACAGGTCAGTCAAAAAGATTGATAAGCCCTACTACTATCTGTCTATGAACTAGTAAAGTTAAATGGCATGAGAAGCTGAGATGAACATAAGGATAACCACATACTGGCATGATGATTAACTAACAAGATAGATAAAGGTGTCATCGCATAATTAAGGTTAAGTTTTGCACCACGGGTGTACTAGCATTCTAACATGTCAAGTAAAAACAAGAATTGATCCCTTGGCCCAAGCTTGGCCCAATATCATGAGGTGACCTAAATCAAGGTCCAACTACACGGCCTAGTTGATCGGCTCCCTATAAGCCTAAATCGTCAAGTGTCGGTGTCATACGGCCCAAACATGAAATGTAGCTAACTGTGCTAGGTCCACCCCAGGGTGTATCAAGTCCTAGGGTGTAGACTTCAGACACCAATCAAGTATGCACAGCCTAGATCTACTGTACCCGTGCCTGATTCTCCAACGCCGGACTATGTGCACGATCATAGTCCGCCTGGACCTACACCGGCGTACCTACACAGCCGTCGTTTTGGTCGCTTACATGTCAGCCCAGTAATCGTGCCCCACCCTAGCCTAGTCCTAGGGTCATATGATACTATCAAGAGGGTTACTGCTGCAAAGGACCACGCAACTAGGGTTTCCTTAACGGGTTAAATGTGGTTAACCCGATCCAAACGTGGATTAAATTGGTTAAGTGTATCCAAGGTTCATGACTTAACCCCGATTAACCCATCCAGCCCAAATTGATTAAGTATTAAGTGGACCATGACTTAACCCTAATCAGGAGGCATTAATTAACTTAATGTGCTTTAACCTCTCACATTAGACCTTGTTGTGGTTACTAGTTAAGCCGGGCGGGTCCGGGTAGCTTTACACCACAACTTGGTCTAACCTCGGGTTCGAGCACAACATGACCAATTTCTCACATTGGGACCTATTGTTTGTAGCCACTAGTTAAGCCGGGCGGGTCCGGGTAGATTTATGCTACAAACTCAACCCAACCTCGAGTTGGCCACACTCATATTTTCTAAGTGTCATGTCCATTATGTTTCCAAAACATAATTACAAGTTAACATATCACGTTATGTTATAAAAATCATGTTCATGTCATAATTTTACCCAACCCCAACGTAATCCCATCGTTTACATAATCGCAACAATGCATAAAGGGTAAAATAGGGAACTTGGCATAATCATGACAAAAAGGTGTTGAAGCCACAAGTTTATCATGGTGGCATATGAGATGTACATATGTTCATATACTTGCATATTGCATCGTTGGGCTTCAAAAGCATGCATAAAACCAAACTTAGTATATGAGTGATACACGGTGATAAATGACATGTAGAAGTTGCTAGAAGTTCGCATTTAGCCTCACATGCAAGTTATCATAAGGGATATGATAACTTTCATGTTGCCAAATGCAACCTTTAATATAAAGCTTGGAGCTTTATGCTCACAACATCAAGTTTAACTTGCATAACATGATAACATGATCAACCCAAACTTGCATAACATAGCAACATGTGTCATACATAATGATTAAACCAACTTGCATAATGATCATCCAAACTTGCATATAATGATCAACCAAACTTGCATATAATGATCAACCAAACTTGCATATAATGATCAACCAAACTTGCATATAATGATCAACCCCAAACTTGCATCATTCATTTAACTTTAGAGTTCAAAGAAAGAAAGTAGAAAAGGGCTTACAATGCTATGAAGACACAAATAATTATTTATTATAAAGATTGAGACGAAGCCCTTATGCAAGCACCAAAATATGAAAGCCCCAATTGAAAAACCCTTGCGCCAAATCAATAAAAATCCTTGCTTTGAAATAGAAATGTTGCAACTTGACTTGAATGCAAACTAAGAACACTCATACAAGTTTGAAAGCACTTGTATGAACTCACAATCTCTCATAGAAATAGGCTTAGGAATTTTAGCATGAGAGTGGAGGCCATGAGAGGAACAAATTTGACATAGTTTAGTTGTAGGATTGAATAATGGTGGTTTAGGCTAGGTTTAGGGGTCTTTTTATAGAGGATTAGGATAGTATTAGCCATAGGATTAACCCTAGATTCAATCCAAGCCATCAAAGCATGTCTTGGGGAAGAAGTCAAGTGTAGGAACCATCTAGGGCCTTTAGATTAAAGCTGAACCATAAGAACCATTCAAATGCAAAATCTGCATTTGAGCGAATCGGCCCACGGGTTGACAGCCAAACACCCTGGATTAACCCCTAGTCGACCCAGCAGGCTCGGGTCGACCTCAAAAATCGGCCGGTTCGGTTATTCCCCTCTCTCAATTCGCTGTTTTGAACATTTTTGCATATTTATCTATTTAATTTTCAATTATATATATATATTTCTCTGCGCAACCCATTTCACTTAATTAAGTATACTTTAATTTGTGAATTTTTATGTTCAAATTACGGGGTGTTACAATACTAGTCTTGGTGAGAAGTCGTTCCATGGAATGAAATCGGCTGCGGATGTTCAAGATTGGTTGGATAGCTGTGAGCGAATCTTCGAAGACTTGGGTATCGAGGATGCGATGAAGAGAAGGCTAGCATCCCGTCAGCTGCAAGCATGGGCAATGAATTGATGGAATGCTATTAAGGCAGCTACTCCAGAGGATCAAGTCACTTGGGATCAGTTTAGAACTCGTTTCAGTGATAAGTTTATCCCAGCTGCTCAGAAGTCAGAATTGTTTAGAAAGTTCTTGGAGCTTAAGCAAAATGGTAGAACTGTCTCGGAGTATATTGCTGAATTCGATACTCTATCGAAATATGGATTATCCCTTATAGATACCGCCGAGAAGAAGAACGAGAAGTTCATAACTGGCTTGGATGGGTACTTGGGGGAAAGGCTTATTAACCACATCGATGAGACATTCGAATCGATTGTGGTGGAAAGCGTTAAGATCAGAGAGTCTTTACCCTAAGCCAAGGACCGAGATTGCTGTTACACCTACAGAGGAGCCAAAGCTACAAGCAAGCGGTGGAGGCAAAGAAAATTCCCAAAATAAGAGGAAACAGGACCAAGCTAAGGATGGTTAGAAAAAGAAAAATAAGAACGATGGCGAGTGCTTTAGTTGTGGCAAGAAGGGCCACTATGCCAGAGATTGTCGAGAAAAGCCTGGGGAAAGGAAGTGCTTTAATTGCGGCCAAGCGGGACTTCACAAGAATGAATGTCCACAATCTCCTAGGGAGAAGCAGATCGTGAAAGCGTATGCTATCAACGCTGTTCCTTCTTCGTCGAATGCCCCAACTGCGGCGCAGAAGGAAAAAGGTGTCGTTATTCGAGGTATCTTTCTATTTAAGATGTTCATGTTCTAGCTTTGTTTGATATTGGGACTTCCCCTTTCCTTCTACCTAGTGACCTGGTAGATAGGTTGGAATTGGAACCCGAGGTAGTCGATAGACCTTTAGTAGTGACAAACCCGATAGGTGGTTTGACTAGCCTTTGTAGGATTTGTCGTAATTTGGTCTTATCGAGTCATGGATGTATGTTTGTTGTGATTGCTTTATTTTGAGCTTTACTAGGTCTAGCTTGATTTTGGGAGCCGATTGACCTCAAAGGTATAGAGTGATAGTAGATTGTGAAGAGTCTTTGACGACCATTATAATGGATGATGGACAAAAGGTGGTATTGGATCGCCTACCTTATGATGAAGATGATAACGGGAGTTAGAGAAGCGAATGTACATTGGATGTACATCAGTTTGGTCAGGACTTGGCCATGCGATCGACGATAGTCTCAAGAAAGATTGGCAAGGATAGCCAGAGTTAGTTATGGATGCTTGAGTGTTTGGATATTTTGCTAGTATCACGTCACGTGGATTGTCCGAATTCGAAGGAGATGTTCCTTGGGTGCTTGTCTGATATTGGTTTAGGCCTTTGGGGCTTGTGCTTGGGGAATGGCGAGTTCGATTAGGATGGTTTGTGTGAGAGATAAATAGTTGTTGTGATTTTTCATTGGATGATATCTTGGTTTACTCGAGGAGTAATGGGCAGCTGTGACAGGATAAGACTATTCAATGGTATGGACTGCCCCGAGTTGGACTCGATAGGGTTATGAGATGACTCGAGTGGGACTCGAGAAAGATACAAAGTAATGGATTGTTTAGGACCCTATGCTGATGTTCTTTTTGAAAAGAAAATATAGAATGTGTTCGTTGATCATGGAAGATGCAATGAAGGTTAGGACGATTCAAGTTGGACTTGAACTCGTAAAAGAAAATAGGTGTTTGTTGATCTTGGAGCGGCAACAAATAGGGAGACGACTCACGTTGGACTAGGGTTTGTAGGTAATGGATACTCAGGACTGGGTCTGAGTTTATGGGTAATAGATTGACTCAAGTTGGACTCGAGAAGGCTGCAAGGAATTGGAATGGCTCGAGTTGGACTCGAGAGGGTAGCAAGATAATGGATAGACTTGGGTGGGACTCGAGTGTTTCAAGCGGACTAAAAAGCCGGGGTATTTGGGGATGCCCACTTACCTTGGATCCATTGGACGTGATCTAGTTATCCTTGGAGGATAAACGTACGTTGGACGTACGGTAGTCCCTTTGGAGACAGGGCTTCCATCAGTTATCGATGTCGGTTGGACCAGACATACAGGTATCGACGTATTCATGGCTTTAGCAGGTGATAGATAGGATTTGTTTGATGGATGCTATGGTTGTTGTGTTTGTTCCTATCTTTCATCTCTTGAGTATCACCTGTAGGATCCTCTTGATTGGAAATAGGACAAGTTCGTTGATCATGGTGATATGACGGGTGTAAGATACTTTGCGTTAGACTTGAAGTATGTTGGGCATTGTGGAGCGTCCGTTGACCTTGGAGATTCAGCGGATATAGGAGCTTCAAGTTGGACTTGGACTCGAAGGTAGAGTACCTAGATTCATTGGATGAGTTTAGTTCACCTTTAGAAGGTGAATGTACGTTGGACGTGCTGTACGGGTATAAGTGGAGTACCTAGGTTCATTGGATGGGTCTAGTTTGCCTCTAGGAGGTGAATGTACGTTGGACATGCAGTACGAATGTAGGAAGGACTCAAGTTGGACTTGAAAGGACATTTGGAATGTAGTTGGAAATTTGGCGTATAGGGTTGGATTACCTAAGAAGATGACAGTATAGACGGATGCCATAGTATTGGACTGGGTGCGGTAGCCGATGCATTGGGTAGGAGACATGCCAGTTTAGAGGTTATGTTTCTGGAATGGAAGCAACTAGAGTATATCACAGGAGATGACTTCAGACCTAAGTGCGAATTGGATTCAGAAACGCTAGTAAGCTTGACGATTAGATCGATCTGGATTGAGTGGATCGGTTCCAGTCAGAGGGACGATCCTAACCTATTGAAAATCTCCTCTAGGGTAGAGATGAGAATCGATGGCGAGAGAATGACTTTACTTGGGAAGTAGAGGATGATATAAGAAAATCGTATCCAAAGCTCTTTGCCTGGTAAGATTACAGTTTCGATTTAGTCTATCCGCATGCTGGGATAGGTTTGTTTTGTTTGTTTTGCATGTTTTATTGTTTGAAAATGATTGATAGGCATGTGGAATTCGTTGTATATTTCGGTTAAGGAATTTCAGGGACGAAATTTCTCAAGGGGGGGGGGGGGGGAGATGTAACGACCCACATTCTACGCATCGAAGGATCGTAGAATATTTGTTTCTTCCACATACGAAGTCATATGGTCATGTAACTTTGGGAGACGACTATTGGGGTCATTTCCCATGTTCATGATTTTTGCCGATTTTTAAATGACCATTTTGCCCCTAGCCGATCTTGTTTTGGCCATAACTTTTGATTGGAAAGGAGTTTTGATCTGAAACTACTTCCATTGGATTCGGATGATGGTTTACAATTTCGTAGAGTGGTCACATTAGCCAAATGGACTCACCGTTTGGAAGATATGGCTGAAACAAGTTTCAGAAGGTGAAAAACTGCTTAACCGGGCCAAATGAGGTGATTAGCAAATGGGCCCATAACCCATTTTGGGATTAGGGTCATGGGGAGGCTGAAATGAGTTAGGTTTCATTTCATTTCAGTTTTCTAGCCGTCATCTACCTCTAAGAACCCTAATAATGGCCTCCAACCTCTAAAACATCCCCAAATTACTTTCTAATCAAAGATTAGACTTAGCAACATCAAATTAAAGAGGAATAGCACCAAAGCAAGGTTAGAGCTGCTGAGTTGCATTGGGAACATCGCCAAACAGAGATTTATTTCAGATTTGGTATTTTATTTGTGGCCAAGGTGAGTGATTTGCATAATTCCTCACTAATTATGGTTAATTAAGGGTAATTAGTGTTGATTAGCGAATTTATACACTAATAAATTCTGGAAAAATATTTATAAATTCGAAAATAATGTTTTAGACCTCTGTTAGAAATTTGGTTTTATTTGGTTAAGTTTTGCTAATCATATCATTAGTTTTACTTAAACATGCTTAAGGGAAAATATGAGATTTTGGCTATGTTTGATCCATTTTAACCTATCATATTGTTGTTTTGGTGTTTGAGGTCACTTCTACTTGTTGCTATGACTATATGTTATGATTGATTAGAATAGTTAGAATGGTCGAAAACGCCGTCGAATGGCGTAAACAACTCGTTGGACAAAGTGCAGGAAATGCACAGGGACCGGATCGGATGGGGAGGTCTGAACCGAACCGTTCGTGTGGCCCATCCACGATCCGCCCCTTGCATCCGAACCGAGCCTGTATTCCCTGAATTGATCTGAAACTTGGAGGAGATCACGACTGGACCGATCCGCCAGAAGTACCCCGACCCGAACCGATGGATGGCGATGGATTTGATGACCCGACCCGATTCGTTAAGAGTAATGACGACCCGATCCGCCAGGGGTGACTACGATCCGAACCATCACGAGGAGGAGGCATGGATCTGAACCGAATGACCTTGGAGAGCACGATCCGGAGTGAAGAGAAGGGGAAGCCGAACCAATCCGGGGAAGAAGACCAATAACCCGAGATGGAAGGCAGTCCAAATAGGAAGTTAGAGCTCAGGATCTAGTTAGGAACCAACGAGTTCACTTCATGATTGGACTTTGCTGCGGGACGTGTGCAAAGGGGTTGTCGGTATTCATAACTTTGGTTCACCACTGAGAGACGGATAGCGGGCATGTAGTGATAGTTGTACGGGGTTGGACTCCGTTATGGCCCAAAGGATTAGGTGACCAAGGTAGTGGATATCGTATGCTTTACGCACTGAGCGAGAGATGTGAGGATGGTTGCTATGCTTGATTGTTTGACATCATTATGACATGCATACCCCCACCCCCGTGTTTCTTACACCATATGTTAGTGGCACCTTAGAGTATTGTACGGTATGTAGTGCTAACTCTTTGGTTGCAGGTCTGTTTTGTTGTTTATCGCTCATACCAGACTTTTGTCTGACCCAGAGTTTTATGTCTCTTCTTATTACTCTGGGTGCTCCTAAACGAGTAGACTAGAGATAGGTTAGCTGGTGGTGCACGAGTAGCTGTACCGGAGACGAGCAGGAGGCTTTCACGTATGATATATAGATATTCTCCCTGTGTTGTTGAAGGTCACTGCTTGGGCATTAGTAGTGTACCTCCTTCTTTTGTTTTATTTTGCTTTAGAAACAGTTTAAAGTTGTAATAATTATGGTCATGGAACATAAGCTGTATTTGGATTTCCGCTGCTATGACGTTTAGTTTTAGTTTCAACTTATGCTCTGTCTCGCCTGTTTTATGTCAAGTATGTTGTTATTATATTTTATTCCATGCGCTGTGAGACATTCTACAGGTTTTCGATTAGTTCACTCTCTTCTTTCCTTTCTTTGGCGACCGTTCCGTGCTAGTTGGGCATGTGTACAGCGCACTTTCAGAGTAAATGTCGGCTGGTGCGGGGCGGGCTGTCACAGGAAGCGTGGCCAAGTTTTTATTAAGTGAAATAATTAGTTAATAATTAATGTTTAATTATTTTAATTATGTAATGAAATGTATAAAAATCCATAACTTTGTCATATGATATGGACATTCATTGAAATAGAGTTCGTTGGAACCGTGAGGTCGAACACTACAACATGGGGCTGACCACAACGGAAACGGAGCAAATAAGAATTAGGGTAAATTTAAATCCAAGCAGTATAGAAATCATCAAATAAAGAACGACGGAGTGGAAACCAATGTG
The DNA here is from genome assembly GCA_030737875.1 of Allium sativum. Taxonomy (NCBI): domain Eukaryota; kingdom Viridiplantae; phylum Streptophyta; class Magnoliopsida; order Asparagales; family Amaryllidaceae; genus Allium; species Allium sativum. Next base: position 99,792,445 of record CM060911.1, on the reverse strand, counting down.
AGAACTTCTCACTAGAATTTTTATACAGTTATTTATTTTATAACTGCATATATGAACTGCCAGTATTGATTTTTATCATTTTTTAATTATCAAAAATGTTGTACGGTGCTTGTTAGCTCACTTCCCTCGTCCATGGACCATGGATGATTTAATTGACTGTATTGTGTATTGATTGTGATACTGAAATGTTTAAAATATTAAAAATAATTTAAAATTATTTTGTAGCAGTTGACATTAAGTTATAAATATCTATTTATAATTTTAAACCGTGAAAATTGGCTAATTAGAAAAATAATTCAAACTGAATTATAATTGGTTAAATTTGTTAAGCAATAATTTATTTAAATAAACTATTGTTGTTTGAAAACCCCACACGGGTCTAGGGATGATAGTTTATTCACATCTCCCCTGAATTTAATTATATGTCAATCGATGGATCGACAAACTGTGATAAGCGTTATATAATTATTTAATGCTTATAAAGTAGTAAATTTCACTCTGGATTTGAATTGGATGTTTAATAGTTGTTTATCACTATTTTTGAATACATGTAATGTATGAAATCCATATAACTAAAATTATATGGTAATTGATTGAGTCTGATTCCGATTCAGAAATAACGAATATTTTAAAATAACAAGTATTTTAAAATAGAGAATATTTTAAAATAATATTCAGAATATAAATGAATATTTTAAAATAATATTCAGAAAAGAATCAAAATATGATTTTGATGCCCGATTTGGGATGGATAATAAAATATTGAAATATGGAAACCGAGTTAAGTATATACGCCATTTTTTAACCCGAACGGGTTTATCGATCGATTTTATTTATTTTATAATAAATATCGAAAAGGAAATGGATTTCAAAATCTGATATTTTCAAAATATTATCATTTTAATATTATAATGATATGGAATATTCAATTTTGATTTAAGATTGAAAACGAAGTTAAAATCATTTTAAAACGAATTTAAAACAAAGTTGCACAGCGGAAGCGTGGTGGGCCCATAACCCACATGTCCCAGGATCGAAACCTGGCTTTGATACCAAACTATAACGACCCGAAATACCCCAATCTCCGAAGAGATGAGAAACAGCGGATTGCTTTGAAAGGGTGTGTGTGTATATATATAGTATATTATATATTTTAATATTTAATTATTTCCTAAAATAGAATTCCGTGTCCGAGCTCCAAATCGAACCCAACGACTGTCGTTTCAAGCTAAATACCCCCATTCCGAACACAATGGACTATGTTTTATAAGCCAATTCAACTGTTTTGATCAGTTTTTGTCAAAATTAAAATATAAATCAATATATTTTGAATTTAAACGTATATTTTAATTTATCGGGGCCACATACTAACTCCAAAAGTTACATAAAAAATATATCTAGCTATGTTTTAGGGAACAAAACTAATTTCGTCAAATTTGGAGACCATTTGAAAAATGGTCTTTTTCTGGTCGATTAAATTTAAATTGAATTGGCAAAACACGTTTAAATTTACCACGCTCACATATTAATTTCAAAAATTATGAAATTTGAAACCTAATAATGATTTGACATTCCGGATCCAACAAATGTGGTTTCATCGAAAATGGAGGTCGTTTGCAAAATAGCCATTTTTAAGGGCTATATATTATATTAAAATATATATAAATTCCACAACGACTATTCTAAATTTTAAACTGGACATAACTTTCAATTTATAAAGTGAAATCTCGATTTTTCACATTTGTTAGAAAGATATAATCAAATAGATTCCAACGTTTCTTATTTCGTCCATTTCTGACTTATATTGAATTTTGTACATTCAATTGAAATTTAAAATCGAATTTTCAAACTAACGCGCCATTTCGAGTTCGTTTTATAATTAATATAAATTCATATGTTCTAACTTCGATTCAAATAAATTTTTAGTTGTTATTATTTAAAATAAATCATTTTAAATATTCAAAATCCATTAAAATATCTAAAATAAAAAATTTAAATTGGTTCAGAAATTCTGGGTTGTTACCTGTGACCAAGCTGCTTTGATTTGTGTACCTAATTGTTGTGAGTCTAAATTGACATATGCAGGCAAATGGAAAGATGGCTATCACTTAAAATTTGGCTTTTCTCCCATTCTGCACTTCAGTTAAATTGGGTTTCTATGCCATTCTCTCTTCCTACCTACTACCATATTAAAAGGTAATCTTCTCATTTATGTTATTTTAGTTTATTAAAATATGTATTGCAGTATGTACATTTACATCAACAGTTTCCCCAATTTAAATCAGGAATTTTTCTACGCTTATTTTATCTTATTTATTATGAAATGTTGATGGAGAAAAAATAGATTACGGTAACTTTCACTTACCTTTGCGGATAAGATTTTGTTTTTTATTACAATTTGGTTGTTGATTTGAGAACTGAAATGTTTGTGTAAACTGAGATTTATTTTTACTACTGATTTATGTGTAGAGGTTACATATGCAGTCATACCGAAAGATGATTGTCAGTGACATATGCATACAACAAATATGAAACTGGAGTTTAAATTCTATTTTTTTAGTGTCTCAGAATGGCAAGGTTGATTTTTGATAATGACAATCAAAATTTTAGCCTTTTAAATATCTATTCTATTATAATAAAGGTTGAGCACTTGACCATTTGCATACTATCTCCTCATTAATTTCAAGTTATATTTATCTTTGACTAACTCTAGCAGCAGCTTTATTGTTAGCTATAATTATTTTTTATATTAGAAGTCATGAATTTTGGAATAATGAATTAGTTTATTGTTGCTTTTTTGCTTCACTTCCTACTTATTATTAATTTTAGAAACCTATTCATATTATGATTTTCTTTCAATCCCTTTATCCTCTAACAAAACTGAGAAACAACGATGTCAAAATTTACAGGTTTTGTCTCGGTACTTCTTCTTTTTTTCATTTGTTCGAAAATGTTGGGATGGAAATTTTATTGCTAAATTATTCATTTTACCCTTTTTATAAAGCAAGTCATTTAAGGGTCCATAAATATTCATCCAATAAAAGTTTAAAAGGTTTCCGAGGAAACAATGAAACCATTGCTTTCTTTCTTTCTTTTTCACTTTTCAGAACATATATTTGTTATATTGGCATGATTCTTCTCATTATATTTAGTGTTATTGAGCATTATAATGAAATAAGCAATATGGGTCAATGTAGTATACAGTTATGAATATAAGTTTAAAGGTTACTAATGAGAGTGTATTCAACTATTTTACAGAAGAAAATAGTAGATCCTACTGTATATGCTAAATGATTTTGCAAACGTTAGAGTGATATGAAGTTGAAATGAATGAGAGCTAAAATTAAAGATGTTAACATTGCAAAAATTTGTCAATTTTGAAGCAACTAGAGTTTCAATTATAAAAATAGACCTACGTGATTTTATCATCATGTTTTCCTTAATCTTTTCGAAATTTTCTTGAAACCATTATTGTATGTGAAGTAGACTATTGATGAGCCATATTAAGTATTTTCATTTTTGTTCTAAATTTTAGGGTTATAAGTATGTTAGGATTTATGAACTTTGATGTTTGCTAAAGCTTTTTGCGGAATTTTTTATTCCAAAAAATGGAGAAAATCATAATAAATTTTATTTTTACATAATATGACTCATTTTTCTTTAGGGTACCTATTTAGTATGTATTCTTACATCTGAGTTGGAAGAAAACGTAATGTATGTAATTCGAGTCCTAAGTTTTGCATACTTCGAATAATTTTTTGTTTACAGAATATTCTAATTTATCTTTGAATTATCATTTTTTATGTACTTTGAATAGTTTTGCATACTCTGAATTTTGATCATTTTCTGTTTAACGGATAATTTTCTGAAATCTGTAGTAGCTGTTTTGATTTGTGTACCTAATTGTTGCGCATCTACAGTGACATGTGTAGGCAAATGGAAAGATGACTATCACTTTAAATTTGGCTTTTCTCCCATTCGATACATCAGTTAAATTGGGTTTATGTGCCATTCTCTCTTCCTAACTACTACCATATTAAAAGGTAATCTTCTCATTTAAGTTATGTTACTGTATTAAAATATGTATTGCAATTATGTACGTTTGCATCAACAGTTTCCCCAATTTGAATCATGAATTTTTCTATGCTTATTTTATCTTATTTGTTATGAAATGTTGATGGAGAAAAAAAATAGATTACTGTAACTTTCACTTTAGTTGTGAATCTTATTTTGCTTATTTGAGTATAAGATTTGTCAATCTTGCTTTGCTTTTAACCAAAGTGCATGATATTTACTTGTTGTGAGATATTTTAAATCATGATTTTAACTCCCATAATAGGATATAAAACATCACAATTCCTTTTAAACTGAAATAAATCTTTTAAGAAGTTCAAGCTGTAAGTATTATATAATATAATATTAGTATACAAACTTTTGAAGTTGTATGAAAAGGAAAATAAAAGGCTTGCCACATCCGAATCTATGCTTCCTGAATTAGTGAAAATTTCCCAAGCACAAAATATATTCCACCAATGTATTCTCCATGTCTAATTTGATTACAAGTGACTATAAGCATGACGATAGACCAAAAAGATGTGCACTTTTGTCTATCTTCCAATTTTTTTAAATATGATTATAAATTTCAATTTTTTTTAATGCTATGATTTTGCAGAATTACATTACCATACATAATAATAAGAAAGCAAAATTAATTATATGTAGAAGTAATTAATTGACTCAAACGATAGTGACAAAAAAATAAAGGAAAAATATCTAGATGTGATAAGTAGTAAGTGTTCCTTTTCAGTTATTAAATTTATAATTTTATTTATTAATAGTGTAATGATAGATATTTATCCTCAAAGAGGTTGAATTCTCATGTATATGACAAAAATGTTAAAATTTTCATTTCGAAAATCATAGGGATCTCCTTATTAACAAATGAAAGTGCATAAATAAAGTAAGAACATGAATAATTGAACTCAAGAGAACACTACAATGCAGGATTATTAAGTGCTATTTCCAAAGTAATAAAACAATCATTTCAAATCGTGTATTAAGTTTTTATTAAACTATGCATGCCATTTTCAGGTACCAAGCATAACCTGAAGGCATAAACAATTTCCTAAATGGTGCATGTGAAAAAGTTGGACTGAGAGGGTAGACTGGTGCTTATGTTTTACGAAAATTGACATCAATTTTAATTAGTTTGTAATTTCATAACGGTTTTTGGATGTTTGTTATGTGCAATAGAAAATGATATATGATTATGTTATTTGATCATAAGATTGTGATGATTAGCATATCTATTTTTGTAGTTATTGAATTTTGACTAATATTTGTTGTACCGAATGTAATTGTTGTAATAACCAAGGATGATATAAACTGTATATTATCAATTCATGAGCGCTCATGTTCATTATATTTTTTTCAGTTATTTATCTAAATAATTTTTATTACTCATTTATTGAGAATTTGATCAAAGGTATCCTTAGTTAACCATACACATTGTAGATCACAGTACCTATCATGGTTATACTTGATCTTTTAACAAAATGATGGTTCTTTATTACTTACGAAATAAATTAAATATGGACATTTATATGACATCATTAATATTGATGCAATCCACCTTAAATTACTCTGTGTGTATATCACCTTCCAGCGTTCCGTTTCCCAGTTTTACACTGCTGTTAGTTATACGCTTCAGCTAATTGCAATTTCAGACTACAACTACCTTAGTAGACTTTACACATTTCCATACTCTGTTTCATACATTTTTGGTCACTTTCATCTATGCACACGTCCATCGGGTGTGCCTTCATACTTGGGGGGGGGGGGGGGTGTTCACACACACATAAGTGAATGTTGCTTTCACATTTTTATTTGCATTCAAACTTGTTTTTAACTCATGTAAATATAGAATAATAAATGAGAATATTTAAAATAAAATTCAATTACTTCACATATAAGTATATATAAGAACATGGCAATTAAATGGAAAAGATAGAGCATTAAATTGATGGAAATGGAATAAGATCTTAATAATAATGTCTTGATTTTGCTTGGGTGTTAAGGCATGAATTGCTAAATTTTAAAGGACATATACATGTGCAAAATTATATAGCAAGAACATGGCTTGGATTTGCTTAAGAACTAAGTTTAGTTATTTAAAACAATTTTACACATAGGCATTTAATGGCTTAAAGTACTTAGGAGCTAAGTTTGGCCTTTTTAAAAATAAAGCACATGGCTTGTACACATATTTGTACACCAATTCAATGTTGGCAGTGGATGCTATACCTGGAAGGAATTTACTGACTAAACCCCTAAGCACATATTCTTTTCACATCAAAATTATAGGCAGCCTAAGATATTACATCAAGTACCCTATAAACAAAAAATAGCATGAATTGCTTAAGAGAAAAGCCTAGATTTAAAACATTTTAGCACATGTGCTAATACATATACATGTGCTCCAAATGGTCTGACCATGACATAAAAACTGGAAGAATCAAATGTAGAAACTCCTAAGCAACATCCTTTTAATCAACCATAAGACAGCTTAAAAACATACCGTATCTAAAGCCTAAGCTAAGAAATATTTTATTACTTGTTTTCATCTATAGATACACTAGTAAACCACATAATTTTCCTCCTAAAAATCCAGTTGAACTCAAATCTAAAACTTGGAAGCGAATGGCAATGAAGAGTAAGAACAGTGGACAAACTTGGAACGAGTAAAGCATAAGAACAGTGGACATATTATGTGAGTAAACACCATTAATTACTCTCCAAATCTATTTCATGGGGTGCATATATCATAATTCAAGCTTATACATGTGTATATACTTACTACTGACTATGTTATGTTATCTTATCACATTGACTATGCTTGATTTAGTCACTATATTCATTTAACCATACCAGTATATGAAAACCGGTGCAAATTTCTTTTCTCCACTAGTTACAAAAATCTATAACTCAAATTCTAGAATGTTATAGGGTTTAAGTTCAACGTGACAATGTTGATGTCTACAGTTTATTTTAAAAAAGATTTCAGTTTAAATAATAGTTTATATTTTCAGATATAGGGAAATATGAGTAAAAGTGTTTGAAAACTCAACTTTTCGATCAGCGTTATTTTGGGATCCAGGCATATGGGTGTGTTTGTATCGAAAAACCATGATTTTTAAAGGTGTTATCGCGATTTTTAGCATCCTAAATTTTTTGCTAGGATTTTATGTTTGGTTTGGGTGTAAAAAATAAACTCATGAAATCGGGTTAACGGAATTAGAAACTACTGCTATGGGAGCTTGGTCGGTGTCAATCGAAGGTGTGGATGGATTTTAGCGAGTTCTGGTGGTCAGCGGAGGTGGGACGAGATGGTTTTAGGGTATTAGGCAGTATTTTGGAAGGCTATGTTTGATCGGATCGTGTTGGGTATAGGGTTGATTGAGTTCCGCAAAAAATGGTTGGAAGGAGCCCTAAGTGTCAGGCTTCTGGTCGGTGGTGGTCGCAGGCCATATGGTGATCAGAGTCCGGCAGTGGCGTCGAGTTTTTGAGGTCAACCTGAACTTTTGTTTCGATTTTAATGGTGTTGGGTGGTGTTTTTGAGAAAGAGGGATTTTGAGGCTGAGATGATTGGTCGTAGGTGATCTCGGGTGGCGATCTGGTTTATGGGCAAAGGCGATGGTCAGAGGTATGGGGGCATATGCAAGGTGAGGTTGTACATGGTTGTGTACAATGGTGCTTTGGAGCACTGTTTTATTTAGGTGTTGGACTTCCTGATGCGTGGAGGAAAGAAAGAGAGTTGGGGGTGTAACTGGGTTAGTTTGGGTTTTGGACTGGTCTCGGCCCTGTTTTATATAAAAAACAAAAGAAAGGAATAAAAGAAAAGAGAGAAAGAAAGGAAAGTGAGAAAAGAAATTGGAGAAGAGGGTGTAGGCACTGGTTTACTTGTGTGAGTCAGGTTGGGTTGGGATCAACCCACTTCTTTATAAAAAAAATAAAAGCAAAGTTTAAAAATTAAGTTTAAATATACATAATATAATATAGGTGGATATATATACAAGGTTGTAGGTATTAGCCTAGGGTTGGGCTGGTTGTATTGGACTCGGCCCAATTAAAAAAAAGGAAAGAATTTAAATTAAATTCAAATTAAAATAGAATTTAGTTATATATATGTATTGGTGTATGTACATAAGTTCAAACGATGAGCGTATGTTCGAATATGTTTTAGCATGTGTAAGTAGTCGAGTCAATCGATATTGTGTGTTTGTGTAAGCAACTCGACGTAACTTGTCGAGTTTTAATAGTTTGATTTAATAAGTAATTCAAGTTAGTTTTAATTCTAAAATTCGTTTATAATATAACAAGCGTAAATTTAGTTGTTGAACTAAATTAACGCCAAACTATTAAGAATTGATCGGTAATGATCTGTGAATTCAGTAAATTCCGAATTGGTTATTCAATTAATTATTTAATTAAATGAGTTGTGTTAAATTACATATTTTAAAGTGACATCTGTTAGCAGAAATAAACACTATTTTGCTATTGTAACACCCAGTATTTTCTATGAACGTCAAAGTAACAAATTAAAGTATACTTAATTTTTAAGAGAAGAATTAAGGGAAACGAGTTACGCCATTGCATTCGTCTCGGAATTCTGCTTGTGATAGAGTCCGAATTTGCATAAATCGGACTCCGTATGAAGAAGTTATGACCTTCAAAAGTTTCAGAGATTAAAAAAAAACAGCTCAGGTTTGAAATTCGAAATTCAAATCACACACCCGGGCTGGACAGGAAATTTCCTGCTCAGGACCCAGGTCGACCTGGGTCAAACAGGTCGACCTGAGGGTCGACCTCCCCCCTATTTCCTGATTCGAGGAAAGATTTATTTTACTGCATTTAGACGCCTGTTCTGACCAGATTCGTTGATCCCTATGCTATATAAACACCCCTAAGACTACAGTTTTCTCTACACAACTTCATTACGCCTATACTGTGATAACCCCAAACTTCCATGGTGCGAAAGTAAGGAAAATCATTTGGAATCCAACATATTTACAATAACAGATCTTAGATAATATCATAACACATAATTATTGCAGTGGAAAGATAAATGTCATAAACATCACATCAATTGAACCACAGAGTATGCTGTTTACAGGATACAACTTAGCAAAATAAAAAGTCTGAATGAAAGGGAAATAAGTCTCAAAAAGAAATAGGCCTAAACTTCATAACGTACATCAAAATACAAAGATGGAAAAAAGTCTCTAAAGCAGAAAAAAAGAAAAAAAGGGAGGTCTTCGTCTTCTCCTCCAGCAAGCTCTAGTCTAGAAAATGTCTCCCTAAGACCTGTCACTAGGCTGCCCGTGTAAAGAGAGGGCACCCGAGTTTGCAAAGTGAAACAAACATCGAGTCAGTCATGGGACTGGTATGAGAAATCTTTCTATACTAACTAACAATATGGCGAATCACAGGACCACGCCGCTAAAGCGGAACGGGTTTACTCCATTGGATTGCAAGTGCATAATTAAATAAATTGATACAAAACAACGCAATGACTTTTGAAAAATGAAATCATTATAAGACTCAAGTCCCATCACACAATGCAACGCAAACCGGAGGATAGAGTTTTACCTTATAATGATCACATATGCTTAATACGTATAAAATAATATTTTAATATTATTATTAGTGTCTAAGCAGTTTAAAATACTTTGAAGTAAATGTATCAATCCTAGACGACATAGCTGCCATATACTATGTCGCCACATATAGGTTTACAATCAAAACCGTAATGTCGTATTGGAAATTGGTTTTCCATCATGAAATCGAGGCTAGGGATCGTTCTCTCATATTCGAGACACTCTAGCAAAAGCATCAGGATCACACCTATGGGCAACCCTTGGATGCGGTAAGGTCGGTCCCCACCTAACGGTAGCAGATTAATTATGCCTGAACACACGTTTCCCGGTTCCTTTGAACCTCCATATGGCCACTAACAACCTATAAATCCGAGGTACCTCAATCCATCATCCACAAAAGTAAAATGCCAGCCAGTTTAAGCACTGACACTACTCCTAGCTAGAAAGAAACATGTGCACTCCCTACGGTCCATATCCCGTTTTTGACTCATACCGGGGTGTGAGTCTCGCGAAGTCACACTATACACAAAGCTACGCCTAAACAGGCTATGCTTTGATCATCCCACAAGGCCCTTCTTTTCAACAAAAGCCTTGATCATCTGCATCTTGGCGTGCCACATTGACAATTCATGCCATGCGATCGATAACTATTAATATATACCAGGGTGTTAAGCAGAGAATAAATTTGTAACAACCCGAATTTTTAAACAACGTGTTAAGACAAGAATCAAAGAAGAAATAAATGTTAAAATCTGAATCAGGAGAAACGGGCTGTGCCATTGCGTTCGTCTCGGAAAAATACGCGAAATAGAGTACGAAATTTTGTAAATCGGAGTCCGTATGACCGAGATATGGCCTTCGGAAGTTTCACGAAAAATCAGAATTCAAAACAGATTTCAAATTTTCAGAAATTAGGCTAGGCGGGAAAAATCCCGCCAGAACCAGGTCGACCTGGGGGTCGACCTGGGAGTCGACCTGGGTAGGGCCAGGTCGACTAGGGAGTCGACCCTAGGGTCGACCTGGGGGTCGACCTGCCTGGTCGGACAGGTCGGCCAGGTGCACCTGTTTTGGCTCCTGGGTCCTGTTTTGGAGGCTTGTGACGATTTTTGAGGGCTTGGATCTATCCTAGGGTTAATCTAACAGCCTAAACTACTCCTAATCTCTATAAAAAGACCCTAAGCCTACCCTAAACCCCTCATAATTCACTCATGCCACGAAGTGCTGCCCAAATCTTCATTGATCATGGCCTCCATCCCCAAATTCAAGAGCCTATGCATTCAAACTAGATCCAAGACGAAGGTGCAAGCTTGCTACACCAAATAGAGGCCAAATCAATGTTGCTATGCGAGTTTCATAACGGTTCTTCATCAAAGGAGCCACCTTTCTTTGTCAAAACGATTCATGCTCCTAGCCCTCTTGCCATGCTATGTAAGTTCTAGCTACTTGTAAATTGTAACGGTGGTTCTAATGTGACATGGGATAAAATGAGATGTAACATGAGTATGTTAACCCATGTAAACCTAGTTTGCCCCTTTATCATGAACATATGACTTTGGGTTATGTTTTAGCGACTTAATCATGCCACTCATGTTATGTATAACCTAGTATATCTTGCAAGTTTGAATCTTTATCTATGGAATGCTAGCATGAACCTTTGAGAACCATTTGACTTGTGAAACATTGGTAAAGAATTGACTTTGGGGCTTATGCATGTAAATGAACCCAAACCCCTTATGTATCATGCATGTTTGGGGCCAAATTCCCTTATGACACTATGCATGTTTGTGGCCAAATCCTCTTATTAAACTATGCATGCTTGTGGCCAAATTCCCTTATGATACTATGCATGTTTATGGCCAAAATTTCCTTATGATACTATGCATGTTTGTGGCAAATATGTTGGCATAATACCCTACTATGTGACTCGCTTCCACTTAGGGTGGAAATACGTTTGGGTAGCTTAGAAAAAACGTGGGTATGACATGAAAACTTGACATGGGGTTGCATGAAAAAGGGGACACTCTTGAAACACGTAAACATGAACATGACACATACGAAAACATGGAACTTGGGGCTAGATACGTATGGGTTGTAGGTGTAATATGACACTAGACCAAACATGAAAGTGGCCAACTCGAGGTTGGGTTGAGTTTGTAGTATAAATCTACCCAGACCCGCCCGGCTTAACTAGTGGCTACAAACAATAGGATCCAATGTGAGAAGTTGGTCATGTCGCGCTTAAGACCCGAGGTTAGACTAGGTTGTGGTGTAAATCTACCCGGACCCGCACGGCTTAACTAGTAACCAAAACAAGGTCTAATGTGAGAGGTTGAGAGTGTATTAATTAAATTAATGCCATATGATAAGGTTAAGTAAATTTGACTAATGATACTTAACCGATATGACACGAATGGGTAGGTTAAGTGGGACCGGGTTTGATTTCTTAATGACACTTAACCATACAAGATGATTAGGGGATGGGGTTAAGAAATTTACACTTAACTAATCCGACTTGGTAATTAGATGGGGTTAAGTAATTAAGGCTTAACTAATCTAGACACGGTAATTAGATGGGTTTAAGTAACCTTCACTTAACTAATCCAAACACGGTAATTCGATGGGGTTAAGTTAAACACTTAACCAATCTAAACTTGGTAATTCAATGAGGTTAAGTAACCAATACTTAACCAATTTAACATGATAATTTAATGGGGTTAAGTAACTCATACTTAACCAATTATACGTGATGATTTGATGAGGTTAAGTAACCTACACTTAACCAATCTAATATGTGGACCTGGTAGGGTTAAGTCACAAGACCTTTTAAATTAGGCTTAACCATTGTAATACGATTAGTGGATGGGGTTAAGTTAACCTGTACTTAACCAATCCGACTCGATAATCTGATGGGATTAAGATAATCTATGCTTAATCAATCTAACATGATAATCTGATAGGGTTAAGACAAATAAATACTTAACCAATTTGACTTGATAGGGTTAAGTCATGAGCTTCTTGGTACACTTAACCAACTTGTAGGGCTAAGCTTTGAACTTGAGTACTTAGCCAATCTTGACATGATTCGTAGGCGGGTTAAGTCATGAACTTGGACAACAACACTTAACCCATTTGACAAAACCCTAGCTCAGGGGACTAGGTTGGAAATCGTAGTTAACAAGGATAGCGGAAAGAGGGGCTAAATGGTAAACCTTAGTTAAGGGTAACTAAGTAATAATTCTTAGCTAAGGACATGGGACTAGTTCATAAAGAGATGAGTAACCTGGTACGGTAGGTCATCGCTTAGTATACGAGGAGGAGCAAGTTATCTGACTTGGATAAAAGCTCCAGCGAACTGGGTGACGAAGCGGAAGCTTCGGGGAACGTGAGGGTACTCTTGGTATCCCTCTGTGAGGTGGCTAGTGGTCCATGAAACCCGGCTTCACAGAGGTTAAGGTCTGCGGTAGAAGAGCCAAGAGTATGCCTTGGTTGCTATGCGAGCGACCTAAAGACTGGGATGGATTAGCGTGGAGTCGACGATACTTGATTTTGCCCCGGGATAGCACGTCGCCGACTACCTACCATCTTTAGTCAATCGTGTACGTACGGAAAGGCAGGGAACTCCCAAAAGACCATATACTAGCTATCGAGTTATGGGTGAGGTTGGCTATCTGGAAATGGGCATCGATGGGCCGTAGTGTAGTTCTCATACATGATTTTTCTTGGATTGCCTTTCAGTAGTTGAGGGAGGGGTCATGTGGGACCATAGCCACGGGTACAAAAACAGACCTTGATATCTGCATCTGCAGACGACTTAAAGCTCCCGACCGAGTTCCGTATTTCTTGATCTGCCCTGGCACGGAACTCGGGTGGCACATTGAGGAACATGTGCGTGTAGACATGGAAAACGATTCACGATACATACGCGGGATAAAGGGCGCGGTTGATGGGTGGCATAATCCCTAGTGGCCCTAGGTGGCTGAACCCAAACCGAGACACGGAAACGTTCATTAGGTAGCATAATCTCTAGTGGTCCTAGGTGGCATAAATCCTAAGTGAACGCGCGATAGTTCATGGTAAGGAAACATAACTAGATCAAGAGTAGCAGTCCAAAATAACCTCAAGGATAAAACGTTTACATGGGAAAGCCCGTATGGCCTACGGCAAAGGACTGAACTTATACATGGAAAGAAACATACGAGTTGGGAAACCTACATATGCTATATATTAGGTTGACATGGACCATTACATGACATTGGGCAAGGGACATTCATAGTTAACACATGACGCGGGTTGGGATACTAGTACGAGAGGTGCAGAGCAAATATACATGTTAGGACCATAAGAAATATGCATGATAGATACCGTGGGACGTTATACAGGATAGATACCTTGGGATATTGTACTTGATAGAAACCGGACGAGGTGATACCTCGACTTATCATGACATCGTAGTTTATCATGATATCTTAGTTTACCTTGCTACAGTAGTTCAGCCTGTTTTAGTTTATCTATCTTGTAGTCATCCTTATGATTACTTTCAGTTTATGCATGTCATGTTACCTTTACCTGTTTTTATACTGGAAGTAGATAGGACTTACCAGTCTTTATGACTGACCCCGTTTTCTTTCGCCTCTTGTCTTCCGTTCCCCCCCCAGGTTTTCAGGGAGGAAACACTGTTATCTAGTTCGGACTTCTTCTACTTGAAGGTCATCACGCATGGCTTGGACTTTTCTTGGCTATGGCTACTTTACTGTTTTACTTGGGGAATAATTTATGAAATGGTTTTATGCTTCTTTACTATTGCAAGACAGGTTTTGATGTATTCTGATGTAAAAGGCTTTAGACCTTATTTTATAAGGTAATGAAATTTGTTTTACTTCCACTGTTTTATATATATATGTTCTGTCTTGTAATATTTCTGTGCATGTTTACCTCGATAATGCTTCACCAAACCTAGTGCATTCCTTTGTGAGTGACCCTAGCGGAGGTGGGGTGTTACATTTGGTATCAGAGCAGAAGGTTACCAGACTGGGCAAAAGTTTTTAAAACCTTCTGAAAACTATTTGAAAAACCGTTTACAAAGAAGCATTTTTCAAGAAAAGTTTGTTTTAAAAAAAAAAGCTATTCCCCAAAGGCCATTAGCATTACCCTTTGATTCCTTGATTGAATCTCTTTCCCTTTCTTCCCTTCATCTGTAGTCACAGTAGTTCTAACTGTGACTAAACTTTGTCTAGCCACGTAGGTGTTTTCCGTACGATGGAGGTGGTTCTCGAGAGACCTGTTGCCGTGGTACAAGGAAGGATAATAAGAGTAAGGATAAAGGACGCGAGCTTAAGGATAAGCAACTTGTTGGTATGGCTTAGTCCATCAAGGAGGACAAGGACAAGATCATCGGAGAAGGTAATTGTACACTCCCATTTCTAGGTTACCTAAAAGAAATAGTACCGCTTCTGGTAAAGGTTTAGTCGTTCTTTTCTATCATCCCGTCCATACTTTGTCTTGATCATCGCATCATTTAAGTCTGCTTGGATAGTTGAGTCTCTGCACCTTAGTACTAGCATGGTAAAGGATCCCAGTTTTGTCCCAAAATCTGGTTGGAGAGTTGGCCCATTTCTTCATGACTTGTTTGGATTTGAGAATGGCATTTCTCGGCTACGGATGGATTCTAGGGATAAAGTGGTCACCCAATAAGGGGTGCCATTCTCGGTTTTGGAAAGAGGGTAGTTAGACTCTCGACTCACCTTGGTGATACCCTCGAAGTCTCGTGTAACCTTTTGGGTTCTATCATGGTTAGTTACCTAGAATCTCGGGATGCAGTTGTTGGTAATCCGTTCGAATAGAATTCACCGCTAAGGCGGATGGTTCGTTTCGCTTATGCATGAGTTATGGGAATCACCCTAGTAAGTACTCTTGGCAACATGGATTGGCATCGGCAAACGAGATCCAGAATTCCCTAGTGAATTTTGGAGAGCTTGCATGAGTAAGTGGACACGTTTGAGCCAAGTATACTAGGGAAAGGATAAGTGAAAGTGGAATAAGAGGCGACAATGAAATGAGTTCTAACTCATATCTTGGAAATAGGAATCAAGGAGCTACGAAATCATGGAGTTAAAAAGGCGGTCAAGGCACTGAGGAATTAAGCTCAAGGAAACGCGACTTAGAAGATGTAAGGCTAGACACGCGCATCGTACCTCTGTTTAAGGGGTGTATCCATGATCCCTGGTTTTTCCTGTAGAGCTTGCTCGCATGTTATCTTTTGGTGCATATCCTCTCGGTCCTGTTTCTGTTGCAAACCCGTATGGAGTTTGTCTTGTTTATCTCCTCGATCTTATCTTGGGAACCTTAGATAGAACTCTATGGATATAAACATGTATTTGAAACATGTTATGATTGATATGGTTGCAAATGGTTGCAAGTGGTTGCTCGTGGATGCGCGAATACAAATTAGATACTAGATTGACGCAGTCACGATTCATGTTGCATATGCACGAGTATTTATACTTGTTTATGGATGAAATTGAATGTGTTATCATGCGGATGTTGCATATGAATGAATGTTTGTGCACGCATATAGTACTTATATGACTAGGACTATTTGCATACATGTTGGACTCATGGCACTAAACATATTTTGCATTAGAAAGATCATTCAGGCCTGATCATTAGCATTAGTTAAGGAGCATACACACACACATTTTGCATATATTCATATGGCATTAGAAATCGTCTAAGGACAATGTTTGCCTGTGGATGATGTTTTGAGTAGATGGATGATGGATGGTAGGATGCGTTCTTCCTAACTTGGAGATTTCGGGGACGAAATCCTTAAAGGAGGGAAGAATGTAACAACCCGAATTTTTAAACAACGTGTTAAGACAAGAATCAAGGCAGAATTAAATGTTAAAATCTGAATCAGGAGAAACGGGCTGTCCAATTGCGTTCGTCTCGGAAAAATACGCGAAATAGAGTCCGAAATTTCGTAAATCGGAGTCCGTATGACCGAGATATGGCCTTCGGAAGTTTCACAAAAAATCAGAATTCAAAACAGATTTCAAATTTTCAGAAATCAGGCTAGGTGGGAAAAATCCCGCCAGAACCAGGTCGACCCGGGAGTCGACCTGGGTAGGGCCAGGTCGACTGGAGAGTCGACCCCAGGGTCGACCTGGGGGTCGACCTGCCTGGTCGGCCAGGTGCACCTGTTTTGGCTCCTGGGTCCTGTTTTGGAGGCTTGTGACGATTTTTGAGGGCTTGGATCTATCCTAGGGTTAATCTAACGGCCTAAACTACTCCTAATCTCTATAAAAAGACCCTAAGCCTTCCCTAAACCCCTCATAATTCACTCATGCCACGAAGTGCTGCCCAAATCTTCATTGATCATGGCCTCCATCCCCAAATTCAAGAGCCTATGCATTCAAACTAGATCCAAGACGAAGGTGCAAGCTTGCTACACCAAATAGAGGCCAAATCAATGTTGCTATGCGAGTTTTATGACGGTTCTTCATCAAAGGAGCCACCTTTCTTCGTCAAAACGATTCATGCTCCAAGCCCTCTTGCCACGCTATGTAAGTTCTAGCTACTTGTAGATTCTAACGGTGGTTCTAATGTGACATGGGATAAAATGAGATGTAACATGAGTATGTTAACCCATGTAAACCTAGTTTGCCCCTTTATCATGAACATATGACTTTGGGTTATGTTTTAGCGACTTAATCATGCCACTCATGTTATGTATAACCTAGTATATCTTGCAAGTTTGAATCTTTATCTATGGAATGCTAGCATGAACCATTGAGAACCATTTGACCTGTGAAACATTGGCAAAGATTTGACTTTGGGGCTTATGCATGTAAGTGAACACAAACCCCTTATGTATCATGCATGTTTGGGTCAAATTCCCTTATGACACTATGCATGTTTGTGGCCAAATCCTCTTATTAAACTATGCATGCTTGTGGCCAAATTCCCTTATGATACTATGCATGTTTATGGCCTAAATTTCCTTATGATACTATGCATGTTTGTGGCAAATATGTTGGCATAATACCCTACTATGTGACTCGCTTCCACTTGGGGTGGAAATACGTTTGGGTAGCTTAGGAAAAACGTGGGTATGACATGAAAAACTTGACATGGGGTTGCATGAAAAAGGGGACACTCTTGAAACTCGTAAACATGAACATGACACATACGAAAACATGGAACTTGGGGCTAGATACATATGGGTTGTAGGTGTAATATGACACTAGACCAAACATGAAAGTGGCCAACTCGAGGTTGGGTTGAGTTTGTAGCATAAATCTACCCGGACCCGCCTGGCTTAACTAGTGGCTACAAACAATAAGATCCAATGTGAGAAGTTGGTCATGTCGCGCTTAAGACCCGAGGTTAGACTAGGTTGTGGTGTAAATCTACCCGGACCCGCCCGGCTTAACTAGTAACCAAAACGAGGTCTAATGTGAGAGGTTGAGAGTGCATTAATTAAATTAATGCCATATGACAAGGTTAAGTAAATTTGACTAATGATACTTAACCGATATGACACGAATGGGTAGGTTAAGTGGGACCGGGTTTGATTTCTTAATGACACTTAACCATACAAGATGATTAGGGGATGGGGTTAAGAAATTTACAGTTAACTAATCCGACTTGGTAATTAGATGGGGTTAAGTAATTAAGGCTTAACTAATCTAGACACGGTAATTAGATGGGGTTAAGTAACCTTCACTTAACTAATCCAAACACGGTAATTCAATGGGGTTAAGTTAAACACTTAACCAATCTAAACTTGATAATTCAATGAGGTTAAGTAACCAATACTTAACCAATTTAACATGATAATTTAATGGGGTTAAGTAACTCATACTTAACCAATTATACGTGATGATTTGATGAGGTTAAGTAACCTACACTTAACCAATCTAATATGTGGACCTGGTAGGGTTAAGTCACAAGACCTTTTAAATTAGGCTTAACCATTGTAATACGATTAGTGGATGGGGTTAAGTTAACCTATACTTAACCAATCCGACTCGATAATCTGATGGGATTAAGATAATCTATGCTTAATCAATCTAACATGATAATCTGATAGGGTTAAGACAAATAAATACTTAACCAATTTGACTTGATAGGGTTAAGTCATGAGCTTCTTGGTACACTTAACCAACTTGTAGGGCTAAGCCTTGAACTTGAGTACTTAGCCAATCTTGACATGATTCGTAGGCGGGTTAAGTCATGAACTTGGACAACAACACTTAACCCATTTGACAAAACCCAAGCTCAGGGGACTAGGTTGGAAATCGTAGTTAACAAGGATAGCGGAAAGAGGGGCTAAGTGGTAAACCTTAGTTAAGGGTAACTAAGTAATAATTCTTAGCTAAGGACATGGGACTAGTTCATAAAGAGATGAGTAACCTGGTACGGTAGGTCATCGCTTAGTATACGAGGAGGAGCAAGTTATCTGACTTGGATAAAAGCTCCAGCGAACTGGGTGACGAAGCGGAAGCTTCGGGGAACGTGAGGGTACTTTTGGAATCCCTCTGTGAGGTGGCTAGTGGTCCATGAAACCCGGCTTCACAGAGGTTAAGGTCTGCGGTAGAAGAGCCAAGAGTATGCCTTGGTTGCTATGCGAGCGACCTAAAGACTGGGATGGATTAGCGTGGAGTCGACGATACTTGATTTTGCCCCGGGATAGCACGTCGCCGACTACCTACCATCTTTAGTCAATCGTGTACGTACGGAAAGGCAGGGAACTCCCAAAAGACCATATACTAGCTATCGAGTTATGGGTGAGGTTGGCTATCTGGAAATGGGCATCGATGGGCCGTAGTGTAGTTCTCATACATGATTTTTCTTGGATTGCCTTTCCTTAGTTGAGGGAGGGGTCACGTGGGACCATAGCCACGGGTACAAAAACAGACCTTGATATCTGCATCTGCAGACGACTTAAAGCTCCCAATCGAGTTCCGTATTTCTTGATTTGCCCTGGCACGGAACTCGGGTGGCACATTGAGGAACATGTGCGTCTAGACATGGAAAACGATTCACGATACATACGCGGGATAAAGGGCGCGGTTGACGGGTGGCATAATCCCTAGTGGCCCTAGGTGGCTGAACCCAAACCGAGACACGAAAACGTTCATTAGGTAGCATAATCTCTAGTGGTGCTAGGTGGCATAAATCCTAAGTGAACGCACGATAGTTCATGGTAAGGAAACATAACTAGATCAAGAGTAGCAGTCCAAAATAACCTCAAGGATAAAACGTTTACATGGGAAAGCCCGTATGGCCTACGGCAAAGGACTGAACTTATACATGGAGAGAAACATACGAGTTGGGAAACCTACATATGCTATATATTAGGTTGACATGGACCATTACATGACATTGGGCAAGGGACATTCATAGTTAACACATGACGCGGGTTGGGATACTAGTACGAGAGGTGCAGAGCAAATATACATGTTAGGACCATAAGAAATATGCATGATAGATATCGTGGGACGTTATACAGGATAGATACCTTGGGATATTGTACTTGATAGAAACCGGACGAGGTGATACCTCGACTTATCATGACATCGTAGTTTATCATGATGTCTTAGTTTACCTTGCTACAGTAGTTCAGCCTGTTTTAGTTTATCTATCTTGTAGTCATCCTTATGATTACTTTCAGTTTATGCATGTCATGTTACCTTTACCTGTTTTTATACTAGAAGTAGATAGGACTTACCAGTCTTTATGACTGACCCCGTTTTGTTTCGCCTCTTGTCTTCCGTTCCCCCCCCCAGGTTTTCAGGGAGGAAACACTGTTATCTAGTTCGTACTTCTTCTACTTGAAGGTCATCACGCATGGATTGGACTTTTCTTGGCTATGGCTACTTTACTGTTTTACTTGGGGAATAATTTATGAAATGGTTTTATGCTTCTTTACTATTGCAAGACAGGTTTTGATGTATTCTGATGTAAAAGGCTTTAGACCTTATTTTATAAGGTAATGAAATTTGTTTTACTTCCGCTGTTATATATATATATATGTTCTGTCTTGTAATATTTCTGTGCATGTTTACCTCGATAATGCTTCACCAAACCTAGTACATTCCTTTGTGAGTGACCCTGGCGGAGGTAGGGTGTTACAAAATTCTCCACCACTAAACAGACATACATTAATAAAAATTGATTTAATTACATGAAATGAATTCCAACGCCAGACACGCATCCATTTACAAGTCCGTTTTGGGTCTGAACGAAACCGGAGACACTTGAGAGGTTCTCGCTTATCCGAACAACCAACACATACGTTGTAACACCCCGTGATTCTATAACACTAAGATTCACAAATCAAGGCGGAATTAAAAGTTAAAATCAAAATCAAGGGAAACGGGCTGCGCCTTTGTGTTCGTCTCGGAATTCTGCATGAAAACAAGTCCGAGTTTGCGTAAATCGGAGTCCGTATGAGGGAGTTATGGCCTCCGGAAGATTCAGCGAAATTCAAAATTCAAAACAGATCAAGTTCAAAATTCAAATCGGACCCAGATTGGGATGGGCGGGAATTTTCCCGCCCAAAGCACCCAGGTCGACTGGGTAGTCGACCTGGGGGTCGACCCCCCCTCCCCCCCGTTTTTCCAGCTTTCTGCACCTGGTTCGTTCTGATGTATTTAGTCACGTTTTCTGCCTAGGTTCGTCCGCCTAACATTATGTAAACAGCCCTGGTCTTCTTCTCTATTCACAATTCTTTTCTATCCTTATGCTGCCTCTGAGAAATAAATTAATAAGTGAGTAAAATAATATATATAAAATAAATCAAGACGAGGAAATGCTGCTAAAAGATTTTCAAGAAGAGGTTCAAGTCAAGCTAGGATTCAAGAGGAGGTTCAAACGACTGTTTTTGTACGAATCATAGCAACGCAATCTTTCTGTTCTAATCTAATCTCTGTAAGTCAGTTATTTTTAGATTTGAATGTTTTTCTCTGTTCGTGACATGAAAGTAAAGGAATAAAAGAATATGCTAAATCTCCCTCTCTCTATTCGAATCAGTGCCTATACTCTTGGACCTAATCAAGAACTGTTATGATTCAAGGACAAATGAGACTGTGACTATGAAACTATGGACCTTAAAACCATATGCCTCTTTGACTATGAACATTGCCTATGACTATGAACATTGCCTATAACTATGGACATTGCCTATGACTATGACTGTGACTATGAGAATTATTTCCCTGACTAAGCCTATGCCTTTGATTAGGAAACATAAACTATTGCCTATGACATAACTAGGACAATTGTGACTAAACACCTATGATTCATGACTAGGAAAGTGTTGCTTAAGTTTTTGACTGTGAAATTGGGTCTAAACCTGATTTTCCATTCTGTCTATTCTTGGTTTTCTTTGGTTTTAGACCTTGGAAATTTACCTATTAAGTTAGGTCTACCCATGTTCTTGAACCTACGTCTCTATTATGTCTATTCTTGGTTTTCTTTGGTTTTAGACCTTGGGAATTTACCTATTAAGTTAGGTCTACCCATGTTTTTGAACCGACGTCGTTATTCAACCCTTTTTATGCCAGTTAGTATGTCTATCTTTTGCATAGCATCTTTGGTTCACTCCCTATTTTCTACGAACCTAGCTTTATTTATAACCTAGACTGAATCACGATTATACGAACGGTGGGAGTGCGGTTTGTGCAAAATATGAAATTTACTAAAAACGTAGTTTAACTTGGAAATCGGCATAAATTGGGAACATGTATTATGGCATGTTCATAGAAATGCAAATTGGATAAATTTGACATGAATTATAAGATGTGTAAGTTGAATCTGTTATTGACGTGTAAATCTAGCATTTACATGAATAGTGAACTACAGTAACAAGTCTAGAATTAGAATGTTGAATCGGAATTGGATTAGCTAAATTGGCATGGTAAGTATATTGGCATATATGTGAAATTGGCCATAAATGGGAGTAATTGGAAGGTTCAGCAAAATCATGGTTAGTGACACTTAATTTGGTATAGTTTACATACCAAAAAGCATAAATATGATTTAGAAGGGGAAATGGGCCATAAGAATGAATGTAGACAATTTACATTAAAAGAGTAATTAGGAAATAAGTAAATTAGAAATAATTTACTTATAGAATTTGGCCTGAATGAGGAAATATAAATTTAGACAAATTAAAGGTTTCTTAACGACATCTCTTTTAATGACACACCAGAAAGTTCTAGGGTGACAGAGAGGATAGTGTCTAGGCTTGGGTTTGGAAAATACAAGTTTCCTACTCTCCCTGGCTATCCCTAACTGATCCGACGAATGGGATGGTTACTTTCAAAACTTGATTTGAAAATAAATTGAAACCCTTTGAACTTAGAAAACACGAATATGCCTAGCCCGAGGTTAGACTTAGTTGCGATGTAAACCTTCCCGGAACCAACCGACACATCCAGTAGTCGCAACAATACCTGTCTAATGTGAGTGGTAGCGGCTTTAATTTATTTAGTTAAAGCTGGAACAAGAATGGTAGGGTTAAGTTAACTAAGACACTTAACCAGTTCAATATGATAACTAGACTGATGGGTGGGGTTAGGTTCAGGCTGACACTTAACACAATTAAGCTAGAATGGGAGGGTTAAGTCCATAGGAACACTTAAACCAACTTAACACAGTTAAGCTAGAATGGGAGGGCTAAGTCCATAGAGACACTTAACCAAACTCAAGGTAGCAAAACGAGACTTGTAGGGGTTAAGTAAAGTTAATACACTTAACCAAATTAATAAGTTAACTAGACTAGAGGTTAGGGTTAAGTAAAATCTAATACACTTAACCAATTTGATATGTTAGCTGGGCTAGACCGTAGGGTTAAGTAAACCTGAACACTTAACCATCAGGTTGTGATAAAGGAATGGGGTTAAGTCTAAAACATGAAGGGATAATACTTAACCATTAATAACATGTTAGTTAAAACAGACGGGCAAGGTTAAATTAAAAAGGAACACTTAACCAATACAGGATAAAGGGGTAGGGTTAAGTAATAAGAAATACTTAACCAATATAACTTGGTTTGTGGTAGGGTTAAGTCAACGTGAATTGCTGATGACACTTAACCAGCTTAACAGGATAAATGAAGAGGGTTAAGTTAGCTTGAATTGACTAATGACACTTAACCAATCCAAATTGACGGGAAAGTGAACTAAGTAGTAAGCCTTAGTTAAAAGGAGCTAAGTAGTAAACCTTAGTTAAGAAAACAACGATTCTGGAAACTAAGTGGTAAACCTTAGTTGACAAAACTAAGTAGTAATTCTTAGTATAACACGAGGAGGAGCTAACGTCCGTCTGATTAAAAAGAAGGCTCCAACGAATTGGGTTACGAAGTCCGAGGCTTCGAGGAGACGTGAGGGTACTCTTGGTATCCCTCTGTGAGGCTGCAGATGATCCGCCTGGGCTCATAGAGGTTAAGGTATGCGTAGAAGAACCAGGGGTATGCCTTGGTTGCAATACATGGAAACCTAAAGACTAAGATGGACTGGCGTGATTCGGCGAGCAAACGGTAGCCCTGTGATAGCGACTCATCGTCTACCATCCATCTTGAGTCAATCGAGATACGTGAAGCGGAAAGGCGGAGAACTCCAAAAGACCATATACTTACTATCTAGTTATGGGTGAGGATGGCCATAGGATAGTGGGGCACCGGGGGCTGGCGTATAGTTCTCATTTTACAAGGTGTGCCTTTCATTAGTTGAGGAGGGGTCAAGTGGGATCATAGCCACTGGAATAAAAACAGACCTTAGCATCTGCAATGGAAGATATCTGAAAGCTCCGGACCGAGTTCTGTATTCCTTGATTTGCCCTGTCACAGGACTCGGACCGCACATTACAGGACATGTGCATCTAGACAAGCGATAACGATTCGCGATACATGCGTGGGGAAGTATAGGAACATATACCACTCTAGGTAGTGTGTCCTAGACTTGGGGGCATCGTTCGACAGGTAGCGTAATCCCTAGTTGGACTAGGTGGCATAAACCCTGAACTCGAGAAGCGTTCCACAGATAGCATAAAACTCTAGTTAAATCTAGAAAGCACTTGATGGAAAACCCTAGATTAGATCTAGGTAATAAATAATAAATGTATGCCTGAAGGCAATGGAAACTACAGGGGTTGGGATCACGTTATCGTTACTAGTTGGAACACTAGTTAGGTGGTGCAGAGATATAGAAACCAGTATAACAAGGAAATAGCGAAGCGGCGAAAGTATTAGAGCATATCCAGTTTATCTTATCTTAGCATATCTTGTGATTATCTTGTCTAATCTTGCTGACCCTATGGTCATGGTGTAATCTTGGATTCTGTTAATTTATGTCGTTTGTTTTTCCATGTTCACATGCTAGAAGTTACTGAACTTACTCAGGCTTTATGTCTGACTCTGTTTTTCATTCGTCTTCTTTTCTTCCGCCCCCCCCAGGTAGTAGAGGAGGGAGTAGTATAGCTTAGGTTAAGTTGGACTGTCACTCTTTCCCAGCTTGAAGATTTGTCGAAGTTTTGGTTGGATTCTTTTTTCAGATGCTATGGCTGGTTCTTGCTACATTGGGGAATATAAATGTATTTTTATGCTTCTTTATTTTGTAAGACAGATGACACTCTGATATTGTAAAGAAATCTTTGTACAAACTATTTTATCAATAAAGCAAAGTTTTATTTTCCGCTGTTTAATTTATGTCTGTCTTGTAATTTATCTGCATCTTGTACCCTAAATGCTCCACAGAACTTAGTGCATTCCCTTTGTGAGTGACACTAACGGATGTGGGGTGTTACACGTGGTATCAGAGCTGAAGGTTACCAGATTAGATAAAGGATTTGAAAAATTATTTCCAAAACGGTTTTTAAAGAAGCATTTTTAAAAGAAAAGATTTGTTTTAAAGGCATATTCCACAAAGCCATACGCACTACTTTCCGATTCTCTGTTTGAATTCTTGTCTCCTTCTTTCTTGAGTCTCTGGGGCTCCTGGCTTTCTGGGAGGTAACCTCATCGAAGGGCAAAGTAGTACCCGACTTCCATCTTGGGCTGTGGTTGTTTCACTTACGGCCAGTTTTCTTTCAAACTTATAGGGTTTTCTGTACGATGGAAGCAGTTTTCGAGAGATTTGTCAACATGACTACACACGGAAGAGGATGAGGAATTCATGGATGTAGATTTAGCTCACGAAGGAGGAAGGAATTATAAAACCTAAGACAAGAGGAAGTATCTTTACTAGGGTATGATAGGGCATATAGTTAAGGACAAGGGCAAGAACGAGGAACAAGATTTCCAGAAGGGCAAGCACATACT
The DNA here is from genome assembly GCA_030737875.1 of Allium sativum. NCBI lineage: Eukaryota > Viridiplantae > Streptophyta > Magnoliopsida > Asparagales > Amaryllidaceae > Allium > Allium sativum. The sequence continues at coordinate 99,766,465 of CM060911.1, read as the reverse complement.
TTCGCCACCAAGCGTACCTAGGAGAAGGGTAGTAAAGTTCTGTTGAAAGAGTCTAGTTTTGCTGTTCATACTCTTTCCTTTGGTTTTAGCGCTTCACATTTGTTCATATCCACTTCCATAGTTGAGTCTCTACACCGTAGTACTTGTATAGTAGAAAGATCCCACTAAGAGTCTCAAATCCAATTGGTGGTCCGACCAGTTTATTTTCGGTTAGTAGGGATTTGAGAATAGCTATCGAGTTTGATTATATCATCTCACATAGATCGTCTAAATTCGGAGGAGATATTCCTTGGGTGCTTGTCTGATATTGGTTTAGGCCTTTGGGGCTTGTACTTGAGGAATGTCGAGTTCGACTAGGATGGTTTGCGTGAGAGGTGAATAGTTGTGACAGGCACGCTAAAAAGCAAGTAGTAACCTTTCGACCCTTATAGCTATGACATGGCGGATAAGAGGGAGACCTCTAATCATCTTAGTACGTATATCTGGTACCGTGATTGACATCTGTATATTTTGGAAATGGAGATCCGGAACTTCACAATCTTAAAGTTAAATTAGTTAAGATACAATGGATTAAAGCTCAAGAAGGCTAGATACTGGCATCATACCCTTTTTCCTTAAGGGTGCATCCTTGATTTCTTTTGTTTGTAGGAGCTTTACGCATAATTGTTTCTCTCTTTCCAAAGTATGTCCTCTAGGTCGTATCTTCGATCCTTAGGTAGAAGCCAATGGATGTAAACATGTGTTTGAAACATGTCATGGTTGGTGGTTGCAAGTGGTTGCTAATGGTTGCTCGTGGATGCATATGCATACGTATTAGGCACTAGATCAGTTCGGGCGCTTTCATATTGCATTTACAAATATGTATTTGTTTGTAAGTTGAACTTGATATGTTATCATATGGATGTTGCACATGGATGAATGGCTGTGCACACATGTAGTATTTACATAACTAGGGATGCTTGCATACATGATTGGACGCATGGCACTGACATGATTCGCATTAAGGAGGTCAACTGAATCAGTAGACCGCCTGATTTTGCATTAGATAAAGACACATACTGAAACACCCCACCTCCGTTAGGGTCACTCTCAAAGGGAATGCCCTAATTTTTGTGGAGGTTTATAAGTATAAGTCAAAAATATACAAGACAAATATAAGAACACATATTTTTGAACAGCGGAAAACAACAACAACTTTTATTTCAACATAATACGTGTTACACAAACCATGTCATAATTTGTCTTACAATACTTCCAAAATCATAACTGTCTTGATTACATTATTTAAAGAAGCATAAAGAAAACATAAATAAACTGCATAAGTCCCATAATTGCTGTCTAAGCCATAGTCCAAAACGAAAAAGATCCAAGCAATACATTCTTTCTCTTCAAGCTGGATGTGAAAGCTGGTCAAGCTGCGGTATCCCCTCCCTGTGGACCTGGGGGGGGGGGGGGAACGAAAGAAAAGAAGGCAAAAGAAAAGTAGAGTCAGACATAAAGCCTGAGTAAGTCTAGGACTATTCAGTCTATGAATAAAGAACTGGGTATGCTAAGTATAAACTGGAAATGAGAAAGCACCATAAACTAAGTTAAGTTGTCTAGGGTCGAATATACTATCGTACCCCATATTAATCTCTGCACCCATATAAACTAGTTCCCAACAGGCACCCCATAATCAGGGTGAAGTGATCCATTTCTGATGATCGGCTCCTACTCGCATAGTTACATGTGTCTTACGGCCCCCGTTGTTGTACTTACCTATGCTGGTCCCTCCATGGGGTGTATCAAGTCCCATGGTGGCGGCCCGACACAATTCTAGAATGCACAGGTACGCTACTGGTGCCCAGTGCCTTATTTTTCTGCGTCGGAGTGTGTGCACGCTCGCACCCCGTTAGAACCTACACTGCTGCACCACCGCCGTCGATTTGACCTCTTACAGTCAGCCCAGTAATCGTGCCCCACCCTGCCTAGTTCAGGGTATCCTGATACACCTTGTAGGGTTACTGCTGAAAAGGGTCCCCCGCTACTAGGTTTTCTATTTCTAGCCAACATGCTAAGTTGGTTAAGTTTTTTATAAACCTAACCCCCAATCAGTCTGTTTAGTTTAGCATGTTCCATTTTGATTAAGTATTAATTTAATTTACTTAATCCTATCAATCCTGACTCAGCCTTAATTGTCTTATTAAAGCCTTGACCTCTCACATTAGACAGGTATTGTTGTGGCTGCCTGTTGCCGGTTGGGTCCGGGCAGTCTTACGAAACAACTCAGTCTAACCTCGGGTCTTTGTTGGGCTCTATGTTTAACCACCCACATTGGATAGGTATTGTTGTGACTACTGGACAGCCGGGCGGTTCCGGGCAGGTTTACATCACAACTCAATCCAACCTCGGGTTAAACACATCGTATTTTCAACATTTACATATTTTGTCTCTTTTCTTTTTATATGTAAATATTTGCGGCCCATTATTCAAATTCATCTTTATTGGGTAAAATTTATTTATACCACTTAATTGTTTTTCAAGGTTGTTGGCATGCGTCAAACATGCCAACACATATGTTTTATATTTTAACCCCATCGTCATTACCCCCGCTTTAAACGTTCACTAAAGTATAACATATGTTGGGTTTAACATTTAAACCCAACTTAGCCACATGAAAAAGGGGAGGCTAATAACATGGTGTTTATATATTCTAAGTGACATAAAAAGGGGAGTGTGAACGCATGAACTTGCAACATAACGATCTAATTAACATGTATTAGGCATATGTGAACTTGCATGGTAACAATATATAATCATGGCATAAACATACTTAAACATGAATCATTCTATTCATATGATCATGGCATAAACATACCTAAACATGAATCATTCTTTTCATGTAAACTTGCAATTGGAATGTAAATCTAACTTAATTGTGTCACATATATTACCATAAGATTTTTATAACAACATTGGCCTAAACATGGTTTCAACTAGGCATAACACCAAACATAGTTTAGTCATGTTCATAAAAATGCTTACTTTTGTTTCTAATACAAAAGTATGATTTGCCAATTCCAACATAGATTCATATAAACCATAGTACTTAGTCGAATCCAATTACACACTAAAAGTGATCATAAAAGTATGTACATCATATTGGCATAATAGTGAATCATATACTTGCATGAATCCCAAATAAATTACTACAAAATATGGTTGTTAACATGAATCATATACTTGTATGAACCCCTAAATGAAATACCACAACATATGGTTGTTAACATGAATCATGTACTTGTATGAATCCCAAATAAAATACCACAACATATGGTTGTTGACTTCCAACATAAATCACATACTTGCAAATATCCAATCGTATACCATAACATTTCCAAATCATTTAGAATCAAAATAACATACAAGTATTGATTATTATCGCCACAATTCCATTTCGTTGTTAACTTCCAACGTAAATCACATACTTGCAAATATCCAATCGTATACCATAACATTCCCAAATCGTTTAGAATCAAAATAACATACAAATATAGATTATTATCGCCACAATTCCATTTCACATTTTACACAAATCAAACGCAATTAATTATTCACATCGGAATAGCACTCTACTTACAACGTATGACGAATCTTCAATTCAGGAATTTGAATTCTGAATTTGGAGATGCTATCCTTTGTTTTAGGCGTTGTTTTGATTCAATCGACGTTGCTTTAAGCTTTCAAATTATCTCCTAATTGTCTCTCAATTTCTGACGGCTATTCCTAATCACTCCTCAGCAGCATGACGGTCTCATCTCCATTTTAGTTTGTGTGAATTAGGGTGAGTCTTAGGTCCTTTTTATAGAGTTTGTGAGTTGATTAGGACCGTCGATGGAGCTTGGTTTAGTAACAGCCGTTCATTTGAAAGAGAGACCAACCAGGAGCTGACACCTAGCCCTAGTGACAAGGCAAGGCTCAGAAAATTGACCAAACACAGACCAGGCCAGCCAGGGGGGCTGGGTTCGATCTGGCTCAGGGGTCAGGTCGACATGCCAGTCGACACCGTGTCGACTTGGCAGTCGACACGGGTGACCCAGGTCGACTGCCCAGTCGACCTGGTTAGCCCCAGGTCGACTGCCAAGTCGACCTGGGTGCCTTGGGCTGGAATTTTCCCGCCCTGGCCAATTGGGCCCGATTTTGAATTTTGAATTGGTTTTTCTGAGCTGTTTTGGTCTGTTTGAATTTTAAACTGAATTCTGAAACTTTCGGAGGCCATATCTTCTTCATACGGAGTCCGTTTTACGCAAACTCGGACTCTATCTCAAGCAGAATTCCGAGACGAACGCAATGGCGCGTCCCGTTTCCCTTAATTCTTCGATTTGAAATTAGTTATACTTTAATTTGTGAATTTCACTGTTATAAAATACACGGGGTGTTACATTCTCCCCCACTGATAAGGGTTTCGTCCCCGAAATCTTCAAGTTCAGGAAGAATGTATATCCTAACATCCATCTACTCATCCATCAAACACGAGCATCCATTGTCCTTAAAAGACTTCTAATGCTTCATGATCATATGCGAAGTGTGTGTGTGTACATGTACTTATCTAATGCAAAATCAGGCGGTCTACTAATTCAGTTGACCTCCTTAATGCGAATTATGTAAGTGCCATGAATCCATTATGTATGCAAATTATCCTATTCATGACTCTACATGAGTGCACAATCATTCATACAAATGCAACATCCGTATGGCAACACATTAAAGTTCAACCATATACGAATGCAAACTTATATGCATATGCAATATGAAGTGACTGAGCCGATCTAAAACCTAGATTGTGTGTGTGTATGCAACCACGAGCAACCACTAGCAATCACTTGCAACCATCATCCATAACATGTTTCAATTACATGTTTTCATCCAAAGGGTTTCTACCTAAAAGATAAGGTCGAGGAAATATACCTAAAAAGATAGATAAAAGCGCAGAAAAAGGAAAGATCAAAGATGTACCCTCGAAAAGAAAAGGGTAGGCTGCGCGTATTCTAGCTTCAGTTTCCCAAGTTGCATCTTCTTCGGCGTCGCTCCACTGAACTTTGACGAGCTTGACTTCGCGGTTGCGTAGCTTCTTCACTTCCGTTCCTAATATGCGGGTTGGAACTTTCCTCATGGTTGCTTCGCGTTCCACTTCAGCTTCTTCTAGGATATTTGGCTCTACCACTTTAGCAGATTCATGTAGACATTTTCAGAGATGTGAAACGTGAAAGACGTTGTGAACTCTGGCCAATTTTTTGGATAGCTCTAATCTATAGGCAATTTTCCCAATCTTCTCAATAATAGGAAATGGTCCTACAAACCTTGGTGCTATCTTTCCTGTGGTTCCAAAACGAACAACGTTCCTTAGCGGAGATACTTTAAGAAAAACTCTATCCCCAACCTCAAATTCAAGGTCGGTCCTCCTCCTGTCAGCGTAGGACTTTTGTCTGTCTTGGGCCGTCTTCATCCTTCTTCGTATTAAGTCTACTTTCTCTGAAGTCTCTCGGATCATATCTGGTCCAAGTATGAGCTTATCAGTAGACTCCCACCAACAAGTGGGCGATCGGCACGGTCTTCCATATAAAGCTTCGAAGGGCGCCATTCCGATGGTTGCTTGGTAGCTGTTGTTGTAGGAAAATTCCACCAAAGGAAGATGGTCTTCCCACATCCCTCCGAAGTCAAGGACGCATAGTCTTAAAAGATCCTCCAAAACTCTGTTCACTCTTTCTGTCTGGCCGTCAGTTTGGGGATGATAGGCTGTGCTCAAGCATAACTGTGTGCCTACCGCTTCTTGCAGACTCCGCCAAAACTCACTTGTGAAGATAGGGTCTCGGTCACTAACAATGCTTGATGGTATTCCATGGAGTCGAACAATTTCCTTGAGGTAAAGAGATGCTAGGAATGAGGCAATTCTTTTACTTTTGACAGGTAAAAAGTGGGTGCTTTTAGTAAGCCTATCCACTATTACCCAAATGCTAGTGTTGCCTCTTCTAGACCTAGGCAGCCCATCAATGAAGTCCATTGAGATGCTATCCCACTTCCACTGCGGGACCTCTAAAGGATGGAGCAGACCGCCAGGCTTTTTCTGTTCCGCCTTAACCTGTTGGCACACCATACACTTAGAAACGAAATCTGCCACATACTTCTTCATGCCGTTCCAAAAGAAAGTCCTCTTTATGCCCTTCTACATTTTATCTCCGCCCAGATGTATCGTCATCTTGGAGTGATGTGCTTCCTCGAGAACCTTCTTTACTAAATCCCTTATCTGTGGGATGCATAGTCTTCCGTCTCGCCTTAGCCAACCCTTGTCGTCGATGGAGTATCTGCTGAGGTGACTTGAAGTCTCACCCCTAATTAGCCTATCAATCGTCTCCACAAGCTGAGGGTCTTCGCGTTGTACTGTCCCTATTGAGTCCACTAAAATCGGGCGTACTTCGAGAGATGCTAGCAAGCCTGGTACAAAATCGGAGGAGGGCCTAAAGTCAAAGCTGGCTATAAACTCTAGGCTTTGTCTTTCAACAAATAACGGGCTTAGGGTTAGTTTCTTTCGGCTCAACGCGTCTGCCACTACTTTGCCTTTGCCCGCAGTGTAGGAGATCTCGAAATCGTACGAGGTAAGAAACTCCATCCATCTCTGTTGCCTCAAGTTAAGATCTTTCTGCGAGAAAAGATATTTCAACGATTTATGGTCAGTGTAAAGTTCGAACTTCTCACCTAGGAGATAGTGTCGCCAAGACTTGAGTGCAAAGACGATGGCAGCTAACTCAAGATCGTGGGTCGGGTAGTTCTTTTCATGCACTTTCAATTGTCTCCCGCCATAAGCTACTACCCTTCTTGCATTAAGACGGCGCCTAGCCCTGTCCCACATGCATCTGTATAAACTGTGAACATCTTGCTTCCATCTGGCAACGTTAAAACTGGGGCTGTTGTAAGAGCCCTTTTCAGTTGTTGGAAAGCAAACTCGCAATCCAAGTCCCAATTGAACACTAGATTCTTCTTGGTCAGCCTTGTGAGCGAAGCTAAGATTTTTGCAAAATCCCTTATGAACTTTCGATAGAAACCTGCTAGTCCTAGAAAACTTCAGACCTCAGTTGCATTCCTTGGTGTCTTCCAATCCTGCACCGCTACTACCTTAGCCGGGTCTACTGCTAATCCTTCCTTGGATACTATGTGCCCAAGAAATCTTACTTCCTCTCACCAAAAGTGGCATTTGAAGAATTTGCCTTTTAGCTGATGGACTCGCAGAGCTTCCATGATTGCCCTTAGGTGCTGGGCATGCTCCTCTTCACTCTTTGAGAAGATCAAGATATCGTCTACGAAAACCACTACGAACTTATTGAGGAAATCTCCGAATACCCTACTCATCAGGTCCACGAAGTAAGCTGGTGCGTTTGTCAAGCCGAAAGGCATGACAAGCCATTCAAAGAAGCCGTCTGGGGATCTGAATGCCATTTTATCGATGTTATCTTCAGCCACCCTTAGCTGATGAAAACCGGTCGCTAAATCGAGTTGGGAGAAAACAGACGCTCCTACAAGTTGATCAAACAAATCGTCGATTTTGGGGAGAGGGTGCCTATTCTTTTTCGTTAGCTTGTTGAGCTCCCTATAGTCAACACATAGACGGAGTGAACCATCCGCCTTTGTAGCGAACACCACTGGAGCGCCCCATTCTGAAATGCTCCTTCTAATGAACCCCTTCTCTAGAAGCTCTTTAATCTGTTTACTGAGATCTTTTCTTTCCCGTGGAGCCATGTGTCTAACGGGCAACGCAACGGGCTTTGCATTATCTACAAGATATATGCGGAATTCTATCTCCCGCTTCGGAGGCAAGCCCTTCACCTCTTCGAAGACATCCGGATATTCCCGGACCACTCTAACTGATTGCAAACTTTCAACAGAGGCATCTAGCGATTCAAGATAACTAAGCATAATCGCATACGAGGGATTACAAGTAATTTCCAAAGTGTTACCAAGCTGGGTCAGGAGCCTAACAACCCTTTTCTCACAATCAAGGATGGCCCCATTACTAGATAGCCAATCCATGCCCAAAATCAAACCATATCCTGAAAAGCCCAAAACAAAGGCACTACATTAAAATTCTATGCTTAGAATAGAAATTTTCAATCCCACACAGATCATAGACAAATGAGCTGGGCCCCCAATTGGGTTTGAAACAATTAAGGGGTCCTCTACCATACTAGTTTCTAGGTGCAGAGATTCTACTAAAGCAGACGAGATAAAGGAGTGTGATGCGCCAGAATCAAATAAAGTGCGAACGGGGTGATCATAAAGATAAACTACACTTTCTACAGAAGTATTTATACCTCGCTGTTGTAGAGGTGGCGCTTCTAGCACATGAACCTATGCCCCTGAGGTGGATCCAGCCCTCTGCCCCTGTCCTCGTTTCTTTGGGCAGTCCTTAGCCATGTGGCCTGTCTCACGCAAGAAAAGCACCCGCCATTCATCTTGGCCTTCTTTTTCCGGCAGTCTTTCACAAAGTGCCCCACTTTGCCACAGAAATTACACTTCCTCTTCTCTTTGTTGTCTTTCCCGCCCTTCTTAAAGTCTGTCTTCTTAGGCTGTACACCCTCTTTCTTCCCTTGAGAGCTTTCTGCCTTTGTCTCCTTCTTGCCCTTATCCTCTTCGTTCAGCAATGCCATCTGTACCAATCTTTCATACGTAGCTCCCATGGGTATATGGGTCATGGCCAAACTGTGTAATGGCTCATTCAACCCCTTGACAAAGCAGAGAGCCTTCTTGTGCGGGGTGTTGACTAGGTCCAGTCCGAACCTAGCCAGCTGATCAAACTGGTTAACATACTCTTTGACTGTCATATTCCCTTGCTTAAGAAATAAGAATTTTTCCAACTGAAGACTCCTTTCAGCTTCTGAGAGAAATTTAGCCTCAAACCTTGCCCTAAAGTCCTCCCATGTTTCCACTGGTCTTTCTGCATTAGTGACTTCCCACCAGTAGGAAGCCTCGCCCTTTAGTAGCCACACTGCCAGTTGTACTTTCTGCCTGTCTTCTACCTCAAAGATGACGAATAAGTCCTCGGTTTCTTTCAGCCAATTTCTAGCTGCCATGAAGGATTCAGTTCCATGAAAATCCTTTCCTCCCATAGCTATAAAATCTTTACATATCTTAACAAAAGTGTTTCCCCACGGAGGAGGTGGAGGAAGAGGTGCTGCTGCAGCTGGATGATTTCCTGCAGCTGAGGGAGGAGGAACGGTAGGACCTGGCTGAGTGGCCCTTGCTTCTAAGAATCGTCTAAACCAACCAGGTATTGGTACATCCTCAGGCAAGTTAAGTTCTTCGGACATGCTGAAACAAAAAGGATAGATTCAAAACGAAGAATAAGAGATAGTACCTATGGCTTTGGGGGACTTTGCCTTTTTAAAATAAAATAATATTTTATCTTTTAAAAATGCTTCTTTAAATTTTCTTTTTGAAAATAAATTTTCAAAACTTTTTATCTTATCTGGTAAACCTATGCTATGATACCAAGTGAAACACCCCACCTCCGTTAGGGTCACTCTCAAAGGGAATGCCCTAATTTTGGTGGAGGTTTATAAGTATAAGTCACAGATATACAAGACAGATATAAGAACGCATATTTTTGAACAGCGGAAAACAACAGCAACTTTTATTTCAATATAATACGTGTTACACAAACCATGTCATAATTTGTCTTACAATACTTCCAAAATCATAACTGTCTTGATTACATTATTTAAAGAAGCATAAAGAAAACATAAATAATCTGCATAAGTTCCATAATTGCTGTCCAAGCCATAGTCCAAAACGAAAAAGATCCAAGCAATACATTCTTTCTCTTCAAGCTGGAGGTGAAAGCTGGTCAAGCTGCGGTATTCCCTCCCTGTGGACCTGGGGGGGGGGGGGGGGGGGAACGAAAGAAAAGAAGGCGAAAGAAAAGTAGAGTCAAACATAAAGCCTGAGTAATTCTAGGACTATTCAGTCTATGAATAAAGAACTGGGTATGCTAAGTATAAACTGGAAATGGGAAAGCACCATAAACTAAGTTAAGTTGTCTAGGGTCGAATATACCATCGTACCCCATATTAATCTCTGTACCCATATAAACTAGTTCCCAACAGGCACCCCATAATCAGGGTGAAGTAATCCATTTCTGATGATCGGCTCCTACTCGCATAGTTACATGTGTCTTACGGCCCCCGTTGTTGTAGTTACCTATGCTGGTCCCACCATGGGGTGTATCAAGTCCCATGGTGGCGGCCCGACACAATTCTAGAATGCACAGGTATGCTACTGGTGCCCAGTGCCTTATTTTTCTGCGCCGGAGTGTGTGCACGCCCGCACCCCGTTAGAACCTACACTGCTGCACCACCGCCGTCGATTTGACCTCTTACAGTCAGCCCAGTAATCGTGCCCCACCCTGCCTAGTTCAGGGTATCCTGATACACCTTGTAGGGTTACTATTGAAAAGGGTCCCCCGCTACTAGGTTTTCTATTTCTAGCCAACATGCTAAGTTGGTTAAGTGTTTTATAAACCTAACCCCCAATCAGTCTGTTTAGTTTAGCATGTTCCATTTTGATTAAGTATTAATTCAATTTACTTAATCCTATCAATCCTGACTCAGCCTTAATTATCTTATTAAAGCCTTGACCTCTCACATTAGACAGGTATTGTTGTGGCTGCCTGTTACCGGTTGGGTCCGGGCAGTCTTACGCCACAACTCAGTCTAACCTCGGGTCTTTGTTGGGCTCTATGTTTAACCACCCACATTGGATAGGTATTGTTGTGACTACTGGACAGCCGGGCGGTTCCGGGCAGGTTTACATCACAACTCAATCCAACCTCGGGTTAAACACATCATATTTTCTACATTTACATATTTTGTCTCTTTTCTTTTTATATGCAAATATTTGCGGCCCATTATTCAAATTCATCTTTATTGGGTAAAATTTATTTATACCACTTAATTGTTTTTCAAGGTTGTTGGCATGCGTCAAACATGCCAACACATATGTTTTATATTTTAACCCCATCGTCATTACCCCCGCTTTATACGTTCACTAAAGTATAACATATGTTGGGTTTAACATTTAAACCCAACTTAGCCACATGAAAAAGGGGAGGCTTATAACATGGTGTTGATATATTCTAAGTAACATAAAAAGGGGAGTGTGAACGCATGAACTTGCAACATAACGATCTAATTAACATGTATTAGGCATATGTGAACTTGCATGGTAACAACATATAATCATGGCGTAAACATACTTAAACATGAATCATTCTATTCATATGATCATGGCATAAACATACCTAAACATGAATCATTCTATTCATGTAAACTTGCAATTGGAATGTAAATCTAACTTAATTGTGTCACATATATTACCATAAGATTTTTATAACAACATTGGCCTAAACATGGTTTCAACTAGGCATAACACCAAACATAGTTTAGTCATATTCATAAAAATGCTTACTTTTGTTTCTAATACAAAAGTATGATTTGCCAATTCCAACATAGATTCATATAAACCATAGTACTTAGTCGAATCCAATTACACACTAAAAGTGATCATAAAAGTATGTACATCATATTGGCATAATAGTGAATCATATACTTGCATGAATCCCAAATAAATTACTACAACATATGGTTGTTAACATGAATCATATACTTGTATGAACCCCTAAATGAAATACCACAACATATGGTTGTTAACATGAATCATGTACTTGTATGAATCCCAAATAAAATACCACAACATATGGTTGTTGACTTCCAACATAAATTACATACTTGCAAATATCCAATTGTATACCATAACATTTCCAAATCATTTAGAATCAAAATAACATACAAGTATAGATTATTATCACCACAATTCCATTTCGTTGTTAACTTCCAACGTAAATCACATACTTGCAAATATCCAATCGTATACCATAACATTCCCAAATCGTTTAGAATCAAAATAACATACAAATATAGATTATTATCGCCACAATTCCATTTCGCATTTTACACAAATCAAACGCAATCAATTATTCACATCGAAATAGCACTCTACTTACAACGTATGACGAATCTTCAATTCAGGAATCTGAATTCTGAATTTGGAGATGCTATCCTTTGTTGTAGGCGTTGTTTTGATTCAATTGACGTTGCTTTAAGCTTTTAAATTATCTCCTAATTGTCTCTTAATTTCTGACGGCTATTCCTAGTCTCTCCTCAATAGCATGACTGTCTCATCTCCATTTTAGTTTGTGTGAATTAGGGTGAGTCTTAGGTCCTTTTTATAGAGTTTCTGAGTTGATTAGGACCGTCGATGGAGCTTGGTTTAATAACAGCCGTTCATTTGAAAGAGAGACCAACCAGGAGCTGACACCTAGCCCTAGTGACAAAGCAAGGCTCAGAAAATTGATCAAACACAGACCAGGCCAGCCAGGGGGGGCTGGATTCGACCTGGCTCAGAGGCCGGGTCGACATGCCAGTCGACACCGTGTCGACTTGGCAGTCGACACGGGTGACCCAGGTCGACTGCCCAGTCGACGTGGTTAGCCCCAGGTCGACTGCCAAGTCGACCTGGGTGCCTTGGGTGGGAATTTTCCCGCCCTGGCCAATTGGGCCCGATTTTGAATTTTGAATTGGTTTTTCTGAGCTGTTTTGGTCTGTTTGAATTTTAAACTGAATTCTGAAACTTCCGGAGGCCATATCTTCTTCATACAGAGTCCGTTTTACGCAAACTAGGACTCTATCTCAAGCAGAATTCCGAGTCGAATGCAATGGCGTATGCCTTATCCCTTAATTCTTTGATTTGTAATAAGTTATACTTTAATTTGTGAATTTCACTGTTATAGAATACACGGGGTGTTACACATACACACACTATGCATATAAACATGAAAGCATTAGAAATCTTTTAAGGACAGTGAATGCCTGTGATTCGATGGTTGAGTAGATGGGTGATTGGATGGTAGGACACATTCTTCCTAACCTGAAGATTTCGGGGACGAAATCCTTTTAAGTGGGGGAGAATGTAACACCCCGTGATTCTGTAACGCTAAGATTCACAAATCAAGGCAGAATTAAAAATTAAAATCAAAATCAAGGGAAACGGGCTACGCCATTGCGTTCGTCTCGGAATTCTGCATGAAAACGAGTCTGAGTTTGCGTAAATCAGAGTCCATATGAGGGAGATATTGCCTCCGGAAGATTCAGCGAAGTTCAAAATTCAAAACTGGTCAAGTTCAAAATTCAAATCGGACCCAGATTGGGCTGGGCGGGAATTTTCCCGCCCAAGGCACCCAGGTCGACTGGGTAGTCGACCTAGGGGTCGACCCCCCCCCCCCCCGTTTTTCCAGCTTTCTGCACCTGGTTCGTTCTGATGTATTTAGTCATGTTTTCTGCCTAGGTTCGTCCGCCTAACACTATATAAATAGCCCTGGTCTTCTTCTCTATTCACAATTCTTTTCTATCCTTATGCTGCCTCTGAGAAATAAATAAATAAGTGAGTAAAATAATATATATAAAATAAATCAAGATGAGGAAATGCTGCTAAAAGATTTTCAAGAAGAGGTTCAAGTCAAGCTAGGATTCAAGAGGAGGTTCAAACGACTTCAACGACTGTTTTTCTACGAATCATAGCAATGCCATCTTTCTGTTCTAATCTAAACTCTGTAAGTCAGTTATTTTTAGATTTGAACTTTTTCTCTGTTCGTGACATGAAATTAAAGGAATAAAAGAATATGCTAAATCTCCCTCTCTCTATTCGAATCAGTGCCTATACTCTTGGACCTAATCAAGAACTGTTATGATTCAAGGACAAATGAGACTGTGACTATGAAACTATGGACCTTAAAACCATATGCCTCTTTGACTATGAACATTGCCTATGACTATGAACATTGCCTATGACTATGGACATTGCCTATGACTATGACTGTGACTATGAGAATTATTTCCCTGACTAAGCCTATGCCTTTGATTAGGAAACATAAACTATTGCCTATGACATAACTAGGACAATTGTGACTAAACACCTATGATTCATGACTAGGAAAGTGTTGCTTAAGTTTTTGACTGTGAAATTGGGTCTAAACTTGATTTTCCATTCTGTCTATTCTTGGTTTTCTTTGGTTTTAGACCTTGGGAATTTACCTATTAAGTTAGGTCTACCCATGTTCTTGAACCTACGTCTCTATTCTGTCTATTCTTGGTTTTCTTTGGTTTTAGACCTTGGGAATTTACCTATTAAGTTAGGTCTACCCATGTTCTTGAACCGACGTCGTTATTCAACCCTTTTTATGCCAGTTAGTATGTCTATCTTTTGCATAGCATCTTTGGTTTCTCCCTATTTTCTACGAACCTAGCTTTATTTATAACCTAGACTGAATCATGATTATACGAACGGTGGGAATGCGGTTTGGGCAAAATATGAAATTTACTAAAAACGTAGTTTAACTTGGAAATTGGCATAAATTGGGAACATGTATTATGGCATGTTCATAGAAATGCAAATTGGATAAATTTGACATGAATTATAAGATTTGTAATTTGAATCTAGTATTGACGTGTAAATCTAGCATTTACATGAATAGTGAACTAGAGTAATAAGTCTAGAATTAGGATGTTGAATCGGAATTGGATTAGCTAAATTGGCATGGTAAGTATATTGGCATAAATGTGAAATTGGCCATAAATGGGAGTAATTGGAAGGTTTAGCAAAATCATGGTTAGTGACACTTAATTTGGTATGGTTTACATACCAAAAAGCATAAATATGATTTAGAAGGGGAAATGGGCCATAAGAATGAATGTAGACAATTTACATTAAAAGAGTAATTAGGAAATAAGTAAATTAGAAATAATTTACTTATAGAATTTGGCCTAAATGAGGAAATATAAATTTAGACAAATTAAAGGTTTCTTAACGACATCTCTTTTAATGACACACCAGAAAGTTCTAGGGTGACAGAGAGGATAGTGTCTAGGCTTGAGTTTGGAAAATACAAGTTTCCTGCTCTCCCTGGCTATCCCTAACTGATCCGACGAATGGGATGGTTACTTTCAAAACTTGATTTGAAAATAAATTGAAACCCTTTGAACTTAGAAAACACGAATATGCCTAGCCCGAGGTTAGACTGAGTTGCGATGTAAACCTGCCCGGAACCAACCGACACATCCAGTAGTCGCAACAATACCTGTCTAATGCGAGTGGTAGCGGCTTTAATTTATTTAGTTAAAGCTGGAACAAGAATGGTAGGGTTAAGTTAACTAAGACACTTAACCAGTTCAACATGATAACTAGACTGATGGGTGGGGTTAGGTTCAGACTGACACTTAACACAATTAAGCTAGAATGGGAGGGTTAAGTCCATAGGAACACTTAACCAACTTAACACAGTTAAGCTAGAATGGGAGGGCTAAGTCCATAGAGACACTTAACCAAACTCAAGGTAGCAAAACGAGACTTGTAGGGGTTAAGTAAAGTTAATACACTTAGCCAAATTAATATGTTAACTAGACTAGAGGTTGGGGTTAAGTAAAATCTAATACACTTAGCCAATTTGATATGTTAGCTGGGCTAAACCGTAGGGTTAAGTAAACC
The DNA here is from genome assembly GCA_030737875.1 of Allium sativum. Classification (NCBI taxonomy): domain Eukaryota; kingdom Viridiplantae; phylum Streptophyta; class Magnoliopsida; order Asparagales; family Amaryllidaceae; genus Allium; species Allium sativum. The sequence goes on along the minus strand of CM060911.1, from coordinate 99,750,841 downwards.
TGAATACTTAACCATCAGGCAGTGATAAAGGAATGGGGTTAAGTCTAAAACATGAAGGGATAATACTTAACCATTAATAACATGTTAGTTAGAATAGACGGGCAAGGTTAAGTTAAAAAGGAACACTTAACCAATACAGGATGAAGGGGTAGGGTTAAGTAATAAGAAATACTTAACCAATATAACTTGGTTTGTGGTAGGGTTAAGTCAACGTGAATTGCTGATGACACTTAACCAGCTTAACATGATAAATGAAGAGGGTTAAGTTAGCTTGAATTGAATAATGACACTTAACCAATCCAAATTGACGGGAAAGAGAACTAAGTAGTAAACCTTAGTTAAAAGGAGCTAAGTAGTAAACCTTAGTTAAGAAAACAACGATTCTGGAAACTAAGTGGTAAACCTTAGTTGACAAAACTAAGTAGTAATTCTTAGTATAACACGAGGAGGTGCGAACGTCCGTCTGATTAAAATGAAGGCTCCAACGAATTGGGTTACGAAGCCCGAGGCTTCGAGGGGACGTGAGGGTACTCTTGGTATCCCTCTGTGAGGCTGCAGATGATTCGCCTGGGCCCACAGAGGTTAAGGTCTGCGTAGAAGAACCAGGGGTATGCCTTGGTTGCAATACATGGCAACCTAAAGTGAAGCGACCCGAACTTCCCCGGTCTCCGAAGAGATGAGAAAGAACGAATTACTGTGAGGACAAGACAAATCAGAACACAAACAGAAGAACATTTCACTGTTATTACAACAATGCATCAGATTACAAGAATATACAGAGTATAAATGAATAAATTACATTCGATAAATATCAGAGATTACAATAAATTACATAGCAGCGGAAAATAATATAAAATACAACTGAAAGTGATACACGGATACAGAGCTTTCCGAGCATCGTTCCAGCTGTAAATCAGGACCCTGTGAATATAAATCTGCAAAACCAAAACTACTAGCTGCCCGTGCGGAAAATAGGGGCACCCAGAGTTTAGGTTAAAACAATAAACTCCAGGTCAGTCATGTGACTGGTGTGAGAACTAAAACAGTTATAATTCTTTATTTTAAAGTTCGGTAAATCAAGGGACCACGCCGTATAACACGGAACGGGTTTCCTCCCAAGAATACCAGTGCATAAAACAAACAGCGCAATGCTAAATAAGGAAAAATGAAGCTGTTATAAGACCCAGGTCCCATCACACAATGCAACGCAAGCCGGAGGATAGGGTTTTCCCTTATAACAGCCAAAGCATGCTTGATACGTTTAAAACACATTATTTGATACTACTATAAGTGTATAGTGTCAAAACAATTTCAATCATAAGTATCAATCATAGGCGGCATAACTACCATCTACTATGTCGCCATACTAGGCTCTACAAATAAAGCCGAAACACACGTATTGGAAATTGGATTCCATCATGAGTCGAGGCAAGGGGCAAGCTCCTCTCCGCGTTCGAGACACTCTAGCAATGCCTCAGGACCCCACTTTGATCCTTTGGAACCTCCAAGGCCGGTCCTCTCTTACTTTTGAGGATTAGTTATTCCTGAACACACGTTTCCCGGTCCTTACAGACCTATATCCGAGGCGCCTCATATCCAACAACCACACAGGTGAAAAGTATATAAATGTCAGGGCTGGTAGGTCACTGACACCACCCTAGCTAGAAAGAAACGTCGTGCACTCCTTGGGTCCGTATCCCGTTTTTGACTCATACCGAGGTGTGAGGCTCGCGAATTCACGTTATACACAAAGCTATGCCACACAGGCCGTGCTTTGATCATCAACCACAAGACTTTGCTTTTCAACAGAAGCCTTGATCAATTGCCACTTACGCGTGCCACATTGGCAATTCACTCCATGCGACTGATGTCCATCGATATACAACCTCTGAGCTCGTACGTCTCAGAGAAGGGCGTTAAGCAAGAGAATAAATTCTCCGCCGCCAAACAGATGTATATTTAATAGAGATCAATCAACACAGAATAAAATCCAATGTCAGACACACAATCCATTTACAAGTTCGTTCTGGGTCTGAATGAAACCGGAGGCACTTTCCTCGCATATCCATCCATCTCCAAGTACGTCTGGACGATCACCAACTGATTCCCTCATCCTGGGTGTACAGCACAATCAAGATCATCAGTAACCACCCAAACGATGTGAAGACTTCCGGTCTTCAACCACCGTCTTCATCTTTGACATCTCGTCGAATCGGTTATTCAGAATGGGTATAAACCCGGCCTTTCTGAATAACCCACGTATATAATATACGAATGTTACACAAACACAACAAACGCCTCATTCCAATTCAGAATATTCTTTTATTCACAAAATCACATTCTTAGGGAAATGTTCCCATTAATTTTATCAAAGATAAATTCTTCTAAATTTATCCTATAATCTTCCTTTGGATATCATTTCAAACTAGTCGGGATTAGCGAACCACACCGAAGTAATTATTTGTTTTATTTCCCAATCCCAACCTATATATCCCATGGAGCAAAACTGGTGATACTCCATATCTAACACCACGGTGTTATCGGTAAAATTAATTACCATTTCACGTTCAAATCTAATTAAAGATTTAACTGTCGCTTTGGAGCAAAACTGGTGATACTCCACTCTCGATCACTTTTTAGATTTGATAATTTAAATTATCAATTCACATTTTAATCTAATTAAAGATTCATTAAAACTCCACTTAGTTTTAATCTTCTCAAAAATCAATATTCTGTCTTTAACTGGGTTAAAGAACAATGTCTTCTAAAACACGATTCACGATAAACCCAAATCACATTTGATATTAAATACAAGGTTCTGAATAGAAAATATATCGGCTTATATTCAATATCAAATTCTGAAACCAGCAAATATCGTATTGGAAATAACGATATAAAATATATCTTTCAAATTCCCATAACAATACCCGTATAGTCACGAAATCCAATATCGAAATATTCCGAAGATAATTTCGATTCAACTCCAGTCCAATCCACGTATTGGGAATATCGATTATTTTTAAAATCACTTTCAAATCCAATTTATTTATTTCAAAAATAAATTGAATTTAATTCCAGTTCAAAACTAGTTCATTTCGATAAAAAACTATTTTTATCTTTTCAAATGTGGAATTTTCCAGCCCAATTCTTTCCAATTCACATATTATAATTTTACACAAATTATAGATATTTTTAATAATTTTATCAAGGCCCGTACAGTCGATTTCCATCAACGACCATCGAACTGCACTTACAACGACCTTTTCTGAAATTGATTTGGACATAATTCCAAATCCAACCGTTAGATTTCAAATTTCTAATATTCATTGGAAAGCTCTTTTCGATACGAACCCAACGGTTCCGGTTTTAGGAGGATCCGAAGGTCGGATCTCCCGCAATGTCCGTTTGAAATAAATGGTCGAAATTCACGAACTGCCGCGGCGCGGCGCGTTCTATTCAGGCCATTATATTATATATATATAATATATATAATATATATTTCGTCGATTTCTATTTAAAACGAATTTTATAAATCGTTTCAAAATTGTTTCAAAAGCAATTTCAACTTTCTTTTCAATTCAAATCAAAATTGAATTCTTCTTTATAAATTCGTTTTTAAATTCATTTCTATTCAATTCAAATTTTAATTCAATTTGAATTCATTTCAATTCACTTTCAATTCAATTTGAAATCGTTTTCAATTCAATTCATTTCGAAATCGTTTTCAATTCAATTCATTTCGAAATCGTTTTCAATTCAATTCATTTCGAAATCGTTTTCAATTCAATTCATTTCGAAATCGTTTTCAATTCAATTCATTTCGAAATCGTTTTCAATTCATTTCATTTCGAAATCGTTTTCAATTCAATTCATTTCGAAATCGTTTTCAATTCAATTCATTTCGAAATCGTTTTCAATTCAATATACAACGAATAAAATCGATATAAATATCGTTCACGTCAAAATGGCGCAAAACTAATCAACACGGCTTTATATTTTTCACAACTTCTTTATTTTATTCAACAAATGAATATTTATCCCATTCAACACATGAATCTATATTTTTTTCAACACACGACTAATCTCAACACATGAGTACTGTCGACACATCACTATTTTTGTTATGTAAAATATTTTATAAATCTATGGTATCTATCGTTTGATTTTAAATTAGACTTCTACTAGGAAGTAGTTCTAATATTAAATATGATAAAGATGTAAATTTTATTATATAAAATATTTCACTCAACACATGAACATCGTCAACACATGACTATTTTTATATTCAACACATGAATTTTCTTTTATAATATTCCTTATTTTCCCGATTGGAATGAGGCCCAATCAATCACCATATAACGTTAATTATATGGGTTCCATACAACACATGTATATTATAGCACTGAAAAATAATCAACCATCAACCAAAGTGCACTACACTGTATAAGCATCAAATATAGATATCTAACGCTTATAACAGCCCGTCAATCAATCGATCGACATACTTAATCAATCAGGATGAGTGAACTTCAAATTTCATCTCAACACCCGTGTGGGGTTTCAAACAATCAAACACAAATTTTAGTTGTGCAGTTGGGCGACGTGTAAAATTTATCGACCCAATCAATATCAGTCAAATCATTGTATATAAACAAATCGGTCGATTTGTTTATAAATATTTATTTATCCATTTTCACGTTAAAAATTATATTTTTAACGATAAAACAATTTATTTTAACACTTGAATTTCTATTCAGTTCATTTATTCAATAAAATGATATTTTTATTTTTCTAACATATTTTAGAAAATTTCGGCGGCATAACGGCACGATACTAGAAACGGGACAAGGCCTAGCCTTATCCCCGGTCTAGTGAAGGCCCACGCCATTCACACATCAATCAAATCACTTTCGTTATGCAAACCACAAAATTTGGAGTAAGAGTCTAACCTAGCCTTACTCCTTCGCCTTATAACGGCGCACGTCTAATCCTAACCCATTTATCGATTCGATTTTCCACACCACAAACCACATACAAACCAATATCGCAATCAATCACCAAATAGCCAAACAAACAAGTCCATGGTCTGTGGACGATTGTGTCGGGTGCTACTAAACACCGTCTGCATCCTAGTATATATATATAACTAGAAAATAAATTGAAGAGTGAGAAATTCTCACCTATAGCTATCCAAACATCTTGACTCTTCTTTTAAAGAAATCTTCTTCATTCTCGTCTGTTTATCATCTTCGTTGCCCGTAGTCACTACATATATAAAAATCACACATTTTTATATTTTGATGTCTTTAAAATAAAAATCACATTTTTATTTGTTCACTTTCAATTTAAAAATCATATTTTTATAATCGCTTCATATATTTAAAAATTGAATTTTTACTATGCTATTCAATATATAAAAATCATATTTTTACTTCGAAGTTCAATATATAAAAATCACATTTTTACTTTCACGCTATATGGATAAAAATGCTATTTTTGCACCGCTATTATATAGATAAAAATTCTATTTTTACATCGTTATTCTATATATAAAGATCTCGCCTTTTCAACTATAAAGATTTCATCTTTATAAAAATCAGCATTTTATTTCGACGTATAGAAAATAAAAATCAGATTTTTATTTTGCTACATACACAAAGATGATATTTTTATATTCTCTATCCTATAAAGGTTATATTTTTAATACTTTAAAAATATAAAAATCATATTTTTAATATTTCTATATAGTAAAGATCATATTTTTAATACTTTAAAAATATAAAAATCATATTTTTATTACTTTAAAAATATAAAGATCATACCTTTAACTGAATAAAATCTTTTCTACTTTAAAAATCTCATCTTCTCTATTTTAAAAATCCGAACTTTCAAATTTAAAAATCCTAACCTTCTAATTTAAAAATCCTAACTTTACCGTTTTAAAGTAAATAAAAAAACAGTTTAAAGTAAATAAAAAAAAACAGTTTAAAGTAAATAAAAAAAACACAGGGGACTTACAGGGGGGGCTCGTCGGCGGCTCGGAGGGGATGCGGGGTGGGGGTGGGCGTCGCAGGCGAAGGGAAGGGGAGGAGGAAGAAGCGGTGGCTCACCGGGGGGGGGGGGGGATGCGACTGAGGCTGCGGTGGGTTTAGAGCCTCGCGAGTTGGGAGGAGGGAGAGGAGATCGAGGCAGGGGTGCGCCTGAGGTGGAGGGGGTCTCGCCGTCGAGGCTGAGGTGATGGGCGCGCGCCTCGATGGTGGCCGACGGTGGGGAGGCGCGCCACTTCGATTGAGGTTTTTTTTTTCTTTCTAATTTCTGTTCAGTGTAAACGAGAAAAAGGGGGGGGGGTTTATATTTATTTTTATTTATTATTTTATTATTTTATAAAAGTTGACTTTTACATACGTCATCAAAACAAGGCCCACCACCTGTCGTCCATAGCGTTTAACCCCCATTCCGAACACAATGGGATATGTATCGTCAGCTGATTCGGCTGTTACAATCAGTTTCCGTTAAATTTACATTTAAATCACTTTATTGAATTTTAAACGTACATTTCAAATTACCGGGGCCACATACTAACTAGAAAAATTCCAAAAAAATATTTTCTAGCTTCGTATTGACGATACGGTCCTAACAAAACTAGTTTCGTCGAATTCTGAGATCGTTGGAAAAATGGCCAATTTCCAGTCGATTAAAATCAACTGAAATGGTCAAAACACGTTTTCCTATGCCATGCTCACATATTGATTCAGAAAATTACGAAATTTGAAACCTAGCAATAACTTTAAATCACGGATCCAACAAAAGTGGTTTCGTCGAAATCCGAGGTCATTTGCAAAATGTCCATTTTTAAGGGCCTGAATTCCATAGCGACTATTCAGAATTTTTAACTGGACATATCTTACCATTTATAAAGTGAAATCTCAGTTTGTTAACTTCGTTGGAAAGATATCGTCAATTAGATCCTAATGTTTTTGGTTTCACTAAAATCCGGATTGTTTTGCACCCGGTACATTCAATTGAAGTTTGAAATCGAATTATCGAACTACCGCGCCATTTTCAATTCTATTTATAATTATATATAATTATTATATATTCTAACGACGACGTATATAAAATATACGTCGAATTCTATTCAAAATAAATTTCTCGTCGATATTATTCAAAATAATTCATTTTAAATGTTCAAAATTCGCTAAAATTGCTAAAATAAAAATTTCAAACTGGCTCGCATTTTGCGGGTTATTACAATCTCCCCCACTTAAAACTTTTCGTCCCCGAAAAGGAACAAAGTCGAAAGTGGTTTGATTAATCAACTCTACGTTCGAAAAGGAACAAAGTCGGGGAAACAAATTTTATTCTCTGCTCTAGCCTCCTTGCTATGACCTGTTCAATGTAAGTACATATATATGCAAGCAAATGCGACCAATTTCAATACAATTCAATATTTGGTTCAATTTAGGCATAATGGTTAAAAATTAGCAAACAAACAAACAAACAACACAAACATCAATCAATTAGTGAATTAGAGTTTCAAATTCATAATTTTGATACATATACAAAAAATCATGTTTTTGATGCCAATTCACAACAATGTGTTCTAACTATATTAGTTTTGGTTCTCACACCAGTCTAATGGAAATATATAGAAATCACACCTTCGAAACACGAACATAAATACTGATAATGCGGCCGCATCATCAGAATTATCCCCGGGTGTCTAGAATGTGACTGTAACGACACGGATTTCGCCCGGACCTAATCGATCGTTAAACCGACCAAGACCGTTCGAATCCCGCATACGCTAACTTTGGGTATACAACACATCAGAACAAATAACAGAAGACTTCAATAAACATCATAATAATGTTACATCAGAGTACAGAATATCAGAGTATATCGAAATATAATACACAGTGGAAGATAAATTTACATAAATGTAAAACAGTGCACAGCGGAAATATAAACTACACAGCGGAAGACTGTAAATGCCTGGACACAGCTTAAAGTTTCAATCCAGAATCCTGCTCAATACATCTGCAAAATAAAACTACTCGACTGCCCGTGTGGAAAATAGGGGCACCCGAGTTCGCAAGGGAAAAGCAAACTACAGGTCAGTCATGGGACTGGTGTGAGAACTCAAAAAAACAGTTGTTAAACTTGTTTAAAAATAAGGCAAATCACGGGACCACGCCACTTTCGCGGAACGGGTTTACCCCCATGAAAGCCAGTGTATAAGCAACAATCAATATAGATATATGGATCTACTATGCATCACACAACATGCAATATCCCAATCTACCCACTTAGATTAATCACAACACTTAGATTTTCCAAATCCAATTCAATTTACAGAAATTATTCCTTTGGATTTTATTCCTGATTTCTTATTTCAAATCATTTGAAATACATATCTAACTTTTTATATCAAAGTAGATTTCACTTCGGGATCTCAAATCAAATCATTTGGAAATGTGAATTCCAAAACATAACAATGCATACAAACAAGTATGCAACCAAATATCGTGCTCCCCATCGACAAGGCAAAGGGTACGCACCTCGCAACTCGATATATATATGTGCACCTACCCCACATAGGAGTAGGCTACACCGACGATGCACCTCCCACTCAGGAGAGCATACACCGCCCTCTCACCCATACTTTTAGTCTCAGGGTTACCCGAATCTTTAGTCACATACTAAATCATTTCATATCCCGAAGTAGGGAAAATCATTTCACAACGTAATAATCACAAGTACTTTCAAAATATAGTACTTCACATCAGTAATTCACGCATATGATCAGTCACTATTAATCACATAACCTTTGAGCTCGTACGTCTCAAAGAAGGGTGTTAAGCAAGAGAATAAATTCTCTGCCACCAAACAGATACATCATCAATAGCAACTAATCGAATATGCGATGAACCACAATGTAACATATAATACATTTTCTAAATCACTTTAGAAATCATCGGGTTTTGGGCCTCGAAATCCTTTCTGTTTTATAAAACATTTTTATAAAACATTCCCTGTCCAAAATCGGGAATACATTTCTTTTCACTTAAGAAAAATATCATTTCACAATCATTCATTAAATTTGAAATGAACACAACATCGCTAAACACCTTATCGTCAAATCGTGAAGTGTTTCACAAGGCGTTAGCACACAGATATTTTCAACCCAACCCAATGCTAAATGTAAAAGCATATTCTGCTCATAAACTGGTCGAGCACAATCCAAACCATCAATCAATCAAATTTGACATTAAATATAAGGTTTTAAATAGAGAGAGTATTGACTTATATTTAACATCAAATCCTGAAACCAACAGATATCATATCGGGAATAACGATATCGATATCTTCCAAATTCCCATCACAATATCTGTAATCACGGAATCCAATATCGAAAATATCCATAGATAATTTCAATTCAAATCTAATCCAATTTATTTATTTATAACCATTGGATTATTTTTCTAGTTAATAACTAGTTCATTTCGATAAAAATCTATTTTTATCTTTTCAAATATGGAGTTTTTCATCCCAATTCTTCACAAATCATTTCTTATGATTTTACACAAATTATTACTATTTTTAATAATTTTATCAAGGCCCGTACAGTCGATTTCCAACAATGGCCATCGAACTGCACTTACAGCGACCTTTTTCAAATTTGATTTGGACATAATTCCAAATCCAACCGTTAGATATCAAATTTCTAACATTCGTTAGAAAGCTCTTTTCGATGCGAACCCAACGGTTCTGATTTCAGGAGAATCCGACGGTCGGATCTCCCGTAATGTCCGTTCGAAGTCAATGGTCGAAATTCGCGAACTGCCGCGGCGCGGCGCGTTCTATTCAGGCCATTATATTATATATATAATATATATAATATATATTTCGTCGATTTCTATTTAAAACGAAGTTTATAAATAGTTTTAAATTCGTTTCAAAAACATTTTCAACTTCCTTTTCAATTCAAATCACAATTGAATTCTTCTTTATAGATTCGTTTTAAAATTCATTTCTATTCAATTCAAATTTCAATTCAATTTGAATTCGTTTTCAATTCAATTCATTTCGAATTCGTTTTCTATTCAATTCAATTCGAATTCGTTTTCTATTCAATTCAATTCGAATTCGTTTTCTATTCAATTCAATTCGAATTCGTTTTCTATTCAATTCAATTCGAATTCGTTTTCTATTCAATTCAATTCGAATTCGTTTTCTATTCAATTCAATTCGAATTCGTTTTCTATTCAATTCAATTCGAATTCGTTTTCTATTCAATTCAATTCGAATTCGTTTTCTATTCAATTCAATTCGAATTCGTTTTCTAGTCAATTCAATTCGAATTCGTTTTCTATTCAATTCAATTCGAATTCGTTTTCTAGTCAATTCAATTCGAATTCGTTTTCTATTCAATTCAATTCGAATAATTCATATGCATCGTTTTCATTTCATATATATATATATATATCGTTTTCAATTCGAATATTTCATATATATTGTTTTCATTTCATATATATATATATATATATCGTTTTCAAATCGAATATTTCATATACATTGTTTTCAATTCGAATATTTTCACTTCGCTATATATATATAAATTTCACTTTTCATATATTCGATATTTTCACTTTGCTATATATATAAATTTCACTTTTCATATATATATTATTTCACTTTGCTATCAATCAATTTTCACAACAATTTCAACCAATAAATATCGTCCATGGTTTGTGGACGAGGGGCATATATATATATATATATATATATATATAGGTATTTATATATAGCAATTCACTTCCACTTTCAACACATATATAAAATTATAAAAAGAGATTGAAGAGTGAGAAATCCTCACCAATAGCTATCCACTCACACGATTTTTCCTTAATAGAAACTTCGCCTTCTTGTCCTTCTTGTTGCTTTCGTTGACTGTATCCTCTACATAGGTAAAAATCGAATTTTTACTATGTTATTCAATATATAAAGATTGCATTTTGACTTCGCTATTAAATATATAGATTATATTTTTATTATTCTTTCAAAACTGCTTTTATAATCCTTTTTTTTCTTTTAAATAAATGCAGTTTTTATCTTTAAAATAAAAGCAGTTTTTCTTTTATTAAAATGCAGTTTTTTAAAAATCCTTTTAAAAATGCAGTTTTTAAAATCTTTTAAAAACAGTTTTTGTTTTCTTAAAATGCAGTTTTTTAAAAATCCTTTTAAAAATTTCTGTTTTACTTTCTTTTATAAAATTTCAATTTTTAAATCCTAAAACAAAAAATCAGTTTTTATTTACTTTAAAAATTCTTGTTTTTAAATCTTTTATAAAATTTCAGTTTTTGCCTTATTTAAAAATCAGTTTATAAAACTAAAAAAAAACAGTTTTCAAATCTTAAAAAAAAATACAGTAATTCGTTTTTAAATCGTTTTTTTTTTCTTAAAATCAGAAATTATAAAACAGAAATAAAAATAAATATAAAGTAAAATGGCTCACCGTGGTATGCGAAGGGGAGGAGGGAAGTCGAGGGCGGCTCGGCGGCGTTCGGAGGTGTCGGTGGTTCAGGGGGGCGTCGCGTCTGGGTTCGAGGGTTGCGACGAGGGTGCTGCTTCGATTTGCGAGGGCGTTGCTTCGATGTGTCGTTCGGTGGGAGGAGGTTGCGAGGGTGGTGGGCGGCGATCTGGCGTGGGCTTCGTCGGCGGCTCGAGCGTCGGGGGCGGCGCGATTTAGGGTTAGGTCTTTTTTTTTTTTTTTATTTCGTTTTAGTATAATGAATCGGGGGGGGGGGGGCAACGAAGGAGAAAAGGGGGAAAAGTTTATTTTTTTATTATTTTATTTTATTATTTAAATTATTTAAATTTGTACTAGGGTTGACTTTCATATCCGACCTCGAAACGAGGCCCACCGCCTGTCGTCCATAGCGTTTTACCCCCATTCCGAACACAATGGGATATGTATCGTAAGCTGGTTTGATCGTTACAATCAGTTTCCGTTGAATTTACATTTAAATCCTTATATTGAATTTTAAACGTACATTTCAAATTACCGGGGTCACATACTAACTAGAAAAATTCCTGAAAAATATTTTCTAGCTTCGTATTGGCGATACGGTCCTAACAAAACTAGTTTCGTCGAATTCTGAGACCGTTTGAAAAATGGCCAATTTCTAGTCGATTAAATTCAACAGAAACTGGTCAAACGCGTTTTCTTTTGCCACGCTCACATATTGATTCGAAAAATTATGAAATTTGAAACCTAGCAATAGTTTGACATCCCGGACCCGACAAAAGTGGTTTCGTCGAATTCCGAGGCCATTTGCAAAATGTCTATTTTTAAGGGCCTTATATATATAAAAATATATATAAATTCCACAGCGACTATTTCTAATTTTAAACTGGACATATCTTATCATTTCTAAGATGAAATCCCAGTTTGTTAACTTCGTTACAAAGATATAGTTATACAAATTCAAATATTTCTTGTTTCGTTCAATTCTGACTTATATTGGATTCTGTATATTCATTTGAAATTAGAAATCGAATTTTCGAACTACCGCGCCATTTTCAATTCCTTTTATAATTATATATAATTATTATATATTCTAACGACGACGTATATAATATATACGTTCGAATTCTATTCAAAATAAATTTTTCGACGATATTATTTAAAATAATTCATTTTAAATAATCAAAATTCGCTAAAATTGCCGAAATAAAAATTTCAAACTGGCTCGCATTTTACGGGTTGTTACAATCTCCCCCACTTAAAACTTTTCGTCCCCGAAAAGGAACAAAGTCGAAAGTGGTTTGATTATTCAACCCTACACTCGATCTGACTTTCATTCTCCAACTTTTCAGTTTCTGAGAATTTTCAAAATTTCAAAAATTTGGCTAACTCCCTATATTTTTGAAAAATTTCGCCATAACCTCCCCTGCACCGGGAGCATCGGGGAATTTCAAATAGCTTCCCCGGTCCTTCAGATCTCAAAAAGAAAAAGAAAAAGCCAAGCGGCTAGCCAATAGGCTCACAAAATCATCATCACCCAAACAAAACAGTAAATCATGTAGTAAACATGTACCTATTTGTCGGGCAAACAAATTTTATTCTCTGCTCTAGCCTCCTTGCTATGACCTGTTCAATGTAAGTGCAAGTATATGCATGCATTTGCAACCAAATTTCAATATAGTTTACTATTTGATTCAGTTAGGCATAATGATTCAAAATTATCAAACAATTAAACAAACAACACAAACATCAATCAATTAATTGATTATATTTTCAAATATATAATTTTATATATTTAAAATCATATTTTCTAAAATCAGATTATATATATAATCACAGATACGTTATTTATAAACAAATAACTCTCGACTCATTCTGGGGCATTTCTAACCCCATCTCTAACGAGTCACTCATTCTAGAATGCTACTGATTCTATCTCTAATGAGGATTCTTTTATAGGACATTACTAATCCTACCTCTGATGAGTCTTTTATTCTGTTCTAACGAGTTGTACCCCAAAGATTTGAGTTTAACCAAAGCTCTGATACCACGTTGTAACGACACGGATTTCGCCCGGACCTAATCGATCGTTAAACCGACCAAGACCATTCGAATCCCGCATACGCTAACTTTGGGTATACAACACATCAGAACAAATAACAGAAGACTTCAATAAACATCATAATAATGTTACATCAGAGTACAGAATATCAGAGTATATCGAAATATAATACACAGCGGAAGATAAATTTACATAAATGTAAAACAGTGCACAGCGGAAATATAAACTACACAGCGGAAGACTGTAAATGCCTGGACACAGCTTAAAGCTTCAATCCAGAATCCTGCTCAATACATCTGCAAAATAAAACTACTCGACTGCCCGTGTGGAAAATAGGGGCACCCGAGTTCGCAAGGGAAAAGCAAACTACAGGTCAGTCATGGGACTGGTGTGAGAACTCAAAAAAACAGTTGTTAAACTTGTTTAAAAATAAGGCAAATCACGGGACCACGCCACTTTCGCGGAACGGGTTTACCCCCATGAAAGCCAGTGTATAAGCAACAATCAATATAGATATATGGATCTACTATGCATCACACAACATGCAATATCCCAATCTACCCACTTAGATTAATCACAACACTTAGATTTTCCAAATCCAATTCAATTTACAGAAATTATTCCATTGGATTTTATTCCCGATTTCTTATTTCAAATCATTTGAAATACATATCTAACTTTCTATATCAAAGTAGATTTCACTTCGGGATCTCAAATCAAATCATTTGGAAATGTGAATTCCAAAACATAACAATGCATACAAACAAGTATGCAACCAAATATCGTGCTCCCCATCGACAAGGCAAAGGGTACGCACCTCGCAACTCGATATATATATGTGCACCTACCCCACATAGGAGTAGGCTACACCGACGATGCACCTCCCACTCAGGAGAGCATACACCGCCCTCTCACCCATACTTTTAGTCTCAGGGTTACCCGAATCTTTAGTCACATACTAAATCATTTCATATCCCGAAGTAGGGAAAATCATTTCACAACGTAATAATCACAAGTACTTTCAAAATATAGTACTTCACATCAGTAATTCACGCATATGATCAGTCACTATTAATCACATAACCTTTGAGCTCGTACGTCTCAAAGAAGGGTGTTAAGCAAGAGAATAAATTCTCCGCCACCAAACAGATACATCATCAATAGCAACTAATCGAATATGCGATGAACCACAATGTAACATATAATACATTTTCTAAATCACTTTAGAAATCATCGGGTTTTGGGCCTCGAAATCCTTTCTGTTTTATAAAACATTTTTATAAAACATTCCCTGTCCAAAATCGGGAATACATTTCTTTTCACTTAAGAAAAATATCATTTCACAATCATTCGTTAAATTTGAAATGAACACAACATCGCTAAACACCTTATCGTCAAATCGTGAAGTGTTTCACAAGGCGTTAGCACACAGATATTTTCAACCCAACCCAATGCTAAATGTAAAAGCATATTCTGCTCATAAACTGGTCGAGCACAATCCAAACCATCAATCAATCAAATTTGACATTAAATATAAGGTTTTAAATAGAGAGAGTATTGACTTATATTTAACATCAAATCCTGAAACCAACAGATATCATATCGGGAATAACGATATCGATATCTTCCAAATTCCCATCACAATATCTGTAATCACGGAATCCAATATCGAAAATATCCATAGATAATTTCAATTCAAATCTAATCCGATTTATTTATTTATAACCATTGGATTATTTTTCTAGTTAATAACTAGTTCATTTCGATAAAAATCTATTTTTATCTTTTCAAATATGGAGTTTTTCATCCCAATTCTTCACAAATCATTTCTTATGATTTTACACAAATTATTACTATTTTTAATAATTTTATCAAGGCCCGTACAGTCGATTTCCAACAATGGCCATCGAACTGCACTTACAGCGACCTTTTTCAAATTTGATTTGGACATAATTCCAAATCCAACCGTTAGATTTCAAATTTCTAACATTCGTTAGAAAGCTCTTTTCGATGCGAACCCAACGGTTCTGATTTCAGGAGAATCCGACGGTCGGATCTCCCGTAATGTCCGTTCGAAGTCAATGGTCGAAATTCGCGAACTGCCGCGGCGCGGCGCGTTCTATTCAGGCCATTATATTATATATATAATATATATAATATATATTTCGTCGATTTCTATTTAAAACGAAGTTTATAAATAGTTTTAAATTCGTTTCAAAAACATTTTCAACTTCCTTTTCAATTCAAATCACAATTGAATTCTTCTTTATAGATTCGTTTTAAAATTCATTTCTATTCAATTCAAATTTCAATTCAATTTGAATTCGTTTTCAATTCAATTCATTTCGAATTCGTTTTCTATTCAATTCAATTCGAATTCGTTTTCTATTCAATTCAATTCGAATTCGTTTTCTATTCAATTCAATTCGAATTCGTTTTCTATTCAATTCAATTCGAATTCGTTTTCTATTCAATTCAATTCGAATTCGTTTTCTATTCAATTCAATTCGAATTCGTTTTCTATTCAATTCAATTCGAATTCGTTTTCTATTCAATTCAATTCGAATTCGTTTTCTATTCAATTCAATTCGAATTCGTTTTCTATTCAATTCAATTCGAATTCGTTTTCTAGTCAATTCAATTCGAATTCGTTTTCTATTCAATTCAATTAGAATTCGTTTTCTAGTCAATTCAATTCGAATTCGTTTTCTATTCAATTCAATTCGAATATTTCATATGCATCGTTTTCATTTCATATATATATATATATATATCGTTTTCAATTCGAATATTTCATATACATTGTTTTCATTTCATATATATATATATATATATATATATCGTTTTCAATTCGAATATTTCATATACATTGTTTTCAATTCGAATATTTTCACTTCGCTATATATATATAAATTTCACTTTTCATATATTCGATATTTTCACTTTGCTATATATATAAATTTCACTTTTCATATATATATTATTTCACTTTGCTATCAATCAATTTTCACAACAATTTCAACCAATAAATATCGTCCATGGTTTGTGGACGAGGGGCGTATATATATATATATATATATATATAGGTATTTATATATAGCAATTCACTTCCACTTTCAACACATATATAAAATTATAAAAAGAGATTGAAGAGTGAGAAATCCTCACCAATAGCTATCCACTCACACGATTTTTCCTTAATAGAAACTTCGCCTTCTTGTCCTTCTTGTTGCTTTCGTTGACTGTATCCTCTACATAGGTAAAAATCGAATTTTTACTATGTTATTCAATATATAAAGATTGCATTTTGACTTCGCTATTAAATATAAAGATTATATTTTTATTATTCTTTCAAAACTGCTTTTATAATCCTTTTTTTTCTTTTAAATAAATGCAGTTTTTATCTTTAAAATAAAAGCAGTTTTTCTTTTATTAAAATGCAGTTTTTTAAAAATCCTTTTAAAAATGCAGTTTTTAAAATCTTTTAAAAACAGTTTTTGTTTTCTTAAAATGCAGTTTTTTAAAAATCCTTTTAAAAATTTCTGTTTTACTTTCTTTTATAAAATTTCAATTTTTAAATCCTAAAACAAAAAATCAGTTTTTATTTACTTTAAAAATTCTTGTTTTTAAATCTTTTATAAAATTTCAGTTTTTGCCTTATTTAAAAATCAGTTTATAAAACTAAAAAAAAAACAGTTTTCAAATCTTAAAAAAAAAATACAGTAATTCGTTTTTAAATCGTTTTTTTTTCTTAAAATCAGAAATTATAAAACAGAAATAAAAATAAATATAAAGTAAAATGGCTCACCGTGGTATGCGAAGGGGAGGAGGGAAGTCGAGGGCGGCTCGGCGGCGTTCGGAGGTGTCGGTGGTTCAGGGGGGCGTTGCGTCTGGGTTCGAGGGTTGCGACGAGGGTGCTGCTTCGATTTGCGAGGGCGTTGCTTCGATGTGTCGTTCGGTGGGAGGAGGTTGCGAGGGTGGTGGGCGGCGATCTGGCGTGGGCTTCGTCGGCGGCTCGAGCGTCGGGGGCGGCGCGATTTAGGGTTAGGTCTTCTTCTTTTTTTTTTTTTTATTTCGTTTTAGTATAATGAATCGGGGGGGGGGGGGGGGGCAACGAAGGAGAAAAGGGGGAAAAGTTTATTTTTTTATTATTTTATTTTATTATTTAAATTATTTAAATTTGTACTAGGGTTGACTTTCATATCCGACCTCGAAACGAGGCCCACCGCCTGTCGTCCATAGCGTTTTACCCCCATTCCGAACACAATGGGATATGTATCGTAAGCCGGTTTGATCGTTACAATCAGTTTCCGTTGAATTTACATTTAAATCCTTATATTGAATTTTAAACGTACATTTCAAATTACCGGGGTCACATACTAACTAGAAAAATTCCTGAAAAATATTTTCTAGCTTCGTATTGGCGATACGGTCCTAACAAAACTAGTTTCGTCGAATTCTGAGACCGTTTGAAAAATGGCCAATTTCCAGTCGATTAAATTCAACAGAAACTGGTCAAACGCGTTTTCTTTTGCCACGCTCACATATTGATTCGAAAAATTATGAAATTTGAAACCTAGCAATAGTTTGACATCCCGGACCCGACAAAAGTGGTTTCGTCGAATTCCGAGGCCATTTGCAAAATGTCTATTTTTAAGGGCCTTATATATATAAAAATATATATAAATTCCACAGCGACTATTTCTAATTTTAAACTGGACATATCTTATCATTTCTAAGATGAAATCCCAGTTTGTTAACTTCGTTACAAAGATATAGTTATACAAATTCAAATATTTCTTGTTTCGTTCAATTCTGACTTATATTGGATTCTGTATATTCATTTGAAATTAGAAATCGAATTTTCGAACTACCGCGCCATTTTCAATTCCTTTTATAATTATATATAATTATTATATATTCTAACGACGACGTATATAATATATACGTTCGAATTCTATTCAAAATAAATTTTTCGACGATATTATTTAAAATAATTCATTTTAAATAATCAAAATTCGCTAAAATTGCCGAAATAAAAATTTCAAACTGGCTCGCATTTTACGGGTTGTTACAGTGACTCTATATCTATCCAGTATATTAAAACTTCGACTATACGTTCATGACGCGTATACGCGAAATCTATATATACTCGATTGTCCATATTCAAAATAAATAAATATTCAAATACGTATAAAGCGATTTAAATTTTAAAACAAAATTGTTTTCATTTGAAAAATATACTCTTCACACTCGTTCTAGGATACTACTGATCCTATCTCTAACGAGTAATTCTAATTGGATGCTGCTAATCCAATATCTGATGAATTCTTTCGTATGGTTCTAATGTGTCTTGTTCTCGAGCTCTGTAAACCAAAGCTCTGATACCAAATGAAGCGACCCGAACTTCCCCGGTCTCCGAAGAGATGAGAAAGAACGAATTACTGTGAGGACAAGACAAATCAGAACACAAACAGAAGAACATTTCACTGTTATTACAACAATGCATCAGATTACAAGAATATACAGAGTATAAATGAATAAATTACATTCGATAAATATCAGAGATTACAATAAATTACATAGCAGCGGAAAATAATATAAAATACAACTGAAAGTGATACACGGATACAGAGCTTTCCGAGCATCGTTCCAGCTGTAAATCAGGACCCTGTGAATATAAATCTGCAAAACCAAAACTACTAGCTGCCCGTGCGGAAAATAGGGGCACCCAGAGTTTAGGTTAAAACAATAAACTCCAGGTCAGTCATGTGACTGGTGTGAGAACTAAAACAGTTATAATTCTTTATTTTAAAGTTCGGTAAATCAAGGGACCACGCCGTATAACACGGAACGGGTTTCCTCCCAAGAATACCAGTGCATAAAACAAACAGCGCAATGCTAAATAAGGAAAAATGAAGCTGTTATAAGACCCAGGTCCCATCACACAATGCAACGCAAGCCGGAGGATAGGGTTTTCCCTTATAACAGCCAAAGCATGCTTGATACGTTTAAAACACATTATTTGATACTACTATAAGTGTATAGTGTCAAAACAATTTCAATCATAAGTATCAATCATAGGCGGCATAGCTACCATCTACTATGTCGCCATACTAGGCTCTACAAATAAAGCCGAAACACACGTATTGGAAATTGGATTCCGTCATGAGTCGAGGCAAGGGGCAAGCTCCTCTCCGCATTCGAGACACTCTAGCAATGCCTCAGGACCCCACTTTGATCCTTTGGAACCTCCAAGGCCGGTCCTCTCTTACTTTTGAGGATTAGTTATTCCTGAACACACGTTTCCCGGTCCTTACAGACCTATATCCGAGGCACCTCATATCCAACAACCACACAGGTGAAAAGTATATAAATGTCAGGGCTGGTAGGTCACTGACACCACCCTAGCTAGAAAGAAACGTCGTGCACTCCTTGGGTCCGTATCCCGTTTTTGACTCATACCGAGGTGTGAGGCTCGCGAATTCACGTTATACACAAAGCTATGCCACACAGGCCGTGCTTTGATCATCAACCACAAGACTTTGCTTTTCAACAGAAGCCTTGATCAATTGCCACTTACGCGTGCCACATTGGCAATTCACTCCATGCGACTGATGTCCATCGATATACAACCTCTGAGCTCGTACGTCTCAGAGAAGGGCGTTAAGCAAGAGAATAAATTCTCCGCCGCCAAACAGATGTATATTTAATAGAGATCAATCAACACAGAATAAAATCCAATGTCAGACACACAATCCATTTACAAGTTCATTCTGGGTCTGAACGAAACCGGAGGCACTTCCCTCGCATATCCATCCATCTCCAAGTACGTCTGGACGATCACCAACTGATTCCCTCATCCTGGGTGTACAGCCCAATCAAGATCATCAGTAACCACCCAAACGATGTGAAGACTTCCGGTCTTCAACCACCGTCTTCATCTTTGACATCTCGTCGAATCGGTTATTCAGAATGGGTATAAACCCGGCCTTTCTGAATAACCCACGTATATAATATACGAATGTTACACAAACACAACAAACGCCTCATTCCAATTCAGAATATTCTTTTATTCACAAAATCACATTCTTAGGGAAATGTTCCCATTAATTTTATCAAAGATAAATTCTTCTAAATTTATCCTATAATCTTCCTTTGGATATCATTTCAAACTAGTCGGGATTAGCGAACCACACCGAAGTAATTATTTGTTTTATTTCCCAATCCCAACCTATATATCCCATGGAGCAAAACTGGTGATACTCCATATCTAACACCACGGTGTTATCGGTAAAATTAATTACCATTTCACGTTCAAATCTAATTAAAGATTTAACTGTCGCTTTGGAGCAAAACTGGTGATACTCCACTCTCGATCACTTTTCAGATTTGATAATTTAAATTATCAATTCACATTTTAATCTAATTAAAGATTCATTAAAACTCCACTTAGTTTTAATCTTCTCAAAAATCAATATTCTGTCTTTAACTGGGTTAAAGAACCAATGTCTTTTAAAACACGATTCACTATAAACCCAAATCACATTTGATATTAAATACAAGGTTCTGAATAGAAAATATATCGACTTATATTCAATATCAAATTCTGAAACCAGCAAATATCGTATTGGAAATAACGATATAAAATATATCTTTCAAATTCCCATAACAATATCCGTATAGTCACGAAATCCAATATCGAAATATTCCGAAGATAATTTCGATTCAACTCCAGTCCAATCCACGTATTGGGAATATCGATTATTTTTAAAATCACTTTCAAATCCAATTTATTTATTTCAAAAATAAATTGAATTTAATTCCAGTTCAAAACTAGTTCATTTCGATAAAAAACTATTTTTATCTTTTCAAATGTGGAATTTTCCAGCCCAATTCTTTCCAATTCACATATTATAATTTTACACAAATTATAGATATTTTTAATAATTTTATCAAGGCCCGTATAGTCGATTTCCATCAACGGCCATCGAACTGCACTTACAGCGACCTTTTCTGAAATTGATTTGGACATAATTCCAAATCCAACCGTTAGATTTCAAATTTCTAATATTCATTGGAAAGCTCTTTTCGATACGAACCCAACGGTTCCGGTTTTAGGAGGATCCGACGGTCGGATCTCCCGCAATGTCCGTTTGAAATAAATGGTCGAAATTCACGAACTGCCGTGGCGCGGCGCGTTCTATTCAGGCCATTATATTATATATATAATATATATAATATATATTTCGTCGATTTCTATTTAAAACGAATTTTATAAATCGTTTCAAAATTGTTTCAAAAGCAATTTCAACTTTCTTTTCAATTCAAATCAAAATTGAATTCTTCTTTATAAATTCGTTTTTAAATTCATTTCTATTCAATTCAAATTTTAATTCAATTTGAATTCATTTCAATTCACTTTCAATTCAATTTGAATTCGTTTTCAATTCAATTCATTTCGAAATCGTTTTCAATTCAATTCATTTCGAAATCGTTTTCAATTCAATTCATTTCGAAATCGTTTTCAATTCAATTCATTTCGAAATCGTTTTCAATTCATTTCATTTCGAAATCGTTTTCAATTCAATTCATTTCGAAATCGTTTTCAATTCAATATACAACGAATAAAATCGATATAAATATCGTTCACGTCAAAATGGCGCAAAACTAATCAACACGGCTTTATATTTTTCACAACTTCTTTATTTTATTCAACAAATGAATATTTATCCCATTCAACACATGAATCTATATTTTTTTCAACACACGACTAATCTCAACACATGAGTACTGTCGACACATCACTATTTTTGTTATGTAAAATATTTTATAAAACTATGGTATCTATCGTTTGATTTTAAATTAGACTTCTACTGGGAAGTAGTTCTAATATTAAATATGATAAAGATGTAAATTTTATTATATAAAATATTTCACTCAACACATGAACATCGTCAACACATGACTATTTTTATATTCAACACATGAATTTTCTTTTATAATATTCCTTATTTTCCCGATTGGAATGAGGCCCAATCAATCACCATATAACGTTAATTATATGGGTTCCATACAACACATGTATATTATAGCACTGAAAAATAATCAACCATCAACCAAAGTGCACTACACTGTATAAGCATCAAATATAGATATCTAACGCTTATAACAGCCCGTCAATCAATCGATCGACATACTTAATCAATCAGGATGAGTGAACTTCAAATTTCATCTCAACACCCGTGTGGGGTTTCAAACAATCAAACACAAATTTTAGTTGTGCAGTTGGGCGACGTGTAAAATTTATCGACCCAATCAATATCAGTCAAATCATTGTATATAAACAAATCGGTCGATTTGTTTATAAATATTTATTTATCCATTTTCACGTTAAAAATTATATTTTTAACGATAAAACAATTTATTTTAACACTTGAATTTCTATTCAGTTCATTTATTCAATAAAATGATATTTTTATTTTTCTAACATATTTTAGAAAATTTCGGCGGCATAACGGCACGATACTAGAAACGGGACAAGGCCTAGCCTTATCCCCGGTCTAGTGAAGGCCCACGCCATTCACACATCAATCAAATCACTTTCGTTATGCAAACCACAAAATTTGGAGTAAGAGTCTAACCTAGCCTTACTCCTTCGCCTTATAACGGCGCACGTCTAATCCTAACCCATTTATCGATTCGATTTTCCACACCACAAACCACATACAAACCAATATCGCAATCAATCACCAAATAGCCAAACAAACAAGTCCATGGTCTGTGGACGATTGTGTCGGGTGCTACTAAACACCGTCTGCATCCTAGTATATATATATAACTAGAAAATAAATTGAAGAGTGAGAAATTCTCACCTATAGCTATCCAAACATCTTGACTCTTCTTTTAAAGAAATCTTCTTCATTCTCGTCTGTTTATCATCTTCGTTGCCCGTAGTCACTACATATATAAAAATCACACATTTTTATATTTTGATGTCTTTAAAATAAAAATCACATTTTTATTTGTTCACTTTCAATTTAAAAATCATATTTTTATAATCGCTTCATATATTTAAAAATTGAATTTTTACTATGCTATTCAATATATAAAAATCATATTTTTACTTCGAAGTTCAATATATAAAAATCACATTTTTACTTTCACGCTATATGGATAAAAATGCTATTTTTGCACCGCTATTATATAGATAAAAATTCTATTTTTACATCGTTATTCTATATATAAAGATCTCGCCTTTTCAACTATAAAGATTTCATCTTTATAAAAATCAGCATTTTATTTCGACGTATAGAAAATAAAAATCAGATTTTTATTTTGCTACATACACAAAGATGATATTTTTATATTCTCTATCCTATAAAGGTTATATTTTTAATACTTTAAAAATATAAAAATCATATTTTTAATATTTCTATATAGTAAAGATCATATTTTTAATACTTTAAAAATATAAAAATCATATTTTTATTACTTTAAAAATATAAAGATCATACCTTTAACTGAATAAAATCTTTTCTACTTTAAAAATCTCATCTTCTCTATTTTAAAAATCCGAACTTTCAAATTTAAAAATCCTAACCTTCTAATTTAAAAATCCTAACTTTACCGTTTTAAAGTAAATAAAAAAACAGTTTAAAGTAAATAAAAAAAAACAGTTTAAAGTAAATAAAAAAAACACAGGGGACTTACAGGGGGGGCTCGTCGGCGGCTCGGAGGGGATGCGGGGTGGGGGTGGGCGTCGCAGGCGAAGGGAAGGGGAGGAGGAAGAAGCGGTGGCTCACCGGGGGGGGGGGGGATGCGACTGAGGCTGCGGTGGGTTTAGAGCCTCGCGAGTTGGGAGGAGGGAGAGGAGATCGAGGCAGGGGTGCGCCTGAGGTGGAGGGGGTCTCGCCGTCGAGGCTGAGGTGATGGGCGCGCGCCTCGATGGTGGCCGACGGTGGGGAGGCGCGCCACTTCGATTGAGGTTTTTTTTTTCTTTCTAATTTCTGTTCAGTGTAAACGAGAAAAAGGGGGGGGGGTTTATATTTATTTTTATTTATTATTTTATTATTTTATAAAAGTTGACTTTTACATACGTCATCAAAACAAGGCCCACCACCTGTCGTCCATAGCGTTTAACCCCCATTCCGAACACAATGGGATATGTATCGTCAGCTGATTCGGCTGTTACAATCAGTTTCCGTTAAATTTACATTTAAATCACTTTATTGAATTTTAAACGTACATTTCAAATTACCGGGGCCACATACTAACTAGAAAAATTCCAAAAAAATATTTTCTAGCTTCGTATTGACGATACGGTCCTAACAAAACTAGTTTCGTCGAATTCTGAGATCGTTGGAAAAATGGCCAATTTCCAGTCGATTAAAATCAACTGAAATGGTCAAAACACGTTTTCCTATGCCACGCTCACATATTGATTCAGAAAATTACGAAATTTGAAACCTAGCAATAACTTTAAATCACGGATCCAACAAAAGTGGTTTCGTCGAAATCCGAGGTCATTTGCAAAATGTCCATTTTTAAGGGCCTGAATTCCATAGCGACTATTCAGAATTTTTAACTGGACATATCTTACCATTTATAAAGTGAAATCTCAGTTTGTTAACTTCGTTGGAAAGATATCATCAATTAGATCCTAATGTTTTTGGTTTCACTAAAATCCGGATTGTTTTGCACCCGGTACATTCAATTGAAGTTTGAAATCGAATTATCGAACTACCGCGCCATTTTCAATTCTATTTATAATTATATATAATTATTATATATTCTAGCGACGACGTATATAAAATATACGTCGAATTCTATTCAAAATAAATTTCTCGTCGATATTATTCAAAATAATTCATTTTAAATGTTCAAAATTCGCTAAAATTGCTAAAATAAAAATTTCAAACTGGCTCGCATTTTGCGGGTTATTACATAAAGACTAGGATGGACCGGCGTGATTCGGCAAGCAAACGGTAGCCCTGTGATAGCGACTCGTCGTCTACCATCCATCTTGAGTCAATCGAGATACGTGAAGCGGAAAGGTGGAGAACTCCAAAAGACCATATACTTGCTATCTAGTTATGGGTGAGGATGGCCATAGGATAGTGGGGCACCGGGGGCCGGCGTATAGTTCTCATTTTACAAGGTGTGCCTTTTATTAGTTGAGGGAAGGGTCAAGTGGGACCATAGCCACTAGAATAAAAACAGACCTTAGCATCTGCAACGACAGATATCTGAAAGCTCCCGACCGAGTTCTGTATTCCTTGATTTGCCCTGTCACAGGACTCGGACCGCACATTACAGGACATGTACATCTAGACAAGCGATAACGATTCGCGATACATTCGTGGGGAAGTATAGGAACATATACCACTCTAGGTAGTGTGTCCTAGACTTGGGGGCATCATTCGACAGGGAGCGTAATCCCTAGTTGGACTAGGTGGCATAAACCCTGAACTCGAGAAGCATTCAATAGATAGCGTAAAACTCTAGTTAAATCTAGAAAGCACTTGATGGAAAACCCTAGATTAGATTTAGGTAATAAATAATAAATGTATGCCTGAAGGCAATGGAAACTACAAGGGTTGGGATCACGTTATCGTTACTAGTTAGAACACTAGTTAGGTGGTGCAGAGATATAGAAACCAGTATAACAAGGAAATAGCGAAGCGGCGAAAGTATTAGAGCATATCGAGTTTATCTTATATTAGCATATCTTGTGATTATCTTGTCTAATCTCGCTGACCCTACGGTCATGGTGTAATCTTGGATTTAGTTAATTCATGTCGTTTGTTTTTCCATGTTCACATGCTAGAAGTTACTGAGCTTACTCAGGCTTTATGTCTGACTCTGTTTTTCTTTCATCTTCTTTACTTCCGTTTCCCCCCCAGGTAGTAGAGGAGGGAGTAGTATAGCTTAGGTTAAGTTGGACTGTCACTCTTTCCCAGCTTGAAGATTTGTCGAAGTTTTGCTTGGATTCTCTTTTCAGATGCTATGACCGGTTCTTGCTACATTGGGGAATATAAATGTATTTTTATGCTTCTTTATTTTGTAAGACAAATGACACTCTGATATTGTAAAGAAATCTTTGTACAAACTAATTTATAAATAAAGCAAAGTTTTATTTTCCGCTGTTTAATTTCTGTCTGTCTTGTAATTTATCTGCATCTTTTACCCTAAATGCTCCACAGAACTTAGTGCATTCCCTTTGTGAGTGACACTAACGGACGTGGGGTGTTACATACGTCCGGACAACTACTGCTTCAACTCCTTCCTGGGAGCAAGTCAGTCCAAGGCATCAGTAGTCGTCGTCCATTCGATGTGAAGATCGTCGGTCTTCAACCACCGTCTTCTATACTTTCGATTTAATCGTCATGTAAGTATTTGAAATGAGTTGAACTCTGTCTTTTCAAATAATCCTTGCATAATTATCATTTAAATCATTTTATATCGCTAATACTTATTTATAATGATTTATTGCTATTTTTATTTATTTAAAAATAGCCCAATATATTAGAACGACGCTTCAGGTCAAGGGCGTCCCTGGCGCTATTTTTTTTTACCAATTTTTGATTTACATATATCTTGAAATCTAACCGTTGGATTTTGACGAAATTTATATCGTTCGAAAGATTTTCCCAAAGCGGTCCTAACGATTCTGGTTTTGGGAAAATCCAACGGTTGAATCTTTCTGTATGATCGTTTAAAGTTACGATTGCCGATACGCAAACCGGCGCGCGCGTTTCGTTTTAATTTTATATATATATATATAAATATAAATATAAAACATTTGGCGATTCAACTATCATAATCTATCCTATTTATCGCACCTAAAACGACGATAAAAACATCACTTAAATTCACTCTTTTTATCGCATCTAAAATGATGATAAAAATATCACTTTTTTTTATTTATATCTAAATTATAAATAAAATACACCTTTTAAAATTCATGTTTTTATTCGTAACTAATTTGTAATTAAATAGTTGTAATTCCTTTCTATGTTTTGTTTGCATCTAAAAATG
Organism: Allium sativum; assembly: GCA_030737875.1. NCBI lineage: Eukaryota > Viridiplantae > Streptophyta > Magnoliopsida > Asparagales > Amaryllidaceae > Allium > Allium sativum. Next base: position 99,723,209 of record CM060911.1, on the reverse strand, counting down.
CAAACAAAAATATGTAATTCTATGTCATATTTTATTTACACTAAACATAAATAAAATGTCCCTTTTTTGAATGTTATGTTTCATTTACTCTAAATGTAAATAGATGTGATCTCTTCCCTTTTCTTATTTATTTACCTAAATGTAAATAGATGTTTGTTTTTTCTTTTTCTTATTTATTTACACTACATGTAAATAAATGTTTCTTTTACTTTTTCTTATTTATTTACACTACATGTAAATAAATGTTTCCTTTTCTCATTATTTACACCACATGTAAATAAATATTTCCTTCTTTTTCTTTAAGTCGTGTTTATTTACACTAAATGTAAATAAATATGTCATCAGATTTTTCTTCTTTATATTCACATAGATAAAAATGTAAATAAAGGTGTTCACATAATTTGTTCTTTTTATTTACATAAGAAAATGCAAATAAAATGTCATCGCAAAATTTGTTCTTTTTATTTACATAGAAAATGTAAATAAAGGTCATCGTAAGGTTTGTTCTTTTTATTTACATAAGAAAATGTAAATAAAGGTCATCTTATATTTTGTTCTTTTTATTTTGATAAAAAAAGGTAAACAAATTCTATTCACAAAATTGGTTCTTTTATTTACATAAGAAAATGTAAATAAAATCTATTCACAAAATTGGTTCTTTTATTTACATAAGAAAATGTAAATAAATTCTATTCACAAAATTGGTTCTTTTATTTACATAAGAAAATGTAAATAAATTCCATTCACAAAATTGGTTCTTTTATTTACATAAGAAAATGTAAATAAATTCTATTCACAAAATTGGTTCTTTTATTTACATAAGAAAATGTAAATAAATGTGTCATCGTAATTTGTCAATTAAAATAATGGTTTTTGGTTAACCATTTTCCTATTTACCACAACGTCAATTTTTGGTGTCATACATATGATAATTAAAATACAATGGTTTTTGTCTAACCATTTTTCTCTATTTACCCAACGTCAATTTTTGAAGTTGAATTGATAAACTAAATCAATTCAATACAAATAACAAATTTTATTTTGATGTTGAATTGATAAACTAAATCAATTCAATACAAATAAAATAAAAGTGATAACATAAAAAGTGACAAATCATATTTTTATAATGAATTGATAAATTAGATCAATTCAATAAAATAAAATAAAAGTGATAACATAAATGAATAAAATAAAATAAAAGTGATAACATACTACTTGACTAGTACATGTGGATCTATACTTATCCGTCACAAACACAGATCAACCATCATCAAACATGTCAAACAAAATAGATTTGAATCGTAAACATGTGATCATTACATAGCAAACAAATTAATTTAATTAATTATTTTAAACAAAGAAATCTCACAGTCGTGTCGCAAATTAGTCCAAAATTCCAACATCTCGTAATTGTCCCGTTTTAGTCAAGGAATGTAGATCTTCATCGTACGATCACAACGCTTCTAAAATCACGTTATTCTGAGTTCATATGAGTTTGTTATGATTAAAACAAGTTGGATAACATATATATTAATTAATTAATTAAGGAGATAAACCTTTCTTCCTCTTTCTGGTTACAGGCCGACGTTGTCCTCTTTTGTTTAAAACTTTGAGTCCAGATTATAGGAGATTGGATCAGTGAATTTCCGAATGGATTGCACGACGCCGGAGAGCTCGGAGAGGGGGAGGTTCGCCGGGAAGGGGGTGGGGTGCGATCGGCCCAGGTGGCGGGGGCGGGGCTCTAACGGCGGTGGGTTTGGCAAGGTGGTGCGGCGGCTACAGGCTACGGGGCGGAGTGATTTCGGTGTAGAATCGAAGAGGGGAAAAGGCTCTACAAAAAACTCAACAGCAGGGTGGTCTGATTTTGAGCGGAGGAGGAGAAAAATGAAGAAGAAAATTTGAGGAAAGGGGAGATGGCGGCTGAAGTAAATCAGGGGAGAAGGGAATGAACAGTAACGTACGGTGTACGCGTATTTGTAGGGGTATTTCCTTTTTTTTTTTAATTTCAAAAATTATGGTTTTTTCGTCCGATCTCCGAACGGAGCCCAACGACTATCGTTCTTACTCAATTACCCTTATTCCGGACTCATCTGGCCATGTCCCGCAGGTCCAAATGAACGTCTGTAGCCTGTATTCTTTAATTTAATAATAAAGTCCTTTATTAAATTATCGCACAATTAAATTCACCGAGGCCACATACAGACTCAGAAAATTCCCGAAAAAAATATTTCCGGCTTTGTTATGGCGATACGGTCCTAACATAATTAATTTCGTCGAAAACAGAGGTCGTCTGAAAATTGACTATTTTCACTGGCTTAAACATTATTTAAAAATGAAAATTTTAATTTCTGGCACATTTTTCAGCCAAATTATTTAAAATAAAATTTTTAAGTTGGTTCATATTTTCCCGGTTGTTACAATCTCCCCCACTTAAAAGTTTTTCTCCCCGAAAAGGAAACAAAGTAAAGTAGGAAACAAGACGGAAAATGTAAATTATGGTAAATGTACCTTAACACAAGAGTTACTCGGAGATGTCCACTCTGCACTTGGGGTAAGCCTTTTTGATGCCATCCTCTGTCTCCCAAGTACAGTCCCTAGGATCCCCGCTCCACTTGAAACACCCCACCTCCGTTAGGGTCACTCTCAAAGGGAATGCCCTAATTTTGGTGGAGGTTTATAAGTATAAGTCACAGATATACAAGACAGATATAGGAACACATATTTGTAAACAGCGGAAGAACAACAAACTTTTATTTCATAAAAGCAAATACGTGTTACAAAACATCACCATGATTGTCTTACATCCTTTCCAAAAACATAACATAACATTTTCATAATCTGTCTTGAGTACATTATTTAAAGAAGCATAAATAAAACATAAATAAACTGCAAAAGCCCCATAGTGGATTGTCCAAAGCCATAGTTTAAAGCGAAAAAGTCCAAGCAATACATTTCTCTTCTTCAAGCTGGATGTTAAGGTTGGTCAAGCTGCTGTGTTCCCTCCCTGTGGACCTGGGGGGGGGGGGGGGGGGGGGGAAACGGAAGAAAAGAAGACGAAAGAAAAGTAGAGTCAGACATAAAGCCTGAGTAAGTCTAGTACTATTTTGTCTATGAATAAAGAACTGGGTATGATAAGTATAAACAAGAAGTGGGCAAGCACTATAAACTTGGTTAAGTTGTCTAGGGTCGAATATACTATCGTACCCCATGTTAATCTCTGAACCCATACAAACTAGTTTCCAACTGGCACCCCATAATCAGGGTGATGTGATCCATTCAATGATGATCGGCTCCTACTCGCATAGTTACATGTGTCTTACGGCCCCCGATGTTGTAGTTACCTATGCTGGTCCCACCATGGGGTGTATCAAGTCCCATGGTGGCGGCCCGACACAACCTTAGAGTGCACAGGTATGCTACTGGTGTCCAGTGCCTTATTTTTCTGCGCCGGAGTGTGTGCACGCCCGCACCCCGTTAGAACCTACACTGCTACACCACCGCCGTCGATTTGACCTCTTACAATCAGCCCAGTAATCGTGCCCCACCCTGCCTAGTTTCAGGGTTTCCTGATACACCTTATAGGGTTACTACTGAAAAGGGTCCCCCGTTACTAGGTTTTCTATCTCTAGCCAACATGCTAAGTTGGTTAAGTGTTTCCTAACCTAACCCCACCAGTCCGTTTAGTTTAGCATGTTCCATTTTGATTAAGTCTTTAGCTCACTTAATCCTAACAATCCTGACTCAGCCTTAATTGTCTTATTAAGGCCCTGACCTCTCACATTAGACAGGTATTGTTGTGGCTGCCTGTTGCCGGTTGGTTCCGGGCAGTCTTACGCCACAACTCAGTCTAACCTCGGGTCCTTATTGGGCTCCATGTTTAACCTCTCACATTGGATAGGTATTGTTGTGACTACTGGACAGCCGGGCGGTTCCGGGCAGGTTTACATCACAACTCAATCCAACCTCGGGTTAAACACATCGTATGTTCTACATTTACATATTTTGTCTTTCTTCTTTATTTTCTTATATGTAAATATTTGCGGCCCATTATTAAGTTAATGGTGTAAAGGTTACACCAATCATGGGCCCAACCCATACTTGAATTTGGGCCCTTCTATTTTATATTTTCATTCATTAGTAATTTTAACCCAACGTTATTTTCCCCCGTTTAACACGTCCGTTTATTATATATATATATATATTGGGCTTAGCCTTTTAAAGCCCAACTTAGCCATGCGAAAAGGGGAGGCTTAAAGCGTGATTACATACACAAAGAGGGGAAGGTGAGCGCATGAACTTGCAATATGACGTTGGAAATATAAAATAGAAACTGGTGTACTTGCATAGTGGTAACATATACTTTGGTCATAAAGCATAGGTGACATGAATCAAGCCATGTAAACTTGTAGTTGAGATAAGAATCTAAATTGGGTATCATTATTGACACATAGTCATAACTACAACATGAACCTATATTTTTATTTAGGCATAATGTCAAACATAAGCATGGCATAAATATTTCTAACATAAGCATGGCATAATGTCAAACATAAGCATGGCATAAGTATTTGTTCACATAACCATGGCATAAATATTTCTAACATGAAATCATGATTTTTACTTTAGTCATGTAAACTTGCAAAAAGGGATTTTTGAACCTAACCTAGCTATGTACCACATATGTCATCATATAATTCTTGTTGACAATTTCAACTATGCAAATTATCAATCATAGCCTAGTCATAAGTTTGCAAATAGGTTTTCTAGTACAAAAGCATGGCCTAATACATGATGCCAAATTTTCAACATAATTTCATATGGATTATGATAACCCAAACTTATTCCAATTACTTCACAAAAATGATGTTTGTATAAAAATACACATTATGATGGCATAATAGCAAAACCCAAAACTTGTATGAATTTCAATAAATCAACTACATACATGTAGCTTCAACATGGATTACATAATTTGCGAATATTCCAAACGTATACTTGCATAGACTATCGCATGTAGTTCTTTATAATTGAATAACATAATTCAAGAATATCCAAACGTATATAATATTTCAATTTGATAAGAACGCACAAATATGAATTACTTTATTGCCACAATTCTAGCATACAAACCAACACAATTATTTGTTCATACCAAAGTAATACTCTACTTACAATCGTTGCGGCGAATTCTCTAATTTAGGAATTTAGAGATGCGACTCCTTTTGACGTAGGCGTTGATTTGCTTTGTTTGAATTGCTTTAGGCTTTAGAATTTTCCTCCTAATCTTCTCTCCAATTTGGTGGCTACCCCTAGTCGTTCCTCAGCAACATGGCGGCTTTGTTCTTATTTTTGAATGAATAGATTAGGGTTAGTCTAGGGTTGTTTTTATAGGGGTAATGAACTGATTAGAACCATTGATGTTGCTTGGATTGATCGTAGCCATTCATCCTAAGGAGAGACCAATTAGAGCTTGCCACCTAGCCCTAATGACAAAGCAGACCACAGAAAATCGACCAACAGAGAATAGGCCAGCCGGGTTAGACTGGGCTCGACCTGGCTCTGGACCAGGTCGACACCCCTGTCGACAGCCCTGTCGACAGGCCTGTCGACCTGGTTAGACCAGGTCGACAGCCCAGTCGACCTGGGTGCGTCAGGAGGGACTTTTTCGCCCTGGCCCATTGGGCCCCATTTTTGTTTTCTGAGCTTATTTTATTCTGTTTGAATTTTAAATTTAATTCAAAAACTTCCGAAGGCCATATCTTCTTCATACGGACTCCGTTTTTCGAAAACTCGGACTCTATTTCGCGTATTTTTCCAAGACGAACGCAATGGCGTATCCCGTTTCCCTTAGTTCTTTGATTTGAAATTAATTATACTTTAATTTGTAAATTTCACAGTTATATAATTCGCGGGGTGTTACACCACTACACCTTGACTAGGTGGATTCTATTGTTCCTCAACACTCGTGTTTCTTTGCCAACAATTTTCACTGGCTCCCTCTTTACTGTTAAGCTCGGCGTAATCTCTAATTCTTGTTGTGCTGCTTCCTCCACAACTAAGTCTGGGTCATGAACATGTTTGCGGAGTTGAGACACATGAAATACATCATGCACCCCAGGCAACCAGTCAGGCAACTGCACTCTATAAGCGAGAGTACCGATCCTTTCGAGAATAGGAAATGGACCAATGAATCTCGGTGCCAACTTTACAGTCTTCCCAAAACAAACTACGCCTCTCAATGGAGAAACCCTCAAGTAATCATAGTCGCCAACAGAGAATTCTAAATATCTTCTTCGCTGGTCTGCATAGCTCTTCTGTCGGCCCTGAGCAGTCAATAGGCGCTTCTTAATCAAATCAACCTTATCTGATGCTTCACGAACCATGTCGAGGCCCAAGACTAATCGATTGCCTGTATCTACCCAACATGCCGGAGATCTACATAGTCTGCCATATAATAGTTCGAACGGTGACATCTTCAAGCTTGCTTGGTAGCTGTTATTATAAGAGAACTCAACTAAGTGCAAGTGGTCCTCCCATGAACTGCCAAAGTCAAGAATGCACGCTGCAACGAGTCTTCCGATATGTGGTTCACCCTCTCAGTCTGGCCATCTGTCTGAGGGTGGTACGCAGTGCTCAGATTCAACTTGGTCCCTAGCTCCTCTTGGAAAGCTTCCCAGAATTTGCTAGTAAATATTGGATCCCGATCATTAACAATGCTTTTGGGAACTCCATGTAGTCTGACAATCTCTTTGACATAAAGCTGTGCCAGACTTCGAGCTGCTCTATTAGATATGACAGGGATGAAATGAGCAGTTTTTGTTAAGCGATCTACAATCACCCATATACTGTCGTTGCCTTTTCTGCTACGGGGCAAGCCATGAATGAAGTCCATAGAGATTTCTTCCCACTTCCATCCTGGAACTCCTAGTGGTTGCAACATACCTGCCAGCTTTTGTTGATCACTTTTAACTTGCTGACAAGTGGGACATCTGGCAACATAAATGGAAATATCCCTCTTCATGGACCTCCACCAAAATGTGCGCTTGAGGTCGTGATACATCTTGCTCACCCCAGGATGAATGCTAAGCTTAGATTTATGACATTCATCCATGATCTCCCTTCTGAGCTCAGAAATGTTTGGGACACAAATTTGGCCTAATAGCCTCAAAACTCCTTTGTTGTCAATTTGGAAACTCGTGGTTTCGCCATCCCGAATTCTTTGGCTAATTCTCTGGATAAACTTATCATCCTTCTGCAGAGCAGAAATTTTATCAATCATAGTAGGAGTGATAATGAGATTGGCGAGGATGAGATTGACGCTGTCCGCATTCATTCTACTGAGCGCATCGGCTACAACGTTGGCTTTCCCTGGAGTATATAGGATATCCAGGTCATAGGCTGCAAGAAATTCAACCCAGCGTTGCTGCCTCATATTCAAATCTCTTTGGGTAAATAGACGCTTCAAGGATTTGTGATCCATGTATATTTCAAACTTCTCACCCAAGAGATAGTGCCTCCATGTCTTTAGAGCAAATACAATGGCCATTAGCTCAAGATCATGAGCGACGTAATTCTTCTCATGCGGTTTCAATTGGCGGCTAGCATATGCGACTACTTGTCTCTTTGCATCAGCACCGCACCAATACCTTAAAAAGATAAGGGATAACATGTTAAAATGAGATTTGACATTAAAAGAAAATGTTATTTCTGACATGTTGATTTTTTTTTAAAAAAATTGTTTAGAAGCGTCAGTCCAGACTTTCAAATCCTGATTGCCATCTATAATGGTCAACATAGGAGCATTGGTCAACCTCCATTTTAGATCTTGGAAAGCTGCCTCACATTCGGGTGTCCAAATGAACTTTGTGTGCTTCTTGGTCAGGTTTGTCAATGGACAAGCTATCCTCGAAAAATCTTTGACAAATTTCCGATATTAGCCAGCCAGTCTTAAGAAACTTCTGACTTCTGTGGGAGTCCTAGGCCACTTCTAGGAATGGCAATGGGGCGGGTTGGGGCGGGTTTCTTGTGCCCCAGACCCGACCCGGACTTTTTAAACCCCGCCCCAGACCCGCCCCGTAGACCCGGTGCGGGTCTGGAATTTCGCCCCATACCCGAAACCCGTACGGGTCAGGGTAGACCCGACCCGCCCCATGACCCGGTAATATTGTATTCTAATGTACACAAATTTATATACTTATATTTTTCATTATTAAATGATAAATTATATACATATTACAATGTTTTCACAATGATAAGAGTATACAATAAAATGAGCTATAAGATAATAGTTCAAAATGTATGCATTTTTTATTGTATGATTATCATCAATGCAACTTAATATTATAATTTGTTGATTGAAAGAATATAATATTCAAGTTATAATCATCTATACATAAGAAGATTAACAAGTAATCATTATAGTTATAAAGTGTTTTAATGATGTTTCAATCATGCGGGTCGGGTTGGGGCGGGTTAGCCGTGCCCCAGACCCGACCCTAGACCCGGACCTCCAAAAGCGGGTCGCGGGTCTACCCGCCCCGAAGACCCTATGGGGCGGGTCTAAATGGGTCAAAACAGGGGCGGGTCAAGCGGGTTTGGACCCTAGACCCGCCCCATTGCCATCCCTAGCCACTTCCATTCTTGGATGGCTGAGATCTTTCCTGGATCTACTGAAATGCCTTCTTTTGATACAACATGGCCGAGAATTTCACCTCTTCTTGCCAGAATATGCATTTGGAGAATTTGGCTTTCAACACATTTCTTCGCAAAATCTCAAAGACTTCTCTCAGATGTTGTTCGTGCTCAGCAGTGGATTTAGAAAAGATGAGGATGTCATCGATGAACACCAGCACGAATTTATTTAAAACATCTCGGAATACTCTATTCATCAAATCAACAAAGTATGCTGGAGCATTACATAGACCGAAAGACATTACTAGCCATTCATAAAATATATCCGGTCCTCTGAAAGCAGTTAAAGGCACACACTCTTATGCGATGCGAAGTTGATGGAATCCTATGGCCAGGTCCATCCTAGAAAATACTCGTGCTCCATGCAATCGGTCTAATAGATCACCAATTCGTGGCAGTGGATATTTGTTTTTCAGAGTTTGTTTATTGAGGTCATGGTAGTCCACACATAGCCTGAGGGTACCGTCTGACTTTGGGACAAATACCACTACTGCGCCCCATTCTGAGAAGCTAGGCCTGATCAGACCCTTCCACAAAATCTGCTTGGTTTGATTTCCCAGCTCCTCGTTTTCTTTTGGCGACATTCTCCGAATAAGATGTACGACAGGCCTTGCATTCAGAGCTAAGTCAATTCTGAAGTTGATTTCTCTACGCGGAGGCAAGCCATCAACTTCTTTGAATACATTACGTAATCTTTGACAACAGGGATATCCTCAATAGAAGTAGGGGTGACTTCTAAAGAAGACCAGAATTCTTTTCTGTCAGTGGATGAGCCGTGGCGTGGGATACATACATCACAGAGTTTAGTTTTAACTTTGACAATTCTTTCAGCACATTTAACTTCGGCCTCATGCCTCGATAACCAATCTATCCCAAGAATAACATCATACCCAGAGAAACTCCTGACAATCAAATTTATAGGGAATTGATAACGAGAGTAGGAGATCGGCACTCTACAATATTGATAGAGAATGAGAGAACCTCCTATCGGGATATGGGCTCTAATCAACTCTTTGAGTTTTCTTGGTTTCAATTTTAACTTTTTAATTGCATCATTAGAGATAAAACTTCGTTTTACACCAGTATCAAATAAGACAATAATAGGAATGTTCTTAATATTAAGAGTACCTCCTAAGACATCGAGTTTACCTGCACCCTCGGTAGAAGCTGGTGCAACCGCTCCTTCATAGACATGTGCCACTTCAGATTTCTTCAGTAGGGGACAATTTTTGGCAAAGTTCCCTGGCTTATGGCAGTTATAGCAATCCTGAGTGTTCCGGGGGTTCTGGCCACGATTCTGAGAACTCTGGCTACGATTCTGGTTAGGTCCAGATTCATTCCTCTTGGCTCTTTTAAAAGCTTTACACTCGGACTCAAAATGCCTTGTCTTGCCACAATTATAGCATGTCAACTTGCTCATGTCCTTCTTCTTCCCTTGGGGCTTAGCAGCAGAAGAATTTCCTGCCTCCGGTTTCCTGTCCGCCTGCTCCTTCTTGTTGTTGCTTTGTTTTCCACTCTATCCTACTGTCCAGACTCGTCATTCTCCTCGTAGCGGCAAGCCATCTCTATTACTTCATTGAATGGGAGCTTGATATAAGCGGTGACTCTTTTCAAATACTTCTTTGAAAGGCTCTTGATGAATCTTTTATTCTTCTCGACTGGATCTTGAATCAATCCTAGAGCATAACGTGAGAGCTCATCAAACTTTTTCACATACTCAGAAACAGACATACTCCCTTGCTGTAAGTTGATGAACTGCTCGCGAAGGCGCTCTCTTGCTTGTGGAGGAACATACTTGTCATTGAAGAGTTCTTTAAATTTGGCCCAAGACATGTTGTTCACATCATTGCAAATCTTGACCGTATCCCACCAATGTCCCGCTAAGTCTTTCAATTGCCGTACTGCCAGAAAACGCTTACGCTGATCCTCTAATTCTAAGCCTTCCAAGATCTTTTCGCAATCCTTTAGCCATGACTCTGCTTCAACCGCAGACTCTCGCCCAGTGAAAGGTACACCCCCTAGATTTCTGAATTCTTTGACATTCTCTCCAAGTCGAAGGGTTGTGGGGGTGGAGGTGCTACTACTACGGGGTCGAGCTGCTCACGAATGGTCTCATCTCTAGCAGGCCCTCTGCCTCCTGCTCTCCCTCCACCTCGGGCTCCACCTCTAGTTCTTGCTCGAATGTCCATTTTCAATCAGTCTGTACCATCAAGGAAAGAGTAAGACCAACAGAAATGATACTTTTTAAGGAAAGGTAAGGACAAAATGGAAGGATGATGATGTAATGACTGATTAATATGCGCTATTCTGCTGTGCTCATTCTAGGACATTACTAGTCCTATCTCTAATAAGCTACTCGCCTTAGAATAATGTTGATTCTATCAAGACGAATTGTTCTAAATATGTTATATTCCGAAGATAAGGTTAGCCTTAAGCTCTAATACCAACTGTGATAACCCCAAACTTCCGTGGTGCGAAAGTAAGGATAATCATTTGGAATACAACATATTTACAACAACAACAGATCTCAGATAATATCATAACACATAATTATTGCAGCGGAAAGATAAATGTCATAAACATCACATCAACTGAACCACAGAGTACGCAGTTTATAGGATACAACTTAGCAAAATAAAAAGTCTGAATGAAAAGGAAATAAGTCTCAAAAGGAAATAGGCCTAAACTCCATAATGTACATCAAAATACAAAGATGGAATAAAGTCTCTAAAGCAGAAATAAAGAAAAAAAAGGGAGGTCTTCGTCTTCTCCTCCAGCAAGCTCCAGTCCAGAAAATGTCTCCCTAAGACCTGTCACTAGGCTGCCCATGTAAAGAGAGGGCACCCGAGTTTGCAAAGTGAAACAAACATCGAGTCAGTCGTGGGACTGGTATGAGAAATCTGTCTATACTAACTAACAATATGGCGAATCACAGGACCACGCCGCAAACGCGGAACGGGTTTACTCCATTGGATTGCCAGTGCATAATTAAATAAATTGATACAAAACAACGCAATGACTTTTGAAAAATGAAATTATTATAAGACTCAAGTCCCATCACACAAAGCAATGCAAACCGAAGGATAGAATTTTACCTTATAATGATCAAACATGCTTAATACGTATAAAATAATATTTTAATATTATTATTAGTGTCTAAGCAGTTTAAAATACTTCGAAGTAAATGTATCAATCCTAGACGGCATAACTACCATATACTATGTCGCCACATATAGGTTTACAATCAAGACCGTAATGTCGTATTGGAAATTGGTTTTCCATCATGAAATCGAGGCTAGGGACCGTCCTCTCCGATTCGAGACACTCTAGCAAATGCCTTAGGATCACACCTATGGGCAACCCTTGGATGCGGTAGGGTCGGTCCCAACCTAACGGTAGCGGATTAATTATGCCTGAACACACATTTCCCAGTTCCTTTGAACCTCCATATGGCCACTAACAACCTATAAATCCGAGGTACCTCAATCCATCATCCATAAAAGTAAAATGTCAGCCAGTTTAAGCACTGACACTACTCCTAGCTAGAAAGAAACGTGTGCACTCCCTACGGTCCATATCCCGTTTTTGGCTCATACCGGGGTGTGTGGCTCACGAGGTCACGCTATAGACAAAGCTACGCCTAAACAGGCTATGCATTGATCATCCCACAAGGCCCTGCTTTTCAACAAAAGCCTTGATCATCTGCATCTTGGCATGCCACATTGACAATTCATGCCATGCGATTGATAACTATTAATATATACTAGGGTGTTAAGCAGAGAATAAATTCTCCACCACCAAACAGACATACATTAATAAAAATTGATTTAATTACATGAAATGAATTCCAACATTAGACACACATCCATTTACAAGTCCGTTCTGGGTCTGAACGAAACCGGAGACACCTGAGAGGTTCTCGCTTATCCGAACAACCAACACATACGTCCGGACAACTACAACTTCAACCCTTCCTAGGAGCAAGTCAGTCCAAGGCATCAGTAGTCGTCATCCATTCGATGTGAAGATCGCCGGTCTTCAACCACCGTCTTCTATATTTTCGATTTAATCGTCGTGTAATTATTTGAAATGAGTTGAACTCGGTCTTTTCAAATAATCCTCGCATAATTATCATTTAAATCATTTCATATCGCTAATATTTATTTATAATGATTTATTGCTATTTTTATTTATTTAAAAATAGCCCAATATAATAGAACGACGCTTCAGGTCAAGGGCGTCCCTGGCGCTGTTTTTTTACCAATTTTTGATTTACACATATCTTGAAATGTAACCGTTGGATTTTTACGAAATTTATATCGTTGGAAAGATTTTCCCGAAGCGGTCCTAAGGTTCCGGTTTTGGGAAAATCCAATGGTCGGATCTTTCTGTATGATTGTTTAAAGTTACGATTGCCGATACGCGAACTAGCGCGCGCGTTTTGTTTTAATTTTATATATAAATATAAATATAAATATAAATATAAAACATTCGGCGATTTCAACTATCATAATCTATCCTTTTAATCGCACCTAAAATGACGATAAAAATATCACTTAAATTCACTCTTTTTATCGTATCTAAAATGATGATAAAAATATCACTATTTTTATTTATATCTAAATTATCAATAAAATACACCTTTTAAAATTCATGTTTTTATTCGTAACTAATTTGTAATTAAAAAGGTGTAATTCCTTTCTTTGTTTTGTTTGCATCTAAAATTGCAAACAAAAATATGTAATTTTATGTCATATTTTATTTACACTAAACATAAATAAAATGTCCCTTTTTTGAATGTTATGTTTCATTTAGTCTAAATGTAAATAGATGTGATCTCTTCCCTTTTCTTATTTATTTACCTAAATATAAATAAATGTTTCTTTTTTCTTTTTCTTATTTATTTACACTACATGTAAATAAATGTTTCCTTCTTTTTCTTTAACTCATGTTTATTTACACTAAATGTAAATAAATATGTCATTAGATTTTTCTTCTTTATATTCACATATATAAAAATGTAAATCAAGGTGTTCACATAATTTGTTCTTTTTATTTACATAAGAAAATGCAAATAAAATGTCATCGCAAAATTTGTTCTTTTTATTTACATAGAAAATGTAAATAAAGGTCATCGCAAGGTTTGTTCTTTTTATTTACATAAGAAAATGTAAATAAAGGTCATCTTATATTTTGTTCTTTTTATTTTATTCTTTTTATTTTGATAAAAAAGGTAAATAAATTCTATTCACAAAATTGGTTCTTTTATTTACATAAGAAAATGTAAATAAATTATATTCACAAAATTGGTTCTTTTATTTACATAAGAAAATGTAAATAAATTCCATTCACAAAATTGGTTCTTTTATTTACATAAGAAAATGTAAATAAATTTTATTCACAAAATTGGTTCTTTTATTTACATAAGAAAATGTGTCATCGTAATTTGTCAATTAAAATAATGGTTTTTGGTTAGCCATTTTCCTATTTACCACAACGTCAATTTTTGGTGTCATACGTATGATAATTAAAATACAATGGTTTTTGTCTAACCATTTTTCTCTATTTACCCAACGTCAATTTTTGAAGTTGAATTGATATAATAAATCAATTCAATACAAATAACAAATTTTATGTTGATGTTGAATTGATAAACTAAATCAATTCATTACAAATAAAAGCGATAACATAAAAAGTGACAAATCATATTTTTATAATGAATTGATAAATTAGATCAATTCAATAAAATAAAATAAAAGTGATAACATAAATGAATAAAATAAAATAAAAGTGATAACATACTACTTGACTAGTACATGTGGATCTATAACTATCCATCACAAACACATATCAACCGTCATCAAACATGTCAAACAAAATAGATCTGAATCGTAATGTGATCATTACATAGGAAACAATTTAATTTAATTAATTAATTATTTTAAACAAAGAAATCTCATAGTCATGTCGCAAATTAGTGCAAAATTCCAACAGCTCGTAATTGCCCCGTTTTAGTCAAGGAATGTAGATCTTCGTCGTACGATCACAACGCTTCTAAAATCACGTTATTCTGAGTTCATATGAATTTGTTATGATTAAAACAAGTTGGATAATATTTATATTAATTAATTAATGAATTAAGGAGATAAACCTTTCTTCCTCTTTCTGGTTACAGGCCGACGTTGTCCTCTTTTGTTCAAAACTTTGAGTCCATATTACAGGAGATTGGATTAGTGAATTTCCGAATGGATGGCGCGACATCGGAGAGCTCAGAGAGGGGGAGGTTCGTCGGGAAGGGGGTGGGGTGTGATCGGCCCAGGTGGCGGGGGCGGGGCTTGAGCGGCGGCGGGTTTGGCGAGGTGGTGCGGCGGCTACAGGCTACGGGGCGGAGTGATTTCGATGTAGAATCGAAGAGGGGAAAAGGCTCTACAAAAAACTCAACAGCGGGGTGGTCTAATTTTGAGCGGAGGAGGAGAAAAATAAAGAAGAAAATTTGAGGAAAGGGGAGATGGTGGCTAAAGTAAATCGAGGGAGAAGGGAATGAACAGTAGCGTACGGTGTACGCGTATTTATAGGGGTATTTCCCTTTCTTTTTCTTTTTTTTTTAATTTCAAAAATTAGGGTTTTTTCGTCCGATCTCCGAACGGAGCCCAACGACTGTCGTTTTTACCCAATTACCCCTATTCCGGACTCATATGGCTATGTCCCGCAGGTCCAAATGAACTTCTGTAGCCTGTATTCTTTAATTTAATAATATAGTCCTTTATTAAATTAATTCTATCGCATAATTAAATTCACCGAGGCCACATACGGACTCAGAAAATTCACGAAAAAAATATTTCCGAATTTGTTATGACGATACGGTCCTAACATAATTAATTTCGTCGAAAACAGAGGTCGTCTGAAAATTGACTATTTTCACTGGCTTAAACATTATTTAAAAATGAAAATTTTAAATTCTGGCACATTTTTCAACCAAATTATTTAAAATAAAATTTTTAAATTGGTTCAGATTTTCTGGGTTGTTACATATACTCTACCCTAATTCATATCAAAATAAATCTAAAATGGGGTTATGCTGCTCAAGTCCTTCGTAGAAATCAAGTTTAGAGTTCTAGTAGAGATTCAAAGGATAATTCAACGACTCCAACAACTATTTCTAAGAATCAAATATAATCTAAATTAGAAGAAAAAATAGTCTACTTCAAGGGAGAGATATTCAGTTTCAAAATAAAGATCCCAGAATCCAAGACCGTTCTGTAATTTGTAAGTTCACGTTACTTTCAGAAATAAAAGTTAATTGTGATTCTGACATTGTAATAAATCTGGATCTGAGATTATGCCTATTTCTATCTGTCTTTCTATATCCTTTGGATCTGTCTCATTGATAATACTATGTCCATTCTTTGTCTCTTCTTTTCTTCTTCCCTTTTTGTTTTATAGCCAGGCTACTACGAGCCTAAGCCAGATCTCATAAGAGATGAACGTACGTTGGAAATAAAATTGGGCATAAAATATGATTTGGACATGACCAGTGCTAAAATTTGGGAAAAGTATTAAATTGTGTATAATTTGGGAGAAGTATTACATATAACTTGGGATTTGGGGCGTAAATTGAATTCTAAACATGTAAGTTCAAGTTATTTTCAGATTTAAACACCTAGTATTTATTTTGGCATATAATGAAATGGATCTAAGTCCATGCTTGATGATAAGGCAAATCTTTTAGATTAATTCCTATCTTTATATTGAATCAATGATTTACATGCCTAGGAAGTTATTATTCAATCATGCCTGTCTTTGTTGGACATCTGATATATAATCCTTTTAGGTTCATGATGTTATTTCTATCAGATCTATATGTCTATGAGGTTATTTCTGTCAATTTGTTTTTGATCTACCTTTGTTATACCCCAACTCTAACAGATCTGTAATTCTTTTGGGTCCAAAATATTTGACAGATCTACCATTTTAATGCCTGTTTTATGCCTACTCTCGTTAATGTTCCTCTTTCGTCCCCTTTATTTTATGAATCTAGATTAACCTCGAATCTAGACTGAAACTTATTATACGTGAAATTGGAATGCGGGGGTAATGGGGAATAGTCTACTTAGTAATGGTATAATTTTGTAACTTATGATTTAGGGCATAATTTTTCTTTGTTGCGAACTTGGGGTAAATTGAAATATTAAATCTAGATTTGGCGCAAACTGTAAATTGGAATATTAATCTAGATTGGGCGCAAAACTGTAAATTAGGATATTAATCAAGATTGGGCATAACCATTGGTTGAGACGCCAAAGAATAATGTATATTGGGGTATTGGGGCATGACTATTAGTACAAACTTGGGAAGATTAGGTGTAGCCTATTTTGAGTAATAACTCGAAATTGAATTTGGGGGCCATAACTTGCAACTAGTTTTGTCGGGCATTACTTGAGAATTGGAACATGACTTGTTGGGATAATTAGCATATAAATCTAGACTTGGACATTTATGGAAAATGTGGTATGATCTGAAATTGACAACAATTGTGAATAATTTACATATAAACTGTAAAAATGTAAATATGTAGAAAGATGAATATGCCAAATCCGAGGTTAGATTGAGTTGTGGTGTAAAACTGCTTGGAACTGCCCGGCACATCCAGTAACCACAACAACACCTATCTAATGTGAGAGGTTAGTGCATCATGCCCAAGAAAAACCCGAGGTTAGATTGAGTTGTGGTGTAAAACTGCCCGGAACCGCCCGACACATCCAGTAAGCACAACAACACATATCTAATGTGAGAGGTTGGTGCATTAATAAATCAATTAATGCTAATGAACAAGATGAATGACTAGGGTTAAGTTCATAGGAACACTTAACCAATATAACATGAATGACTAGGGTTAAGTAATAAGAACACTTAACCAATATAACACGAATGACTAGGGTTAAGTAATAAGAACACTTAACCAATATAACACGAATGACTAGGGTTAAGTTAATGAGAAACACTTAACCAGTATAACATGATGAATGGGTAGGGTTAAGTAATACGAAACACTTAACCAATATAACTTGATTTGTGATAAGGTTAAGTTAAAAACAAGAGGGCAATACTTAACCAATATAACTTGATTTGTGGTAGGGTTAAGTTGACACAAGAAGGCAACACTTAACCAAAGTAACATGACAAGTAGGTGGGTTAAGTTAACTTGAATTGATTGGTGACACTTAACCAATACAACATGATGAACACGTGGGGTTAAGTTAACAAGAAAACACTTAACCAATATAACTTGATGAACGAACGGGGTTAAGTTAATAAAAAACACTTAACCAACATGACACGATGAATGGGTGGGTTAACTTTACATGGATGGACAACACTTAACCAATATGACATAATGTGCGGGAGGGTTAAGTATATATCGGGTTGGTGAGTAATATCAGCACATATAGGCCCACAAACTTAACCATTAAATAAACATGCTAGAATCGGTGGGAGGGTTAAGTACATCTCGTGTAGGTGGGTAATATTTGGATATATAGGCCCACAAACTTAACCAGCAGGAAACCCTAGTAACAGGGACCCATTTCAGCAGTAACCCACATAGATGTATCATGGTACCTGAACTAGGCAGGGTGGGGCACGATTACTGGGCTGATTATAAGCGGTCAAAACAGCGGTAGGGGGTACGCAAGTGTAGGTTCCGACGGTTTGCGGGCGTGCACATACTCCAGAGTGGGAAAAAGCAGGCACCGGGTACCAGTAATTATACACTGTGCATCTTGAATCGTGTCGGGTCGCTATCATAAGGATTGATACACCTTATGGTGGGACCAACACAGGGTATCTACACGCAAGAGAGGGTCGATTGACACAGACACAAGAGAAATGAATACAAGTAGGGAGCCGATCGATAGGGTAGTAAGGGTACATCTAACATGTTCATGGCAATTAGGCAGATTGAGGTGGAATCCTCACGATAGATGTACACCTGAAGGCTACCACAATTACGGGGATTGGGATCACGTTATCATTTTATACAGATTACTAGTTGGGACACTAGTTAGGTGGTGCAGAGATAGATATAGAAATCAGAATAACAAAGTAGTAGCGAAGCAGAGAAAGTGTAGAAGCGCATTCAGTTTATCTTGTCTTATAATATCTATTCTAATCGTATGTTATCTTGTTATCCCTGTTATCACGGTATTGTAACACCCCACCTCCGCCAGGGTCACTCTAAGCAAGTACACTGGCTTTGGAGGGGTGTTGGACAAGGTAAACATGCATAAAGATATCACAAGAATGAACATATAAGTAAGCAGAGTAGATAAAGCAGCGGATATAATTACTATTTCAAAACCATAGTCAAGTTACATCAAAATACTTAGTCATCATTTTCCAACAAAACAAAGTCTAGAAAACATAAATTGAATAATAACATAAGTAAATTATTCCCCAAAGATAACAGTAGTGTTGCCATAGCAAAGCTCAAGTCCAAACCGTACATGAGCTATCAGAGAAGCAAGCCAAAGATCCAAGCTAGGTGCTAATGTTCCCACCCTGAGAACCTGGGGGGGGGGGGGGGGGGACGGAAGAAAAGAAGCGAAAGGAAAACAGGTCAGTCATAAAGACTGTTAAGTCCTACCTACTATTAGTATAAAAACTAATAAAGTTAACTGGACATGAGAAACTGAGATGAAACATAAGGATGGTAACTAAACTGGCATGGTGAATAGTTAACAAGATAGATCAAGTGTGGCATCGCATATACAAGGTTAAGTTGCACCAAGAGTGTACTAGTATTTTAACCTATGTCAAGTATAAACAAGAAGTGATCCCTTAGCCCAATATTGGCCCAAACTCATGAGACGACCTAAATCAAGGTCCAACTACTCGGTCTAGTCGATCGGCTCCCTATAAGCCTAACTCGTCGTGTATCGGTGTCATACGGCTTAATCATGGAATGTAGTTAACTGTGCAAGGTCCACCCTAGGGTGTATCCAGTCCTAGGGTGTAAACCACAGACACAAAACAAGCACGCACAGTCTAAACCTACCGGTGCCCATGTTCAACTCCGGACTTAATGTGCATGACCATGGTCCGCCTGAACTTAACTGGTGCACCATTCAGCCGTCTCTTTTGGTCTCTTACAATCAGCCCAGTAATCGTGCCCCACCCTAGCCTAGTCCTAGGGTATCCATGATACTATAGGTTACTGCTGAAAAGGACCACGTAACTAGGATTTTCAAACGGGTTAAGTGTGGTTAACCCTATCCTAACCATGTATTGAGTTGGTCAAGTGTATCCAAGCAGTTCATGACTTAACCCTATCAATACATCGTGTTTAATTGGTTAAGTATTCAAGTAGTCCATGACTTAACCCTATCAATCCATCATGTTTAATTGGTTAAGTATTCAAGTAGTCCATGACTTAACCCTATCAATCCATCGTGTTTAATTGGTTAAGTATTCAAGTAGTCCATGACTTAACCCTATCATGTGGCATTAATTAACTTAATGCACCCCAACCTCTCACATTAGACCTTGTTGTGGTTACTAGTTAAGCCGGGCGGGTCCGGGTAGCTTTACACCACAACCTAGTCTAACCTCGGGTTTTAAGCGCGACATGACCAACTACTCACATTGGGTCCTATTGTTTGTAGCTACTAATTAAGCTGGTCGGTTCCGGGTAGATTTATGCTACAAACTCAACCCAACCTCGAGTTGGCCACTTTCATGTTTTCTAAGTGTCATGTCCATGTTCATGTTTTCAAGCATAATCACATGTCAACTTTCATGTCATATTTTCAAGTCATGTTTCATGTCATTTAAGTTTACCCATAACGTAACCCCATCGCACGTAAGTTCGCATCAACACAAATAGATCATAGAGGGAACATAACACTATGACAAGGTGGACATAAGGTGGCAAAGCCTATCACAAGTTAAACATGGTGATATTTTGAGGCAAAAGGGGTTCAACATACTAGCATATGGCCTCAACATGTATGATAGTCTAAAAGATGACTTGGCCTCAAACATGACAATAGCATAAAGGGTGACTTGGCCTCAAACATATATGATAGCATAAAGGTTCAATATCATCATATGCATGTTAAGGGACATGAGGGGTTAAGGTTTGTTAACATGCATAAGCCATAATCCATTTCATAGCATTTTTCCCAAAAGTCAACATGTAAGGTACAAGGTTCATGATAGATCCACAATCATAGATCAAGAGAGGCATGAATAGATCTATGCATACAACGATAGGTTCAAGGAAAATATTGCAATTAGGTCCAATTCCAATCTACACATGTATGGCATTAAACTTAGCAAATAGGGTGATAAACTTGTGATTAGCATATAGGTCGCATCATGGCAAGTTAATCTCAAGGTCATGAGAGGTTCTATGTTGGAGTTATGCACAATCACCACATAAAGCTCATAGCTTTCCAGCCAAAAGTCAACATAAATGGTACTAGATTCATGATAGGTAAACATTAGGTCCACAAACATAGATCAAAAGGGTCATGAATGAATCTATGCATGAAATCCAAGGCAAGCATAACACAAAGGTCTCATTTCAACTTGCTACATGTCATATTAAGTTCATAGTTTAGATCTAAGAGTAGAGGAGGGCTTACAAAGCGTGGCTATGAGAACTAGAACACAATAGAACAAGATAGGGACGTTGTAGAAGCTCTAGGAATGATGTAGCAACGCAAATAGCCTTGAGAATAAGTAGCTCCTTTGATAGAAAGAAGAAAGCTTGCTCCTTTTTGCCTTAGAAGCTCTCAAGATGAAGATGGAGGCCATGATTAGGGAGCATTTTGGCAGCACTTAGTTGTAGGATTGATTTGTGTGGGTTTAGGCTAGGTCTTAGGGTCTTTTTATAGAAGTTTAGGTTAGTTTAGGCCATAGGATTAACCCTAGTTTAGATCTGAGCCATCAAATCTCGTCACAGTCCTCAAAACATGACTCAAAGGGGACAACAGGTGCACCAGGCCAAACTGGTCCGACCACCCAGGTCGACAGGGGTGTCGACTGGGCAGTCGACACCAGCTGGGGTGTGTCGACTCCCAAGTCGACTCCCCAGTCGACTTGGGGGTTGGGCGGGAAACTTTCCCGCCCAGTCTGTTTGGCTCCAAATTTGAAATTTGAACTGTTTTTGAACTTGAAATTTTCTGAAAAATTTGACGGGCCATAACTTGGTCATACAGACTCCGATTCTTGAAAACTCGGACTCTATTTCGCATATTTTTCCGAGACGAACGCAATGGCACAGCCCGTTTCCCTTGATTCAGATTTTAATATTTAATTCTGCCTTGATTTACGTTATAACATGTTATTCAAAATACGGGTTGTTACAGGTATTGTCTTATATTTAGTTTATTTATGTCATGATGCTTTTGCCTGTTTATTTGCTGAAAGTCACTGAACTTACCAGACTTATGTCTAACCTAGTTTTATTTCGCCTCTTTTCTTCCGATCCCCCCCTAGGTTCACAGGGAGGATATGTTACCACTTAGCTCAGTTTTCTTTCCAAGCTCGAAGATAGTCGATGTATTTCTTTGGACTCTCTCTTCCACCGCTATGGCTGGTTCATGCTTTATTGGGGAATATCATTGTTGTTTTTATGCTTCATTTATATTTCGAAGTTTTTAGATCAAGACAGAAGTTCTATGTATTACTTTTAAGTATGATTGAGACAACTGTTGTAAAAGCTTGACTGAACTATTGTTTATAAAATGACTTTATTTTCCGCTGCTTTATTTGTTTGTCTTATAATTTATTTGCATCTTTTACCTAAAATGCTCCACCATAGTTAAGGCTTTCCCTTTGTAAGTGACCTTAACGGAAGTGGGGTGTTTCACTTGGTATCAGAGCTGAAGGTTACCGGACCAGATAAAAGATTTGAAAAATTATTTTCAAAACGGTTTTAAAAGAAGCATTTTCAAAAGAAAAGTTTTGTTTTAAAGGCTTATTCCCGAAAGCCATATGCACTATCTTTAGATCCTCTATTTGAATCCTTGTTTCCTTCTTTCCCGAGTCTCCGGGGCTCCTGGCTTTCTGGGAGGTACCCTCATCGCGAAATGGTTCCGTAGGCTTGATAAGACTACGGTATTTGTCAAAGGGCGAAGAAGTGCCCAACTTCCATCTATAGCCGCAGTAGTTTCACTTGCGACTAATTTTCTTTCAAGCTTTGTAGGATTTTCCGTGCGATGGAGGTAGCTTTTGAGAGACTTGTCAACGTGTTACACATGGATAGTAAAGATGAGATTGAGGGAGTTTTGCTAAGGAGCACAACCCAAGGATGAGGAATTCATGGATATAGACTTGGTTCACAAAGGAGGTAAAAAGAAAGAGGTGTAAGTGAAAGAATAGTAAAACCTAAGACAAGAGGAAGTATCTTTATTATGGTATAACAGGGCAAGGGAAGAACTAAGGACAGGATTTTCCGGAGGGCAAGTGCATGCTCTCACCGCCAGCATACCTGAATGAGAGGTAGCAAAGCTTTGGTTGAAAGAGTTTAGCTTTCCTTTTTAATAATCCTGTTAGTACTCTTTTTGATTTTAGCGCTTCACATTCGTTTATATCTGCTTCCATAGTTGAGTCTCTGCACCTTAGTACTTGTATAGTAGAAGATCCCATTATTGTCTCAAATCCAATTTATGGTTTGGATCATTTATCTTTAGTTTGTAAGGATTTGAGAGTAACTATATTAAGTATTGAGTCTAAGTGTAATACTTATGTTTTGGTTTCATGGGCTATGGGTTGATTCTAGGCATGGATTAGTTAGCTAGTAATTGTGAAAGGAGGGTAGTTAGACTTTCGACTTGCCTCAGGAATACCCTCGAGATTTCGTGCGATCCTAAGGGATCAGTTTGTCTTAGCTACCTAGAATCACTTTATGTATCTATCGACGATTTTCGATCCGTTAGAGTAGTCCATGAGTACGCAAGATGTTTTGATTAGGGTAGGGGTTTTCCCCCTAAAACTCGAGACAGACTTCCGCATATATCTAGTTGACAATGCAGAGCCAGTTATGCGATCAACGATAGTTTTGGAGCAAGATTGGCGAGGATAACCAGAGTCGGTTAAGTGCTCAATTGTTTGGTTGTTTTACTAGTATCATCTCATATAAATCATCCAAATTCGGAGGAGGTATTCCTTGGGTGCTTGTCTGATATTGGTTTAGGCCTTTGGGTGTAACATCCCGTATTTTCTGACCATTTATTTGAAATATTTTATTCATTTAAATATTGATTTGAGTTTAAATAATGGGATTTGACCATTTTAATTTGAATATTTATTTATTTTGAATATTATAATAATATTTTATTTTCGGCATATTTGGGAAAAATGTTGATTTTGCTGTATAATGTAAACGAGCGATTTAAAGTGGTTTAAATATTGTTTATATTAAATTATATTAATATATTCGTTATTAAAACGACGTCAGAAAGTTTAATTTATAATTATATTATAAAACGAGCTACAGCGGCGTGGTAGTTCGTAATTTGGCATTTTGAACTTTAAACGGCTGTACATGATTCAATATGAGTCGGATTTTCTCAAAACAAGAAACGTCCGAATATGTTAGATAATATTTTTCTAATGAAAGAGAAAAATCGAGTTTTCTTATTGCAGATTTTTTTTATGTCCAAATCAAATTTTAAAATAGTCGCTGTGGAATTCCTTTATAAATTTTATCGTTATTTATATTAAATAAAGGGGTTTTTAATTTTTATAATATCAATTTGGCTTGGAATTCAACCCGGGATAATTTATTGGGGTAGTGTATGATATTCTGGTCGTGTATGGCCAATTATAGTATTTTAATATTATTATATTGAGGTACTTTAAAATTGGTTTATTTTTATGTGAATCAGACCTTTGCAAAAGGGACTTTATTCAAACGACCTTCGTTTTCGACGGAACAAATTTTATTGGGACCGCAACAGTAAATTATTGCTAGATTTCGAATTGCACGTCAATTGGGGTTAATTTGTGAGCGTGGCAAAATAAAATGTAAATAAAATGACCGTTTTGACGTGAACGAGCCCCATTTGACCAAACGAACTGGGAATTCAACGAAACAAGTTTCATTAGGATCGTATCGTCAAATTACACTATGATGTCCATTCGCATCACAAACGGGGCTTGTGTGTGAGCACAGGAGCGAATAAACTGCGTTAAGAAATAGCGATAGGCACGAAATGAAATATCGTTCGTCACATCGAGGTAAATAAATATTATTCTTCCTTTATAAATATAAACCCCCATAACCCTCCAACCAGTAAATTTAGCCAACCCTTTATTTTTTCGCCTGAAATTTTCTAATAAGCCCTCGGTTACATTTTAATTTATTTTGTGACGATCCCAAAACCCCGTTACATGGTGTTAAGGATAATCATTGGAATATAACACATTAATCATCATTAGTAGATCACAGATAATAGCATAAACAGAAAATAGAATAATTTACACACATATGACAGCGGAATCAAATAGATATCACCACATCAGAGAGCACAGTGCAGGATACAACTTAGTGTGTAATGATACATAATCAGTCACCATCGCCAGAGGCAGAATCATACATAAAGAGTACACAAAATAAATATCAGTCTACATCGCCAATGGAAGAATCATAATATAGATACAATAATGGCGGAAAGAGTCAAAATCAGCACGGTGTAGTCAAGCCTCGCCATGAGCCAAAAGATGCACCAGGTACCTGTAACTAGGCTGCCCGTGCGAAAATTAGGGCACCCGAGTTTGCAAGGTGAAACCAACTACGAGTCAGTCATGGGACTGGTATGAGAAATCTACTTAACTTATTAACAACAATAATAGGGCAAACCAAAGGACCACGCCACTTTCGCGGAACGGGTTTACTCCAATGAGTGCTAGTGCATGCAATAAAGTAAATGATTAAATCATCGCAATGCTTTTTATAAAATGAAGCCATTATAAGACTCAAGTCCCATCACACAATGCAACGCAAGCCGGAGGATAGAGTTTTTACCTTATAATGGCCAAAAATGCTTCATACGAATAAAACAAAAGTGTTTGATATTATTACTAGTGCATATATGTTTCAAAAGCGATTTCCATCATAAATATCAATCCTAGGCGGCATAAATGACCCATACCACTATGTCGCCGTACTAGTAATACAATCACGTCTGCATATTTCATATTGGTAATTGGATTCCTTCATGAGTCGAGGTAAGGGACAAGCTCCTCTCCGTTCGAGACACTCTAGCAAATGTCTCAGGACCCCACTATGATCCTTGTAATCGGCTGGGCCGGTCCTCTCTTACTTTTGAGGATTGGCAATTCCTGAACACACGTTTCCTGGTCCTTACAGACCTATATTCGAGGTGCCTCGCATTCCAACAACCACACAGGTGAAAAGTATATATAATGTCAGGGCTGGTAGGTCACTGACACCACCTTAGCTAGAAAGAAACGTCGTGCTCTCCCAGCGGTCCGTCTCCCGTTTTTGACTCATACCCGGGTGTGAGGCTCGCGAATTCATGTTATACACAAAGCTACGTCACACAGACTATGCTTTGATCATCAACCTCAAGACTTTGCTGTGCAATAGAAGCCTTGATCATATGCCACTTAGGCGTGCCACACAGGCAATCCACTCCATGCAACGGATTTCTATCAATACATAACCTCTAAGCTCGTACGTCTCAGAGAAGGGCGTTAAGCAAGAGAATAAATTCTCCACCGCCAAATAGATATATATTTAACAGAGATCAATCAGCACTGAAAAAAATCCAATGTCAGACACACAGTCCATTTACAAGTCCGTTCTGGGTCTGAACAAAACCGGAGGCACCAATTCCTCACATATCCGTACAATCAACAGTATGTCTGGACGGCTACTACTTCAGCTCCTTCACGGTAGCTACTCCAATCACGAGCCTCAGTAGCGTCCATCCATCCAATGTGAAGATCGTCGGTCTTCAACCGTCTTCGACTCTTCGACTTCTCAACGTCGATCAATTATTTGAAATGAGATGAACTCGGCCTTTTCAAATAACCCACGTATATTTAGATTTTCAAATCAGTTAATCACATGGTTGGACTATTCAACATTCACATTTCAGTTTCTTAGTTATAATCTTCATGTTAAATACATTCAACCATCACATATCAAGCAAACACAACGAAATTGGTTTATTTCCACTCTATATCGTCTATAGTATTTTATAACGATATATCGCCATTTTAATTTATTTTAAAACGGCCATATTTAATTAAACGACGTTTCAGGTCATGCCTATGCACTGGCGCTGTTTTTCACTAATTTTGTTTTACACATATTTGAAAATCTAACCGTTGGATATTCACAAATTTTATATCGTTAGGAAGGTCATTTCAAAACGAATCCAACGGTTTCAGTTTTGGGTAAATCTGACGGTCGGATCTTCCACACTAGCCATTTGAAGTTACGATTTCAATTTACGAACTGCAGCGTCGTTATTCGATTTTATTTAATTATATATATATAAATATAATCATTTCTGGCGCTGTTTTTCTTCAGATTTGAATTAAACATTCCAGACAATCCAACCGTCGGATCTTCACAAAGTTGGTGCCGTTGGAAAGATATTTCCAAGGCGAACCCAACGGTTGCGGTTTCGGGAAAATCCAATGGTCGGATTTCCCGCACTAGTTGTTTGAAATTACGGTTTCAAAACACGAACTGCGTGACCACGTTTCGTTTTAATTTTATTTATATTTATATATTTATATAAATATAGTTCATTCGACGATTTCAATATCGTTTTCACTTCAAATATTTCACTAACGCCTTTAAATTTTGGAAAATTTCGCCATAACCTCCTTTGTACGGGAGGGGCTGGGAAAATTCCCAAATAGCCACATGGGCGTCTCATGTCAAAAAGAAAAAGAAAAAGCCTAGCGGCTCATAAAATCATCACCCAAACAAAACAGTAAATGTGTACCTATTTGTCGGGCACAAAATTTTATTCCTCTTCTCTAGCCCCTTTGCTATAACCTGTTCAATAAATATGCATGTACATATATACAGTTCTTATCACTTATCATTTTCCATTCAACTTCATATTTGATTCAATTTGGTTTAAAAACACCATTCATTCTAATGTTGCATGCATAGGCAAAAATCATATCATTAGCGATTAATGAACATATCAACTCATGCATATTTATTTGAACGAGTGGCTATTTTTAACACTTCACATTTCAAAATTGATAATTTTGGCGAACTAAAATATATATCAACACATGACTATTTTATTTAGTTCCTATGCATGTTAAAAATAATATTTCATTCACAAATATTTATTTCAACGTCCGCATATCTTTAGCATATCACATATATGATAAAAATGATATTTTTATCATTTGAAATATTTATTCGACAATTGAATGTTTCCAACACTTCATAGTTTCAATAAAAATGTAATTTTTATTGTTCGATCTTTTTATTCAACACATGAACTTTTCCAATACACACACTTCTCAACACATGAGCATTTCCACACATGGATATTTTATATATGTTGTTCATATAAGAAAGATGAGATTTTTATTGTTGAAACTATTTATATATAAGGAGAATATTTTACATACTTCATATATATTATAAAAATGTGATTTTTATTGTTTAAACACTTCATTCATTCACAAATGAATTTAATTTTCACACATCACTTTTCAACAAATGAACATTTCCACACATGGATATAGTTTCAATGTATGACTTTAATTTCAACGCATGAAGATAATTTCAACATATGAAAATAATTCTAACACATAAATATTATTCAAAATTTCGGCAGCATAACGTCAAGGTAGTTAAAACCGGCATCGTCCCTAGTACGGCTCCTCGCTCTACCTTAAAACCTCGCGGTTTTTGACAATGGGGATTCATGCATCTAATTCGCATGCAGGCGGCATGTTTTATTTTTATTTCCACAATTTTTCCAATTCATTTCAATCACCATTGGGTATTTTTCAACCACAACCAAACAATATCAACCACAAACAGTTATTCAACCATTCGTATTTTTCATCCAATATTTCACACCAATTTACAACAATAAATATCGTCCATGGTTTGTGGACGAGGGGAGTATACATATATATTATTGCTATATTTCACTTGCATTTCAACACATATATCAATTATTCTATGCATGTATAATTCATACTTCGCTTATATAGCTTACACATCACATGTACATGAGGTATACAACACGTGTGTAATTTATATTTCATTTATATAATTTATACACGACATTTTCCATTCAAATTCAATTAATTTAGATTTCTCACTTTGGTTTGCGGAGTGCTAAAAATCGTAGATGACTCAGAAAAATCCGCGGCTTCTTCTATGTGGTAGAGAGCTTCCTTGCAGTCCCGATGTTTCCCGTTTCATCGAATTTCGTCAACACACCAAAAAGATATGATTTTTCAAAGTGCAGACATCAAAAAGGACTCACCTTTCTAAGTGGTTTGAAACTAGGGTTGCGGTTTTCGCGAAATCCGTGGCATGAAGGGACGATCGGAGGTGCTGACATGGAAGAGGAAGGAGAGGCGGTCCTGTCGGTGGCGGTTGGGGGTGGCTCGGTGGTCGGTGGCGATCAGGGCGGCGCGGGGAAGTCGGCGACTTCCTGGGCCCGATTCTGGCAGAGGCGGCGACGGTGGAGGCTGAGGTATGGTCGGATTTGAAGAGGAGGAGGAGGCGGTTCGATTCTGGGTGGTGGCGGCGAAGATAGGAGGCTGAGGCGGCAACGATCGGTCGGGGAAGTTTGGAGTGGGTTTCGCCGTTCGTTTCGAAGGAAGCGTTTTTTTTAATTTATGAAAGAAAAATTCTGATTGGCCGATATATATATTATTCAGAAAATTAGGGTTTTCCCCTACGAACCCCAATTCAAACCCAATGACTATCGTCCCTAGCTAAATACCCCCATCCCGGACACAATGGGATATGTTTTGTTATCCAATTCGACTGTTACAGTCAGTTATTTTTCAAATTAAAGTATAAAACATTTAATTTTTAACTCTGAACGTACATTTCAATTTGCCAGGGCCACAAACTGATTCGAAAAATTCCAAAAAAATAAATCTAGCTATGTTTTGACGCTACGGTCCCAACAAAACTAGTTTCGTCGAATTCCGAGATTGTTTGAAAAATGGCCATTTTCTGGTCGATCCAATTTAACAGAAATTGACCAAACACATTTTCTTTTGCCATGCTTACATACTAGCTTCAAAAATTATGAAATTTGAAACCTAGCAATAATTTGACATTCCGGACCCAACAAAAGTGGTTTCATCGAATTCCGAGGTCGTTTGCAAAATATCAATTTTCCAGGGCTATATATTGTATATAACGACCTTTCTAAAAATTAATTCGGCCATAACTTTTGATTCTTGTTATGAAATTTTGATTTTTCAAATTCGTTAGAAAGGTATTGATAAACAGATTTAAATATTTTTGGTTTCACGAAAATCCGTTATATTTTCCACCCTGCACAGTCAGTCAAAGTTTGAATTGAAATTTTCAAACTGACTCACTATTTCTAATTCACTATTTTATTGAAATATTCTATTTCAATTGTTCAAATTCCTTTGAAATCACAAATTTAAATTTTTTAAATTGGCTCGTATTTTCCGGGTTATTACAATCTCCCCCACTTAAAACTTTTCGTCCTCGAAAAGGAAACAACAGTAAAGTAGGAAACAAAATGTAAATGCAAAGTGTTGTAAAGGTACCTTGCACCGGAGTTAGTCAGAGATGTCCACTTGAATTTCTCATGCTTCTTCGTGAGCTTTGTTAACGGACCGGATATCTTCGAAAAATCCTTAACGAACTTTCAATAATAACTAGCCAACCTCATAAAACTTCTAACCTCTGTGGGAGTAGTGGGTTGTTTCCAGTCTTGAATCGCTGTTATTTTGCTTGGGTCTACAGAAATCCCTTTCTCTAACACGATATGGCCAAGAAATTTCACTTCTTCTTGCCAGAAGACACATTTAGAGAATTTGGCTTTGAAGACGTTCTTTCTTAGAATCTCCAATACTTGTTCTAAGTGTTTTTCATGCTCGGGTTTTGATTTGGAGTAGATTAAAATATCATCGACGAATACGAGGACAAATTTATTCAGAACTCCCCTGAACACTCTATTCATTAGATCGACAAAGTATGCTGGAGTGTTGCACAGGCCGAACGGCATTACTAACCATTCATAAAATATGTCTGGACCTCTGAAAGCTGTCAAAGGAACACACTCCTCTGCTATTCTCAATTGATGAAAACCTGTAGCGAGGTCCATTCGGGAAAATACTTTCGCACCATTCAATTGGTCTAGCAAATCATCGATGCGGGGTAATGGATACTTGTTTTTGAGCGTCTATTTATTGAGGTCTCGGTAATCAACGCATAATCGAAGAGTACCATCTGACTTTGGGACAAACACAACATCTGCACCCCAATTAGAAAAGCTAGGTCTGATTAGACCCTTCCACAACAGTTGATGAGTTTGATTACCTAATTCTTCTTTTTCCTTCGGAGTCATTCTGTGAATTGGATATACCACTGGTCTGGCATTGGGAACTAGGTCGATTCGGAATTCTATTTCTCTTTGCGGAGGTAAGTTTTCAACTTCTTCAAACACATCCGCATAGTTTCTAACAATCGGAATCTTTTCCAAGGAAGTGGGATAACTTCTAACGCCGACCAAAATTCTTCTCTATTTGGATTCAAACAATGACATGGTACCGTAATATATCCAAGCTTCGTTCGAATTTTAACGATTCTTTCCGCACAATTCACTTCGGCTTCGTATTTCGTTAACCAATCCAGCCCGAGAATGATATTGAATTCGGGAAAATCCATGATGATTAAATCAAAGGGAAACTTGTATCGAGAAAAAGAAGCAGGTACTTTTCAATATGAACTGAGAATGAGAGATCCACCTATCGGATTATGTACTTCAACCGATTCTTTGAGCATTCGCTGTTTTAACTTTAATTTGTGCATTGTGTTACTAGCAATAAAACTACGTGATGCACCCGTGTCAAACAATACAGAGACAGGAATATTTTTAATTGTAAGGGTACCTCCCAAAACATCGGGTTTACCTGCTCCATCGAAAGCAGCTGGCGGGCTCGACCCGTCATACACGTGAGCTACTGTGGCCTTCTTCAGCAAAGGACAGTCTTTGACAAGATGATCCATCTTGCGGCAACTAAAGCAGGAGTGAGGGTTCTGAGAACCCTGGCTTGAACCTTGTGAATTTGTCTTCTGCCTCTTCGGGGCTATGCACACATTAGAGAAATGTCCCATTTTGCCACAGTTATAGCAACTTCCTTTTGGCGGCTTGCCAGTCTGAGGTTTCGAGGATGCTGCTTGGCTTGACTCAGCTTGATTCACGGCAGGCTTGCGTTTGTTTCCGGCTTGGCTTCTAGCGCGATCCTGCTCCAGATGCCTTTGGTCAAGGTCTTCGTAATTGCATGTCATTTCCACCAATTCGTTAAATTCCATCATGACATGGGACATGGCTCTATCATGATACTGTCGCTTTAGCCCAAGGATAAACCTCTTATTTTTGGAATTTGCAGTGGCGACGAGCTCCGGAGCATAGGGCGACAACAGTGTAAATTTATTCAGATAATCCTGCACTGAAAGATCCCCTTGCTGGAGGTTGGCGAAGTCATCGTGCATTCGTTCTAGTGCTTGTTCCGGGACATATTTCTCCTTGAAGAGTTCTTTGAATCCATCCCAGGTTCTTCCAGCTTCTCTATTCCCGGCGGTGAGAGATTCCAACCATAGTTCAGCAGAAAATTTACGGAAAGATAACGATGGACTGATTAAATTGTTTTTGCTATTCTGCTCGGCTCATTCTAGGACTTTACTAGTCCTATCTCTAATGAGCTACATGCCTTAGAATACTACTGATTCTATTTTGATGAAGTGTTTAATGTGTTAGACTCCAGAACTAAGGTTAACCAAAGCTCTGATACCAGCTGTGACGATCCCAAAACCCCGTTACACGGTGTTAAGGATAATCATTAGAATATAACACATTAATCATCATTAGCAGATCACAGATAATAGCATAAACAGAAAATAGAATAATTTACACACATATGACAGCGGAATCATATAGATATCATCACATCAGAGAGCACAGTGCATGATACAACTTAGTACATAATGATACATAATCAGTCAACATCGCCAGAGGCGGAATCATACATAAAGAGTACACAAAATAAATATCAGTCTACATCGCCAATGGCGGAATCATAATATAGATACAATAATGGTGGAAAGAGTCAAAGTCAGCACGGTGTAGTCAAGCCTCGCCATGAGCCAAAAGATGCACCAGATACCTGTAACTAGGTTGCCCATGCGAAAATGAGGGCACCTGAGTTTGCAAGGTGAAACAAACTACGAGTCAGTCATTGGACTGGTATGAGAAATCTACTTAACTTATTAACAACAATAATAGGGCAAATCAAAGGACCACGCCACTTTCGCGGAACGAGTTTACTCCAATGAGTGCTAGTACATGAAATAAAGTAAATGATTAAATCATCGCAATGCTTTTTATAAAATGAAGCCATTATAAGACTCAAGTCCCATCACACAATGCAACGCAAGCGGGAGGATAGAGTTTTTACCTTATAATGGCCAAAAATGCTTCATACGAATAAAACAAAAGTGTTTGATATTATTACTAGTGCATACATGTTTCAAAAGCGATTTCCATCATAAATATCAATCCTAGGCGGCATAAATGACCCATACTACTATGTTGCCGTACTAGTAATACAATCACGTCCGCATATTTCATATTGGAAATTGGATTCCTTCATGAGTCGAGGCAAGGGGCAAGCTCCTCTCCGTTCGAGACACTCTAGAAAATGTCTCAGGACCCCACTATGATCCTTGGAATCGGCTGGGCCGGTCCTCTCTTATTTTTGAGGATTGGCAATTCCTGAACACACGTTTCCCGGTCCTTACAGACCTATAATCGAGGCACCTCGCATTCCAACAACCACACAGGTGAAAAGTATATATAATGTCAGGGCTGGTAGGTCACTGACACCGCCTTCGCTAGAAAGAAACGTCGTGCTCTCCCAGCGGTCCGTCTCCCGTTTTTGACTCATACCGGGGTGTGAGGCTCGCGAATTCACGTTATACACAAAGCTACGTCACACAGACTATGCTTTGATCATCAACCTCAAGACTTTGCTTTGCAACAGAAGCCTTGATCATATGCCACTTAGGCGTGCCACACAGGCAATCCACTCCATGCAACGGATTTCAGTCAATACATAACCTCTGAGCTCGTATGTCTCAGAGAAGGGCGTTAAGCAAGAGAATAAATTCTCCGCCACCAAACAGATATATATTTAAAGTAGATTAATCAGCACAGAACAAAATCTAATGTCAGACACACAGTCCATTTACAAGTCCGTTCCGGGTCTGAACGAAACCGGAGGCACTAATTCCTCGCATATCCGTACAATCAACAGTATGTCTGGACGAATACTACTTCAGCTCCTTCACGGTAGCTACTCCAATCATGAGCCTCAGTAGCGCCCATCCATCCAATGTGAAGATCGTCGGTCTTCAGCCGTCTTCGACTCTTCGACTTCTCAACATCGATCGATTATTTGAAATGAGATGAACTCGGCCTTTTCAAATAACCCACGTATATTTAGATTTTCAAATCAATTAATCACATGGTTGGACTATTCAACATTCACATTTCAGTTCCTTAGTTATAATCTTCATGTTAAATACATTCAACCATCACATATCAAGCAAACACAACGAAATTGGTTTATTTCCACTCTATATCGTCTATAGTATTTTATAATGATATATCGCCATTTTTATTTATTTTAAACCGGCCATATTTAATTAAACGACGTTTCAGGTCGTGCCGATGCACTGGCGCTGTTTTTCACTAATTTTGTTTTACACATATCTGAAAATCTAACCGTTGGATCTTCACAAATTTTATATCATTAGGAAGGTCATTTCAAAATGAATCCAACGGTTTCAGTTTTGGGTAAATCCGACTGTCGGATCTTCCACACTAGCCATTTGAAGTTACGATTTCAATTTACGAACTACAGCGTCGTTATTCGAATTTATTTAATTATATTTATATATATATTTATAAATATAATCGTTTCTGGCACTGTTTTTCTTTAGATTTGAATTAAACGTTCCAGACAATCCAACCGTCGGATCTTCACAAAGTTGGTGCCGTTGGAAAGATATTTCCAAGGCGAACCCAATGGTTGCGGTTTCGGGAAAATCCAATGGTCGGATTTCCCACACTAGTTGTTTGAAATCACAGTTTCAAAACACGAACTGCACGGCCACGTTTCGTTTTAATTTTATTTATATTTATATATTTATATAAATATAGTTCATTCGACGATTTCAATATCGTTTTCACTTCAAATATTTCACTAACGCCTTTAAATTTTGGAAAATTTCGCCATAACCTCCTTTGTACGGGAGGGGCTGGAAAAATTCCCAAATAGCCACACGGGCGTCTCATGTCAAAAAAGAAAAAGAAAAAGCCAAGCGGCTAGCCAATAGGCTCATAAAATCATCACCCAAACAAAACAGTAAATGTGTACCTATTTGTCGGGCACAAATTTTTTTCCTCTTCTCTAGCCCCTTTGCTATAACCTGTTCAATAAATATGCATGTACATATATACAGTTCTTATCACTTATCATTTTCCATTCAACTTCATATTTGATTCAATTTGGTTTAAAAACACCATTAATTCTAATATTGCATGCATAGGCAAAAATCATATCATTAGCTAATTAATGAACATTTCAACTCATGCATATTTATTTGAACGAGTGGCTATTTTTAACACTTCACATTTCAAAATTGATAATTTTGGCGAACTAAAATATGTATCAACACATGACTATTTTATTTAGTTCCTATGCATGTTAAAAATAATATTTCATTGACAAATATTTATTTCAACGTCCGCATATCTTTAGCATATCACATATATGATAAAAATGATATTTTTATCATTTGAAATATTTATTCGACAATTGAATGTTTCCGACACTTCATAGTTTCAATAAAAATGTAATTTTTATTGTTCGATCTTTTTATTCAACACATGAACTTTTCCAATACACACACTTCTCAACACATGAGCATTTCCACACATGGATATTTTATATATGTTGTTCATATAAGAAAGATGAGATTTTTATTGTTGAAACTATTTATATATAAGGCGAATATTTTACATACTTCTTATATATTATAAAAATGTGATTTTTATTGTTTAAACACTTCATTCATTCACAAATGAATTTAATTTCCACACATCACTTTTCAACACATGAACATTTCCACACATGGATATAGTTTCAACGTATGACTTTAATTTCAACGCATGAAGATAATTTCAACATATGAAAATAATTCTAACACATAAATATTATTCAAAATTTCGGCAGCATAACGACAGGGTAGTTAAAACCGGCACCGTCCCTAGTACGGCTCCTCGCTCTACCTTAAAACCTCGTGGTTTTTGACAATGGGGATTCATGCATCTAATTCGCACGCAGGCGACATATTTTAGTTTTATTTCCACAATTTTTCCAATTCATTTCAATCACCAATGGGTATTTTTCAACCACAACCAAACAATATCAACCACAAACAATTATTCAACCATTCGTATTTTTCATCCAATATTTCACACCAATTCACAACAATAAATATCGTCCATGGTTTGTGGACGAGGGGAGTATATATACATATATATTATTGCTATATTTCACTTGCATTTCAACACATATATCAATTATTCTATGCATGTATAATTCATACTTCGCTTATATAGCTTACACATCACATGTACATGAGGTATACAACACGTGTGTAATTTATATTTCGCTTATATAATTTATACACGACATTTTCCATTCAAATTCAATTAATTTAGATTTCTCACTTTGGTTTGCGGAGTGCTAAAAATCATAGATGACTCAGAAAAATCCGCGGATTCTTCTATGTGGTAGAGAGCTTCCTTGCGGTCCCGATGTTTCCTGTTTCATCGAATTTCGTCAACACACCAAAAAGATATGATTTTTCAAAGTGCAGACATCAAAAAGGACTCACCTTTCTAAGTGGTTCGAAACTAGGGTTGCGGTTTTCGCAAAATCTGTGGCACGAGGGGACGATCGGAGGTGCTGACGTGGAAGAGGAAGGAGTGGCGGTCCTATCGGTGGCGGTTTGGGGTGGCTCGGTGGTCGGTGGCGATCAGGGTGGCGCTGGGAAGTCGGCGACTTCCTGGGCCCGATTCTGGCAGAGGCGGCGACGGTGGAGGCTGAGGTATGGTCGGATTTGAAGAGGAGGAGGCGGTTCGATTCTGGGTGGTGGCGGCGGCGATAGGAGGCTGAGGCGGCGGCGTTCGGTCGGGGAAGTTTGGAGCGGGTTTCGCCGTTCGTTTCGAAGGAAGCGGGTTTTTTTTATTTTAATTTATGAAAGAAAAATTCTGATAGGCCGATATATATATTATTCAGAAAATTAGGGTTTTCCCCTACGAACCCCAATTCAAACCCAACGATTGTCGTCCCTAGTTAAATACCCCCTTCCCGGACACAATGGGATATGTTTCGTTGGCCAATTCGACTGTTAGAGTCAGTTATTTTTCAAATTAAAGTATAAAACATTTAATTTTTAATTCTGAACGTACATTTCAATTTGCCAGGGCCATAAACTGATTCGAAAAATTCCAGTAAAATAAATCTAGCTATGTTTTGATGCTACGGTCCCAACAAAACTAGTTTCGTCAAATTCTGAGATTGTTTGAAAAATGGCCATTTTCTGGTCGATCCAATTTAACAGAAATTGACCAAACACATTTTCCTTTGCCACGCTTACATACTAGCTTCAAAAATTATGAAATTTGAAACCTAGCAATAATTTGACATCCCGGACGCAACAAAAGTGGTTTCGTCGAATTCCGAGGTCATTTGCAAAATATCAATTTTCCAGGGCTATATATTATATATAGCGACCTTTCTGAAAATTCATTCGGCCATAACTTTTGATTCCCGTTATGAAATTTCGATTTTTCAGATTCGTTAGAAAGGTATTGATAAACAGATTTAAATATTTTTGGTTTCACTAAAATCCGTTATATTTTCCACACTGCACAGTCAGTCAAAGTTTGAATTCAAATTTTCAAACTGACTCACTATTTCTAATTCACTATTTTATGGAAATATTCTATTTCAATTGTTCAAATTCCTTTGAAATCACCAATTTAAAATTTTTAAATTGGCTCATATTTTCCGGGTTATTACATATTTCTTCAATTTGGTGATGAATTTGAGGGGGGGGGGGCTTCAAAAGGAAGTTGTAGATCGGGTCAGTGACTACTTGCAGCAAAAAGTTGGGGAGGTTTCGTTGAGTGTGGTGGACGGAAATCGCGAATAACAATGAAAAACTGACTTCGTTTTTGTGGGTTTTGGTTGAGATGTGGTCGATTTGAGAGGCCGTGACCTTGGGGGAATGAAAGAGGGGACAAAGGGCTTCAAATGGCAGTGGTTCGGTCGAGTCTCGATGCCTGTGGTGGCTGGGATAGGTAGATGAACGGAGACATTGTTTTCGTGGTTATTTTTGAAAGTTGCGAACGAATTTGATGCAATTCCGGCGCCGTGGTTGGTGGTTGGCTGTCGGGTCTGAAGGCCGGAGGAAGAGGGGTGCGTGGCGGTCATACTGGAGGTTGTCCGGCGGTCAAGATCAACCATTGGTGGAGCGATTTTGGGTTCAAAGAGGTTTCAGTTGAGTGCAGTTTTCAGGCGAAGGGGGCGGTTCTGGGTGGCGACGCTACGGTCATGGGGGGTTCAGGGCACGTCGGTTCTGATGGGATCGGAGATGGGGGTTCTGGTGACCTGGGGTCGGCGTGGTGATGGATTGAAGGGAGGGGTCTTCATTGGTTATTGACGGAAAGGAAGGAGGAACGGGCTTCAGATTTTCTGAAGAGAGAAAACGCGTGACCAACTAATTAACATTGCTGACGTGGCAACATTATTAAGGTAATAGATTAGTTAATACTAAATTAATTAAATAATTAGTTAGTTTATTTTCGTTTAATGTTTATAAACTTAAAATCGTGATAACTTTCTCATACGTTAACGAAATTTAACGAAACTGGATCCGTTGGGATCGCAGGGACGAGGCCTAGGTGATGGCGCTGACTAGGAATTGATTAGAGCTATTTGAAATTTCAGTTAATTTTGAACGTCCGTTCAAGATTAAAAGGAAAAAACGCGACCACCGTCAACCGTAATGAACTGGTGAGTTAATTCTCACACCTTCTAGAGTCCTGTGATATGGTAAATTCATAGAAAAATATAATCTACAATTTACAGTATAAATTGGCTGATTGGATACAATGGATGCAAATTGGTTGTTATTGTTTGGTTGGTTGCAGTTATTTATATTCTGTCATTTATTTAATTTGTATATTTTTATCCAACTGTTATCTGTGATGCAGAGAAGGATATGTTGGAGTGATCCAACCAGATTCCTCAAATAAAATGTATTTTTGTGCATATATGAATTGTTCACCCTGACTAACACAAAATCTGTTTTAAATATTGATGGTTGAATATATATTCATCCTTGTTGTGGTTAAAATCAATCGACAGAATTGATTGGATAATTGATAGTAAATGGCCTGAAATATATTGTTTTAAACGTCGTTCTACTGTCAGGTGGATCGACGTAGTTTTAAAGTTATAAATTATTTTATAACTGTACTAGAGTTTTAGTTATTTTGAAAAAGTAATTAAATTAGAAATTTATAAATATATCTTTGATCAAGGTTATAAAAGAAATTACTTAAAAAGGGTTAGACCAGTTTTAAAAGCAGAAGGCTAAAGATTTCACCTACGGGTTGATAAATGAAAACATTGTAATTAAAACAATTAAATAGCGATTTTAAATTAATTAAATTATTTTAATTTAAAAAGGGAAATGACAGAATGAAAATCAGTGAATAATTAACTGAGAGGTACGGTTGGCAAAATCAACTGTGTTTAATTAAAATTCATAATGGAGTTAATTTGATATTCGTCAAATTTAACGAATATTGGAATTTATTAATTAATCTCTGATTAACTATAAATTAAAGGAATTTATTGAAGTACTTAGTGTTAAAATACTAGTAATCTCTGATTAACTATAAATTAAGGAATTATTGAATTGGTTAGTGTAAATCAAGTAATTATTATTTAATCAGCTTTTAAAAATGATAATTACCCTATTTTTGATTAATTGCAGAGTTAACTATTTTTAATATAGTAATGTTAAAGTTAATTATTATTTTAATTGATAATAATTAAAAGAATGGTTTTTAATTGGAATTCCATTATAAGTGGTTAAGCATCGAAAGCTCGATCAAGGTCAAATAAGGGATTTATAAATCCAGGTTTCCAAACAAGAATGGTAATTAGGATTTAAAAGGAAATTCAATTAGGTTTTACTTAATTGTCAATGAAGTAAAGGAAATTCAAATGGAATAAATTCCCAAGGGAGATGATAAAGCAGAATGGTAATAGTTTTAGAACAAATCTAAGAAGTTGTTCTAAGAGGCTAAGCGGACTAATAATCGATTTGGAAGAAATCCAAACATGGTTTAAAGGGGTTTAAACCAAAGCGAGGACTTAAATGTTAAAGAGTTGAACTTAAGCAAGATAAGGAAATTGAAATAAGGATTTCTAAAGAAAAATAGTGATTTTTGGTTAAGTATTGGTAAATGGATTTTGGAAACAAAATCCATGGTAACAAGGCCTTATCGTGAAGAAGGTGGTAAACCTATTTTTATAATCCAAGATAAAGAGTATTATAAGAAATGGCCAAATAGATAGAAACAAATTATTTGAAGAGGATTTATATTATAAATCAAAGGGTTATAAGTGAAATAATGCTTGATGTTAAAGTTGTGTTTTAGTGGATATTTACTTAAATAAAGGAAGCAAGTAAAGAGATTATCAAACGAGGATTTCAAATGTAAGAAACGGTTTTACAAAACCAAATTTGAATTAAAAGGGCAAGTGAGAATTAATCAGTGGTTAAGTGACAAACTATATTATTCTAAGGTAAGAACATTGTCGATCAACGTCTGAGAGGTAAATAAAATACCCCAACTTGAACGGCTTCACTATTATCGAGGAATAATATTCGTTTGTGGTGAGTACAAAGTGTTGGAATTGGTTAATTATCTCATAAGAGGAATATGGAGCATAAGAGTGAGATTTTGGGATATAAGTAATACTTAAATGTTAGTTACAATGTAAATGAAAATATTTGGTTTTAAATTATATATGTTGACATTAGTTTTGCCGTATCAAAATCGAGAATGTGTTTTATACCGTTAAGTATACTATGTATATAAATCGAGATGCCGAATTTGAGGAAAGGGAAAAAGATTTTGATAAATATAACGATATATCCAATGTTAAAGGAAATTGGAAGTTAAGTATACATATGCTCCAAAGTATTTAAAATAGTTTTTGTTATAAATAAGAATAAATATACATTTCAATATATGGGAAGATTTAAAGGTTGACTTAATTATTTGGTTAAATTATTTTAAACAGGCTAAATACCGAATCAGTGATACCATTTTATTCACACGATTGTTATTTGATAGTTAAACCACCGAGTATCAAACCTGACCAATAAGATTGTTGGTATGGAAAGACCGGGATCGAATTTATATTTGAAAACCATTCTGACCAGCAAATACATGAAGATGTAATTGAAGATGGAGCAATTGAAGACCGTGGATCTTCATAAGCGGAAGGACTACTTATCAAATTCCTCTAGCTTGCAATCAGAGTTATTTGGTTTGTGATTCTGTCGTGGTTGAAATCTACGGATTGCAAGGACTTCTCGCTATTGATCCATGGGGTGATTCCTATATTGGATGCGGTAGGAGGGTGCCTTCGGTTCATCCTGTTCCTGAATGACTTGTATGGACGAATGTCTGACAGAGTATTTCCTTAAAACCACGTATGTTGATTTTTACAAATATACCGAGTTGGTGACAAAGAGGGGCACTTCTTTTATACCCAAAGTATATTTGTGGACGTCAATTAGTGATTTGACGGATCTAACAATGTGGCATTCAAAGTGAATGATGACCAGATGTTTTAAAAGTTAAATTCTATCCTCAATCATCATCAATCGGGAGATGAAAAATATCGGGCAGGCGGCATGGCTTTGTGGGTCGCTCCCATTAGGGTGTATAATCACCTATCTAGAGAAATTCCATTTGCTTCTTTAATCTATGCCAATGCTGTCCCTTTTTCAGGAGGCAGTTGCTGATCCCAACCGTCGGTGATATACATTAGATACACTCAAGCGAAATGAGTGGTCGGTCGTGTGTTGGCCGGGTTGCAAGACGTTCTTGTTGAACCCAGTGTATTTGCCTCTAGAGGTACACTATCGGTAGGTGGTCCCATACCTTGTCAAAGTCGGAATCCAATCTCCAATAAGTGCCCGCGGTTTTGATTGTATACTATATATGTGGAGCGTGAGATGCAAACGTTCCACTAGATTGTTAACTATTTGTATTTAGACACTATGGTAATATCAGAACAAAGTATGATTTTCAAAGACGATTTGGGTTATAGTAAGGTAAAAACCATCCGTATTTATGTGTGGGCTGGTCTTACTATTATCCTTTATTTCAAAATGGATTTTCCAAAGTTAAACAAGTTGTTTGTTCTGTGAATTTATCACTGAAAGTATTCCAGACTGACCCGGTGAATTTTGCTTTGCTTCAAATGTGCTCGGGTCAGACCGAGTGTATTTCCAGGTTAGGTTTCGCTTAGAGTTTCAGGAGCTGGAAGCAGGAGGCTTCACAGCTAGTTATATAAAGTTATTTCCGCTTTGACAGTTATATTTTGTACTCTGATGATTGGTATGTATATACAGTTCTTTTGTTTAAAGAGATTTGATATTATATTTTCTCTGTTCCGCTGTGAGATTCTAATGTGGTGTTCTTCTTCTTTCTTCTATTCTAATATTTCTTTCTTTCTATTCTCACCCTCTAATTTCTTTCTATTAACAATCTGGGATTCGATACTTGGGTTTTTGGACAAGTAATGCAGGTTAGGTATTATTGTCAAAAATTCGAGCGTCGAATTTTCCCCCGGGTCGTTACAGTGGTATCAGAGCTATTGGTTTAGAGATAACCTTGGCTCTGTGGCGTGACTCGATAGAGATGGGGTTAGTAATATCCTAGATTGAGTTTGGGTGTATATATATGAGAGCGTGTATTTGTAATTTGATATAAAATTATTTTTGAAATTATTTTGGCCAATTTATTTTATAAAATAATAAAAGTAATAATTTTCTCAAATTATTATAATATGGGCAATCGATTGATTTGTTAATGCTGATTTGTATGATATGTTTGGATGGTGTGCTCGATCTCATAGATATAAACCTGAACCTAAATCGACTTGGTCAAAACCAATCCGAAATAAATAGTTCGAATAAATCAATCTAGATAAATAAATTTGAATGGATAACTAAAGAAATAAATGAAGCGATTATAAATAATTATAACCTTGTATGGATTGAATTGGGTGTAAAATGGGTTGATATGAATGGTATGGATGTTTTGAACATAACTGGCATTGTTGTGATGACTAATGAAATTCATTTGAGTTGAGAACAGGTGCGGAAGTGCCAATTCAGCTTCAAAACCTAACCAAGGAAATCTTGGAGTTAAA
This sequence comes from Allium sativum, assembly GCA_030737875.1. Taxonomy (NCBI): domain Eukaryota; kingdom Viridiplantae; phylum Streptophyta; class Magnoliopsida; order Asparagales; family Amaryllidaceae; genus Allium; species Allium sativum. The sequence goes on along the minus strand of CM060911.1, from coordinate 99,679,670 downwards.
CGAATCCAGTTTGAATAGATCAGCACAATAATTAAGCAAGCACGTGTATAATATATCATAATAGCGCTCGCAAAAAGGTACGCCTACGCAAAATATGGAATTTTTGGTTTTATTTGAGTTTTGGGTTTGGATTTTGAATTTTTTGGACCGTGTTGGTCGATGTATATATATTTATTGAACCTGCGATATTGCAGATGTCCTCCGTACAGGGGAAACTCTGCCAAATTTTTTCCAAAATTTAAGGTGTTAGAAATTTTTGAAGATTTTTGGGAAATTCTTTTACTTGAATTAATTTGGTTTTACGATCAATTAGATTTTTTTGGGAATAAAATCGAATTTTAAATTTATTATTTTTATAAAGATAATGGGTTGTAACGTGCTTTCTACCTTAGCAATTTCGAGGACGAAATTATTTTAAGGGGGAAGGAATGTTACATCCCGTATTTTCTGACCATTTATTTGAAATATTTTATTCATTTAAAATATTGATTTGAGTTTAAATAATGGGATTTGACCATTTTAATTTGAATATTTATTTATTTTGAATATTATAATAATATTTTATTTTTGGCATATTTGGGAAAAATGTTGATTTTGCTGTATAATGTAAACGAGCGATTTAAAGTGGTTTAAATATTGTTTATATTAAATTATATTAATATATTCGTTATTAAAACGACGTCAGAACGTTTAATTTATAATTATATTATAAAATGAGCTACAGCGGCGCGGTAGTTCGTAATTTGGCGTTTTGAACTATAAACGGCTGTACAGGATTCAATATGAGTCCGATTTTCTCGAAACAAGAAACGTCCGAATCTGTTAGATAATATTTTTCTAATGAAAGAGAAAAATCGAGCTTTCATATTGTAGATTTTGTTTTATGTCCAAATCAAATTTTAAAATAGTCGCTGTGGAATTCCTTTATAAATTATATCGTTATTTATATTAAATAAAGGGTTTTTTAAAATTTTATAATATCGATTTGGTTGGAATTCAACCCGGGATATTTTATTGGGGTTGTGTATGATATTATGGTCGTGTATGGCCAATTATAATATTTAATATTATTATATTGAGGTACTTTAAAATTGGTTTATTTTTATGTGAATCAGACCTTTGAAAAGGGACTTTATTCAAACGACCTTCGTTTTCGATGGAACAAATTTTATTGGGACCGCAACAGTAAATTATTGCTAGATTTCGAATTGCGCGTCAATCAGGGTTAATTTGTGAGCGTGGCAAAAAAATGTAAATAAAACGACCGTTTGGACGTGAACGAGCGCCATTTGATCAAACGAATTGGGAATTCGACGAAACAAGTTTCATTAGGACCGTATCGTCAAATTATACTATAACGTCCATTCGCATCACGAACGGGGTTTGTATGTGAGCACAGGAGCGAATAAACTGCGTTAAGAAATAGCGATAGGCATGAAATAAAATATCATTTGTCACATCGAGATAAATAAATATTATTTTTCCTTTATAAATATAAACCCCCATCACCCTCCAACCAGTAAATTCAGCCTACCCTTTATTTTTTCGCCTGAAATTTGCAAATAAGCCTTCGGTTACATTTTAATTTATTTCTTCAATTTGGTGATGAATTTGAGGGGGGGTTTCAAAGGGAAGTTGTAGATCTGGTCAGTGGCTACTTGCAGCAAAAAGTTGGGGAGGTTTCGTTGAGTGTGGTGGCCAGAAATCGCGAATAACAGCGAAAAACTGACTTCGTTTTTGTGGGTTTTGGCGGAGATGTGGTCGATTCGAGAGGCCGTGACTTGGGGGGAATGAAAGAGGGGACAAAGGGCTTTCAAATGGTAGTGGTCCGGTCGAGTCTCGATGCCTGTGGTGGCCGGGATAGGTAGATGAACAGAGACATTGTTTTTGGGGTCATTTTTTAAAGTGGCGAACGGATTTGATGCAATTCCGGCGCCGTGGTTGGTGGTTGGCCGTCGGGTCTGAAGGCCGGAGGAAGAGGGGTGCGTGGCGGTCAGACTGGAGGTGGTCCGATGGTCTAGATCAACCGGTGGTGGCGCGATTTTGGGTTCAAAGAGGTTTTAGTTGAGTGCAGTTTTCAGGCGAAGGGGGCGGTTCTAGGTGGCGGCGCTACGGTCGTGGGGGTTCAAGGCACGATGGTTCTGATGGGATCAGAGATGGTGGTTCTGGTGGCTTGGGGTCTGCGTGGTGATGGTTTGAAGGGAGGGGTCTTCATTGGTTATTGATGGAAAGGAAGGAGGAACGGGTTTCAGATTTTCTGAAGAAAGAAAACGCATGACCAACTAATTAACATTGCTGACGTGGCATAATTATTAAGGTAATAGATTAGTTAATACTTAATTAATTAAATAATTAGTTAGTTTATTTTTGTTTAATGTTTATAAACTTAAAATCGTGATAACTTTCTCGTATGTTAACGAAATTTAACGAAACTGGATCCGTTGGGATCGCAGGGACGAGGCCTAGGTGATGGCGCTAACTAGGAACTGATTAGAGCCGTTTGAAATTTCAGTTAATTTTGAACGTCCATTCAAGATTAAAAGGAACAGACGCGACCACCGTCAACCGTAATGAACTGGTGTGTTAATTCTCACACCTTCTGAAGTCCTATGATGTGGTAAATTCATAGAAAAATATAATCTACAATTTACAGTATAAATTGGCTGATTGGATGCGATGGATGCAAATTGGTTGTTATTGTTTGATTGGTTGTAGTTATTTATATTCCGTCATTTATTTAATTCGTATATTTTTGTCCAACTGTTATCTGAAGGACAGGTTGGAGGGACCTAACCGGATTCATCAAATAAACTGTATTTTTGTGCATATATGAATTGTTCACCCTAACTGACACAAAATCTGTTTTAAATGTTGATGGTTGAATATATATTCATCCTTGTTGTGGTTAAAATCAATCAACAGAATTGATTGGATAATTGATAGTAAATGGCCTGAAATATATTGTTTTAAACGTCGTTCTACTGTCAGGTGGATCGACGTAGTTTTAAAGTTATAAATTATTTTATAACTGAACTAGAGTTTTAGTTATTTTGAAAAAGTAATTAAATTAGAAATTTATAAATATATCTTTGATCAAGGTTATAAAAGAAATTACTTAAAAAGGGTTAGACCAGTTTTAAAAGCAGAAGGCTAAAGATTTTACCTACGGGTTGATAAATGAAATCATTGTAACTGAAACAATTAAATAGCGATTTTAAATTAATTAAATTATTTTAATTTAAAAAGGGAAATGACAGAATGAAAATCAGTGAATAATTAACTGAGAGGTACGGTTGGCAAAATCAACCGTGTTTAATTAAAATTCATAATGGAGTTAATTTGATATTCATCAAATTAAACGAATATTTGAATTTATTAGTTAATCTCTGATTAACTATAAATTATAGGAATTTATTGAAGTGCTTAGTGTTAAAATACTGGTTATCTCCGATTAACTACAATTTAAGGAATTATTGAATTGGTTAGTGTAAATCAAGTAATTATTATTTAATCAACTTTTAAAAATGATAATTATCTTATTTTTGATTAATATCAGAGTTAACTATTTTTAATATAGTAATGTTAAAGTTAATTATTATTTTAATTGATAATAATTAAAAGAATGGTTTTTAATTGGAATTCTATTAGAAGTGATTAAGCATCAATAAGCTCAATCAAGGTCAAATAAGGGATTTATAAATCCAGGTTTCCAAACAAGAATGGTAATTAGGATTTAAAAGGAAATTCAATAAGGTTTTACTTAACGGTCAATTAAATTCAAATGGAATAAATTCCCATGGGAGATGATAAAGCAGAATGGTAATAGTTTTAGAACAAATATAAGAAGTTGTTCTAAGAGGCTAAGCGGATTAATAATCGATTTGGAAGAAATCCAAACATGGTTTAAAGGGGTTTAAACCAAAGCGAGGACTTAAATGTTAAAGAGTTGAACTTAAGCAAGATAAGGAAATTGAAATAAGGATTTCTAAAGAAAGGAAAAATAGTGATTTTTGGTTAAGTATTGGTAAATGGGTTTTGGAAATAAAATCCATGGTAACAAGGCCTTATCGTGAAGAAGGTGGTAAACCTATTTTTATAATCCAAGATAAAGAGTATTATAAGAAATGGCCAAATAGATATAAACAAATTATTTGAAGAGGATTTATATTATAAATCAAAGGGTTATAAGTGAAATAATGCTTGATGTTAAAGTTGTGTTTTAGTGGATATTTTCTTAAATAAAGGAAGTAAGTAAAGAGATTATCAAACGAGGATTTCGAATGTAAGAAACGGTTTTACAAAACCAGATTTGAATCAAAAGGGCAAGTGAGATTTTATATCAGTGGTTAAGTGACAGACTAATATTATTCTAAGGTAAGAACATTGTCGATCAAGGTCTGAGAGGTAAATAAAATGCCCCAACTTGAACGGCTTCACTATTATCGAGGAATAATATTCGTTTGTGGTGAGTGCAAAGTGTTGGAATTGGTTAATTATCTCATAAGAGGAATATGGAACATAAGCGTGAGATTTTGGGATATAAGTAATACTTAAATGTTAGTTACAATGTAAATGAAAATATTTGTTTTAAGTTATATAAGTTGACACTATTTTTGCCATATTAAAATCGAGAATGTGTTTTATACCGTTAAGTATACTATGTATATAGATCGAGATGCCGAATTTGAGGAAAGGGAAAAAGATTTTGATAAATATAACGATATATCCAATGTTAAAGGAAATTGGAAGTTAAGTATATAAATGCTCCAAAGTATTTAAAATAGTTTTTGTTATAAATAAGAATAAATATAACGTTTCAATATATGGGAAGATTTAAAGGTTGATTTAATTATTTTGTTAAATATATTTTAAACAGGCTAAATAATGCCAAATACTGAATCAGTGAAATCATTTTATTCACATGATTGTTATTTGATAGTTAAATCACCAACTATCAAACCTGACTAATACGATTGTTGGTGCGGAAAGACCGGGATCAAATTTATATTCGAAAACCATTCCGACCAACAAATACGTAAAGATGTAATTGAAGATGGAGCAATTGAAGACCGTGGATCTTCATAAGCGGAAGGACTACTTATCGAATTCCTCTTGCTTGCAACCAGAGTTGTTTGGTTTGTGATTCTGTCGTGGTTGAAATCTACAGATTGCAAGGACTTCTCGCTATTGATCCATGGGGTGATTCCTATATTGGATGCAGTAGGAGGGTGCCTTCGGTTCATCCTGTTCCTGGATGACTTGTATGGACGAATGTCTGATAGAGTATTTCCTTAAAACCACGTACGTTGATTTTTACAAATATACTGAGTTGGTGGCAAAGAGGGGTACTTCTTTTATACCCAGAGTATATTTGTGGACGTCAATTAGTAATTTAACGGATCTGACAATGTGGCATTCAAAGTGAATGATGACCAGTTGTTTTAAAAGTTAAATTCTAACCTCAAGCCTCATCAACCGGGAAATGACAAAAATCGGGCTGGCAGCATGGCTATGTGGGTCGCTCCCATTAGGGTGTATAGTCACCTATCTAGAGAAGTTCCATTTGCTTCTTTAATCTATTTTGATGCTGTCCCTTTTTCGTGAGACGGTTGCTGATCCGAACCGTTAGTGATATACATTCGATGCACTCAAGCGAAATGAGTGATCGGTCATGTGTGGGCCGGGTTGCAAGACATTCTTGTTGAACCCAGTGTATTCGCCTCTAGAGATACACTATCGGCAGGTGGTCCCATACCTTGTCATAGTCGGAATCCAATCTCCAGTAAGTGCCCGCGGTTTTGATTGTATACTATATATGTGGAGCGTGAGATGCCAGCGTTCCACTAGATTGTTATCTATTTGTATTTAGACACTATGGTAATATCAGAACAAAGTATGATTTTCAAATATGATTTGGGTTATAGTCTGGTAAAAACCGTCCGTGTTTATGTGTGGGCTGGTCTTACTTTTATCCTTTATTTCAAAAAGGATTTTCCAAAGTTAAACAAGTTGTTTGTTCTGTGAATATATCACTGAAAGTATTCCAGACTGACCCAGTGAATTTTGCTTTGCTGCAAATGTGCTCGGGTCAGACCGAGTGTATTTCCAGGTTAGGTTTCGCTTAGAGTTTCAGGAGCTGGAAGCAGGAGGCTTACCGCTAGTTATATAAAGTTATTTCCGCTGTGACGGTTATATGTTGTACTCTGATGATTGGTATGTATATACAGTTCTTTTGTATAAATAGATTTGATATTATATTTTATCTGTTCCGCTGTGAGATTCTGATGTGGTGTTTTATTCTTTCTTCTATTCTAATATTTCTTTCTTTCTATTCTCACCCTCTAATTTCTTTCTATTAACAATCTGGGATTCGATACTTGGGTTTTTGGACAAGTAACGCAGGTTAGGTATTATTGTCAAAAATTCGAGCGTCGAATTTTCCCCTGGGTCGTTACATTGGGGCTTGTACTTGAGGGATGTTGAGTTCGACTAGGATGGTTTGCGTGAGAAATAAATGGTTGTGGCAGGCGCCCTAAGTAAGACTGACCTTAAGAGAGGTAAAAAGTACATAGCAACCTTTAGCTTTAGACCCTCAGATTTGTGACATGATGGATAAGCTAAGTAGAAGAGAGACCTCTAATCATCTTAGTATATACACTTGGTATCATGGTTAACATCTGTTTATCTTGGAAAGATAGTTCGACTACATTGGATACCCTCTAGCATAGTAAATGATCGAGATCCTATCTTTACTAGTGAGTTTTGGAAATGGAAGTCAAGAAGCTTCGCAATCGTGAAGTTAAATTAGTTAAGGTACAGTGGAGTGAAGCTCAAGAAGATGCAACTTAGAAGACTGAAGACTAGATACACGCATCATACCCTTTTTGAGGGTATATCCTTGATTCCTCTTTTTATGTAAAATTTATTTGCATGCTAGTCTTTATCTTTTAAGTATATCCTCCGGTCCTATCCTCGATCCTTAGGTAGAAGCCAATGGATGTAAACATGTGTTTGAGACATGTTATGTTTGGTGGATGCAAGTGGTTGCAAGTGTTTGCTAGTGGTTGCTCGTGGATGCATATACACACATTAGGCACTAGATCGGCTCAGTCACTTTCATATTGCATATGCATGAGTGAACCTTTATGGATTGAAACTTGATGTGTTATCATATGGATGTTGCATATGGATGAGTGAATATGCACACATATAGTATTTACATGATTAGGGATATTTGCATACATATTGGACGCATGACACTCTCATGATTCGCATTAAGGAGGTCAACTAGATCAGTAGACCGCCTGATTTTGCATTAGATAAGGACATGTACACACGCTATGCATATGATCATGAAAGCATTAGAAATCTTTTTAAGGACAATGGATGCCTGTGATTGAATGGTTGAGTAGATGGATGTTGGATGTTAGGATATGCGTTCTTCTTAACTTGAAGATTTCGGGGACGAAATCCTTTAAGGAGGGGAGAATGTAACACCCCGTATTTTTTGTGAACGTCAAAGTAACAAATTAAAGTATACTTAATTTTTAAGAGAAGAATTAAGGGAAACGGGTCACGTCATTCCCTTCGTCTCGGAATTCTGTTTGAGATAGAGTCCGAGTTTGCGTAAATCGGGCTCCGTATGAAGAAGTTATGATCTTCAGAAGTTTCAGAGATTTAAATAGAACAGCTCAGGTTTGAAATTCGAAATTCAAATCACACACCCATGCTGGGCGGGAAATTTCACGCCTAGGACCTAGGTCGACCTGGGGGTCGACCTGGGTCAAACAGATTGACCAGGTGGTCAACCTGGGGGTCGACCTCCCCCTATTTCCAGATCCAAGGACATATTCATTTTTCTGCATTTAGACGCACGTTCTGACCAGATTCGTTGATCCCTATGCTATATAAACACCCCTAAGACTACAATTTTCTTTACACAACTTCATTACGCCTATACTCTATCCTAATTCATATCAAATAAATCTAAGACGGGGTTATGCTGCTGAAGTACTTTGTAGAAATCAAGTTTAGAATTCTAGTAGAGATTCAAAGGCTAATTCAACGACTTCAACAACTATTTCTAAGAATCAAATCAAATCTAAATTAGAAGAACAAATAGACTACTTCAAGGGAGAGCTATTCAGTTTCAGAATACAGATCCCAGAATCCAAGACCGTTCTGTAATTTGTAAGTTCACGTTACTTTCAGAAATAAAAGTTAATTGTGATTCTGACATTGTAATAAATCTGGATCAGAGATTATGCCTATTTCTATCTGTCTTTCTATATCCTTTAGATCTATCTCATTGATAATATTATGTCCATTCTTTGTCTCTTCTTTCCTTCTTCCCTTTTTGTTTTATAGCCAGGCCACTGCGAGCCTAAGCCAGATCTCATAAGAGATGAACGTACGTTGGAAATAAAATTGGGCATAAAAAATGATTTGGACATGACCAACGCTAAAATTTAGGAAAAGTATTAAATTATGTATAATTGGGCATAATTGAGTTGTAACTGATTTGAGGACATAACACATGTTGTATTCAAAACATGAAGTATTGGACATATGACTTGAGATTTGAGGCATAAAGTATATTGGACATATAACTTGGGATTTGGGGCATAAATTGAACTGTAAACATGTAAGCTTAAGTTATTTTCAGATTTAAACACCTAATAGTGATTTTGGCATATAATGAAATGGATCTAAGTCCATGCTTGATGATAAGACAAATATTTTAGATTAATTCCTATCTTTCTATTGAATCAATGATTTACATGCCTAGGAAGTTATTTTTCAATCATGCCTGTCTTTGTTGGACATCTGATATATAATCCTTTTAGGTTCATGATGTTATTTATATTAGATCTATATGTCTATGAGGTTATTTCTGTTATTTTGTTTCAGATCTATCTTTGTTATACCCCAACTCTAACAGATCTGTAATCCTCTTAGGTCCAAAATATTTGACAGATCTACCATTTTAATGCATGTTTTATGCCTACTCTCGTTTATGTTCCTCTTTCGTTCCCTTTATTTTATGAATCTAGATTAACCTCGAATCTAGACCGAAACTTATTCTACGTGTGATTGGAATGCGGGGGTAATGGGGAATAGTCTATTTGGTAATGGTGGAACATAATTTTCTAACTTATGATTTGGGGCATAATTTGTCTTTGTTGCGACCTTGGGTAAACTGAAATATTAAATCTAGATTTGGTGCAAATTATAAATTGGAATATTAATCTAGATTGGGTGCAAAACTGTAAATTAGGATATTAATCAAGACTGGGCATAACCATTGGTTGAGACGCCAAAGAATAATATATATTGGGGTATTGGGGCATGACTATTAGTACAAACTTGGGAAGATTAGGTGTAGCCTATTTTGATTAATAACTCGAAATTGAATTTGGGGGCCATAACTTGCAACTAGTTTTGTCGGGCATTACTTGAGAATTGGAACATGACTTGTTGGGATAATTAGCATATAAATCTAGACTTGGACATTTATGGAAAATGTGGTATGATCTGAAATTGACAACAATTGTGAATAATTTACATATAAACTGTAAAAATGTAAATATGTAGAAAGATGAATATGCCAAATCCGAGGTTAGATTGAGTTGTGGTGTAAAACTGCTTGGAACTGCCCGGCACATCCAGTAACCACAACAACACCTATCTAATGTGAGAGGTTAGTGCATCATGCCCAAGAAAAACCCGAGGTTAGATTGAGTTGTGGTGTAAAACTGCCCGGAACCGCCCGACACATCCAGTAAGCACAACAACACATATCTAATGTGAGAGGTTGGTGCATTAATAAATCAATTAATGCTAATGAACAAGATGAATGACTAGGGTTAAGTTCATAGGAACACTTAACCAATATAACATGAATGACTAGGGTTAAGTAATAAGAACACTTAACCAATATAACACGAATGACTAGGGTTAAGTAATAAGAATACTTAACCAATATAACATGAATGACTAGGGTTAAGTTAACGAGAAACACTTAACCAATAGCATGATGAATGGGTAGGGTTAAGTAATACGAAACACTTAACCAATATAACTTGATTTGTGATAAGGTTAAGTTAAAAACAAGAGGGAAACACTTAACCAATATAACTTGATTTGTTGTAGGGTTAAGTTGACACAAGAAGGCAACTCTTAACCAAAGTAACATGACAAGTAGGTGGGTTAAGTTAACTTGAATTGATTGGTGACACTTAACCAATACAACATGATGAACACGTGGGGTTAAGTTAACAAGAAAACACTTAACCAATATAACTTGATGAACGAACGGGGTTAAGTTAATAAGAAACACTTAACCAACATGACACGACGAATGGGTGGGTTAAGTTAACATGGATGGACAACACTTAACCAATATGACATAATGTGCGGGAGGGTTAAGTACATATCGGTTTGGTGGGTAATATCAGCACATATAGGCCCATAAACTTAACCGTTAAATAAACATGCTAGAATCAGTGGGAGGGTTAAGTACATCTCATGTAGGTGGGTAATATTTGGATATATAGGCCCACAAACTTAACCAGCAGGAAACCCTAGTAACAGGGACCCATTTCAGCAGTGACCCACATAGATGTATCATGGTACCCAGAACTAGGAAGGGTGGGGCATGATTACTGGGCTGATTATAAGCGGTCAAAACAGTGGCACGGGGTACGTCAGTGTAGGTTCCGACGGTTTACGGGCGTGCACATACTCCAGAGTGGGAAAAAGCAGGCACTGGGTACTAGTAGTTATACACTGTGCATCTTGAATCGTGTCGGGTCGCTATCATAAGGATTGATACACCTTATGGTGGGATCAGCACAGGGTATCTACACGCAAGAGAGGACCGATTGACATAGACACAAGAGAAATGAATACAAGTAGGGAGCTGATCGATAGGGTAGTAAGGGTACATCTAACATGTTCATGGCAATTAGGCAGATTGAGGTGGAATCCTCACAATAGATGTACACCTGAAGGCTACAACAATTACGGGGATTGGGATCACGTTATCATTTTATACAGATTACTAGTTGGGACACTAGTTAGGTGGTGCACAGATAGATATAGAAATCAGAATAACAAAGTAGTAGCGAAGCAGAGAAAGAGTAGAAGCGCATTCAGTTTATCTTGCCTTATCATATCTATTCTAATTGTATGTTATCCTGTTATCCCTGTTATCACAGTATTGTCTTATATTTAGTTTATTCATGTCATGATGCTTTTGCCTGTTTATATGCTGAAAGTCATTGAACTTACCAGACTTATGTCTGACCTTGTTTTGTTTCGCCTCTTTTCTTCCGTCCCCTCCCCCCCCCACAGGTTCACAGGGAGGAAATGTTACCACTTAGCTCAGTTTTCTTTCCAAGCTCGAAAATAGTCGATGTTTTGCTTTGGACTCTCTCTTCCACTGCTATAGCTGGTTCATGCTTTATTGGGGAATATCATTGTTGTTTTTATGCTTCTTTTATATTTCAAAGTTTTTAGATCAAGACAAAAGTTCTATGTATCACTTTTAAGTATGATTGAGACAACTGTTGTAAAAGCTTGACTGAACCATATTGTTTATAAAATGACTTTATTTTCCGCTGTTTTATTTGTATGTCTTGTAATTTATCTACTTCTTTTACCTAAAATGCTCCACCATAGTTAAGGCATTCCCTTTGTAAGTGACCTTAACGGAGGTGGGGTGTTTCAGCTATAAACTGAATTGACCGAATTGTTTGGTCACCTTACTAGCAGAAATAAACACCGTTCTTCTATTGTGTTAGTTTGACATATTTTATCAGTAAATATATGTTGTTAAGATATTATATTATCAATTAGTAATAGAGAATTGTATTTTTCATAGCTGTTTGTGTAAATTGGGTTAACGACTTGAAGGTCGTCTCTTAAAAGAACTGATATATGTCGTCGGAACTGCTAAGTTATAATTTCTGTAAAGTAACTCAGAAATAAACTTAAGTTTAAATAGTTTGATATAATTTTTTTGATAAACTACTAAATGTGATTATTTTAAATTAATTTTATTATTAATTAATTTAAAATAAAGGATTAATTATAATCAGTTAATCCAGTTAACTACGACTTTTTCACCCATAATCACTGTAGCAATGCACGACTGACCCTGTAGCAATGCATAACCGATAATCACTGTAACAATGCACGACCGAACCCTATAGCAATGCATAACCCATAATCCCTGTAGCAATGCATGACCGACCCTGTAGCAATGCACGACCAAAACTTCGCCAAACGACGAATTCAACGAAATCAACTCATCCAATATGACCACAAACATGTTACGAAATCAATAACAACATGAAAATGACAATCTCATTAATAATTATATAAACTTCACCAAAATCATGATAACGAACATATGAACAAAACAAGGATCAAACTTGCATAAACATATGAAATTACTTAGAAATTACAGATTTTAAGTTGCTAAACTATATCCTATGGCGATTCATATGAAAATGGATTGACCATGATGTAGATCTAGGAGAAATCGACTTAAAATGATGAAAAACAAGATCAAATACTCATATACTTGATTGAATCTATGTGAGAGATGCATATCACTCGCCAAATCTCTAAAACAACCCAAAAACACTTAGATCTAGATCCAGACAGCGAAGAATATGCTCTAAATTCTTCGATTCAATAAACTCTCTCTTGGAATGGTGTAGATCTAGTTTCAAACAATGTAGATCTTCGATTCTCTAAGCTTTAATGGTGGAAAGGTAAAGAAGATGGAGGAATGAGGGATCACAAGCTCTTCCAAAATGAGAGATTGGAGAAAGTAAACTATTCTCTATGCTTCTTACCCCCTATTTATAGCCTTCCACCAGCCCACTAATATGCCTCTCCAAATCAGCCTATTATGGCTTTAAAAACCTGAACAGCCAACTGAGAAACCTTAAAGCAGCGATTCCTCCCAAACCGCTGAGCCAAATCTTTAATGTGACCACTCTACAGAATGGGAATCATCATTTTCTTTCCACTAAGACTGATCTTAGCACCTGAATTGATCCGAGTCAAAAGTTATTCCCCGTACAAGACTGACAGGGGTAAAATGGTCACAAACAAAATTGGTAAAAATTATGGACATGTCTCACATCCCCATAAACAACATATTAAAATATGAGAACGATCCAACCCTAAGGGAACCAAATAAAAATATTTTACGATCCTCCGATTACGTAAAATGCGGGCTGCTACAGTAATTTGACAGGTTTGACGATGTGACATTCAAAGTGAATGAAGATGTGATATGTAAAAAAGGTAAGTATAGCCTCAAGTTTCACAGCCGATAAATGACAGAAATCGGGTAGGCTGCATGGCTATGTAAGCCGCTCTCATTAGGGTATATCATTACCTGATTTGGGGAAATCAAATGCCTTCGGTTGTCCCTTTTTGTATACTATCGGTTCGATTGGTTGGCCCCCAGCGTGGTAATGATATATTTGGTACACTCAAGTGAAATGAGTGATCGGTCATGTTTACCGGGTTGCAAGATGTTATTGTTGAACCCCAGTGTATTCATCTTTAGAGATAAACTATCTGAAGGTGGTCCCGTACCTTGCCATAGTCGGAATCCATTCTCCAATAAGTGCATGCGGTTTTTGTTTGTAAGACATGTATTTAAATGTGAGATGTAAACATTTCGCTAAATTCTAATTTATTTTGAAAACCTTAAACACTATCATAATATCTGATTTTGATATACAAAGTATTTTGGTTCTCATAAGGGGAAAACCCGTTGTGTGTTATATGCGGCGTGGTCTTATGAGATACCCTTTATTTCTCAAGTTGTTTTAAATCTTTCATCACATTAGTCCCATGACTGACCCTGATTTTTTTAATATGTTTTCCCTAAACTCTTGGGTGCCCAAATTTGTATGGGCAGTCAAGTAGTTCATGATTTTACAGATATACTTTGAGAAGCTTGAAGCAGGAGGCTTCAATGTTAGATATCTAGAATTTATTTCGCTGTGCTGTATATGTATGTACTCTGGAAAAAGTTATGCTATATTGTATATTCTATTCGTTCTGCTGCGAGATTATGTCTGCTCTAATTTTGTGACTTGTGTTCTTCGTTTTAGTCTATTCCACTCTTTTCTTTCTTGTCTCTTCTCACCCTCTAATTTATTTCTTTGGCTTCTGGGGTTTAGTGCACTTTGGGTTGGACTTGTGTTGTATTTGGTCGACTCAAAGGTTACCTAAATTCGGGTCGCTACACTATCACCTTTTGCATGTTCAATTATCTCAGTAACGGTCGATCCATGTACAGGTATGTACATAAGTCGTGGTGGCGGCATATTAATAGTTCAGTGCTAAGGGCACCGCACTTTCTGTTTTGGGGTACCACCGATACCGTCGATTGCTTCTTTTTTTGTCGCGCTCAGCGTACAACTGCCGGCCGAACACTGTTCGGTCGGCGGTAGGGTGGTGCCTCGAAGCATTTTTTGCGGTGCCCTTAACACCACACTATTAATATTAACAAACATGTAGCTACCTTAAAGCCTAGGATACATGGCATATATAGATGGTTAGCATATCTGTTAAATAATAGTAAAGTAGAGCCTTTTAGAGATCTCTCCTTAGTTCTAGGAGTTTTCTTATCTCCTTCATTATCTCCAAATATTTTATTTTAAAGTTAGTTTATCACTTTACACTTATTTACTATTTCTTTCACGTTATTTTACCTCTTATGTTATTTTACATTTTTATATGGACATTTTAATGTTTACACAACTATTCACTAACAATTAGTTCCTAACATTTTATAATTAAGTCCACATATTTAAATTAATTTATAAAACCCAGAAAGTAATTTTAAAAAATTTAATTAAGTAATATTTCTTTTAAATACTAAAAAATGACAAAATGTTTTTTGGCTTGAAGTACCTACGCTTTAATTTTTTTTTAATCATTTAAGTCTCTCTCAATTCCTTTCTAATGTTTTACATTTAATAACATATTTTACAATTAACATAATGCGCTATTTAAATAATATAGCAACTATTATTCATTGATTCTCCTAATAAATCACACTAAGATTAACTATATTCATATTAACAAAAATAAAAATAAAAATCAAATATAAAAACATGTTAATCGCATAAATAACAATCTCAATTTCAAAGTTTAAATAATTTACGTCAATATATTTACTGTTTATTGCATTGTAATATTAATGTCAAATGCTTACATTTTAAAATTTATTTAGTTATTTACAAAACACCAAATAATATCACTTAACATTGTACACTTAAGTCAATATATTAAAATTAATTATGTGATTTTGAATTTAACAAATGAATTCAATAAATAAATTATTGTTAATTCATCTAATTAACGCTAAGTTTGATGTTTTAAACTACATGTTCATATTAAAAAAATGGTAAAATTAGTTTTTCTTCCAAATATAAATTAAAATAAGTCACATAGTTTAAATAATATATGTAAAGAATAATATAAAATTTAGTTTATTATACACTTATCTCAATAAATTTATTGTAAATTGAAGAAAACGCTTTCCGCTTTAAACACACATTTTTACAATTATTTGTTGAATCTCCTCAATTCTTTCATGGTATTTTATATTTTAGTCCATATATTTAAATTACCCACGAAATCTTAATCTCTAATCATTTAAATAATTTGAAAGAATATTCAATCCATTTTTATATTAGCTCTTAAATGTTAATACCCAAGGTATTTATTTTAAACATTACTACTAACATATCTTTGAGTTGTGTAGTTACATCAGATATATTATGGAGATATTATTAGAAATAAACAAGAGTACAAAAGAAGAATTATAAAAGAAGGTTAATCAGAGCAATTGAAGACTAAAATCTATTACCGAAGTGTCTGGAGTGATGTGATGTTGGTTGAACCTTATAATATATTGTTAAAGATCCCATGGCACTTATACTTGAAGACAATCAACCATTGACCTCAACCAAATCACCAAAAGCCACAAATATAAGGTAATTTGAAATGATAAATATCTGAAACACATTTGAAACACTTATAAGTGTTACTACAACACATATGTCGACATATAGGCTGTTGTGTGATGATATATAACAGGTTTTTCAGTTTTTCAATTTCAAATTAAGAAGTTATTTCCCTTAATCCCTTCACCAAATGACACATCCTTTCAATCAATATTTAAAGGCTCCTGGAAACGAACTTTAAAACTATCTTTTCATATTTTCTTCTATTTGTTCCTCTCCGCATATTTTCCATTCAAATTCACTAAATACTATCTGATTATTCTTGCAAATCCACTCTCTTTCACTCCAATTATTTATTGATTTTCAAGCTACATAATATCAGAGAGTTGTACTTGAGTTTATATCATTCTCTCTCCGATTTCATCTTATTTCCTCAAAGAATTCAAAGATATATTATTATTGGAGGTCTACAAGATCATTGTACTGAATCTGCAAGAATATGTATTGAAGACATGACTACTTTCCATTGTTTGTTGCTGTTGATAAGAAGGTGTATCTTGTAGCCTATGAAATTAAGATTGTAAAGGTGTTCTTACCACTCGTGGAAAGCAAGTGATTATAGTGAAATTATGCATGGTGAAGTGCAAGATTTGATGTAGGATTGGTTAATCCAAACCAGTATAAAAATCCTGAATGTTATTTACTTTACTACATTTTATTTTATTACTTATTTCATTCTGCTTTCTATTTGAATAGATATAATGTTAAACTCAAAAATACACTTCACCACTCTAGTATCTGAATAGCCTTAAAATCCATTAAAACTGTGTTGCAGACACTGTAGTCACTAATGATTGGTATTAGAGCACTGGTTTTCAAAAATTAATCCACTGGTTTTGAAAAGTTTAAATGGCTAACGACACTAGTAACAACTTTATTAATAATTTTATAGAAGGGTAATCTACCACTAGACTTCCCCTATTAGATGGCAATAATTATGCTTATTGGGCTTGTAGGTTGAATTTTTTTGCAGTCTAATAGTTTAGATATTTGGAACATTACCCAAATAGAATACATAGAGCCTCAAAATGAATTTTCAAAATGGACACTAGACCAGAAGACACTAGCACTTAATAATTATAAGGCCATGAACATTTTATTTTGCTCTTTAGATAGAAATGAATTTAATCGAGTGTCTATTTGTAATTCTGCATATGCAATTTGGAGAACACTGCAAGTCTGTAACGATCCAAGATTTTGAAAACTAAATTTGAATTTAATATAATTTTAAATAAAATTTTGGAAGGTTTAAATAACTTTTAAATAAAATTTTAAGAAAATATTTGAAATGATTGAAATTAATTTTTGTTGTGAAATTTAGTTAAAACAAGGTTTGTTTTGGAAAACATTTCGTCGTAAGTCGAATTGTTAAAACGAATTGTAATTCAGTTGACAAAATCGATCAAAATTTGAAATTAAATAATAATTAAATATTTGTTTCAATTTTTTGTTCAGTTTCTATTCGCATAGTCTTAAAATATTTTATAGAATTTAACTGTAATTTTTAATTCGGAAAATAAGCATATATTTTTCTAACTTATTTTTGGGTAACAGTAGTCCTTTTTGACACTTTACAGAACTAATCAACTAGTTTATTTTATTACTGTTCGGGATAGTGGCACATTATTGTACACAATTATATCGTTAATTTTCTGTTATTGGTTATCGATAATTAAAAAAAGAAAAAAAATGAGAAAAAAGTATAATCTAAAACGTGTTGAACGCATAAAGTTTATAACGCCACTTGTGTCTCTATTGTGATATGGGGTGCCACGCGTCCTTTCATTCATATTTTATCTTCTACTGCATGTTTCGAACCACCTTCCTCCACTTCTAAAACCCATCTGCTCATTTTCTCCCTCCTCCCCGATTCAGTCTTCTAACGTCCGCCATTTTCATAGGGAAAAAATTAACAGTGAAACCTGCATGCAAAGACAGACTTCCTTTCCCATCTATATCTTGTTCCGCCTTTTGCTTGCCTTCCCTCAGTTCAGCTATCCACCATCCTATCTTCTCTTCCCTTCGTTGTGTATAAATTAGCTCTCGTATGTCCCCTTCCCTTATTTCCGCCTGCGTCTCTCTCTTCTAATTAAAAAAAGGATATACAATAGAGCCCTGTGCGTGAAACTCCACCGCAAGTTCCTGTGCATGAAACCAAGAACCACTTTCAACTCTTCACCTCCGAACACAACGGGCCCATGCTAACCGAGAGCATCCTCCTTTGCCTAGCCTCGTCTGACTTTACATGCATTCGTGCACCTAGTTGTTTGCAGATTAAAGCTTTTAAAAAAGGGACGAAGAAATGGAGAGATCTATGTATGCAATTGATTTGGACTTTGTTTTGGGTGAGAACGATTAGTTTTGTTTATTATTATTTACTGTGTTTTAATTTATTTTATATGGTTGATTTGGGTGGATGTGATGATTCCTCCACTATTGTGACTGTTATGCATGCTATTTTGGTTAAGAGTGTATTTTTTTTATATCCGCTAGAAGGACAAGGCTTAGGCAATAAACAAGCGGTAGAGGTCGTACATGAATATTTCCCCATGACGTGTACTAAGTGCAAGTAGCATTCATTCTACATGACATGTGAAAAATTAAACAACTGAACTCCTTGTTAAAATGAAAATGAGTTAGGGACTCTAATAATTTTCCTATGTCATTATGTTTTATGCCTTGATGTGTTTTCTGGACAAAATATCAATAATGTGTTTATAAATTATTTTTACATGTTAAATATGAGGACTTTTCAACGTCGTTCATACATCACCTGATAGTTGGTTCCAATAGCAACGAATATTAAAACATAATTTACATAAAGATGTCAGCAAATACAATGCCATTATTATTGCAAGTAATGCTTAACATTTTATGTTTTGCCTTAAGTCCACATATATTTTGAGTTAAGCATAGATCATACTTTTAATGGAACCCTTCGAGCAAATATTTGGTTCGATTCCTTTTATATGGTTTTGTCTTTTGTTTACTAATTAATATTTGATTATTTAAATAAATTTTCTAATTAACATCTTATTAAATGATATTGAATTAATTATATGGTGTTATTAAAATGGTTTATTAACTAAGTTATGTTAATAACATTTTATATATTGAATGAAATAATGGTTTAAGTAGTACTTGGAAAACTTGATAATTTGATTTAATAGTATAAAATTCGATTTTTGAAAACTAATTAACATGTTATTATCAATGTAAATTGATATTATAATTTATTTTGAAAGTAGCTTGAATTAAAATTGTTTGTTTTAAACTTAACTATTGTTTTAATTAATGAATTGTTGAAGAAAGAAAATTGGGCAAACTTGAACTACTCGATTTTGAAATCTATCATGACTTTAGATAATAATTTAAATAGTATTATAAAATTGTTTGAATAGACATTTAAATCGAATTATTTGGTTATGAAATTCAATGTAAGTTTAGATAAATATTTATAATAATATACTATAAATTGCTTTGAATAATAATTTGAATTTGAAGTTTAATCAAGGAATGTAACTTAAGTCTCGTGTCAACAAGTAGTTTTGTTCCGTTACTCATTCTGGAATAGTAAATAGGGTGTAACAAAGGAAAGGAATGCAGCAACCAGTACACTAAACGTACCTGGCCAATGTTTACTTACCTAGGCTGGTAAAAGAGCAAACTGGAAACGAATTTCGAACACCGTTGTAACAACCCGGAAATTCTAAGCCAGTTTAAAATTTTTATTTTGGCAATTTTAATGAATTTTGAATATTTAAAATGAATTATTTTAAATAATAACGACGAGAAATTTATTTTGAATAGAATTAGAACGTGTATATTTATGTAGATCGTCGTTAGAATATAAATATTTATTTTAAATTATAAAAGGAATTGAAAATGGCGTGGTAGTTCGATAATTCGATTTCAAATTTCAATTGAACATACCGGGTGCAAAATAAACCGGATTTTGGCGAAACCAAAAATATTAGAATCTAGTCGAGAATATCTTTCCAACGAATCTGAAAAATCAAAATTTCATAGCGGGAATCAAAAGTTATGCCCGGTTGAAATTTCAGAATAGTCGCTATGTAAATTATACCCGGCACAAAAAGTCAAATTTTGCATACGGATGAATTTGGACTCGAAACCAGTTCCATTGAGTTCAAATTGCAGTTTAGAACTCCGAAAAGTATAAGCTTCGATATATTTCGATATCCGGAATAGTGGTAATTGGCAGGAGCTTTTCGGTTAACAAAACATAGCCCTTAAAAAGTGAAATTTTGCATATGAGCTCAGAATTCGATGAGATAAATTTTTCTGGATTCATAATGACAAATCATTGTTGAGTTCCAAATGGCGCGTCGAACGGAGTTAGTATGTGGCCGTGCGAGCTGAAACAGTTCAGGGTAAAGCAGACAGTCATTTTACAAAGGAACATTACTGATACGACCTCAGAATTCGATTTCGTTTTTTTTCTGGATTCGTATCATCTAAAAATGGTTAAATCCAAAAGGGCATGATTTTTGAAGTTAGCATGTGAGCATGCAAGAAGAAATGGTGCGCCAAAATAGCATTTTTAGAGCTTATCTGAGCATTTTTATGATTTTTTTTGGACAGTCAAACGAACTCGGAATTCGACGAAACTTGTTTTGTTGGACTCGTCTTCACGTCTACTATCTCGTGTCCGAAATCCGCGGCGATTGGAAATCGTTAGCGTTCAGGCGATACGCGAGAAACTAGCATATAATCACTTTTACTCCATTTTTCTCTTCATAATTTCATTTCTCTCTTCCTCTTCAAAAACTCAAAAATGGAGTCTCCTCCACCACCACCGCTGCCACCGCCCCCTAACCCGCTGCCGCACCACCTCAGGCCGCCGGCCACCACCCCAACTCCTCCTCCTCCTCCTCTCTCTCTCTCTCCTCTTTCCCTCTTCTAATTTGCAAACCCTAGCTCCTCCGGCCACCACCACCACCTCCCGTGCCCCACCTCCACCACCAGCACCCTCCCCACCTCCAATCAGGTCCGTCGCCCCCTTCCCCCTCCTCAATTCCGGCCGTGGGCCCCCCCGGTCACCAAAAAATCATTTTACACTAATCACCTGTTTTGCAAATAAGCCCCTGACCGTATTTCGCCTCTAACTCTCAAACAGTGCATTTCTGGCCAAAGTCCCTCTAAACCAAAGTTGTAGAGAACGAAATTCTCTTCGATTTGGCTATATGGAAGTGATGTTTTGGAGTTCGGAGCTGCTCGGAAAACGCGTTCAAAGTCTGCTGTCTGAAAGCGGTAAAATTCGTGTACTTTCGCGAATTCTGGCGAATTGGAGCATTTTCGGCAAAAAGACCCTTAGACGAAAGTCGTCCGGAATGGTGCGTTTAAGCTAGAAAAAAATGGTGTGAAGATTGAAGCTCGTTTGCAAATTCTGGAACCCGAACAGCGAATCCGGGCGTTAGAAAAAAGTGAGTTTTCTCCGTTTTAAAGCTTCCATGGTTTTGACGAACGAAGTAGAATAAAAATATGATTTTTATATTATAGGAAGAATAAAAATATGATTTTTATATAGTAGAGATAATAAAAATACGATTTTTATATTATATAGATAGTAAAGATTTGATCTTTACTATAGGAACAACGGTATAAAAATAGAATTTTTATCTATATAATAGTAGAGTAAAAATGTGATTTTTATATACATAGCAACAATATAAAAATGTGATTTTTATATATGTAGTGACTATGGGCAGTGAAATTGGCAAAAGGCGAGCACGACGAAGATTTCTACATAAGAAGAGTCGTGGCGTTTGGTTTAGCTAGTCGGTGAGAACTTCTCGCTTTAAATTTCTTTTCTAGTTATATAAATATATACTAGGATGCAGACGGTGTTTAATAGCACCCGACACCATTGTCCACAGACCATGGACTTGTTTGTTTGGTTGTGTAGTTGGTTAGATTATTTGATTTGAATTTGATTGTTGGGTGAAATGAAATGGATTTGATTGATATATGTATGGCGTGGGTCACTATTAGATTGGGGATAAGGCTAGGCCTTGTCCCGTTTCTAGTATCGTGTCGTTATGCCGCCGAAATTTTCTAAAATAAGTTAGAAAAATAAAGATATCATTTTATTTAATAAATGAACCGAATAGAATATTCGTAGGTTGAATAGAATAATTTGGTCGTTAAAAATATAATTTTTAACGTGAACGTGAATAAATAAATATTCATTTACAAATCGAACGATTTGTTTATGTACACTGATTTGACTGACATTGATTGGGACGATAAATTTTACACATCGCCCAACTTCACAAATAAAATCTGTGTTTGTTGATTTGAAACCCCATACGGGTATTGGGATAAAATACGACATACACTAATCCCAATAATTAGTTGTATGTCGATCGATTGATTGACAGGCTGTTATAAGCGTTAGATATCTATATTTGATGCTTATACAGTGTAGTGCACTTTGGATGATGGTTGATTATTTATCGTTGCTATTATATACATGTGTTGTATGGAATCCATATAGTTAACGCTATATAGTGATTGATTGGGCCTCATTCCAATTTAGAAAATAAAGAATATTATAAAATAAAGGTTCATGTGTTGACAGTACTCATTCGTTGAGATTAGTCATGTGTTGAACGAAATATTTTAATAATAAAATTTACATCTTTATCATTATAAAATAAAGGTTCATGTGTTGACCGTACTCATCCGTTGAGATTAGTCATGTGTTGAACGAAATATTCTAACAATAAAATTTATATCTTTATCATATATAAAATTAGAAACTAACTGGAAAATAGATAAGATAAGTGATCTCCAGTATATTGACCTGATGTTGGTTTCGGCCTTCGGGGTTAATATTCAGGGGATCGTTCTCTTACTAATTTACGGTTGGAGTCTGATTTGAAATCAAACGATAGATTCCATAATTTTTATAAAATATATTAAATAAGAAAAATAGTCACACGTGGATAGTACTCATTCGTTGAGATTAGTTGTGTTGACAAAAATATAGAGTCATGTATTGAAAGAAATATAGATTCATTTGTTGAATAGAAAAACGAAGTTATTGAAAAATACAAAGCCGTGTTGATTAGAGATGCGCTATTTTGACGCGAATGATATTTATATCGATTATATTCGTTTTTATAATGAATATTGAAAAGAGATAAAAATCGAATATTTATAACAGGAAATCGAATTGAATTGAATAGAAAACGAATTTGATTTGAATTGAATAGAAAACGAATTTGATTTGAATTGAATAGAAAACGAACTTGATTTGAATTGAATAGAAAACGAATTCGAATTGAATTGAAAAGAAAACGAATTCGAATTGAATTGAATTGAATTGAAAAGAAAATGAATTCGAATCGAATTAAAATCGATTTAAATTGAAATCAAATAGAAATGAAAGTAAAAAGGATTTATAATAGAAAATTCAATTTTGATTTGAATTTGAAATAAAGGTTGAAATTGTTTTCGAAAAAAATTTGAAAACGATTTATAAAATTCGTTTAAAAAGGGAAATCGACGAAATATATATAATATATATATTATAGATATAATGGCCTGAATAGAACGCGCCGCGCGCGGCAGTTCGTGAATTTCGACCATTGATTTCGAACGGACATTACCGGAGTTCTGACCGTCGGATTCTCCTAAAACCGGAACCGTTGGGTTTGTATCGAAAAGAGCTTTCTAACGAATATCAGAAATTTTAAATCTAACGGTTGGATTTGGAGATACGTCCAAATCAAATTTGGAAAAGGTCGTTGTAAGTGCAGTTCGATGGCCGTTGATGGAAATCGACTGTACGAGCCTTGATAAAATTATTAAAAATAGCAATAATTTGTGTAAAATCATAAGAAATGATTTGTGAAGAACGGGATGAAAAATCCCACATTTGTAAAGATAAAAATATATTTTTATCGAAATGAACTAGTTTTGAACTAAATTTAAAACCCAATTATTTTTAAATAAATAAATTGGATTTGTAAGGGGTTTTAAATAATCGGAATTTCTAATATATTTGATTGGAATTGAATTAGAATTCATTTGTGGGTTTATCGTGAACGATGTTTTAAATAACACTAGTTCTTTAACCTGATAATAAATAGAATGTGATTTGGGTTTATCGTGAACTGTGTTTTAAATGACATTAGTTCTTTAACCCAGTAAAAGGGAGTTTTAATGAATCTGCAATTAAATTGAAAGGTGAATTGATAATTTAAATTATCAAATTTGGAAAATGAGCGAGAATGGAGTATCACCAGTTTTGCTCCAAGCAATAGTTAAATCTTTAATTAGATTCGAACATGAAATGGTAATTAAATTTACCAATAACACCATGGTGTTAGATATGGAGTATTACCAGTTTTGCTTCATGGGATGAATAGGTTGGGATTGGGAAATAAAACAAATAATTACTTCGGTGTGGTTCGCTAATCCCGACTAGTGTGGAAAACCTTAACATGGTTTGAAATGATATCCAAAGGAAGATTAAAGAATAAATTAGAAGAATTTATCTTTGATAAAATTAATGGGAACCTTTCCCTAAGAATTGAAATTTAGACACTAGTTGTAGGTTAGTTAAGAAGAATGGTTTCCTGGGTATTGATTTGATGTTGGTTTCGGCCTTCGGGGTTAATATTTTGGGGATTGCTCTCTTACTGATTTACGGTTAGTGACTAATGAATTGTAATGAGGCGTATGTTGTGTTTGTGTAACATTTGTTTATAATATACACAGGTTGTTCGGAAAGACCGGGTTTACACCCATTCTGAATAACCGATTCGACGATAAGTCGAAGATGATGACGGTGGTCGAAGACCGGAAGTCTTCACATCGTTTGGGTGATTACTGATGATCTTGATTGGGCTGTACACCCAAGATGAGGGAATCTATTGGTGGTTGTCCAGACGTACTTGGAGATCGATGGATATGCGAGGAAAGTGCCTCCGGTTTCGTTCAGACCCAGTACGAACTTGTAAATGGATTGTGTGTCTGACATTGGATTTTATTCTGTGTTGATTGATATCTATTAAATATACATCTGTTTGGCGGCGGAGAATTTATTCTTTTGCTTAACGCCCTTCTCTGAGACGTACGAGCTCAGAGGTTGTATATCGATGGACATTAGTCGCATGGCATGAATTGCCTGTGTGGCACACCTAAGTGGCAATTGATCAAGGCTTCTGTTGAAAAGCAAAGTCTTGTGGTTGACGATCAAAGCACGACCTTTGTGGCGTAGCTTTGTGTATAACGTGAATTCGCGAGCCTCACACCTCGGTATGAGTCAAAAACGGGATAAGGACTGCAGGGAGAGCACGACGTTTCTTTCTAGCTTTGGTGGTGTCAGTGACTTACCAGCCCTGACATTTATATACTTTTCATCTATGTGGTTGTTGGATGCGAGGCGCCTCGATTTTAGGTCTGTAAAGATCGGGAAACGTGTGTTCAGGAATTGCCAATCCTCAAACGTAAGAGAGGACCGGCCCTGAAGATCCAAGGGTTACCCAGAGTGCATAGTCCTTAGGCATTTGCTAGAGTGTCTCGAAGCGGAGAGGAGCTTGCCCCTTGCCTCGACTCATGACAGAAATCCAATTTCCAATACGTGATATTGCGGTTTTAATTGTAGAACTAGTATGGCGACATGATATATGGTACCCATGCCGTCTATGATTGATATTTATGATTGAAATTGTTTTGACACTATACACTTATAATAGTATCAAATGATTTGTTTTAAACGTACCAAGCATGTTTGGCTATTATAAGGGAAAACCCTATCCTCCGGCTTGCGTTGCATTGTGTGATGGGACCTGGGTCTTATAATAGCTTCATTTTTCGAAAAAGCATCGCGTTTTCTTTTCTATGCACTGGTATTCTTGGGAGGAAACCCGTTCGTGTTATACGGCGTGGTCCCTTGAATTACTCTCTTCTAAAGTAAAGTTTTAAATAACTGTTTTAGTTCTCACACCAGTCACATGACTGACCTGAAGTTTATTGTTTTAACCTAAACTCTAGGTGCCCTTATTTTCGACACGGGCAGCTAGTAGTTTTGGTTTTGCAGATTTATATTCACAGGATCCTGATTTACAGCGGGAACGATGCTCGGAAAGCTCTGTATCCGTGTATTACTTTCAGTTGTGTTTTCTATTGTTTTCCGTTGCTATGTAATTTATTGTAATCTCTGATATTTATCGAATGTATAGTATTCATTTATACTCTGTATATTCTTGTATCTGATGGAATTGTTGTAATATAAAATGAAATGTTCTTCCGTCTGCGTTCTATTTTGTCGTGTTCTCAAAGTATCCGCTCTTTCCTTCATGGGGAAGTTACGGGTTCTCACAACCGTAAACGGTAACTATAATAAATGGTTTTCAATTTAAAATTTGGTTAAAATTGGATTGGATTAAAGTGATCTTCAGATATTTAATAAGTTCTGTAGATGACGACTAATACTATTTGAGGAATTAAACGGTAGGAATATCGTAATTCCACTTATAGTATCGGTTTAATATGGAACATATATTGGATATAAGAAGTTCTGATTTCTACACAAATCGTGTATTTAATATAAATCGTTTTGAATTCAACCTTAAGGATATGATAACAACATTTTACCCAAATAAGGCTTAGGTTAATTATGGAAGTTAATACAGGACTAAGTGGACGAAAGTAGATAATCGAATATCTTTAAAATTGATGGGATTAACTCAAGATTATCGGAACTGGTTATGCCCTTCGAATATGAATATAAATTCAAGTCATCGGCATGGAAAGGATACAATCCCAGTTAAAGTAGTTTGTATATTTATATGGGTTTCAATTATTTGAAACATGTAGCACATGTGATGACCCAACTTTCAATCACCTTGAGTCGATGTTTAAATCAACACCAGATGTTTGAAAATCGGATTCGCCGGGATAGTATACATTATAACAGAATAAAATAAACTTTAATTTCTCAACATTTGATCACAATAAAGCTTATATTATCAGAGTTACAATAAAATAAACAGCAGAAAAGAAAACTACAACGGAAGAAGCAATACGATATAGCAGAAGACTCCAACTCTAGCTCGAAGCTTTAACCCCAAAAGTGCTTCGAATCTTGCTCCAAGGATCTATAACTGTAAAACTAAACCACTAGCTGTCCGTGCAAAAATTTGTGGGCAATACTCGATTGTCAAATCTTAACATCCAATAAAATACTCAAAACTCTTATCATTAATTATATTTCAAAATAATTATACTTTTTAAAACGATTTATTTAGTTTCAATGTATTTTATATTTCCAAAATACGCACTCTCATCATAATACTCTAGAATCTCATTCTAGGGCATTTCTAACCCTATCTCTAATGAGATATTATAACTCTGATGAGTCCTAACTTTCATTCAAATATGTCGTACCCCATAGCTTTGTATAAATCCAAACCTTTGATACCACTGTAACGACCCGTCTTTTTCCTCGATTCTCACTGGTAACTAAACCAACTTAAATCGTTCATAAAGAAGGATGGTTATGGGTACTAACAGCTTTGGGTTTATATAAAGCTATGGGGTATGACATATTTGAACAAAAGATAGGACTGATCAGAATTATAATATCTCATCAGAGATAGGGTTAGAAATGTCATAGAATGAGATTCTGGAGTATTATGTTGAGAGAGCGTATTCTGGAAATATAATTACGTTGAAACTAAGTAAATCGTTTTGAAAAGTGTAATTATTTTGAAATATAATTTATGATAAGAGTTTTGAGTATTTTGTTGGACGTTAAGATTGGACTATCAAGTATATTGGATTTGGGTCCCCATCATTTTGTACGGGCAGCTAGTAGTTTAGTTTGCAGATTTAGTTTCAGAGATGGATTCAATTTGGAGCTAGAGTTTGTTTTGGTCTTACTTCTTCCGCTGCGAGCATTTTGTTTTCCGCTGAGCTTATGCATTTTGTATTCCGCTGAGCTTATGCATTTTGTAATGAAATGAAAAGTTCTGTTCTTTTTGTTCAAATATGTTAGTACCCGTAACCATCTATCTTTATGAACTATTTAAGTTGGTTTAATTACCGACGAAAATCGCAAAAAGGTGGGTCGTCAATAAACTCTAGGTCAGTCGTGGGACTGGTGTGAGAACTCAAAACAGTTATTACTTAGGACTTATTTTAAAGTTGGGAAATTTACCGGACCATGCCGCTAATGCGAGACAGGTTTACCCCATGGGAATTCCGATGCATAGAAATTCGCGAATGACTTTGGACAAGGAAGCCATCATAAGCTCATCCCACATCTCTACTAATAAAGAAAATCTTTAAGGTGTGGCGAAGCTTTTATGCAATTCCAAAAACATCCCTTTTCCTCCTCACAACTTTAACATGATAGAAAATTACGCTCCAGGGAAAAGGAGTCTTTCGTTCTACCACTTTCTGCGGTTAATCAAACCGCCTCCAAACATTTCTTTTTTTACTTCCTTCCGTTCTTTGCTGCAATCTCCACGTTTTCCATATCTTCTACATCATTTCTTCCTCAATTTCAACCTTTACAAAACTCAGTCTTCAACCTTACTCAACCTTCACCAAATTTGATCTTTTCGTGATTACTTTTGCCACCGCTTGCTGCGCTCTCCGATTCACATCCGCCTACCTCCTCCAACCGAACGACCGATGCTACTCTACTTCAAATCTGGTAGCCGATGGTTAAATATGCAATGTAATTTCATCCTCTCCTCTAATCTGCTACTCCATTTTAGATCTGGCTACCAATGGTTAAATCTACTGTAGAATTTCGCCCTTTCCTCAGATCTGCTGCTTTACTGCAGATCTGGCAATGGACTGCTCGGCATCAGCGGTAAATATTTTAACTACTTTCGCCCTTCATGATAAATCTTACTATTACCTCATCGTAATTATTCTGGATTAAACTTAACAAACAAAATAATGGTCTGATTCTTTTTAAATCGATGCCAGTATGATATTATTTTACACATGACTATATCTTAATTTTTTTAATGATTATATGTCAATTGCAATTATGGGCTTTTGGTAGACTAGATTTCTTTTGTCTACAAAAGCAATGAGAGAAATCTTCATAAAACAGTTTGACAATTTGATTATGGATGTCTGTTCAAAATGAAGGAAACACATGATTGGTAATCTGCAACCCGTCGAAAGGATATTTATGTTATTCAATAGTTCATTTGTATCTTTCTTGCAGTCACTTGAATAGGCATATGAAATTTACATTTTTGCATTGCTACATTTCATCATTGTTTGAGCATTATTTGAGTGAAAAATATACAAATTTGTTGTAAATACTGTTGTAAGGAACTACCACATCATTCAACGTTCGAGCAACTTCGACACGGTTCCCTTTCTTCCTCTTTGTCCTCTTTATTTCTAACCCTTTTCTTCTCCTTCGCTGCAAATAACTCATATACCTCTTCAGGAAATCTTGACATAAATAAGCTTTAATGAAGAAAGAAGAGCTAACAAAATCTAGCAATAACTCTATCGATGAGAAAAATGGCGGAGAGGCATCTGCAAATATTCTGACAAGTCTCGAAAGTCTTCACATGCAACATGAATTGGTAATGCTGCACTTGAATCTCGTGCCTCCCACTCGCTTAATCGAGTTTAGATCAGCTATGCATTCGTCTTCAAACTATATGTGGTAACAATCTGATTTTATTGGTCCTACGTTGTACCTATTTGATTGTAATTTTTAGTCTGTAGCAAACGACTTCATGTTCTATAAAATCCAGTGAGAATTTCTTTGTAGTAAATTATTACAGTTCATTTGTATTCCCAAGTCAGTCCTGGAAAGAAAAGGATAAGGTAGACAAAAGACCAATGCTATCTTTATTTTTCCTGTTATTGAAGTTGGTAATCATTATAAAATATGATGATAACTGAAACTTACAGCCATTAAAATCAGCCATACTATTTCTGTAGTGATTATAATTTTCTTATATTCCTGAAACAGAATCAAGATCATTAATATGTATGTGTGCACGTACGAGTTTTCTTTTAGTAGCTACATTAACATGTTTTATGTTATATAAATTTTTGGTTCTCTTATACTTCATATCATTCCCTTTTTCATATCAACCCTGTTTCCTACTTTATAAATTGATGAACAGTTGGAGATGAAGGTAAGGGAAGTTATACGGATGCACAAAATCAACCATGGTGAAGAAAAAAAAAACCTTCATTTGGTGGATGTAAGTTGTATATTTTTCTGTTATTATCTATTGTTTTCTACAGTGCGACACTATGAATGTTGTATTCATTATTTTTGATACATCATTAGTTATGTGTGTGTTTTGATACATTTCAATTTGATAACAAAATCTGCATCTACTATATGCAAGCTAAATATTTTCACCACTTTTTTTATCATTTGTTATTGTATTATATATATTTTTAGAGCAGTTATAAATTAGAGGCTTATGTACAAAGAAATAGTAGAGATTTCCAAAACAACTGTAGTAGCATACTATAGGCTGTTTGGTAGTAGTTTGTTTCATGCTCGGTCCCAGGTCTTTTAGATGACTTACATAAATGTACCCATTTGCTTGCTATTTAGAATTGTAACTTCATTCATGCATATAAGGTGTTTGGAAAAATGCTGCAAACACCAAACTTATAGTATACAATAATGTTGTGGTTGCTACTGTTAAAGCAAAAGCACGATGTTGGTGATGTTTCTATTGAATCCCATTAGTTTTCATGGAAATATGAAATAAGTTGTATATTTGGTTTTAGTTGTTACAAATGCAGTTTTGTATTTTTTTGTGAAGATTTTTTTTGAATTTAGTGGCTTCAAATTACATATTCAAAAATATATATTCTTGACAGAATAAACTATCCGATAGGGAGTTGTGATTTTTTTTTTTTTTTGCGAAATGCTGTGACAAACTTAGGTAATTAAACTTTTTGAGATTGAATGAAATGTAGACACTTAGTTAATTTGATGTGGATATAATATGAGAAAAACTAATCACATGATTTGTGATTTTATTTGTTCACATCTTAATGGATGACTTACGGAAAATATTTAAGAAATCACGAATTCTTTCTTCATTTGAGCATAGCGCGGTTAATGCATGTACCGGAAGCGAGCTATTCATTCTTTATCAGAATGTATCATTCTACTTCACTTCTTTTTTTTTTTAAAAAAAATCTTCTTTGGTGGGCTAATATTTAACTTTATTTTTAATTATTATGTTATCGATTGATTGCACTGGCCAACAAGACTCTTGATTTTCATACCATATCAAGTTGAATTTTCACCCACGGGTGATATGATAATTGCTATTGCCAGCTTCCTACCTTGACCACATGTATTTACACTGTGTGTGTTCTAACAAATTACATGAGCTCATTTTCGTAATTCTTAAAAATGCAGGTGAGTGAGGGGAAATGAGTTTCCTTTAAAATGGTGATGACTTATTTTTTGGTAAGTTGATAATTTATTTGAATCAATAGTCTAAATTTTAAGATTCTCAAATTTTAACTCTTTTTTTATTCTCAATGCTCGACTCTTTTCTGCATTCTTTTGTAGTTTTGTTTGTGTAATATATGTCCCCTCATATATCCTTAGCATAAAGGAGTTTGTGGATACTTAAGTTAGTTGTAAAAAATCCGTTATAATACTCTCACTTACTGACATGTTTCTGCAGAACAAACATTTCATTTCATCTCAATTTCAATTGTTATTTCTTTGTATATTCAAAATTTCTATATCACCAGAATGATATTTATTCATGCAGATGCAGATGCATAAGGTAATATCCTTTCCCTTTTTCATTCGGAGAAAGGGGAGGTGCGAGCGTGTCAAGTTCGTATGCGCTATGCAAGAAGTGTTGCCGACGATTAGAGGCCATGTAATGGAATGAAATGTTAACAATGAGTGGTCATGCATGAGAAAAAGTGGCCGAGAAAAGCAGAAAAGATTTAGAGGTTGCTGTTGTGCAAGAAGTGGTACTGGCGACGCTTCAACCCAAGGAGACACTCTTGATGAATATTGAACTACAACATCGATCATGTCGATGTACTAATGCTAGGCGGAGTATGACTGGAAACTGCAAGTAGCAGTAAGGAGACCCAAAAGAATAGCGGTTGAAAGTAGCTTGGTTCAATGTTGCTGTGTAATGGGGTGTGCTGCATATACATGTTATTCATACCATCCGTTGGTGTTATGATGCAAGAAGATGTTCTATGTAATTACAGTCTGCTGGGCGGAGTATGTCAGCTGCAATTGGGAAGCCGGTAATATCATAGACACATTTGTATTAAGCATTTGTTTTGCATTGTAAACTAATTTCATTCCCTTTTCATCTCAACCTATATGCTATTTTAACATTTTTTTTAATTCATGCGAGCACAATGTTATAATTATGCTCCAATAAAAATATTTTCAATGATCCTTTAGTTGAATTAATTTATTTATTCAATATTATAATGATTAATGGTTTATACATGACATGGGCTGCCGCATGCCTTGCTGTCATTATTGTTGCTATTGATGCATCTTTACTTTTTAATTTAATTAAGGAAGTCGGAGAAACACATGATTTCCCATAAGTTGCTTTGGATTTGTGAAAATGTGTCATGATAACATGAATGAATCATTTTGTGTGCAAGCATGCTGCATGTGTATCTGCAAGTCCAAGCTATTATGTACAGTGTTAGGTGGTTGATAGGCATGAAAGAAAGAATTCATGAGTGAAAGTGCAATAGTTATATAATTAGAATGGATTACTTCATGCTACAGATGATCTGCAGCTTTAATGTCAATGAGACCACAGTCATTTTCCTGTTCTATTTTGCATTGTTTTCTTTACTCTGCAATATCCTATCCTTCTAGGAACAAACCGTCGCAACGATTGTCCATTTTAAACTTTATTTTCAGCTTTGATCAAATTCTTCTATGCACACGTCCATCGGACATGCCTATGTACTGGTTCACATAATGCAAGCACACACCAAATGGGCGAGTTTTATCTTATGATAACCAAAATGCTTTCATACGTGAAAAATCCTCTTTTAATACTAATATTAGTGCATGGTGTTGAAACCCATTTCAAAAATAAATATATTAATCTTAGCAAGCGTAGTGACTATGCCCACATACATAATTTATATACAAATCGAACGGCTCGTATTGGTTATTGGGTTTCCAACATGATGGTTCCTGGCACGAAAGATTAATCGAGGACACAAATCTAAGTATCCCCCGATTAACATCCAGATACAGACACCGAATATAGAGCGCGAAGTATATATCTCGGTTTTCATCTAGACTCGGACACCGTATATACTTTATTTCCCCAGGTTTCACAGGGTGGTACTACCCCCGAAGCTTTCGAGTTTCAACAGAGATTATGTATATTTATACAACCTAGCCGCCAGTTTACTATCAATCCGGGGTGTGTGGTCTGCCGAGGTCACGATACACACAAAGCTATGCTTTAATAAGCCATGCTTTGATCATCACAAGCTCATTTCATAACTCGAGTATGTCACATCGACAATTTACGACATGTCACTAATTTCTATCAATACATAACCTTTAAGTTCATATGTTTTAGAGACGAGAATAATTTATTGCCACAAATCTGATATATATTAACAAAAACCAATGCTACGCTGTTAATTTCAATGTCAAACACACAATCCATGCAAGTCCATTCTGGGTCTAACAATCCGAAAATCTCCAAAGATATTCCGATCTCATGCCACTTATAACCTCGTATCGGGTGTACGGCCCGATCTGAGACATCAGCAATTAATCCAAATAATCCGAAGATTCTCGGTCTTCATTCAATGTTTTCCAAGTCTTGAATTCCTTTGTAACATCATGTTATTACGTGGAATAGTTTTCGGACCTATATCTGATCCCGGTCTTTCCAAGTAATAGGCGTACTTTAAACGATAGCTATGGATTACATGGGTTTTTCAATCCAAATCTTCTTCTAACTCGTTATCAATTCATTTCAGATTAAGGTTGGATTCATTTCAATTTCCCTAAATCCCATTACTATCTTAATCCACTATTCATTTACCCATCTTAAATTTATAAACATAATTTAATTCCTTTATTCATCGTTATCATTTCCATTAGTCTTCTCAACCCCCAAATCTAAATTTGGATTTAAATTCCATAGACAAATATTTTAATCTCTTTAAAACCTTCCAAAATATTTCAAAAACCTTTTTTTTATAAACCCGTTTTATTTGATTTTCCATTACGGTCGCCGAACTACACATATGGCGAAGCTTCCAAATTTTGTTTTAAACATAACCTGAAAACCATACGTTATAATTTGAAAATTTCTTTTTCATTCAGAGGCTATTATTAAGAGAATTCCAACATTTCTTATTTCAAGTCAAACCGATTTAAAACAATCAAGTTATAACCATTTGAAAATTTAAATCGATATTCATGAATTATCACTATGCAACCCGTTCAATTCAAGTCCTATAATGGTTTAAATAAAATAATCTGATCCTTTTCTAATTCAAAATTTAATTTCCATAACTTAAATTTTTAAAACCTTATTCCAACTTCCAAATTTCATTTCAAATTAAATAATGTTTTACCAAAACTCGTTTAATCTCTTATAGATAACCAAGAAAGCATTTGCACAAAACTAATACATATTTCAAATCATTTTCCGACCCAAATTTCAAAACCCAATTCACTTTGATATAAATTATTGTAGACACTTCCAAAACCGTTTTGTCTTTAATGGCATCATTCGTGCTTATTTAAATTTCCAAACAGTTTGAAAACCAAATTTAAAGCCAAATTTTAATTATTATTTAATATTTAAATAAGTAAATCGTCGTAGGAAGGAGATTTAAATAGATTATCTGTATAACTTCACAGCTAAGGTGTGTATGTGATATAACCATAGTCAATCAGAAATCAACCACACAAGCACGAAGTCATTCATCGTAAACATAACAAATTTACAATAACCAATTTCACTTTGTGCAAAGCATTAAGGTCAACAACGCTCAGTGTCTGGTGTAGTCTAACTGGATGAACATCAACCAAACATCACATATAACCGCAAATATTCACAATAACCAATCATTAACTCATTATAATTATAGAATAATTATAACTGATTACTTCTACTAAATTTAAAATAAAATGGGAGTTCTCACTGAACTAGCTTTCCAATTTACGGCCTTCCCATGCTCTCCGTTCGCTATAAGACCGACCCGATTGCCTTGGTTTATGCATCTTCCCTTTATGCTTCACTTTATTTCGCAACCGTAAATGCTATCTCTCTCTCTCTCTCTCTCTAAACGCACTTTCTACCAATGCATCCCTTTCTTTCTCACTCCCTTCCTTAGTTGTCTCAAACCACGAAATAAATGCTTACGGATAGCTGTTATAAAAATGATTATTTACGTAAAACCAATGCAACTCCAAATTCCTTCCTTAATTAAATTTCAAAACTTGTTTAACTTTTTGAGGGTCCAAAATAATTGAAATACGTATCCGAAATCGTTTCCGTCCTTTATGAAGGTCTTCTATAATTCGTAACTTATATTTATAAATCATTTGAAATCCAAATCCAAAACTAACTTTCTGATTATTATTTAAATCTTTATATAATAAAATTATCATAGAAAGGAGATTTAAACCGATTAACCGTATATACGTTAGATAGGTGTACATTCAAAATCCATACATACTTGATAGTCCAACCTCAATGTCAATAAAATACTTAAAACTCTTATTATAAGGTGTATTGCATTTCTAAAATGATTTACTTAGTTAAAAAATAATTTTATATTTTCAAAATACGCTCTCTCAACATAATAGTCCAAAATCTCATTCTTGGGCATTTCTAACCCTATCTCTAATGAGATATTATAACTCTGATGAGTCCTATCTTTTGTTCAAATCCGTCGTACCTCATAGCTTTGTGTAAACCAAAGCTATGATACCAACTTGTTTTAAATGGCTATTTTACAGCATTTTGGTTGCATTGCTGATTGCTAATTATAACATTCTTTGGAATAATCAGATTTTGCAATTATAAACCATAAGCCTTTATCAAGAAAGAGTCTGTTAAATATTTGGAAGGATTTAACATGATTAAATTACTTTGTATGAGATTTATTTACGTTCTACCATTTTAATTTAAG
Organism: Allium sativum; assembly: GCA_030737875.1. Classification (NCBI taxonomy): domain Eukaryota; kingdom Viridiplantae; phylum Streptophyta; class Magnoliopsida; order Asparagales; family Amaryllidaceae; genus Allium; species Allium sativum. The sequence goes on along the minus strand of CM060911.1, from coordinate 99,643,422 downwards.
TTTGGAAGTTTAAATTTTAAAAGAAATGGAATTTGATAGAAGTGGTCTTCGAATATTTGATATTAGAATTCCCTTGTTAGGCGAATATTATTTGTGAAATTATAAATTGTTATGGCGGTATGATAGTCTCTGAATTCTGAAAACTAATATAAGTCGAATAAACTTTATCCGAATATCAATGATTTGTATCATCGTGAATGAAAACTTAATCCAGATAAGTTTTAGTAAATTTGTAGATGTAAGGAAGGGGGACGTGGAGTTATGTTTTGAAACGTAAGGTTGGTAAAATTGAATATTGGATCTCAAAAAAAGAGTTAAAATGGTCATGGGTTTTATGAAATAAAGAATAAAATTCAAACTCAATTATAAGTGAAGTAATGATGATTTGGAAGGAGATTTAAATTGGAAATCTGAAATGATCCATAACTATAGTTTTAAATTGCGCTTATCACTTGGAAAGATCAGGATTGAACATTTTGAAAACCATTCCATGTAATAATATGATATTATAAAGAAACTAAAGACTTGGAAATCTATAAGTGAGGACCGAGAATCTTCAAATTATTTGGACTGATTGCTGATATCTCGGTTGGGCCGATCACTCAATACTAGTGTTTTCACCAAAAATGGCTCAAACACCAAAGATACTAAAACTGTACTTCATCAAAATGGTTGGGAAATAAATGGACCTGTAATTAATAAAAAATGCAAGGAAGATAAAACGGAGACAAGATTTAGAGTGGTTCAGCCTTATATTTGGCCTACGTCCACTATGAAGATGACTTTCATTCTTTAAACAGAGATTACAAAACACATAAACTCTCTTTTTCCATACATATCTACATCCACTCAACATACTCTCATTCATACACTTTAACCCTGGAATTTTACGAGAGAATGGTAGGGTTTGTAAAGACCCGCAAATTCCCGCCCTTTGAGTCGACCATAAACCACACAGGTCTGACCCAAAAAGTGAAAATCTACGAATACTTTAACTTTGGGCATACAACAGATTACAACAGATAACAGAAGACTTTTATAACACTATAATAAATGTTACATCAGAGTACAGAATATATATATCAGAGTACATGGGAATAAAATTACAGCGGAAGAATAAATTAAAATAAATGAATACATTGCAGCGGAACTAATCTCGGTGGAAGGCTATCAACACTATGGCCACAGCTTTAGTCTTCAATCCAGGATCTTGTTTTATATATCTGTCAAATAAGCTACTCGACTGCCCGTGTGGAAAGAGGGCACCCGAGTTTGCAAAGTGAAACAAACTACAGGTTAGTCGTGGGACTGGTGTGAGAATTCTTAAACTATCCTTAATTAATAATAAGGCTAATCACAGGACCACGCCGCTAACGCGGAACGGGTTTACTCCATTGGATTGCCAGTGCATGACTAAAGTAAATCGTCAAAATAGCGCAATGCTTTTTCTGAAAAATGAAACCATTATAAGACCCAAGTCCCATCACACAATGCAACGCAAACCGGGGGATAGGGTTTTACCTTATAATGGTCAAAAGATGCTTGATACGATAAACACGGTATTATATAATAGTAGTGTGCAACCAATTTGAAATACATCAAAGTAAATGTATCAATCCTAGACGGCATGAGTGCCCCATCCCACTATGTCGCCATAAATAGGTATACAATCAAAACCGCGTGATGTCGTATTGGAAATTTGGGTTTCCATCTGAGTCAAGGCTAGGGAGGAGATCCTTACCGATTCGAGACACTCTAGCAATGCCCCAGGATTGGTACTCTGTCCAACCCTTGGATCCTGCAGGGCCGGTCCATACGTTAACGCTTAATGGATTGGCAATTCCTGAACACACGCTTCCCGGTCCTTTTGGACCTATAATACGGCCAGTGGCGACCGCATAAACCGAGGCCTCGAACAATCCAACAACCACAATGAATAAATTCCAGCGCTGGTAGGTCCCTGGCACCACTCTAGCTAGAAAGAAACGTGCGCACTCCCTGCGTTCCCTTCTCCCGTTTTAGACTCTACCGGGCTATGAGGCTCGCGAAGTCACGATATACACAAAGCTATGCCTAATTAGACAGTGCTTTGATCATCAACCACAAGGCCTGCTTTTCAACAAAGCCTTGATCAACTGCATCTTAGCATGCCGCATTGTCATACTCTACCATATCATTGATCATCTACCAATATATATATAACCTCTAAGCTCATACGTCTTAGAGAAGGGGGTTAAATGAAGAATAAATTCTCCACCACCAAACAGAAATATATAATCAGTAGCGTTCAACAAATACAGTAGAAAAGAATACAATGTCAGACACACAATCCATTTACAAGTCCGCTCTGGGTCTGAGCGAAACAACGTGTCCGTCGATCTCCAAATGCGTTTGGACGATCATTACTAAATACCTTGCCTTGGGGTGTCCAGTCCAGATTCAAGATACCAGTCATCATCATCCCAACGATGTGGAAACTTCGGTCTTCCATTGCCATCTTCATCTTCGACTCTTGATCGTCGTGATGATTATTCAGAATGGGTTAAACCCGGTCTTTTTGAATAACTCGCGTATTTTGTGATTAAAAATCAAATATTGGAAAATCACACATTACGCCACATTTCCCACTCAGAGTATTCTTTAATAAGATATTCATACTAAAAGATTCTCATTAATTTTATCAAAGATAAATTAATAAATTAAATCATAAATCTTCCTTAAAAGATTTATTAAAAATGTTAAATTTGATTTAATATCAAAAATCATTTTCACATCTCATTTATTTTAAAGAATAAATCTTCTTTTAAACGGGTTAAAGAACTCGTGTCATTTAAAACATAGTTCACGATAAACCCACAAATCAATTTCCTAAATATGGAATTCCACAGAAATCAATCAATACATAATCGATGTGAATTTCTGTATCGGACTAACAATATACATGGAATAACGGCAAAGCCTCTTAAATTCCATATATAATATCGGTCTTCTATTACAGAAGCCCATCTCGATTATTACCAGTAGAATTTCCACTTAATTCCAATTGAATATATATTAAATTGGAAAACTAGATTTTTAGGAAATGCTCTTTTTAAATCTATAAAATAGATTTATAAATTCCAAATAATAATTTCAATGTAAATTGGATTAAAGGAGAAATGTCATTTCAAAACACCGTCCACGATAAATCCACTTCACATCTCAATTTATTTCTTATCATAAAATAAGATTTGCAAATTCTAATAATCTTAAATAAAAGATTTCTCTTTAAATATTAATCATTATAAGAAAACATATTTTAAATAATCATTAAAAATATCCTTTATATAACAGATTTTTATCTTTTACAAATATTCTTTATTATAACATATACTTAATTAATATATATATATTTTTTTAAATAAAAGAATTTCTAATGTAAAAATATTCTTATTTAAAAGAACATCTGAATCGAAATGCGACTCAACTAATTACCATATAATTTGGATTATATGGATTTCACACACATCATATATATGACAATAACAATATAATCATCAAATCATCCATTTCATCCAAAGTGTAAATTACACTGCATAAGCGTTAAAATTAAATAATAACGCTCATCATAGCCTGTCGATCTAACGATCAACATACAACTAAATATTGGGATTAGTGTATGTTAATTTTCATCCCAACACCCGTGTGGGGTTTCAACCAGCAAACAAATAATAAATTATTTGTGCACTTGGGCGATGTGTGAAAATTATCGACCCAATCACATAAACAAGTCAGGTAACTTGCCTATGGCAGTGTAATACACAATATAACACGATGATAAAAATATCTCTTTTATTCCTGTTCTTTTTATCGCATGTAAAATGTCAATAAAAATGTAATCTTTATTTCTATTCTTTTATCGCATCAAAAATGATGATAAAAATATCATCTTTATTTCAATTCCTTTCATTGTAAATAAATGAAAAGAAAAATGTAATCTTTTAATTCCATTCGTAATAGGGGATATAAATAATAACACAAAATATAACTATTCATTTCATGCTTTATTTGCAATAGAGAATGCAAATAAAGATTCAACCTTTTTATTTGATGTTTATTTACACAGAGGAATGTAAATAAAAAAATTGTAACTTTTTCATTTCATAATTTATTTGCATTAAGGATTGCAAATGAAAATATTTCTTTTATTCTCCTGTTTTATTTGCGTTGAGTAAAGCAAATAAAAGTGTAATATTAAATTTCTAGTTTTATTTACATCAAGAAATGTAAATAAAAGAACAACTCTTTATTTTATGTTTATTTACATCAAGTGAAGTAAATAAATAATTAAAAATGTAACTTTTATTTTAATGCTTTGTTCACATTTAAAACATGCAACAAAAATGTATCTTTTGTTTTTAATAAATTTGTTTGCATCTAAATTTGCAACAAAATGTAATTTTATCTCCTTTATTTTATTTGCATGACAGAATGCAAATAAAAATGCATATTCTCTTTTCTACATTTCGTTTGCATTGTAGCATGCAAACAAAAATGTATTTTTTATTTTCTTGTATTGTTTACATTATGAAATGTTAACAAAAATGTGAATTTTTGATTTCATGGAATATTTGCATTGAAAATGCAAATAAAAATAAAAATGTACTACTTTAAAATCATGTTATATTTGTGTTGGAGTACACAAAAAAAATGTTCTTTTATTTTAATGTTTTATTTGTGTTTAAGAACACGAATAAAAAGACCATTTTAATTTTCTATGTTAAATTTGTGTTTGAGAACACAAACACAAAGGATCACTCATTTTCTAAAATGTACTTGGGTTTGGGAACACAAATAAAAAGGTTCGTTCATTTTCAAAATGTATTTGCATAAGTGAACGCAAATAAAAGAATAAACTTTACTTTAATATATATATCTGTATTCGTAAATACAAATAAGAGAACAAGTTTTAATTTTAAATATATATTTGCATTTTTAGATGCAAACAAAAGAACAAGTTTATTTTTAATGTATATTTACATTGGTACATGCAAATAAAAGAATAATTTTATTTTCAATAAACCTTTGCATTGGTGAATGCAAAATAAAAGAACAACTTTTTAATTTACAAAATATATTTACAAATATAATGTAACTTCTGAAAATAATATCTTAAAAGTTTTGTTCGCATTGTGAATGCAAACAAAAAGGCCAATTTTATTTATTTCATGTTACATTCACATTGAAGAACATAATAAAAAGTTAACTTATTTCCTATGTTAGATTTGCGTTAGTGAATGCAAAATAAAGAACAAATTTTGTTTTAATGCATAATTGCATTTGTGAGTGCAATTAAAAGAGCAGATTTATTTTCAGTGCCTATTTGTATTTGTGAATACAAATAAAAGAATGAACTTTTGTTTTCAATGTTTTATTTGTATTTGAGGATACAAATAGAATAACATATTTCATTTTAATGGTTTATTTGTATATGTAAGTACAAATAAAAGGGACAAACTTTATTTTCTATGTTCACTTGTATTTGTGAAAACAAATAAAAAGAACAAATTATTTTTCAATGTTTTATTTGTATATGTGAATACAAATAAAAGAACAAATTATATTTCAATGAACAAAATTTCAACAAAAATGCAATCTTATTTTATAAACTCTTCATTTCAACAAAATGAAAATAAAGATATAATCTTTTTATTCTAATCTTTACGATGAAACCCAAATCACATTCAAAATGTAATTTCTTAATGTAAATTCTTTCTATTGAGAACAATGAACACATAAAAATCAAACCTTTTACATTGCTTCTTTTTATGAAAACACTATTTCATTAAAAATGAAATTTTTAATGTTACTTCTTTTTATGAAAACACTATTTCATTAAAAATGAAATCTTTATGTTGCTTCTTTTATTGAACATCGAACTGACAAATAAATTATGACTTTTGATTGAAAACTATTTTTACATAAAAAAAATGAAATCTTTTGTTTTCACTCTTTTTAATAATAGAGCCTCATATTAAAATATATTATTTTTATTCATTCTTTTTAATGTAGACAAATTAAAATAAGAATGGATTTATCGCTCAATTTCTTTTGTAAACTCAACAAATAAAAATAAGCTTTCATTGTCGTTCAAGTTCTTATTATAATATTAACAAATAAAAAATGAGTTTTTATTTGTCGATCAAATTCTATTGTTCATTACAGAATAATAGAAATAATATTTAATAACCTGAAATAAATTATGATAACTAAATCTGAATAAATATGATGTAATTCTGAATATAATATATTTTAGAACAAATTTTAGATCTAATTTCTAATCGTAAATAAAATTCAATATTATCTGCAATTTTAATACGGATGTAACACATCGTACACAACAAAACATATCGCAATCACAACCAATGATTCATACAACACCAAACATTCAGAATTGAATAAACATCATCATACAATTATTTTTAAAGCGAGAAAATAATTTAATAAATAATTAAATAATAGAATTTTGAATTCTCACATTGAATTTTTGGCCAAAATTTTACTGTCTCCTTTTCAGCTGCGGTCTACGCCATCGCGAAGCTCTTAATTTTGTGATTCCAACGCAATTTACGGTTCGTCAAACGGATCTCGTATGAAAGAGTTATGAATTTTTAAAGATCGGGTAATTAAATAATTAATTAATATTCATGAAAATACCTAAAAATTTCACTATCTCAGAATTGGACAAAATTAGTGTCCACGCGTCCATCTCGTCGCCACGATCCCAACGCACCTGAAATCGTCGATTTTCGACTTCGTATGAGTGAGTTATGCAATTTTAAAGTTCTGGAAATTAATTAAATAATTTAAAAATAAAATAGAAAATACCCTCAGCCCATTGACCGAAAAACATTGTTCACCGCCGAACTTTGACCGCACTTTGCCGCTGCCTCGGGCCACCTGACGCCACGGGACCACCGCCAATGTCTTCGTCTTGGCGAGACGCACCACCACCAGAAACAGCCGCCCCTAAAGCTTCTCCGATCATCGGGAAATCGCCTAGAAAGGATTTCGCCTCGCGGGTCCCACAGGCCGCCTCACACCTCCAAACTGCCTGAAATTTTCTGAGCATCTTCGTCTTGCGTAGACGAAGAACTTCCGTGTTCGTGACTTCGTCTAATTCTTCCTCGATTCACGGGAATTTCTTGATTTACGTTTTGAGTTTCTGAATTTCGAAAACAGCGAGCTTTAAGACGGGATTCCGGCGAATCCGAGCGCTGTTTGACAAAACCGACTACACCATTAGCTTCGTATCGTCGAGACCTTCGAGAAAACATATAATTTGCTATGGTTTGAAGAGATTTTATTTTTTTATGAATTTTAGAGGAAGAGGGAGCCGCCATGGAAATTGAGAAAAAATGATGGAAAAGAAAGTGGCTGCTGTGCATTTCGAATTTCAGCCCTAAAACTCAGAAAAAAGATAATATATACCATGGGTTTAATTTTGGTTTGGGCCCAAATATCATTATGTGCCCAATTACTCAATTTTCAACTGTTTTCTTCAGTTCAAAAATTCTTATAAATACATGCTGCTTTAAAAATTAATAAAATTTTAAACATAATTATTTCAGGTCATTACGAACCCAACGAACCTGATTTCGTAATTTTCCGATTCCGTATGAATTTATTATAAATTTCCGAAGTCTGAAAATAGGCTGTATTTCCACTGTAAAAATTATGCAGGCCACAAAATAATTCCAAAAATTATAAATTTTAGAATTTAACCTTAATTTAATATTCTGAATCCATAGAAACTGGTTTCGTCGAATTCAAAGTTCGCTTGCAAAAATTCTATTTTTCAGGTGTATATTTTAATATTTAAAAATACCAAAAATAGTGGAATTTTTCCGAAACTCAAAAATATAAGTTCTTATAGTCATTTTTATATGTAAACAACATTCTAAAACCAATGGAGATGGTTTCGGGTCCTAATTCCTTATTCTGCAAAATTTAGCATTTTGGCCCTTATAAATTTCATAGCGACCTTTCTAAATATTGAATTGGCCATAACTTTTGATTCCCGTTATGAAATTTCGATTTTTCGGATTCGTTGGAAAGATATTTTTAAATAGATTCTAATATTTTTGGTTTCACTAAAATCCGTTAAATTTTGCATCCTGTACGGTCAGTCAAAGTTCAAGTTTGACTTTTCAAACTACCGCGTTATTTCTAACTCTTTTTATAATAATAATTAAATCATTCATTCTACTTCGATTTAAATCAAATTTGTGATCATTATTATTTAAATAAATTATTTTATATTGTCAAAATTCATTAAAATTTCCTAAAATAAAATTTTAAATTGGTCCTGATTTTTGCGGGTTGTTACAATCGCCCCCACTTAAAAACTTTTCGTCCTCGAAAAGGAACGTAGCTAAAAATTGTAAAATTAACTATCTTAATTTTAAATTTTAATGGTTAATTATCTTTTCAAAATATATAAAAAAAAATCATATTTCAAAGAATAGATTATAAATATCAAAAATACGTTAATTATAAATTCGTAACTCTGAACTCGTTCTAGGGCATTACTAACCCCATCTCTAACGAGTTTACTCATTCTAGGATACTACTGATCCTATCTCTAATGAGTATTCTTATTGGACATTACTAATCCAATCTCTGATGAGTCTTCTGTTCAGTTCTAACGAGTTGTACCCCAAAGGTTTGAGCTAACCAGAGCTCTGATACCAACTGTAAAGACCCGCAAATTCCCGCCCTTTGAGTCGACCATAAACCACACAGGTCTGACCCAAAAAGTGAAAATCTACGAATACTTTAACTTTGGGCATACAACAGATTACAACAGATAACAGAAGACTTTTATAACACTATAATAAATGTTACATCAGAGTACAGAATATATATATCAGAGTACATGGGAATAAAATTACAGCGGAAGAATAAATTAAAATAAATGAATACATTGCAGCGGAACTAATCTCGGTGGAAGGCTATCAACACTATGGCCACAACTTTAGTCTTCAATCCAGGATCTTGTTTTATATATCTGTCAAATAAGCTACTCGACTGCCCGTGTGGAAAGAGGGCACCCGAGTTTGCAAAGTGAAACAAACTACAGGTTAGTCGTGGGACTGGTGTGAGAATTCTTAAACTATCCTTAATTAATAATAAGGCTAATCACAGGACCACGCCGCTAACGCGGAACGGGTTTACTCCATTGGATTGCCAGTGCATGACTAAAGTAAATCGTCAAAATAGCGCAATGCTTTTTCTGAAAAATGAAACCATTATAAGACCCAAGTCCCATCACACAATGCAACGCAAACCGGGGGATAGGGTTTTACCTTATAATGGTCAAAAGATGCTTGATACGATAAACACGGTATTATATAATAGTAGTGTGCAACCAATTTGAAATACATCAAAGTAAATGTATCAATCCTAGACGGCATGAGTGCCCCATCCCACTATGTCGCCATAAATAGGTATACAATCAAAACCGCGTGATGTCGTATTGGAAATTTGGGTTTCCATCTGAGTCAAGGCTAGGGAGGAGATCCTTACCGATTCGAGACACTCTAGCAATGCCCCAGGATTGGTACTCTGTCCAACCCTTGGATCCTGCAGGGCCGGTCCATACGTTAACGCTTAATGGATTGGCAATTCCTGAACACACGCTTCCCGGTCCTTTTGGACCTATAATACGGCCAGTGGCGACCGCATAAACCGAGGCCTCGAACAATCCAACAACCACAATGAATAAATGCCAGCGCTGGTAGGTCCCTGGCACCACTCTAGCTAGAAAGAAACGTGCGCACTCCCTGCGTTCCCTTCTCCCGTTTTAGACTCTACCGGGCTATGAGGCTCGCGAAGTCACGATATACACAAAGCTATGCCTAATTAGACAGTGCTTTGATCATCAACCACAAGGCCTGCTTTTCAACAAAGCCTTGATCAACTGCATCTTAGCATGCCACATTGTCATACTCTACCATATCATTGATCATCTACCAATATATATATATATATAACCTCTAAGCTCATACGTCTTAGAGAAGGGGGTTAAATGAAGAATAAATTCTCCACCACCAAACAGAAATATATAATCAGTAGCGTTCAACAAATACAGTAGAAAAGAATCCAATGTCAGACACACAATCCATTTACAAGTCCGCTCTGGGTCTGAGCGAAACAACGTGTCCGTCGATCTCCAAATGTGTTTGGACGATCATTACTAAATACCTTGCCTTGGGGTGTCCAGTCCCAATTCAAGATACCAGTCATCATCATCCCAACGATGTGGAAACTTCGGTCTTCCATTGCCATCTTCATCTTCGACTCTTGATCGTCGTGATGATTATTCAGAATGGGTTAAACCCGGTCTTTTTGAATAACTCGCGTATTTTGTGATTAAAAATCAAATATTGGAAAATCACACATTACGCCACATTTCCCACTCAGAGTATTCTTTAATAAGATATTCATACTAAAAGATTCTCATTAATTTTATCAAAGATAAATTAATAAATTAAATCATAAATCTTCCTTAAAAGATTTATTAAAAATTCTAAATTTGATTTAATATCAAAAATCATTTTCACATCTCATTTATTTTAAAGAATAAATCTTCTTTTAAACGGGTTAAAGAACTCGTGTCATTTAAAACATAGTTCACGATAAACCCACAAATCAATTTCCTAAATATGGAATTCCACAGAAATCAATCAATACATAATCGATGTGAATTTCTGTATCGGACTAACAATATACATGGAATAACGGCAAAGCCTCTTAAATTCCATATATAATATCGGTCTTCTATTACAGAAGCCCATCTCGATTATTACCAGTAGAATTTCCACTTAATTCCAATTGAATATATATTAAATTGGAAAACTAGATTTTTAGGAAATGCTCTTTTTAAATCTATAAAATAGATTTATAAATTCCAAATAATAATTTCAATGTAAATTGGATTAAAGGAGAAATGTCATTTCAAAACACCGTCCACGATAAATCCACTTCACATCTCAATTTATTTCTTATCATAAAATAAGATTTGCAAATTCTAATAATCTTAAATAAAAGATTTCTCTTTAAATATTAATCATTATAAGAAAACATATTTTAAATAATCATTAAAAATATCCTTTATATAACAGATTTTTATCTTTTACAAATATTCTTTATTATAACATATACTTAATTAATATATATTTTTTTTTTTAAATAAAAGAATTTCTAATGTAAAAATATTCTTATTTAAAAGAACATCTGAATCGAAATGCGACTCAACTAATTACCATATAATTTGGATTATATGGATTTCACACACATCATATATATGACAATAACAATATAATCATCAAATCATCCATTTCATCCAAAGTGTAAATTACACTGCATAAGCGTTAAAATTAAATAATAATAATAACGCTCATCATAGCCTGTCGATCTAACGATCAACATACAACTAAATATTGGGATTAGTGTATGTTAATTTTCATCCCAACACCCGTGTGGGGTTTCAACCAGCAAACAAATAATAAATTATTTGTGCACTTGGGCGATGTGTGAAAATTATCGACCCAATCACATAAACAAGTCAGGTAACTTGCCTATGGCAGTGTAATACACAATATAACACGATGATAAAAATATCTCTTTTATTCCTGTTCTTTTTATCGCATGTAAAATGTCAATAAAAATGTAAGCTTTATTTCTATTCTTTTATCGCATCAAAAATGATGATAAAAATATCATCTTTATTTCAATTCCTTTCATTGTAAATAAATGAAAAGAAAAATTTAATCTTTTAATTCCATTCGTAATAGGGGATATAAATAATAACACAAAATATAACTATTCATTTCATGCTTTATTTGCAATAGAGAATGCAAATAAAGATTCAACCTTTTTATTTGATGTTTATTTACACAGAGGAATGTAAATAAAAAAATTGTAACTTTTTCATTTCATAATTTATTTGCATTAAGGATTGCAAATGAAAATATTTCTTTTATTCTCCTGTTTTATTTGCGTTGAGTAAAGCAAATAAAAGTGTAATATTAAATTTCTAGTTTTATTTACATCAAGAAATGTAAATAAAAGAACAACTCTTTATTTTATGTTTATTTACATCAAGTGAAGTAAATAAATAATTAAAAATGTAACTTTTATTTTAATGCTTTGTTCACATTTAAAACATGCAACAAAAATGTATCTTTTGTTTTTAATAAATTTGTTTGCATCTAAATTTGCAACAAAATGTAATTTTATCTCCTTTATTTTATTTGCATGACAGAATGCAAATAAAAATGCATATTCTCTTTTCTACATTTCGTTTGCATTGTAGCATGCAAACAAAAATGTATTTTTTATTTTCTTGTATTGTTTACATTATGAAATGTTAACAAAAATGTGAATTTTTGATTTCATGGAATATTTGCATTGAAAATGCAAATAAAAATAAAAATGTACTACTTTAAAATCATGTTATATTTGTGTTGGAGTACACAAAAAAATGTTCTTTTATTTTAATGTTTTATTTGTGTTTAAGAACACGAATAAAAAGACCATTTTAATTTTCTATGTTAAATTTGTGTTTGAGAACACAAACACAAAGGATCATTCATTTTCTAAAATGTACTTGGGTTTGGGAACACAAATAAAAAGGTTCGTTCATTTTCAAAATGTATTTGCATAAGTGAACGCAAATAAAAGAATAAACTTTACTTTAATATATATATCTGTATTCGTAAATACAAATAAGAGAACAAGTTTTAATTTTAAATATATATTTGCATTTTTAGATGCAAACAAAAGAACAAGTTTATTTTTAATGTATATTTACATTGGTACATGCAAATAAAAGAATAATTTTATTTTCAATAAACCTTTGCATTGGTGAATGCAAAATAAAAGAACAACTTTTTAATTTACAAAATATATTTACAAATATAATGTAACTTCTGAAAATAATATCTTAAAGGTTTTGTTCGCATTGTGAATGCAAACAAAAAGGCCAATTTTATTTATTTCATGTTACATTCACATTGAAGAACATAATAAAAAGTTAACTTATTTCCTATGTTAGATTTGCGTTAGTGAATGCAAAATAAAGAACAAATTTTGTTTTAATGCATAATTGCATTTGTGAGTGCAATTAAAAGAGCAGATTTATTTTCAGTGCCTATTTGTATTTGTGAATACAAATAAAAGAATGAACTTTTGTTTTCAATGTTTTATTTGTATTTGAGGATACAAATAGAATAACATATTTCATTTTAATGGTTTATTTGTATATGTAAGTACAAATAAAAGGGACAAACTTTATTTTCTATGTTCACTTGTATTTGTGAAAACAAATAAAAAGAACAAATTATTTTTCAATGTTTTATTTGTATATGCGAATACAAATAAAAGAACAAATTATATTTCAATGAACAAAATTTCAACAAAAATGCAATCTTATTTTATAAACTCTTCATTTCAACAAAATGAAAATAAAGATATAATCTTTTTATTCTAATCTTTACGATGAAACCCAAATCACATTCAAAATGTAATTTCTTAATGTAAAATCTTTCTATTGAGAACAATGAACACATAAAAATCAAACCTTTTACATTGCTTCTTTTTATGAAAACACTATTTCATTAAAAATGAAATTTTTAATGTTACTTCTTTTTATGAAAACACTATTTCATTAAAAATGAAATCTTTATGTTGCTTCTTTTATTGAACATCGAACTGACAAATAAATTATGACTTTTGATTGAAAACTATTTTTACATAAAAAATTGAAATCTTTTGTTTTCACTCTTTTTAATAATAGAACCTCATATTAAAATATATTATTTTTATTCATTCTTTTTAATGTAGACAAATTAAAATAAGAATGGATTTATCGCTCAATTTCTTTTGTAAACTCAACAAATAAAAATAAGCTTTCATTGTCGTTCAAGTTCTTATTATAATATTAACAAATAAAAAATGAGTTTTTATTTGTCGATCAAATTCTATTGTTCATTACAGAATAATAGAAATAATATTTAATAACCTGAAATAAATTATGATAACTAAATATGAATAAATATGATGTAATTCTGAATATAATATATTTTAGAACAAATTTTAGATCTAATTTCTAATCGTAAATAAAATTCAATATTATCTGCAATTTTAATACGGATCTAACACATCGTACACAACAAAACATATCGCAATCACAACCAATGATTCATACAACACCAAACATTTTAGAATTGAATAAACATCATCATACAATTATTTTTAAAGCGAGAAAATAATTTAATAAATAATTAAATAATAGAATTTTGAATTCTCACATTGAATTTTTGGCCAAAATTTTACTGTCTCCTTTTCAGCTGCGGTCTGCGCCATCGCGAAGCTCTTAATTTTGTGATTCCAACGCAATTTACAGTTCGTCAAACGGACCTCGTATGAAAGAGTTATGAATTTTTAAAGATCGGGTAATTAAATAATTAATTAATATTCGTGAAAATACCTAAAAATTTCACTGTCTCAGAATTGGACAAAATTAGTGTCCACGCGTCCATCTCGTCGCCACGATCCCAACGCACCTGAAATCGTCGATTTTCGACTTCGTATGAGTGAGTTATGCAATTTTAAAGTTCTGGAAATTAATTAAATAATTTAAAAATAAAATAGAAAATACCCTCAGCCCATTGACCGAAAAACATTGTTCACCACCGAACTTTGACCGCACTTTGCCGCTGCCTCGGGCCACCTGACGCCACGGGACCACCGCCAATGTCTTCGTCTTGGCGAGACGCACCACCACCAGAAAGAGCCGCCCCTAAAGCTTCTCCGATCATCGGGAAATCGCCTAGAAAGGATTTCGCCTCGCGGGTCCCACAGGCCGCCTCACACCTCCAAACTGCCTGAAATTTTCTGAGCATCTTCGTCTTGTGTAGACGAAGAACTTCCGTGTTCGTGACTTCGTCTAATTCTTCCTCGATTCACGGGAATTTCTTGATTTACGTTTTGAGTTTCTGAATTTCGAAAACAGCGAGCTTTAAGACGGGATTCCGGCGAATCCGAGCGCTGTTTGACAAAACCGACTACACCATTAGCTTCGTATCGTCGAGACCTTCGAGAAAACATATAATTTGCTATGGTTTGAAGAGATTTTATTTTTTTATGAATTTTAGAGGAAGAGGGAGCCGCCATGGAAATTGAGAAAAAATGATGGAAAAGAGAGTGGCTGCTGTGCATTTCGAATTTCAGCCCTAAAACTCAGAAAAAAGATAATATATACCATGGGTTTAATTTTGGTTTGGGCCCAAATATCATTATGTGCCCAATTACTCAATTTTCAACTGTTTTCTTCAGTTCAAAAATTCTTATAAATACATGCTGATTTCAAAATTAATAAAATTTTAAACATAATTATTTCAGGTCATTACGAACCCAACGAACCTGATTTCGTAATTTTCCGATTCCGTATGAATTTATTATAAATTTCCGAAGTCTGAAAATAGGCTGTATTTCCACTGTAAAAATTATGCAGGCCACAAAATAATTCCAAAAATTATAAATTTTAGAATTTAACCTTAATTTAATATTCCGAATCCATAGAAACTGGTTTCGTCGAATTCGAAGTTCGCTTGCAAAAATTCTATTTTTCAGGTGTATATTTTAATATTTAAAAATACCAAAAATAGTGGAATTTTTCCGAAACTCAAAAATATAAGTTCTTATAGTCATTTTTATATGTAAACAACATTCTAAAACCAATGGAGATGGTTTCGGGTCCTAATTCCTTATTCTGCAAAATTTAGCATTTTGGCCCTTATAAATTTCACAACGACCTTTCTAAATATTGAATTGGCCATAACTTTTGATTCCCGTTATGAAATTTCGATTTTTCGGATTCGTTGGAAAGATATTTTTAAATAGATTCTAATATTTTTGGTTTCACTAAAATCCGTTAAATTTTGCATCCTGTACGGTCAGTCAAAGTTCAAGTTTGACTTTTCAAACTACCGCGTTATTTCTAACTCTTTTTATAATAATAATTAAATCATTCATTCTACTTCGATTTAAATCAAATTTGTGATCATTATTATTTAAATAAATTATTTTATATTGTCAAAATTCATTAAAATTTCCTAAAATAAAATTTTAAATTGGTCCTGATTTTTGCGGGTTGTTACAGGGTTCGAGGAGGAGAAGGATGAATGAATGATTGAGAAGGATGATGTCTTATTTCCCCTAATTACAAGGTTGTACTCGACGCCATGGCCAAACGAGTGATGACGCTTCGAATGGTGAAGATGATCACTACTTCCCAATGCTTAAGGAGTGATTGAGGATAGAATTTTGCAGCACTTTGTGATTCCAGAGATTGGATCCCCTTTACGCTGGCTGCCATGACGTATTTATAGGTGAACTCCTTTGAGGAAACAATCTGAAATCTGTATATGCTAGCTATGGGTCGCACATTCCATTAATTAAAATTATGCCACTGCCTAGCTGTAGGCAACTGTTGACAGCTGCATCCAGCTGTCATACGCGAGCAAAAGGAATGAGCATCTTAGATAGGTGGGAGGACGATCATAGTTCTTGATGCGGCTATGTTTGATCCTGAGTGAGAAGGTGGCGACTTTTTTACTCTGGGGATGACTGACTAAGACTTGCAACTAGAAATTTAAATGTGCTCTTTCTAAGAACTGGTGTACGACCGACCGGTAGGTTGTATCTGACCAAAGTGTCAGTGTTCGACTATTAAGGACGTACGAGTGATAGGAGCTGCAATCCATGAGCGGTTGTCAAATATATTTGTGACCCTGACTC
Source organism: Allium sativum (assembly GCA_030737875.1). Lineage (NCBI taxonomy): Eukaryota > Viridiplantae > Streptophyta > Magnoliopsida > Asparagales > Amaryllidaceae > Allium > Allium sativum. The sequence continues at coordinate 99,626,577 of CM060911.1, read as the reverse complement.
CTGTTCTGATTTGTATGACCGATCCTTGATATTAGGTCAAGTGTCTTCCATTGTTGCGAGTGATTTTATAGAAGCGAGTGCTTCAAGTGACTTTATAAGGGCAGAATGCGGGACTGGAATCAATTCTCCTTTGTACCCTTCACGACCGATCCTCTTGGCTCGAGAGCGTTCATCCTTTGCTGCCTGTGTATTGCGCCACCCATCTTTATGGTCGTGTTATATGGTCACTCCTGCCTATGTTAAATGGACGATTTGCTTTGGATTGACTCTTGAGTGGCTTCGTTCCAATAAGAACGGCCGTCCTTTGCGCCCGAATCATGACTTTCTTCGGACTCTGGCCTTGTTTTGTACAGTCGTTTTCCATCCTTTACAAGTCGCTTAAATGCTTTGAACAAGACTGTGCGCGATCGACACTGAAGGTGTTCATTATGTAGCTCCTGCTCAGATTCAATGTGCGTATGGATTTTTTGAGGGATTAACACTTGCCCCTCGAAGTCCATAATTTCTTTTTAGCAAGGAATTAGTGGCTTTGACATGGTTGATCGCAATATTGCTTAGTAGATTTATCCTGACTCATCGACGGTTCGTTCATGCAAAACTTAGGATTGCTCCGTTGTGGTGGACTGGTATTGTCCTTTTCTGTGAGCGAGAAGTTTGATGTGTCTTTTCATTATTACGCGAGCAGTTGAATTACGGGATGCCAGCTGGAACTTGATGGGATGCTTGTTTGTGCAACCAAGCAACAAGTTAATGTGGCAAGAATGCTCTGGATGTATGCCTTTTAATCTTGCCTCTTACTTACTTTTAACCTTTTTTTATTTTACTCCTTCTTTTCGAGAAATTATTTCGACTGTAGCCACACTTCCCGAGGGTTTTATCAGGTAATCCATGTCTGTTATTTCTGCCTTGATTCTTCGTCAAAAGGTTTTGGCTTCCTTACCTCATTGTTTTGCCTAGTGCTTGCAGTAACACCTATTTTCGTCGAGCAACTTCTTTTCGGCTTCGAAGCATCATGATCTTTTTAGGTGAATTTTCCCTTTGTTTCGCCTTGTTTTGTTTGAGTACTTATTCATTTCCAAACTGGGATGTTTTAAGCGTAGCCTGATTGAGTTAAGTATGAATTTGGGATTCTGGCAGTAGATGAATTTTTGTATAGCAAAGACACCGTTTTTACAATTATCTTGAAGAATCTGAACCATCTGGTGGTTTTCTTTGAAATCTTGATGTTGGTATTGCTGATGAGTTGTGAGATGTTTGATGGAATGCCCGAGGACTCTCTGGTTGAAGTGCTTCCATTCATGTCTGAGTCTGGCTGGGTTATTCTAAGTTACTTATAGTTGTTGTTCGAGACTACATTGATCTTTCCTCTTAAAATAGGTCGCCCAAGAATGGAATTCTTCATGTCTAGGAGACTTAAGAAGAAGTCGATGGAAAAGGCTGGTAGCAAAAAGAGGCTTCGTGGTAAAAAGAACCTGGGTGCAACTGATACTTTGAGTCATCGTTCATTGAATGAACTCCCTGTCCCAGAAGTTCAGACTGCTCTTGGTCGTCCATCCGTGGCTTCTTCGTCTACCACTTTGAACTCTGCAACTATCCAGAGACCTCTCTGTGTTCCCAGTCCTTGCCATCCTGAACTCACGGAACAATTTGAGGGTTAGTGCCCGGCTAGCACGCATTCTGATGTGTATATAGACCCATTTGATAGATGGATTATTGCAGGAAAAATGGATGCTATGAAGGATTGCATATTGGCTGAGTTCAATCAATTGGAGGCACGTCCGAATCTGAATGAAGACATTATTACAAATGTCCGGGATTACATTGTAAAGCAATTAGGTGCTTGGCATTTTCTTGTTGAAGATCTTCAGAAGGGAAATAAAGAGAATGTTGACCGACTTCATGCTTTGGAGAAAGAGAGGCTTGAACTTGTCAAGGCTCTTGAATCGAGGAAGAGGATCATTGCTTACCTCATATAAACGCTATGGCTTACCTTGTCTTTAGAACAACGTCGATTGGCGAGATTCTTTGATTTGGATGTCCCGATAGATGAAATTCAGTCAACTGGTCAGCTATCTGTGAATTCTCCCTTCTGTCCATCTTATACAAAACTTCAAACTGTCATCAATAGGCCGCGATATGTGCCTGGGCCAAGCGGTTCCGGGGGTGGGACATACAGGGAGTTTCTTATAACGTAGATATATCTCCGTCTGACTCTCAGACCTTTTCTTGTGATATGATTGCGGCAAAAGGTCAGATGTTAGACCATCTCGAGACTGCTATGCATCAATTTGGGAAACCAATGGATTTGCTAATAAAATCATTCTGCAAAAGGGATGAACGTTTGGCATACATTGGCTTGTGATCTCCAAAAGCTTCACAAGGACAATCTCGAGCGTATATCTGTTTTAGAGGATGATAAGGCGAAGTTGATCCATGCCCTTAGATCCAAAGATAGCGTGGTTGCTTCTTTTGCCCCAGGGATGTCGAGTCGGTGTTTTCTAGACGTGCCAATGAACTTCCATCCTGTTCTGCTCAGACTAAGAGGATTGTTGGTAGGCCAAGGAAAGTCAGGGATCTATAGTCTTATTTTCCTGTCTTTGGTTGTTTTCCTTTTCGAACTTTAAGACCGGTTGTGTAAGCGGGTGCCGACCCTCGCTCGTGACATTATGTTGGTTTGCGACTCGTGTTGACTTCTGATGCTTTTATGGTCCGGTTGTTTTGCTGGTTTTGTGATGCTCTTTGCCTTTGTCTGCCACACCATGCCTCTTTGCCCTGCTTAGCAATACATATGTATTTTTCAATAATTTACATTATAGCTTTCCCGTCGATTGTGCGTTAGTATCGTATTAGGGATCGATCGTACGTTAGTATCGTATTTATGGCTCGTTACTATTAGCGTTACTACTACGTCGTTATAATTGGCTTTATTATGGGTTTATTGAGCTGGGATCACCCAGCTTTTTAGTATTTGTTAGTGAATTTCTCGTTGTTCTTTAATTTTGGAATTAAGCCATACGAGTGTTTCAGTTAAACGTATGTTTGTATATATGTTAGGGTAGATTTAGGATGCATTTAAATGTGTGCCCCCATGGGAGGACTTTGGTTTCAATGTTGTAATCCAATCTTGGCTTTGTTTGACTTGGTTAACAACAAAGAACAAGAATGGATACCCCATTTCAGTTGGGATTTCTACTTTGTACTGGTCTTTCCAGCATGTTTGATCCTTCCACATTTTTATGCTTCATACCGGAGGTCGGACACTAGTTTATCTCGTCGAGTTTTGACTCAATTCAAAGAACTCGTGTCCTTCACCTAACAAGGTGGCCCTCTTTTTTGGATTGGCAATTTTCCTTTCCAGGACATGTCGGTTTTTCCAACTTTACACTTCACCCCAGGAAACGGACACTAGTTCACCTCATCGAGTTTTTTTTTCAAGTTAGAGAACTTGTGTCCTGCACCTAAGAAAGTGTCCCTTTTATGGGCTCAACGATTTTAACTGTGGGACATTTTAACCATGGGACATTTTAACCGTGGGAAATTTTGAGTTGCTTTCACCTCAGCATTGATTCCTCAATTTGGTACCAAGCCTTTTGCTGGTCATGTGCCAAAGATTCGGTATTCCTTGATGAAAGTCGGAACTCCTTGAGTTGGTGCCCCCTGGTCGCTTGTTTGCCTACACAAAGAAGTTAACTTTTAGTAGAAACTTGTGAATGAGCGATTTGTACATGTAAACAGAACTCCATATTCGTTCATTTTATGTACATCATTTAAATGCGGAATTTTTGTAAATATTTACAACATTTGCTACATATTCAGACAATGTGTTATAAAAAATATCGACGAATATGTTCGCTGTTCCGTGCTCGTGGAATCTGGTTTCCATCTGTGGTGGCCAATTTGAAGGTGCCATCCTGGAGTTTTTGACTTATAACATAAGGCCCTTCCCAATTGGGTCCAAAAACCCCGATACCGGTCATTATCTTCTTCAGAACAAGGTCTCCAATTTCGAAAGTCCTATGTATGATTTTTGAATTGAAATGCCTCGCCACCCTTCTTTGGTGTGCGGCTACTCTGAGTTCTGCTTCCTTTCTTTTTTCCTCAAGCTGGTTGAGGGCTTCAAGTTGTAGCTTCTCATTTTCTTTGCGATCAAATTCTATCCTTCTATGGGTAGGAACTTCCAGTTCCACTGGTATTATGGCTTCAGAGCCATAAGAAAACGAAAAGGGAGTATGCCCTATCGTAGTTTTATGCGTGGTGCGATATGCCCATAATGCCAGCGGGAGTTCATCTACCCAACCACCTTTAGATTTTTCTAGCTGCTTCTTAATGGTCGTTTTGATGATTTTATTCAGTGCTTCCACTTGCCCGTTCGCTTGCGGATGAGCGACTGCTGAAAAGCTTTTTTGGATCTTGTACTTGGCGCAAAAGTTTTGGAACTCTTCACTCTCAAATTGGGTCCCATTGTCTATGATTATCTTTTGTGGTACCCCAAACCTGCATATGATATTTTTCAGAACAAAGTTAATAACTTTCTTCGAAGTTATGTTGGCCAATGTTTCTGCTTTAGCCCATTTTATTAAGTAATCAACAACGACAATTGCATATTTAAAACCAGATTTTGCAGTGGGAAGGGCTCCTGTGAGGTCGATGCCCCAGATAGCAAATGGCCATGGGCTGACCATGTAGGTTATAGCTGTGGATGGCATCCTTGGAATCTTTATTGATATCTAGCCAGAATTAACCGTATCGTAGGATTTTCTTAGCCAAAGTTTTCCCACCGGTATGACCTCCACATTCCCCTTCATGTAATTCCGCCATGATCGCCTTTGACTCCTTTTCTGTTACACAATGAAGTAAGGGCGTAGAAAATCCACGTCTGTACAGTCGCCCGCCCTGAACGAGGTAGAAAGGGGCCTTTCGCAAAATTTTCCTTCGTTGCTTGGCTTCCGCCGGAAGTGCCCCGGTGATTAGGTACCCTTTAATTGGTGACATCCATGAGTTTGGCTCATCAGTCATTTCCATGATCCAATCCATCTCAGTTTGCTTTATGCTTAGGCTAGAAAGACTTCCATAGAAACTAACCACATGAGTTGTGCATCTCCTGTGGTTGCATATTTTGCTAATGAATCGGCTTTGGTATTTTCTGCCTTAGGAATGTGAGATATGGTGTAATGCTCGAAAGCTTCCAACAGTTCTAAGGTTTTGGAGAGATAATCTGGCAAGTTACCCATTTTAGCTTGGAATTATCCTAGAACCTAGCATACTATGAGCTGGGAGTCACTAAAGATTTGTATAGTTTTTATTAGTAATTCCCTTGCTAGCTTTATTCCTGTGATGAGGGCTTCATACTCAGCTTCGTTATTTGTCGATGGAAATTATAGCCTTAGTGCATAGCATAAAGATCTTCCGTCAGGGGTTTCTAGGACTACCCCTGCCCCAGAACAGTGATCATCCGAGGCTCCATTAACAAATAACTTCCATTGGACGTCGGTTTCAACGTCATCTTCCTCTTTTATCTCCCATCGGTCGGTAAATTCTGCGATAAAGTCCGCAAGCGCTTGTCCGTTGATCGCCTTTCGAGGGTGATACGTAATGTCGTATTAACTAAGCTCTATATTCCATTTTAACAACCTTCCGGAGGTCCCCAGCCATGACAAAACTTGCCTCAAAGGCTGGTCCGTAAGAACTTTGATAGGATGAGCCTGAAAGTAGGGCTGAAGTTTCTTTGATGCAATAAGCAAGCATTAAGTAAGTTTTTCAAGCTTTAGATAATTCAGCTCTACCCCAGATAATCTCTTACTAATGTAATAGACTGGTTTTTATACCTTCAAATCTTCCTTAATCAATGCTGCACTTACAGCATGGGCAGAGACTACCAGGTATAGAAACAAATCTTCTCCATCAGTAGGCTTCGATAGCATAGGAGGTGTTGCTAAATGTTGGATCAGTTGCTCAAAGGCTTTCCGACATTCAGAGGTCCATTGTATCTCTATCTTTCCTTTCCTAAGGGCATCGAAGAATGGAAAACATTTGTCCGTTACCCTAGATATGAAATGATTTAAAGCCGCAATTTTCTCATTCAAACACTGAAGTTCCTTCTTGGTTTGTGGGGCACACATTTCTCTCAAAGCTGATATTTTGGCTGGATTAGCTTCTATACCCCTAGCGTTGACCATGAATCCGAGGAACTTGCCCGAACCAACTCCAAAAGAACACTTCAAGGGATTCAATTTCATGCCATATTGACGTAAGATATCGAACATTAGGGCTAGATCCTCCAGATGGTCTATTGCTCTTTTTGACTTTATCAACATATCATCGACATAGACTTCCTTCGTTCTACCGATTTGCTTTTTGAACATGGCATTTACCAGTCGCTGATAAGTCACCCCTGCGTTCTTTAGACCGAACGACATCACTTTATAGCAGTGTAGGCCAAGATCAGTAATGAAACTTGTGTTTTCCTGGTCCGGGCCATGCATCATGATTTGATTATAGCTGGAATACGCGTCCATGAACGACAGCAACTCATGACTGACCATAGAATCTACTAATTGGTCGATTCTGGGAAGAGGGAAACTATCATTCGGACAGGCTTTATTAAGGTCAGAATAATCTACACAGACTCGCCATTTACCATTAGATTTCTTTACAAGCACAGGGTTGGAGACCCATTTTGGATAGGTAGATTCCCTGATAAAGCCATTTTCCATTAACCTGTCGACTTCTTCCTTTAAGGCGCGCGACCTCTCCGGCCCCTGGGTTCTCCTTTCCTGTTTGACAGCTGGAACGCGTGGGTCAATGTTTAGCTTATGGACCGCAATGTCTGGAGATATGACGCACATGTCAGAGTGGTTCCACGCGAACACATCCAAATTAGCTCTTAGAAAGACAATCAATTGATTTCTTAGTTCAGGGCTCAAGCGAGAAGGTCCGAGATCCTATATTCAACACACGGTTTGGGTCTTTTGGAATTAAAGCTATAGGAATTGTGATTTCGGCCGATGTCGCTCTTTCGTCCTCTGCACTGGCTTTTCTAAAGTCGATTTCTTTTTGCGCTCCACTATGTTCACCAGTGCAAGGAACCTTCTTTAATTGCTATAAAGGGAGTTTTTGGACATGGGGAAGAGTCTCCGCATCCTTTACCGAGTCCCTTTTCTTAGCCTCCCTCAGCTCTGTCACATAGCAGTCTCTTGCAGTGATTTGGTCGCCTTTAATCACTCCGATTCCTTTTCAGTTGGAAACTTCATAGTCAAGCACCATGGAGTTAGTGCAACTTCAAAGCCCGAAAGAGTTGGCCTCCCAAGGAATGCATTGTAAGATGAAAACTCGTCTATCGGGACAAAGGTTTGTACCATAGAAACCCTTCATTCTCCATCAGCCAATTCCACAGTTAAGTCTATCATTCTGATGGGTTGCGTAGGTTGACCCGTGAAACCGTGTGGATCTTGTTTGGATATGCACACACTTCCGCCATAGGGAGATTCATCGTTTGGAAGGTGCTTATGAAAATAACATTAACAGACGCCCCTGTGTCAACTAGGACCCTTTTTACAACTGCTGGACTGAGACCAATTATGATCACCATGGCTCAATAGTTGGTGTAACTAATCCATCTGCACTTTTATCATTGAATATCACATCATTGGTTGAAGTTTTGGGCACTTTCATCGGGATCTCGTTGCTCAAGATCATTCATCTTTCCTCTTTCAAGGCATCCTTCAACTCGTTAGCGTACTTTTCCATATCTGCCCAACTGTTCCCAGCCAGGTGGGCCCCTCCAAACATCATATTGATTACTGGCCTCGAATTGAATGATATTTGAGCTTCCTCACTCGAGTCGGGTTGGCTAACCGTATTGTTATGCCCTTGTGCAGCTGGAATACTTTGGGGATTTTTCACATATTGTTGAAGCTGATTCTTCCTGATGACTTCTTCAATTAAACTCTTCAAGTGTTGACATTCGTTGGTGCTGTGTCCTGGTTGGTTATGAAACTGGCAGAATTTGCCAGAATTTTTTTGTTTCTTAGTTACCTTCTGTGGCTTCATATGAGGAAAGATACCTGAATCCTTTGCGGCAGAGTAAATTCCTTCTGGAGTCTCGTTTAGGAGGGTTAATTCAGATAGTTTATGCAGCCATGCCTTTTTATAGGCTTTGCTATCCTTCTCATCACTTCCCCTCTTTTGTCCTGCGTTATTCTTCTGCTCAACTCTGGATTCATTGCTTTTTTCCTTCTCTGGCGGCGTTATTTTCTATAACCTTCTGGATGCTTGGAGCTTCATCTTCTACACTCATGTATTCCTCAGTTTTCTTATAAAACTTCTTCAAAGTTTTTGATTTCTTCATTTTGAGCCACTTCCCAAATTCTGACTTCTTATCGATAGCCCCTTTCAGGGCTGCCAATAAGTACCAAGGCTCTGGTTCTATGACTTCTACTACTACAACATGGAAGCGTGTAAGGAAAGCTCTGATGGTTTCCCCAGGCTTTTTTTCCATTTCAAATAGTGACATCACATCCCTTGCCTTGGTGGTTTGTAGTCGGAATTGATCTTGAAACCTCCTTGCTAAGTCGGCGAACTAATCAATATGCTTAGGTGGAAGTCTGGTGAACCATAGTGAGGACACACCTTCTAGGCATACGGGAAAGTATAGGCACTTGATTTCACCAGTGGCTCTAGCTCCATTCATGTGTTGGTCGTACTTGAACAGAAAAATGTTTGGATTTCCAACTTCGCTATAAGGTGCTATCGTTGGAGGAATGAATTTCTTGGGGAATTTTTCTTGATGGATTTTCTCTGTGAACGGGTTTTTCCTGGGTGAGAATTCCCATTCTCTATCTTCATCTTCTTAGTTCGCTTTCTCTTTCATTATTCGCTGGATCATGTCTGTGATGCGCCTTTTGTCACTTGCTTGTTCATCAGGGTCGGCATCGATGTTCTCAACAGTGCGACCACGATTTGAGCTTCGACGCCTTGCACCTTTTTTGGAGGATGTCACATTGGCGGGGCTTGCGGCAATCTGAGTCGCACGTTTTTCTCTATGCTGTGGAGATCTGGCCTTAGATTCCTCAATGTCGGCCTCTCTCCTGTCTCCCACTAAGTAGTGAGATTGACCGGGGTCTGAGGCTGATGAGTGCTCTTTTTCACCAGCATCATTCACAGCGTTTGGTGGCGGTAAGCTGGTTTGAGCGTTAGTCAGGACATCAAACCTTTCCATCATCATCTTCGTTGTTGCGTCCATCTTTTCGTTCAAATTGGTTACAACCACATTCAACTCATCTCGTGTTACAGACGGCTTAGGGGTTTCCCTGACACCTTGGTTTAGAGTTTGTGGTATAGTTTCATCAACATTATTATCCTCATTGATCGTAGAAGCTTTGGCAGATTTTCCGCCTTTCTTTGACCTAGCCAAGGCTTCAATGGACAAAACGATTTTGAATTTTTTATGTTGCTGAATTATGAAAGGAAGTACAAAGCAAGGAGTTATGAACACGACCCCATGGTGGGCGCTAAAATGTTTTCACCAAAAATGGCACAAACACCAAAGGTACTAAAACTGTACTTCATCAAAATGGTAGGGAAATAAATGGAGCCGTAATTAATAACAATTGAAAATAAAAATGCCAAGAAGATAAAATGGAGACAAGATTTAGAGTGGTTCAGCCTTATATTAGGCCTACGTCCACTATGAAGATGACTTGCATTCTTTAAACAGAGATTACAAAATACATAAACTCTCTTTTTCCATACATCTCTACATCCACTCAACATACTTTCATTCATACACTTCAACCCTTGGATTTTACGAGAGAATGGTAGATTTCGAGGAGGAGAAGGATGGATGAATGACTGAGAAGGATAATGTCTTATTTCCCCTAATTACAAGCTTGTACTCGACGCCATGGCCAAATAAGTGATGACGCTTCGAATGGTGAAGATGATCACTACTTCCCAATGCTTAAGGAGTGATTGAGGATAGAATTTTGCAGCACTTTGTGATTCCAGAGATTGGACCCCCTTTACGCTGGCAGCCATCGCGTATATATTGGTGAACTCCTTTGAGGAAATGATCTAAAATCTGTATATGCTAGCTATGGGTCGTACATTCCATTAATTACAATTATGCCACTGCCTAGCTATAGCCAACTGTTGACAATTGTATACAGCTGTCATACGCGAGCAAAAGGAATGAGCGTCTTGGATAGGTGGGGGGACGATCATAGTTCTTGATGCGGCTATGTTTGATCCTGATTGAGCAGGTGGTGACTTTTTTAGTCTGGGGATGACTGACTTAGACTTACAACTAGAAATGTAAATTTGCTCTTTCTAAGAACTGGTGTACGACCGACCGGTAGGTGGTATCTGACCAAACTTTCAGTGTTCGACTAGTAAGGACGTAGGAGCGATAGGAGCTGCAACCCATGAGTGGTTGCCAAATATATATGCGACCCTGACTCCTGTTCTGATAAGTACGACTGATCCTTAGGTCAAGCATCTTCCATTGTTGCGAGTGACTTCATAGGAGCAAGTGCTTCAAGTGACTTTATAAGGGCAGAATGCGAGACTGGAATCAATTCTCCTTTTTACCCTGCACGACTGATCCTCTTTGTTTTGACTCTTGAATGGCTTCGTTCTGATATGAACGGCCGTCCTTTGCGCCCGAATCATGACTTTCTTCGGGCTCTGGCCTTGCTCCATTCATTCGTTTTCCATCCTTTACAAGTCGCTTAAATGCCTTGAACAAGACTGTGCGCGATCGACCCTAAAGGTGTTCGTTCTGTAACTCCTGATCAGATTCAATGTAGGTATGGATTTTTTGAGGCATTAACAAATAGGTTATAAGTGGCATGAGATCTGAATAAATTTAGAGATTTTCGGATTTTTGTTTCTTTCAGACCCGGAATGGACATGTATGGATTCTGTGTCTAACATTGGAATTAACTATGTAGCACTGATTTCTGTTAATATATACCGAATTTGTGGCAATAAATTATTCTCGTCTCTATGACATACGAACTTGGAGGTTATGTATTGATAGAAATCAGTGACATGTCGTGAATTGTCAATGTGGCATACTTAAGTTGTGAAATGAACTGGGATAAAAGCAGGGATTACTGAAGTGTAGCTTTGTGTACATATGACCTCGACGAACCTCACACCCTGGATTGATGGTAAACTGGCGGTTAGGTTGTATATATATTTATAATTTCTATTGAAACTCGAAAGCTTCGGCGGTAGATCTACCTACGAAACCTGAGGGAATGAAGTATATACGGTGTCCGAGTCTGGATGAAATCCGGAAAATATACTTTGCGCTCTGTATTCGGTGTTTGTGTTCGAATTTAACCGGGAGATACTTAGCTTCGTGTCCTCGATTAATCTTTTGTGCCAGGAACCATCACGTTGGAAAACCCAATAACTAATACAAGACTTTCGATTTGTTGGTAAACTATGTATGTGGGCATAACTACTATGCTTGCTAAGATTAATATATTTATTTGTGAAATGGTTTCAACACTAAGCACTAATTTTTGTATTAAAAGAGGATTTTCACATAATAAAGCATTATTTGTTATCATAAGATAAAACTCACTCATCTGGTGTGTGAAATAATCTTAATCGTAAGTTAAACTTACCATGAGTCAATAAAGTGGGAGACGATAGCTGATAAATGGAGACTGTTTGGTTCGCTGGTAAGCTCAAGGTGGCTTGTAGAGGTGACTGGTGATGGCTTCGACTTGTGGTGGCGCTCAGATGGGTACGCGGTTTCGAACTTGCTAGTGGGCTACAAATGTCGTATTGCGCAGTTATATAACTATGTTTTACACTTATGGACTGACTGGATAAAGCTTATACATACTACTCTCTAAAATTGTGTTTGTGCCTACCTGTTTTGTTTCTGGCATGTGTCTGAGCGTCATGAAACACATGTGGCACCCTACGTAGCTGTAAAACAAGGTACTGTCTGGCTTTGATCTGCACCCTGGTCTCTGACTGTAGTCTTTACTTGTGCTTCACCGTGTGTGTATGTCCTTACCTTAACAAACGTATACCCATGTATTGCCTGTGACTTGCGCCCTTAAGTAGCATCTGGACAACAAAGTACATGCATGCCGATAGCCTATATCTTGAAGACCGACCTTGTACGTAATACTGAGTTATGTACCGTTTGTTCGACCTAACCCAATTATTATTTATTATTCAGTATTACTACTCATTTTATATTAAACTAAGTACTTGATGCATGCATGTATTCACAATGTCATATAAATATTCACTTTATTACTTATTATTTTGCTAGCTCATTTTATGTAACGACCCGAAAAATTTTCAACCAAGAAAATTCGACATACAACACCATCCCGACCATTCAAGACTCGAAAATTTACCGGATAGTCCATGAAAGAAATTAGAGGGTGAGAATAGATAAGATAGAAACTTATAATAGAATAAGAAGAACAAGACAACATCAGAGTAACACGAACCTCACAGCGGAACGAATAACATATAATATATAACATAACTTTGAAATATAAATTTGTACTTGAAAATACATATCATTTCCAAATTACAGCACTTACAACACAGCAGAAATAACCATAGCTATATAATTCTGAAGCCTCCTGCTCCAGCTCTCCAAATATATCTATAATCCCGACTACTTGACTGCCCGTACAAAATTGGGCACCCAAGAGTTTAGGGAAAATAAAACAAAATAAACTCCGAGTCAGTCATGTGACTGGTGTGAGTAAACTCAAATCATTTGTTTAACTTTAAAAATCCTTTCAAAAGAAAGAATAATCGTAAGACTGATCCACACATAAACATAGATGGTTTTTACTTTACGATAACCCAAATCATTTGTAAAACAATATTATTCTGATTTTATAATAATGTCTAACACAAGTAATATCAATCTAGTAGAAACGCTTGCATCTAACGTTCTACATATATAATATACAATCAAAACCGCGGGCTCTTATTTGGGGAATGGATTCCAAATATGACTAGGTATGGATCCACCTTCCGCTCAGTGTACTCTAGAAGCGATACACTGGAGTTCAACAAGAATATCTTGCAACTTGGCCACACATGATCGACCACTCATTTCGCTTGAGTGTATCGAATATATTGCCACCCCTCGGTTAGTATTCCAACATATCCGTTCACAGGACATACAAAATTGAAAGAAGTAACAAATATGAATATTCTCTAGATGGTGACAATAACCCAAATTGGTTGCGAACCATTTAGCCATGCTGCCTGCCCGATTTCTGTCATTTCCCAGTTGATGAGGCTAGAGGTCATAACGTATCTTTCAATAGATTACTCATTCATTCACTTTGAATGCCACATCGTCATACACGTCAAACCACAAATTGATTTCCCCAAAAATACCACGGGTATAAGATAAGAGAAATAAATTCCTCCGCCACCAACGTAAATACGTTTGAAACGATCAACTCACGTGATCCACCCGATATACTGTTAAACATTCTTCCATACAGGTTGTCCTGGGACTGGAAAACCGAAGGCACTATTCTGTAAACAGGATAGCCGTTGCAAAACCCCGTCTTCAATTTGTCTTCGATCTATTTGATTCGAAATTCTAACACCCATACGGAGTGGTTCTCGGATAGTAACCCAACTGGTCTCTCCGTATTGACAATGGAAAAATGGTCAAAACTTTGATAGTCTGTGGTTTAACTATCAAAAGAAAACTCGTGTGCAAACAACGATATTATTTCCAAATGGAAATTTTATCGATCAATCAACATTCAACATTTATCCCTTCAAATTAATTTATCATTAATTTATTCGTTTCCTTATTTCCGGTTTTCATATATTCTAAATTCTTATTTTCTATTATCAGAAAACATTTCTGATTCTTATTTGGAAAACATTTCCAAAACTCCTTCACTGTATTTAAACTGATGCTTAAATCAAACATCGCCATGCCAACTTAAAACATTTCACTCATTAACTAAATTCACTTAACCATCCTTTACTATTAAAACTTAGTCATTCCTTAGTCAAGAAGGAAGACTATCAAGTTGGGGTATAATTACCTCTCAGACCTTAACTGAACAACTTTTTAACTTCGGAATAGACAAAGTTTATCTTTTTAAACCTTTAACAACTTCCTTGCGAACCTCACAGATTCTATTTACGAATCCACTTCTTTTATAAAAACATTGGTTATCGCGATAACGTTATAATCCCTATTTTCGAAATATCTAACTTCAAATATAACTTTTATTCTTTAATTTGAATAAATAAATAAACACCTAATTTATAAATAAATAAATCTTGATTTAAATACCGGAAAGTATAAGTACTTTCCCGAATTCGATATAATTGAATTCGATGATTAACTCTCTTCGAATAACTAATATTCGATTAACTCACTTCGAATAACTAATATTCGATTAACGCATTTTGAATAGCTTATATTCGATTACTCTCTTCGAATAACTAATATTCGATAACTCTTCTCTTCGAATAACTTTTATTCGGTTTAACTCCATTCGAATAACTTATATTCGATTTAACTCCTTTTGAATAAACTATATTTGATAACCCCTTCAAATAACTAATATTCGATAACCCCTTTCGAATAACTAATTCGATAACTCCTTTCGAATAACTAATATTCGATAACCCCTTTCGAATAACTAATATTCGATTAACTCATTTCGAATAACTAATTCGATAACTCATTTCGAATAACTAATATTCGATAACCCCTTTCGAATAACTAATATTCGGTTAACTCATTTCAAATAACTAATTCGATAACTCCTTTATAATAACTAATATTCGATAACCCCTTTCGAATAACTAATATTCGATTAACTCATTTCGAATAACTCTATTCGATAAATTCTTATCTTCGATTAATCAATACTCGATGAACTCTAACTCGATTAACTAACACTCGACTAACTCTAATTCGATTAACTCTTTTCGATTAACTTCTTTTGATTAACTCCTTCATTCTATTCGAATAACTATATTCGATTAACTCTTTTAATTCTGTTCAAATAAACTATGTCTGTTTTAACTTTATTTCAAATAGCTAATATTCGATTTAAGCCCATTCACTTGACTCTAGATCGCAACGATCACAATGGTTATGCCTGATTCCCTCAGGAAACATCCGACCGCCGTAGGCTATCTACAGCCCTACGAATTACGTTAGCAATCGTACGAAATGGCAACTCATCCTGAATAACTATGTTTAACTAACTCTATCTCAAATAACTATATTCGATCAACTCTAATTGAATTACTAATATTTAATTAATCCTAATTCGATTAACTATGTTCAATTAACTCTATCT
The DNA here is from genome assembly GCA_030737875.1 of Allium sativum. Classification (NCBI taxonomy): domain Eukaryota; kingdom Viridiplantae; phylum Streptophyta; class Magnoliopsida; order Asparagales; family Amaryllidaceae; genus Allium; species Allium sativum. The sequence goes on along the minus strand of CM060911.1, from coordinate 99,611,233 downwards.
GGTTAACTCTTTATTCGAATAACTAATATTCGATTAACTCTAATTTAATAACTCTAACTGATTAACTCTAACTGGTTAACTCTAACTGGTTAACTCTAACTGATTAACTCTAATCAATTAACTCTAATTCGATTAACTCCTTTGGATTATCTCTTTTTCGATTAAACTATATTCGACTAACTCTTCGTCCATATTTAGTTTCAAATATCGATGTTGAAATCAATTCTTACTTCCCTACATAAGTCCTGACTTATATATTCCATTTATCCAATGATAAAATATTTTATTTAATTTATAAAACAATATTTATAAATTAATCTTCTCTACCGTGTGCGAAGCACGGGTCTAAACCTTTCAAATGTAAAATTCTCTTCTTATAAAATTCTATTCATTTTATAAATATTTCCTTTTATAATTCTATTTATTTTCTAAATAAATATCTCCCTTTTGATTCTATTTATTTAACAAATAAATATCCCATTTTGATTCTATTTATTTAACAAATCAATATCTCCCTTTTGATTATGTTTATAATTTCTTTTCAATATATATTTTGAAAATTTCCTTTATACATTCTAGTTTTTCTTATGGTATTTAAAATAACATATAACCATGATCCATATCATCCAAACACAGATAATCAATAATAGATTATATATCACACCATATATCACAATATGTTAAAAACAGTAAAATAAATGTTGAGGAATCCTGTTGGACGCCTCCAAACTGTTTCCCTGCATCACAGATGTCAAACAATATAATTAACATCGATTTCATTTCAATATGAAGTATTCTGCTAAACAGAATCAATATTTGATTAACGATATATATATATATCGTTATCTATATTTTCAACCCAACATAAGCAATTCAACCAAACAGTTAACACACAGCAATCAACGGATAATTATCAGTTCTAAGAATACGTTATAAAAATATAACTGATCAGAGTTGGTGAGTTTTACTCACATTGGACGATCATCATTAATAACGATAACCATCGCTTGATTCAGACGGACAATTTATTTCGCTATAAATTGTAACGAGCTCCAATCCACTCCCAGTCAGTTCCATTGGGTAGTGTCCGTCCATACGATCCTAACGGATCCAGTTTTGTCCAATTTTGATATCGTATGGAATAGATATTAATAATACAAGTTGTAATATATATTTACATAGTTTAATTAAAATATATAACGTTATTGGGCCTCATCCATTACCCATCGGCCCACCATCTACTAACCCGCTACTACACCCCTTTCTTCCTTCCCCGATACCTGCTATTGCTTGTGCAACAAAGAACCCATGAACGCCTCTTTCCCTTGATCAATTCACCATCTCCATCCCATTATAAAATACCGAAAAATCACCATAATTCCTCTCTTGCAATGCTCTACAATTCCATATCAAATGCACCTAACTCGCACCCATAACCCATCTCGAATCCCTACGGTTTTCTCGAGCACCGTATACAGTCCATCGACATTTTTTTGTGCAAACTTCATTTTAAAATCATACGCAAGCTTTATTTCACAAGCTGAACCCAAAACAATACCTATAAACTTGAATTAATGCCTAAATGTTTGCATACCTTGAACCCTAGTCTTCTGCTGTGTAAAATTGAACTCACGAAATCATGTTCGCACCCAACAAGAAGGGTACCAGCATGAAGCTCCCCTCACCATGAATCCATCTATATATTTTTCTGAATTTATAGACTTTTTTTTATTTCTATGATTTTCTGAAGGCCACGTATTTTGTTTGAGGCCAAAGAAAACGGCCGGCTGCGTGGCTTGAATTTTACCTTTAGCTAAGGCACTATTTAGGGTAAAGAAGAAATATTTTATTCGATTTTATATTTAATTTTAAATCGATCATTGCTTGTAATTGTCAATAAAAAATTCCTGTGCCTCATACGATACCCAAAAATCACGAAAATTGGCATGTAGCTAAAGTTTGACATTACGAACCCAACGAAACTGGTTTCGTCGAATTCCGACTCCGTTTGCTCGCACAACATATTTTTAACCGTTGAAATACTGACTGTTTTGCACATTAAAATCTCGTATGATCACATACAGACTCTAAAAATCACGAAAATTGAAGTCTAGCAATAATTTAATATTGTGGATCCAACAAAATTAGTTTCATCAAATTCTGAGGTCATTTGCAAAACTCGCTATTTTTAAAGCTCTAAATAACCCTTTTAAATATATAAATATATTTAAAAATAATTAAATCAAATATTTATAAATAAATATTATCGTATATAATATCATTCAGCTCTGAAATAACCATATCGGAATTTATAACTGGATATTCCTAATCCAGTGTTACATCAATATTCGATTTATATTTAAAGTCCATTAAAAATGTAAATAAGTCGATATAAATTATAAAGGAATTCCATAGCAACTTTTCTAAAATTTCAATTGGACATAACTCACAATCTACGCGACGGAATCTCGATTTTTCTCTTCCACTAGAAAAATATACTTCACTAGCTTCGAACATTTCTTGTTTCACGGAAATCTGATTTAAAATGGCTTCTGTATATTCGTTTAAAGTTCGAATTGCCAAATTACGAACTGCAGCGCCATTTTGTGCTCGATTATATTTATAATATAATTTATACTTTCAAACTTCGTTTAAATAATATATTCGTTATTATAATTCAAATTCTAAACTGAATTATATATTTTGAATTGCCCAATTCACACCGTGTTGCCATTTCAGCTTATTCTGATTATTTCAGAATTAAATACAATATTTAATTATTATATTAATTAAATTTTCAATATAATACGGCCATTTAATTCTCTAACTCACTATATAAATAATTAAATAAATTAATTATTATATCGCCGAAAATACGGGCCGTTACATTCTTCCCCCCTTAAAATAATTTCCTCCTCGAAATTGCTAAGGTAGAAAACAAATCCTATTGACTGGTTAGAACTTATTTGTTCAATTCTTCATTTCACTTTCAACTGAACCAAATAAATTCCAATTAAATATTTATTTATTTCTATCAACGAAAATTTCCAAAAATCTTGAAAATTTTCTAATTCCCCGAAATTTTCGAAAAACTTCGCCAGCACCTCCTTTGTACTGGTCAATCGGTACAACTATAACTCGCCTCTCTGGGCCATCTCCAACCCAAAAGAAAATCAAATAGCCAAGCGGCTTTCCAAATTCGGCTAATAAATCTCATATCCTATTAGAATATAAACGTGTACCTTTTTGTCGGGCATATCATTATATTCTTTCCATCTGCTGTTAATTCAGCATATACCAATGTCATCCCAGTCAAACCTCAAATCAATATCTGTTCAACACAACTATTTTCTTATATTCAAACCACATTTCATTTCTAACTTGAGTTCCCTACTTGATTTCAATTCTTAACTTACCGGTCCAATATAATTCCAAATCCCCATCTCCCCATCCAATCACTCTATTTCAATTCAATTTCAGTTACCACTTAGCTAGGTTTTCCTTAATTCCAACTTGCTTTCACAAGTATTATTTAACTTGTTTTTAATTCATCAATATCTCCATGGGAGTTTTAAACAGCTTCGCTTTTCTCAAAAATCAAACCATCCTTTTCGAAATTCAACGATCCTTTTCGCAAAACATTTCGAAAAACAAAACCTTTGGTAGTAATCCGTCACTTAAAACTTGAAAATGAATACTGATGATGCTGCAGTCATTATCAGAATTATTTTCCAGTGAATGAAGTGAGTGAGTTCAATACTATATTACCTTTCAAACCATTTCTTAATCATTTCTATTTTGAAATCTTTCCAAAGTCACATTTACCATGCTTGTAAAACAATTTAAAACCTCCCAGGATTTTAATATTCTCTTATATTTAGTCCAAATCCATTTACAAACACTTTTCCAAATCTCCAGGGTTTTAATTCCAATTCTAATTTAAATTCAGATTTACTTTATCGGATTTCACATATTTCACTTATACGAATTCTGATTGGTTATATATATAACCATTTAAATTTATAGTCTTACTCGATTATAATAATAACCAATATATCCAACATATATGTTATTATTCCAATATATATATATATATATATTTTCTCTATATCAAAATATACTTTGGGTAAATTATTTTCATTTACCCTCTTTCAAAACATATCGTGTCGACCCATCGTATTCGAGTGTTTATAAACTCCTACCGATGCAGTGGATCAAACTGATCGACTAGAACCCATAAACAACTCAATTAACAAAACTCCACAATATAAAATCATTTTATATTGAATAACAAATACGTGCTCATATATAAACACTCAACTCAATCTAGGGTTTTACTAACCCATCTCTACTGAGTCATGCCACAGAGCCAAGGTAATTCTCTTAACCTTAAGCTCTGATACCACTGTAACGACCCGAAAAATTTTCGACCTAGAAAATTCGACATACAACACCATCCCGACCATTCAAGACTCGAAAATTTACCGGATAGTCCATGAAAAAATTAGAGGGTAAGAATAGATAAGATAGAAACTTAGAATAGAAGAAGAAGAACAACACAACATTAGAGTAACACGAACCTCACAGCGGAACAAATAACATATAATATATAACATAACTTTGAAATATAAATCTGTACTTGAATATACATATCATTTCCAAAGTACAACACTTACAACACAGCGGAAATAACTATAGCTATATAATTCTGAAGCCTCCTGCTCTAGCTTTCCAAATATATCTGTAAATCCCGACTACTTGACTGCCCATACAAAGTTGGGCACCCAAGAGTTTAGGGAAAATAAAACAAAATAAACTCCGGGTCAGTCATGTGACTGGTGTGAGTAAACTCAAATCATTTGTTTAACTTTAAAAATCCTTTCAAAAGAAAGAATAATCGTAAGACCGATCCACACATAAACACGGATGGTTTTCACCTTACGATAACCCAAATCATTTGTAAAACAATGTTATTCTGATATTATAATAATGTTTAACACAAGTAATATCAAGCTAGTAGAAACGCTTGCATCTAACGTTCTACATATATAATATACAATCAAAACAGCGGGCTCTTATTTGGGGAATGGATTCCAACTATATCAAGGTATGGATCCACCTTCTGCTCAGTGTAGTCTAGAAGCGATACACTGGAGTTCAACAAGAACATCTTGCAACTCGGCCACACATGACCGACCACTCATTTCACTTGAGTGTATTGAATATATTGCCACCCCTCGGTTAGTATTCCAACATAACCGTTCCTAGGAGATAAAAAATTGAAATAAATAAAAAATATGAATATTCTCTAGATGGTGACAATATATCCTAATTGGTTGCGAACCACTTAGCCATGCTGCCTGCCCGATTTCTGTCATTTCCCAGTTGATGAGGCTGGAGGTGATAACGTATCTTCCAATAGATTACTCATTCATTCACTTTGAATGCCACATCGTCATACCCGTCAAATCACAAATTGATTTCCCCAAAAATACCATGGGTATAAGATAAGAGAAACGAATTCCTCTGCCACCAACGTAAATACTTTTTAAACGATCAACTCACGTGATCCACCAGATATACTCTGTCAAACATTCTTCCATACAGGTTGTCCTGGGACTGGACAAACTAAAGACACTATTCTATAAACAGGATAGCCCTTGCATAACTCCATCTTCAATTTGTCTTCGATCTATTTGATTCTAAACGCTAACATCCATACGGAGTGGTTCTCGGATAATAACCCAACCGGTCTCTCCGTATCGACGACGGGAAAATGGTCAAAACTTTGATAATCCGTGATTTAACTATCAAAAGAAAACTCGTGTGCAAACAACGATATTATTTCCAAATGGAAATTTTATCGATCAATCAACATTCAACATTTATCCCTTTAAATTAATTTATCATTAATTTATTCATTTCCTTATTTCCCGTTTTCATATATTCTAAATTCTTATTTTCTATTATCAGAAATCATTTCTGATTCTTATCTGGAAAACATTTCCAAAACTCCTTCACTGTATTTAAACCGATGTTTAAATCAAACATCGCCATGCCAACTCAAACCATTTCACTAATTAACTAAATTCACTTAACCATCCTTTACTATCAAACCTTAGTCATTCCTTAGTTAAGAAGGAAGTCAATCAAGTTGGGGCATAATTACCTCTTAGACCTTAACTGAACAACGTTTTAACTTCGGAATAGACAAAGTTTATCTTTTTAAACCTTTAACAACTTCCTTGCGAACCTCACGGATTCTATTAACGAATCCACTTCTGTAATAACCCGAAAATCTGGGCCAGTTTAAAATTTTTATTTTGGCAATTTTAGCGAATTTTGATTATTTAAAATGAACTATTTAAAATAATATCGATGAGAAATTTATTTTGAATAGAATTCGAAAATGTTTATTCGAATCGTCGTTGGAATATAAATAATTATTTATATTTATAAAAGGAATTGAAAATGGCGCGGTAGTTCGATAATTCGATTTCAAACTTCAAATGAACATACCGGGTGCAAAATAAACCGGATTTTAGTGAAACCAAAAATAATAGGATCTATTTGAGGATATCGTTCTAACGAACCCAAAAAATCGAAATTTCATAGCGGGGATCAAAAGATATGTCCAGTTGAAAATTCTAAATAGTCGCTATGAAATTCAGGCCCTTAAAAATGGGAATTTTGAAAACGACCTCGGATTTCGACGAAACCACTTTTGTTGGACCCGGGATGTAAAGTTATTGCTAGGTTTCAAATTTCATAATTTTTCGAATCAATATGTGAGCGTGGCAAAGGAAAACGCGTTTGACCAGTTTCAGTTGATTTTAATCGACTGGAAATTGGCCATTTTTCAAACTGTCTCAGAATTCGACGAAATTAGTTTTGTTAGGACCGTATCATCAATACGAAGCTAGAAAATATTTTTCTGGGATTTATAGAGTTAGTATGTGACCCCGGTAAATTGAAATGCGCGTTCAAAATTCAATATATAGAGTTATATGTTGATTTTAACGAAAACTGATCGAATCAGCTTACAGTACATAACCCATTGTGTTCGTAATAGGGGTAATTAGCTGGGGATGATAGGCGGTGGGTCTCATTTCGAGTTCGAAATAAAAAGTTATTTTATAGTGGGAAAAATAAATAAAATATAAATAAATAAACATTTGCATAAAACCCCCTCCTCCATCTTCTTCTCCCTCATTCCCTCCCCACTCAGAAAAATGAAAAAAAAGAAACCGACGAAATCACGATCGACGATGAGGCGCTCTCCTTCGCCGCACCCCCAAGCGATCGCCGCCGCCGTTCTCAGCTCCTCCGCAACCTCTCTCCTCCCTCCCTTCTCCTCTTCTCCTTCCTCCAGTCGCGATAACCGCCCCTATCCAAAACCTAGCTTACCCCGCGGCCTCTGCCACCATCCCCAGTGCCGCCGTGACCCCCTGCCGATCTCCCAACCTCCTGAGCCCTCCGACCCTCGCCAGACAGCCCTCCGACCAGCTCCAACCCCTTACTCCGCGAATCGGTGACAAAGTGAGTTTTTCCCCCTTTCTTTTTCTAATTCGATTTAATTTAAAAGCATTGCTTTCGTGTGTGAATCCTTCTATGAAATGATTTTTTTTTTTAAAATAAATATAAAAAAGTAAATATTCGATTTTTATATAATAATTAGCAAAGTAAAAAATTCGATTTTTATATATTGAATATTGAATAGCGAAGTAAAAATTCGATTTTTATATATTGAGTAGCGAAGTTAAAATTTGATTTTTATATATTGAATAGCGAAGTAAAAATTTGATTTTTATATATTGAATAGCGAAGTAAAAATTCGATTTTTATATATTGAATAGCGAAGTAAAAAATTCGATTTTTATATATTGAGTAGCAAAGTAAAAATTCGATTTTTATATATTGAATAGCAAGGTAAAAATTCGATTTTTATATATTGAATAGCGAAGTAAAAATGTGATTTTTATATATGTAGTGAATACGGATGACGAAAGTGATGAAAGAAGAAACGACAGAAATTTTCTACATAAGAAGAGTCGTGGCGTATGGATTAGCTTGTCGGTGAGAACTTCTCACCTTTTAATTTAATTTTCTAGTTAAAATATATACTAGGATGCAGACGGTGTTTAGTAGCACCCGACACCCATCGTCCACAGATCATGGACGGCTTGTATGCTTGGTTATTTAATTTTGATGTGTAGTTGATTGTGTGATGTGATGAGAAACGAAATAAAATATTTTATAGTGAAAAATACTTTATAGTTAAAAATAGAATTTTTAACGTGTATATGAAAAGAAATAAAAATAAACAAATCGGATGATTTGTTTGTATACACACATTTGACTGATATTGATTGGGACGATAAATTTTACACATCGCCCAACTGCACAAATAAAATCTGTGTTTGATTGTTTGAAACCCCACACGGGTATTGGGATGATATTTGATGTACACTAATCTCGATTGTTTAGTTGTATGTCGATCGATTGATTGACAGACTGTTATGAGCGTTAAATATTTATATTTGATGCTTATACAGTGTAGAATGCACTTTGGATGATGGTTGATTATTTGTCATCGTTGATACATACATGTGTTGTAGAAAATCCATATAATTAACGTTATATGGTAATTGATTGGGCCTTATTCCAGTTTAGAAAAAGAAATATTTGAAATAGAATATTTGAAATAGAAATATTCGAAATGGAATATTTGAAAATATGAATATATGAAGCCGGGTTGATTAGATTTACGCCATTTTGACGTGAACGATATTTATATCGATTTTATTCATTTTATACCGAATATCGAAAGTGATTTCAAAATCTGAAATTTTGAAAGGAATTGAAATTCGAATTAAATTAAATAGAAATGAATTCAAATTGAAATTGAATAGAAGTGAATTCGAATTAAATTGAATAGAAACGAATTCGAATTGAAATGGAATAGAATTGAATTCGAATTGAAATCGAAAGGAATTGCATTCAAATTAAAGTGAAATTGACTTGAAATCAATTTGAAATCAATTTGAAATGAATTTAAAACAAATTTATATTGGAATATTCAATTTTGATTTGAAATTGAATATGAAGTTGAAATCGTTTTGAAAATGAATTTAAAACGATTTATAAAGCACGATTTGAATTGAAATCGACAAAATATATATTATATATATAACATAATGGCCTGAATAGAACGCGCCGCGCCGCGGCAGTTCGCGAATTTTGACCATTGACTTCGAATGGATATTGTGGGAGATCCGACCGTCAGATTCTCCTAAAACCGGAACCGTTAGGTTCATATCGAAAAGAGCTTTCTAATAGATATTTGAAATTTGAAATCTGACGGTTGGATTTTGAATTAGTCCAAATCAAATTTGGAAAAGATCGCTGTAAGTGCAGTTCGACGGCCATTGATGGAAATCGACTGTACGGGCCTTGATAAAATTATTAAAAATAGTAATAATTGGTGTAAAATCATAAGAAATGATTTGTGAAGAATTGGGATGAAAAACTCCATATTTGAAAAGATAAAAATAGATTTTTTTTATCGAAATGAACTAGTTTTGAACTAGAATAATAATTTATTTATTTTTGAAATAAATAAATTGGATTGAAAATGGTTTTGAAATATAACCAGAATTTCCAATAATTGCATTGAAGGGATTTGAATCGAAATTGTCTTTGGATTATTTCGATGTTGGAATTCGTGATTATACAGATGTTGTTATGGAAATTTGAAAGATATATTTACATCGTTATTTCCAATACGACATTTGTTAGTCGTAGAATTTGATGTTGAATATAAGCCGATATATTTTCTACTCAGAGCCTTGTATTGAATATCAAATGTGATTTGGGTTTGTCGTGAATGGTGTCTTGACTAACACTGTTCTTGAACCCAGTTGAGAAAAGATTAAATCTTTTTATTTAGATTTAAGAAGTGTACCAATTAAATAATATTTAATTGAATTGATATTGATTTTTGGGTTTATTGTGAACAATGTTTCAAATAACACTTGTTCTTTAACCCGATAATTAATGAATGTGATTTTGGGTTTATCGTGAACCGTGTTTTAAAATGACACTGATTCTTTAACCCAGTTAAAGATTAAGACTAAGTGGAGTTTTAATGAATCTTTAATTAGATTGAAAAGATTGAGAATGGAGTATCACCAGTTTGCTCCAGGCGATAGTTAAATCTTTAATTAGATTTGAACGTGAAATGGTAATTGAATTTACTAATAACACTATGGTATTAGATATGAAGTAATACCAGTTTTACTTCATGGGATGAATAGGTTGGGATTGGGAAATAAAATAAATGATTACTTCGGTGTGGTTCGCTAATCCCGACTAGTTTGAATTGATATTCAAAAAGGAGATTAAAGAATAAATTTAAAGAATTTATCTTTGATAAAATTAATGGGAACCTTTCCCAAAATATAAGAATATTTGTATAAAAAGAATATTCTGAAGTGAAATGAGGCGTATGTTGTGTTTGTGTAACACTTTTATAATATATATGCGAGTTATTCAGAAAGACCGGTTTTATCCCATTCTGAATAACTGATTCGACGTGGTGTCGAAGATGAAGACGGTGGTTGAAGACCGAAGGTCTTCACGTCGTTTGGATAATTACTGATGATCTTGATTGGGCTGTACACCCAAGAAGATGGAAACAGTTGGTGATCGTCCAGACGTACTTGGAGATCGATGGATATGCGGGGTACTAGGTGCCTCCGGTTTCGTTCAGACCCAGAACGGACTTGTAAATGGACTGTGTGTCTAACATTGGATTTTAGTATGTGTGATTGATTTCTATTAAATATATATTTGTTTGGCGGCGGAGAATTTATTCTCTTGCTTAACGCCCTTCTCTGAGACGTACGAGCTCAGGGGTTATATACAGATGGATATCAAACGCATAGAGTGAATTGCCTGTGTGGCATGCCTAAGTGGCAAGTGATCAAGGCTTCTGTTGAAAAGAAAAGTCTTGTGGTTGATGATCAAAGCACGGCCTGTGTGGCATAGCTTTGTGTAACGTGAATTCGCGAGCCTCACACCCCGGTTGTGAACCAGAAACAGGAGAGGACCTCAGGGAGGGCACGCGTTTCCTTCTAGCTAGGGTGGTGTCAGTGACCTACCAGCCCTGACATTTATATACTTTTCACCTGTGTGGTTGTTGCTGTTGCGAGACGCCTCGGTTTGATCGGACGATCCGGGTCCGATGGAGTCATTTGTTGGCTCATTAACACCCCAAAGGGTGGGGAAACGCAGTGGTCAGGAATTTTAATCCACATCGGTGGGCCGACCCTGACGATCCAAGGGTCACTCGAGCTCTGATCCTGAGACACGGGCTAGTGCGTCTCAAATCGGTTGAGGACTATCTTTTGCCTTGGTTCATAGACGGAAATCCAATTTCCAAATACGTGACATTTGCGGTTTTATTTGTAGACCTATATATGACGACATAGTGGCATGGACGCTCTTGTCGCCTATAATTGATACTTATGATTTGAAGTTGTTTTATAGACTATACGCTTCTAATAGTATCAAATGATTTGTTTTAAACATATCAAGCATTCTTGGCTATTATAAGGTAAAAACCCTATCCTCCGGCTTGCGTTGCATTGTGTGATGGGACCTGGGTGTAACACCCCACCTCCGCCAGGGTGGCTCTTGCAAGCACTCTGACTTTGGAGGGGCGTTTGTACCGGGTAAACATGCATAATGATATATCAAGGCAGAACAAGAACATATGTATATATGTAAACAGAGTAAATAAGATAAGTAAAACAGCGGAAGATTTCAAACTATTTCAAAACAAGTCTAGTACAACATAATGTCAACTTTCCAAATACACAAGTCTAGATAAAAACAACATCACTGAAAAACTGAAATACATAAGTACTATCCCTAAAATAAGTGATAACCATAGCTAGCTTCATGTCAAGACCGTACATGAGCTAAAATCCCACAAGCAAGCGATCAGAAATCCAAGCTAAGCTCCAATATTCCCACCCTGAGAACCTTGGGGGGGGGGGGGGAAACGAAAGAAAAGAGGCGAAAGAAAAACAGGTCAGTCAAAAAGACTGAGTAAGCCCTACTACAATCAATGTAAACTGATAAAGTTAACTGGCATGAGAAGCAGGGATGAACATAAGGATAACTACATACTGGCATGATGATTAACTAACAAGGTAGATAAAGGTGTCATCGCATAATCAGGTTTAAGGTTTTTGCACCACAGGTGTACTAGCAAGCTAACATGACTTGAATAAACAAGTATTGATCCCTTGGCCCAAGCTTTGGCCTAATAACATGAAATGACCCTAATACGAGGTCCAATAACATGAAGTGACCCTAATATGAAGTCCAATAACATGAAGTGACCCTAATACGAGGTCCAATAACATGAAGTGACCCTAATACGAGGTCCAATAACATGAAGTGACCCTAATACGAGGTCCAATAACATGAAGTGACCCTAATACGAGGTCCAACCAAACGGTCTAGTCGATCGGCTCCCTATAAGCCTAACTCGTCACGTGTTGGTGTCAATACGGCCCAAACATAATTGTAGTCGGACTGTGCCGGGTCCACCCTTCGGGTGTATCAAGCCCTAGGGTGTAAACCCCTGGACACCATAAACATAAGTGCACAGTCTCGATCTACTGGTACCCGTGCATGTTTTCTCCGGCTACGGACTATGTGCACGACCATAGTCCGTCCGGAACTACACCGGCGTACCACTCTGCCGTCGTTTTTGGTCACTTACCTCAAGTCCAGTAATCGTGCCCCCTCCCTAGCCTAGTCCCTAGGGTCTTAATGATACAAACTTGGGATTACTGCTGGAGTGGACCCCCATTGCTAGGATTTTCTAGTGGGTTAAGTACGGTTTAACCCTCTTGCTAATCATGGATTAACTTGGTTAGGTGTAACGATGAGTTCACGACTTAACCCTGATTAATCTACCAAGCCCACATTGATTAAGTATTAAGTGGACCATGACTTAAACCCTAATCATGAGGCATTAATTAATTAATGTGCCTTAACCTCTCACATTAGACTTCGTTGCGGTTACTAGTTAAGCCGGTCGGTTCCGGGTAGCTTTATACCACAACTTGGTCTAACCTCGGGTTCAAGGTACAACATGACCAACTTCTCACATTGGGTCCTATTGTTTGTAGCAACTAGTTAAGCCGGTCGGTTCCGGGTAGGTTTACGCTACAAACTCAACCCAACCTCGAGTTGGTCACACTTATATTTTCTAAGTGTCATGTCCATCATGTTTCCAAAACATATTACAAGTTTTCAAGCATTTGGGTAGACCTAACTTAATAGGTAAATTCCCAATGGGTAGACCTAACTTAATAGGTAAATTCCCAATCTTATGTTTTTATGTCTTTTAAGTTTACCCAACCCCAAACGCAATCCCATCGCTTGCATATCGCAATAGTGCATAAAGGATAGAAAGAGCGAACTTGGCATAGTCATGACATAAAGGTGTTGAAGCCACAAGTTTAACATGGTGGCATATGAAATGTACATATGTTCATATACTTGCATATTACATTTTTAGGCCTCAAAAGCATGCATAAAACCAAACTTAGCATATTGGTGATACATGGTGATAAATGACATGTAAAAATGGCCATAAGTTCGCATTTAGCCTCACATGCAAGTTATCATAAGAGATATGATAACTTACATGTTGCCAAAATGCAACCTTTAGCATAAAGCTTGAAGCTTTATGTTCCTATACTCAAGGTAAGCTTGCATAACATGATAACATGAGTAAAATGATCCACCCAAACTTGCATACATAACATGACAACTTGCATATCATAACATGGCAAACTTGCATAACATAACATGGCAAACTTGCATATCATAACATATCAAACTTGCATAGCATGACATAGTAAACTTGCATATCATGGCAAACTTGCATATCATAATGATCAACCAAACTTGCATCATTCATTTAACTTTAGAGTTTAAATATGAAAGTAGAAAAGGGCTTACAATGCTTATGAAGACACAAAAATATATATAGATTGAGACAAAGCCCTTATGCAATCAAATAAACCCAAAATGCAAGCTCCAATCGAAAAACCCTTGAGCCAAAATGATCAAAACCCTTGCTTTATGATGTAAATATGGAAACTTGACTTGAATGCAAGCTAATGACACTCATACAAGCTTGAAAACACTTGTATGCATGGAAAATCTCTCATAGAAATAACTTAGGAATTTTATGAAGAGAGTGGAGGCCATGAGAGGAATGATTTTGCCATAGTTTAGTTACTTGAATGAATAATGATGATTTATGGTTAGGTTAGGCTCTTATTTATAGAGATTAGAATTAGTTTCAACCTTAGGATTAAACCCTAATTCCAATCTCAGCCCTTAAAACCGAATCTGGCCCCAAAACCTAACCAAAACCCCAAAATGGTGCACCAGGCTAAACTGCCCAGCTGAGCCAAGTCGACAGCCAAGTCGACAGGGCTGTCGACTTGGGTCCAACCTAGTCGACTCCCAAGTCGACAGGGCTGTCGACTTGGGTGCTCTGGCGGGAATTTTCCCGCCTAGCCCAATCTGACCGTTTTTTCGAATTTTGAACCCGAAATTCGAAATCTGTTTTGAACTTGAAATTTTCTGAAAACTTCATTGGGCCTTAATCGGGTCATACGGACTCCGATTTTCGAAAACTCGGACTCTATTTCGCGTATTTTTCCGAGACGAACGCAATGGCAAAGCCCGTTTCCCTTGATTCAGATTTTAGGATTAGATTCTGCCTCGATTTATGTTATAACAGGTTAATAGAAATACAGGTTGTTACATTCTCCCCTCCTTAAAGGATTTCATCCCCGAAATCTTCAAGTTAGGAAGAACGTATCCTACCATCCAACATCCATCTACTCAAAACATCATCCACGAGCAATCATTGTCTTAACAAGATTCTAAATGTTGTATGAACATATGCAAAGGTGTGTGTATATGTACTTATCTAATGCAAATATCATCAATGCAAATTATGTTAGTGAAATGAATCCATATGTATGAAATTCCTAACATAATGTATAACATCTATATGTGTGCACATAACATACATCCATATGCAACATCCATGTGATAACACAAAAATTTTCATCCATGAATAAGCATAAACACTCATGCATATGCAATATGAGGAGTGTGTGAGCCGATCTAGTGCCTAACGTGTATAATGCATCCACGAGTAACCACTTGCAAACACTTGCAACCACTTGCAACCATCAAGCATAACATGTTTCAAACACATGTTTCATCCAAAGGGTTTCTACCTAAGGTTCTCATGACAAGATTAGCATGATAAACTAGATAATCAAGACAAACATGGATAGCAAAAGATATGCTACAAAGAGATCGGGAAGATAAGCAGGATATACTCCTTTTCGGATTACAAGAAATCCCTTCCTAACCCAACCCATATTCTATAAAAGCCCAAAAGGTTTAGTCAACCTAACGGACCCCTTCAAACCCTGACATGTATTACTAACCGATGAGTCATACCCCCTTATGGAGTTTTCAACAGAAATGGGATCGAGAATGGGACCGAGAGGATATATGTAAAAGATAACATGCAAGTAAGTTCCACAGGAAAACAAGGATCAAGAATATACTCTTAAAAGAGATATGATGCGCGTATCTAGCCTTCAGTCTTCTAAGTCACATTTCCTTGAGCTTAACTCCACTGTGCTTTGACCGTCTTTTACCTCATGATTTCTTAGCTTCTTAACTCTTATTTCCAAATATGAGTTGGAACCCATTTTCATTGTCGCCTCTCGTCTTCCTCTTTCACTTACTCTTCTATCATTCTTGGCTTAAACATAACTATGACCTCATGGTTTCCTGCAAGCTCTCCAAAATTCACCAGTGAATCCTGGATCTCGTTTACTTACTATAAAGTATTCCACGCAGCAGAACTTTTCATGGAAATACCAATCCACGTTTACCAATTGCTCTTACTAACGTAATTTTCTATAACTCATGCTTGAACGAAATGAACCATCTGCCTGTGAATGATAGGACGTCCTTAGATTCAGCCGTTTGCCCATGACTTCCCGTAGACTATCTCAAAACTGGCAAGTGAAGATTGAGTCACGGTTACTAACTATACTTGAGGGAACCCCGTGCAACCTCCTTATTTCTTGAAAGTAATCCGTTGCTAGCTATGATGCAGTCCTTTCGCTCTTTACCGGAGTGAAGTGAGCACTCTTCGTGAGTCTACCTACTATGACCCACATGCTCGTATTCTCTTTCCTTGACCTTGGTAATCCATCGATAAAATCCATGGGAATACTCTTCCACTTCCACAGTGGAACGTCTAGAGGATGCAATAGCCCACCGGGCTTCTTCGACTCGGCCTTAACTTGCTGGCAAATGATACATCTAGGGACAAACTCCGCCATATCCTTCTTTATCCCAGGCCAAAAGAAAATGCGCTTCATATCTTTATACATCTTATCTCTGCCCGGATGTATAGTCAACTTAGAGCGATGCGCTTCCTGAAGAACTTTCTTTCTCTCATCGCGTCTTAGCCATCCCTTGTCATCTATAGCAAGGTGACTTAACATCTCGTCTCGAATCAACTTGTCCATGATCTCGGCTAACTGCGAGTCTTCCTTCTGTGAAGTCCCTACTTGATCCAGAAGGGTAGGTCTAAACTCAAGGGACGCTAACTGACCAATTAAACTGAGAAAGCTTCTTACTTCAATTGTCCTCGTCGGAGCTTTCCGGTCTTGAACCGCGACCACTTTAGCGGGATCCACCGCTAAGCCTTGCTTAGTAACTATGTGCCCAAGAAATCTAACTTCTTTTCTCCAAAATGACATTTGGAGGACTTGGCTTTCAACTGATGGGCTCTAAGCGTATCCATCACCTCCTTGAGATGTCTAGCATGTTCTTCCTCGTTCTTTAAGAAAGTCAGGATATCTTCTACAAAGACTACCACAAACTTGTTCAGGAACTACCTAGGCACCCTACTCATCAAGTCCACGAAGTAGGCGGGTGCATTAGTCAAACCGAATGGCATGACTAGCCATTCTAAGAATCCATCTGGAGTTCTGAACGCAGTTTTGTCTATACTATCCTCAGCTACTCTGAGTTGATGGAATCCAGTAGCAAGATCAAGAGAAAACAGATGTTCCTACAAGCTGATCAAACAAATCATCGATCCTTGGTAATGGTTGTCTATTCTTCTTGTTCTACTCACGATAATTAACACACGGGCGAAGCGAACTGTCCACATTAGTAGCGAATACTACTAGAGCACCCTCTTCGGAAATGATTCATGGTATGAAGTTCTTCTCAAGCAACTCCTTGACTTGCTTTCTTAACTCTCATCTCGCGGGACCATGTGCCTAACCGGCCACGTAACTGGCTTGGCATTATCAACCAGATAAATGCGGAAATCAATCTATCGCTTAGGGGTAACCCCCCTTCACTTCACCCAAGATATCAGGATATTCTCGGACCACCCTCACTGATTGCAAACTATCGATAGACGAGTTGAGGGATTCAAGATAACACAACATGACGGGACCCATAGGGTTACAAAATTTTTTTAGGGTATTACCGAGGCGAGTCATGAGCCTCACAACCCTATGCTCAAAAATCAAGGATGGCTCCAAAACTGGACAACCCATCCATGCCCAAAATCAACCCATACCCCATGAAACCGAGAATATAAGCATCACACGAGAATTCTACACTCAAGATAGAAATTTTCAAATCCACGCAGATCATAGACAAATAGGCGGAACCCCTAATTGGATTTGAAACACACACGGGATCATTAACTAGACTAGTACTTAGGTGCAAACTTTCAACTAGATCAGATGAAATAAACTATGCGATGCGCCAGAATCAAACAAAGTACGAACAGGAAAATCAGAAATGTATACAAGGCTCTCAACAGAAATACTACTTCGATCATGAGCTGGAAGAACGATGTTGAGGGGATGAATTCGCCCTCCAGATGGTCTTGCACACTGAGTCTGACCTTGCCCTTGCTTCTTCGGGCAATCTTTGCTGAAATGTCCAAACTCACCACAATGAAAGCATTCACCACTCTTCCTTTTTCTCTTCCTACAATCCTTAATAAGATGCCCAACTGAACCGCAATAATGGCACTTCCTCTTGTCGTTATTGCCCTTTCTATTGTTCCCCTTGTTGCCTTGACTCTTGTTCTTGTTCTTGCGGTTTTTGGAGTTCTTGCCTTGCTTCCCGGAATTCACCGTTCCTTCCGACGTAGGCCTTCCCTTCTTCGGGCAGTCCCTAGTGAAGTGTCCCATTTCTCCACAGTCAAAGCAAGTGCCCTTCCTCTTTCTGCAATCCTTGTTTAGATGAGTCAAGCTTCCACAAGTAAAGCACTTCTTTTCCTTCTTATCTTCAGACTTCTCCTCCTTCTTTTTCATTTCCTTTTTGGGCTCCGTTTCCTTGTTTTGAGACTCATTCATCTTGACCTCCTTCTTGTCACTCCTATTCTCTTCATTGAGTAGGGCCATATTCACCAAACTCTCGAAAGTTGCCCCCAAGGGTATATGAGACATGGCTAAACCATGTAATGGCTCGTTTAATCCTAGAGCAAAGTATAGGGCCTTCTTCTGAGCTGTGTTAACCAAGTCTAAACCGACCCGAGCCAGTTGATTAAACTTATCTATGTATTCCCTAATAGTCATGTCCCCTTGCTTCAGTGATAGGAACCTTAGTCCAAACTTTCCCCTAAATTCATCCCAAGTCTCAATTGGCCTAGTAGCGGTGGTGACCACCCACCAACGTGCAGCTTCTTCCTTTAGCAACCACACTGCCAATAAAACCTTCCTACGGTCATCTATATCAAAGAAGGCGAAAAGATCTTCGGTTTCTTTCAACCAATTCCTTGCCTCTACATAAGTCTCGGTTCCAATGAAATTCTTACCACCCATCATCTTAAAGTTCTTACAAGTTTCCGCAAAATCCGCTTGTGGAGGCTGAGGGGGAGGAGAAACATCAGCTATGGGAGGAGGAGGAGAAACATTAACCACCGGAGGAGGAGGAGGAACATCTGCGGGGCCGGCTTCGGTCGCGCTAGCCTCCAAAAGTCTCCTGTACCAAACAGGTACGTGTACTCCCTCCGGAATGGCAAAGTTATTGGCCATACTGAAAACGAAGAAAAAGATAGAATCAAAATGGAGAGAAAAAAAAGGAAGGAATTTTTGCTAATGGCTTTTTGGGGAATAGCCTTTAAAATAAACTAGACTTTTCTTTGGAAAATACTTTATACTTGGTTTTGAAAATAGTTTTCCAAAAGTTTTAAAAACCTTTTTGTTCCTTCTCGTAAACCATATGCTCTGATACCAAATGTAACACCCCACCTCCGCCAGGGTGGCTCTTGCAAGCACTCTGACTTTGGAGGGGCGTTTGTACCGGGTAAACATGCATAATGATATATCAAGGCAGAACAAGAACATATGTATATATGTAAACAGAGTAAATAAGATAAGTAAAACAGCGGAAGATTTCAAACTATTTCAAAACAAGTCTGGTACAACATAATGTCAACTTTCCAAATACACAAGTCTAGATAAAAACAACATCACTGAAAAACTGAAATACATAAGTACTATCCCCAAAATAAGTGATAACCATAGCTAGCTTCATGTCAAGACCGTACATGAGCTAAAATCCCACAAGCAAGCGATCAGAAATCCAAGATAAGCTCCAATATTCCCACCCTGAGAACCGGGGGGGAACGGAAGAAAAGAGGCGAAAGAAAAACAGGTCAGTCAAAAAGACTGAGTAAGCCCTACTACAATCAATGTAAACTGATAAAGTTAACTGGCATGAGAAGCAGGGATGAACATAAGGATAACTACATACTGGCATGATGATTAACTAACAAGGTAGATAAAGGTATCATCGCATAATCAGGTTTAAGGTTTTTGCACCACAGGTGTACTAGCAAGCTAACATGACTTGAATAAACAAGTATTGATCCCTTGGCCCAAGCTTTGGCCTAATAACATGAAATGACCCTAATACGAGGTCCAATAACATGAAATGACCCTAATATGAAGTCCAATAACATGAAGTGACCCTAATACGAGGTCCAATAACATGAAGTGACCCTAATACGAGGTCCAATAACATGAAGTGACCCTAATACGAGGTCCAACCAAACGGTCTAGTCGATCGGCTCCCTATAAGCCTAACTCGTCACGTGTTGGTGTCAATACGGCCCAAACATAATTGTAGTCGGACTGTACCGGGTCCACCCTTCGGGTGTATCAAGCCCTAGGGTGTAAACCCCTGGACACCATAAACATAAGTGCACAGTCTCGATCTACTGGTACCCGTGCATGTTTTCTCCGGCTACGGACTATGTGCATGACCATAGTCCGTCCGGAACTACACCGGCGTACCACTCTGCCGTCGTTTTTGGTCACTTACCTCAAGTCCAGTAATCGTGCCCCCTCCCTAGCCTAGTCCCTAGGGTCTTAATGATACAAACTTGGGATTACTGCTGGAGTCGACCCCCATTGCTAGGATTTTCTATTGGGTTAAGTAAGGTTTAACCCTCTTGCTAATCATGGATTAACTTGGTTAAGTGTAACGATGAGTTCACGACTTAACCCTGATTAATCTACCAAGCCCACATTGATTAAGTATTAAGTGGACCATGACTTAAACCCTAATCATGAGGCATTAATTAATTAATGTGCCTTAACCTCTCACATTAGACTTCGTTGCGGTTACTAGTTAAGCCGGTCGGTTTCGGGTAGCTTTATACCACAACTTGGTCTAACCTCGGGTTCAAGGTACAACATGACCAACTTCTCACATTGGGTCCTATTGTTTGTAGCAACTAGTTAAGCCGGTCGGTTCTGGGTAGGTTTACGCTACAAACTCAACCCAACCTCGAGTTGGTCACACTTATATTTTCTAAGTGTCATGTCCATCATGTTTCCAAAACATATTACAAGTTTTCAAGCATTTGGGTAGACCTAACTTAATAGGTAAATTCCCAATGGGTAGACCTAACTTAATAGGTAAATTCCCAATCTTATGTTTTTATGTCTTTTAAGTTTACCCAACCCCAAACGCAATCCCATCGCTTACATATCGCAATAGCGCATAAAGGATAGAAAGAGCGAACTTGGCATAATCATGACATAAAGGTGTTGAAGCCACAAGTTTAACATGGTGGCATATGAAATGTACATATGTTCATATACTTGCATATTACATTTTTAGGCCTCAAAAGCATGCATAAAACCAAACTTAGCATATTGGTGATACATGGTGATAAATGACATGTAGAAATGGCCATAAGTTCGCATTTAGCCTCACATGCAAGTTATCATAAGAGATATGATAACTTACATGTTGCCAAAATGCAACCTTTAGCATAAAGCTTGAAGCTTTATGTTCCTATACTCAAGGTAAGCTTGCATAACATGATAACATGAGTAAAATGATCCACCCAAACTTGCATACATAACATGACAACTTGCATATCATAACATGGCAAACTTGCATAACATAACATGGCAAACTTGCATATCATAACATATCAAACTTGCATAGCATGACATAGTGAACTTGCATATCATGGCAAACTTGCATATCATAATGATCAACCAAACTTGCATCATTCATTTAACTTTAGAGTTTAAATATGAAAGTAGAAAAGGGCTTACAATGCTTATGAAGACACAAAAATATATATAGATTGAGACAAAGCCCTTATGCAATCAAATAAACCCAAAATGCAAGCTCCAATAGAAAAACCCTTGAGCCAAAATGATCAAAACCCTTGCTTTATGATGTAAATATGGAAACTTGACTTGAATGCAAGCTAATGACACTCATACAAGCTTGAAAACACTTGTATGCATGGAAAATCTCTCATAGAAATAACTTAGGAATTTTATGAGGAGAGTGGAGGCCATGAGAGGAATAATTTTGCCATAGTTTAGTTACTTGAATGAATAATGATGATTTAGGGTTAGGTTAGGAGCTTATTTATAGAGATTAGAATTAGTTTCAACCTTAGGATTAAACCCTAATTCCAATCTCAGCCCTTAAAACCGAATCTGGCCCCAAAACCTAACCAAAACCCCAAAATGGTGCACCAGGCAAAACTGCCCGGCTGAGCCAAGTCGACAGCCAAGTCGACAGGGCTGTCGACTTGGGTCCAACCAAGTCGACTCCTAAGTCGACAGGGCTGTCGACTTGGGTGCTCTGGCGGGAATTTTCCCACCTAGCCCAATTTGACCGTTTTTTCGAATTTTGAACCCGAAATTCGAAATCTGTTTTGAACTTGAAATTTTCTGAAAACTTCATTGGGCCTTAATCGGGTCATACGGACTCCGATTTTCGAAAATTCAGACTCTATTTCGCGTATTTTTCCGAGACGAACGCAATGGCATAGCCCGTTTCCCTTGATTCAGATTTTAGGATTAGATTCTGCCTCGATTTATGTTATAACAGGTTAATAGAAATACGGGTTGTTACACTGGGTCTTATAATAGCTTCATTTTTCTTTATTTAGCATTGTGCTATTTTTTTATGCACTGGTATTCTTGGGAGGAAACCCGCTCCGTGTTATACGGCGTGGTCCCTTGATTTACCTAACTTTAAAAAAAATAAAGATTAATAACTGTTTTAGTTCTCACACCAGTCCCATGACTGACCTGGAGTTTATTGTTTTAACCTAAACACTGGGTGCCCTTATTTTGACACGGGCAGCTAGTAGTTTTGGTTTTGCAGATTTATATTCACAGAATCCTGGTTTACAGCTGGAATGATATCCGGAAAGCTTTGTATCCGTATATCTCTTCTAGTTGTGTATTGTATTATTTCCGCTGCGATGTATTTAAATGTAATTTAAATATCTGATATTTCTGTGTAATATTTATTTATGCTCTGTATATTCTTGTTTTCTGATGGAATTATTGTAATATACAATTAAATGTTCTTCCGTCTTTATTCTGATTTGTCTTGTCCTTACAGTAATTCGTTCTTTCTCATCTCTTCAGAGACCGGGGAAGTTCGGGTCGCTTCAGTTGGTATCAGAGCTTTTGTTTACAGAGCTCGAGAACAAGACAAATTAGAACCATACGAAAGAATTCATCAGATATTGGATTAGTAATATCCAATGGGAATGACTCGTTAGAGATAGGATCAGTAGTATCCTAGAACGAGTGTGAAGAGTATATTTTTAAAATGAAAACCAATTTTGTTTTAAAATTTAAATCAATTATTCGTATTTGATTATTTATTTGTATTGATTTGGACAGTCTATTATATAAAGATTTTGCATATGCGTCTTGCAAACGTGTATTTGAAGTTTTAATATACAGGATAGATATAGAATTACACTCTAATCGCCCGGAGATGATTTTGATGATGGAGCTCCATCATTAGAATTTATGTTCGTGCGACGAAAGTGGGATTTCTATATATTTCCAATTGACTGGTGTGAGAACCAAAGCTATATAGGATTTGTTGTTGTGATTTGGCATTAAAAATGTGATTTTTGACTATATATCAAAGTTATGAATTTGAAAACCTAATCAACTAATTGATTGATGGTTGTGTTGTTTGATTATTGTTTGATTAAATTAAATTTGAACCATTTAGTTCAATTGTATTGAAAATTAGTCGCATTTGCTTGCATATACATGTACTTACATTGAACAGGTCATAGCAAGGAGGCTAGAGCAGAGAATAAAATTTGTTTGCCTGACAAATAGGTACGTGTTTATCATAATTTACTGTTTTGTTTGGGTGATGATGATTTTATGAGCCGATTGGCTTTTTCTTTTTCTTTTTGAGATCAGAAGGCCTGTATGGCAATTTCGGGATTTCCCGTGCTCCCGGTGCAGGGGAGGTTATGGCGAAATTTTTCGAAAATTTAGGGTGTTAGCCAAATTTTTGAAAAATTTAAAAAGTTCTTAGATACTGAAAAGTTGAATAACTTAAGCCGTAATCAAAACAATGAAAGTTGAGTTGGTTTGTGAAACAACTTTCGGCTTTGTTCCTTTTCGGGGATGAAAAGTTGTAAGTGGGGGAGATTGTAATAACCCGAAAATCTGGGCCAGTTTAAAATTTTTATTTTGGCAATTTTAGCGAATTTTGATTATTTAAAATGAACTATTTAAAATAATATCGACGAGAAATTTATTTTGAATAGAATTCGAACGTATATGTTTATTCGAATCGTCGTTGGAATATAAATAATTATTTATATTTATAAAAGGAATTGAAAATGGCGCGGTAGTTCGATAATTCGATTTCAAACTTCAAATGAACATACCGGGTGCAAAATAAATCGGATTTTAGTGAAACCAAAAATAATAGGATCTATTTGAGGATATCGTTCCAAAGAACCCGAAAAATCGAAATTCATAGCGGGGATCAAAAGATATGTCCAGTTGAAAATTCTGAATAGTCGCTATGAAATTCAGACCCTTAAAAATGGGAATTTTGGAAACGACCTCGGATTTCGACGAAACCACTTTTGTTGGACCCGGGATGTAAAGTTATTGCTAGGTTTCAGATTTCATAATTTTTCGAATCAATATGTGAGCGTGGCAAAGGAAATCGCGTTTAACCAGTTTCAGTTGATTTTAATCGACTGGAAATTGGCCATTTTTCAAACTTTCTCGGAATTCGACGAAACTAGTTTTGTTAGGACCGTATCGTCAATACGAAGCTAGAAAATATTTTTCTGGGATTTATAGAGTTAGTATGTGACCCCGGTAAACTGAAATGCGCGTTCAAAATTCAATATATAGAGTTATATGTTGATTTTAACAGAAACTGACCGAAACGATCAAATCAGCTTACAGTACATATCCCATTGTGTTCGAAATAGGGGTAATTAGCTAGGGACGACAGGCGGTGGGTCCCATTTCGAGTTCGAAATAAAAAGTTATTTTATAGTGGGAAAAATAAATAAAATATAAATAAATAAACATTTGCATAAAACCCCCTCCTCCATCTTTTTCTCCCTCATTCCCTCCCCGCTCAGAAAAATGAAAAAAAAAGAAACCGACGAAATCACGATCGACGATGAGGCGCTCTCCTCCTCCGCACCACCAAGCGATCGCCGCCGCCGTTCTCAGCTCCTCCGCAACCTCTCTCCTCCCTCCCTTCCCCTCTTCTCCTTCCTCCAGTCGCGAAAACCGCCCCTACCCAAAACCCTAGCTGACCCCGCGGCCTCTGCCACCATCCCCAGTGCCGCCGTGACCCCCTACCGACCTCCCAACCCCCTGAGCCCTCCGACCCTCGCCCGACAGCCCTCCGACCAGCTCCAACCCCTTACTCCGCGAATCGGTGACAAAGTGAGTATTTCCCCCTTTCTTTTTCTAATTCGATTTAATTTAAAAGCATTGCTTTTGTGTGTGAATCCTTCTATGAAATGATTTT
Organism: Allium sativum; assembly: GCA_030737875.1. Classification (NCBI taxonomy): domain Eukaryota; kingdom Viridiplantae; phylum Streptophyta; class Magnoliopsida; order Asparagales; family Amaryllidaceae; genus Allium; species Allium sativum. The sequence goes on along the minus strand of CM060911.1, from coordinate 99,585,751 downwards.
TTTTTTAAAAAATATATATAAGAAAAAGTAAAAATTCGATATTTATATATTAATTAGCAAAGTAAAAATTCGATTTTTATATATTGAATAGCGAAGTAAAAATTCGATTTTTATATATTGAATAGCGAAGTAAAAAATTCGATTTTTATATATTGAATAGCGAAGTAAAAATTCGATTTTTATATATTGAATAGCGAAGTAAAAATTAGATTTTTATATATTGAATAACAAAGTAAAAATTCGATTTTTATACGTTGAATAGCAAGGTAAAAATTCGATTTTTATATATTAAATAGCGAAGTAAAAATGTGATTTTTATATATGTAGTGAATACGGACGACAAAAGTGATGAAAGAAGAAACGACAAAGATTTTCTACATAAGAAGAGCCGTGGCATATGGATTAGCTTGCCGGTGAGAACTTCTCACCTTTTAATTTAATTTTCTAGTTAAAATATATACTAGGATGCAGACGGTGTTTAGTAGCACCCGACACCCATCGTCCACAGACCATGGACGGCTTGTATGCTTGGTTGTTTAATTTTGATGTGTAGTTGATTGTATGATGTGATGAGAAACGAAATAAAATATTTTATAGTGAAAAATAGTTTATAGTTAAAAATAGAATTTTTAACGTGTATATGAAAAGAAATAAAAATAAACAAATTGGATGATTTGTTTGTATACACACATTTGACTGATATTGATTGGGACGATAAATTTTACACATCGCCCAACTGCACAAATAAAATCTGTGTTTGATTGTTTGAAACCCCACATGGGTATTGGGTTGATATTTGACGTACACTAATCCCGATTGTTTAGTTGTATGTCGATCGATTGATTGACAGACTGTTATGAGCGTTAAATATTTATATTTGATGCTTATACAGTGTAGAATGCACTTTGGATGATGGTTGATTATTTGTCATCGTTGATATATACATGTTTTGTAGAAAATCCATATAATTAACATTATATGGTAATTGATTGGGCCTCATTCCAGTTTAGAAAAAGAAATATTTGAAATAGAATATTTGAGATAGAAATATTCGAAATTGAATATTTGAAAATATGAATATATGAAGCCGGGTTGATTAGATTTATGCCATTTTGACGTGAACAATATTTATATCGATTTTATTCTTTTTATAACGAATATCGAAAGTGATTTCAAAATCTGAAATTTTGAAAGGAATTGAGATTCGAATTAAATTAAATAGAAATGAATTCAAATTGAAATTGAATAGAAGTGAATTCAAATTAAATTGAATAGAAACGAATTCGAATTGAAATGGAATAGAATTGAATTCGAATTGAAATCAAAAGGAATTGCATTCGATTTAAAGTGAAATTGAATTGAAATCAATTCGAAATCAATTTGAAATGAATTTAAAACAAATTTATATTGGAATATTCAATTTTGATTTGAAATTGAACATGAAGTTGAAACCGTTTTGAAAATGAATTTAAACCGATTTATAAAGCACGTTTTGAATTGAAATCGACGAAATATATATTATATATATATATATATAATATAATGGTCTGAATAGAACGCACCACGCCGCGGCAGTTCGCGAATTTCAACCATTGACTTCGAACGGATATTGCGGGAGATCCGACCGTTGGATTCTCCTAAAACCGGAACCGTTAGGTTCGTATCGAAAAGAGCTTTCTAATGGATATTTGAAATCTAACGGTTGGATTTGTAATTATGTCCAAATCAAATTTGGAAAAGGTCGCTGTAAGTGCAGTTCGATGGCCATTGATGGAAATTGACTGTACGGGCCTTGATAAAATTATTAAAAATAGTAATAATTGGTGTAAAATCATAAGAAATGATTTGTGAAGAATTGGGATGAAAAACTCCATATTTGAAAAGATAAAAATAGATATTTTTATCGAAATGAACTAGTTTTGAACTAGAATAATAATTTATTTATTTTTGAAATAAATAAATTGGATTGAAAATGGTTTTGAAATATAACCAGAATTTCCAATAATTGCATTGAAGGGATTTGAATCGAAATTGTCTTTGGATTATTTCGATGTTGGAATTCGTGATTATATAGATGTTGTTATGGAAATTTGAAAGATATATTTACATCGTTATTTCCAATACGATATTTGTTAGTCGTAGAATTTGATGTTGAATATAAGCCGATATATTTTCTATTCAGAGCCTTGTATTGAATATCAAATGTGATTTGGGTTTGTTGTGAATGGTGTCTTGACTAACACTGTTCTTGAACCCAATTGAGAAAAGATTAAATCTTTTTATTTAGATTTAATGAAGTGTACCAATTAAATAATATTTAATTGAATTGATATTGATTTTTGGGTTTATTGTGAACAATGTTTTAAATAAGACTTGTTCTTTAACCCGATAATTAATGAATGTGATTTTGGGTTTATCGTGAACCGTGTTTTAAAATGACACTGATTCTTTAACCCAGTTAAAGATTAAGACTAAGTGGAGTTTTAATGAATCTTTAATTAGATTGAAAAGATCGAGAATGGAGTATCACCAGCTTTGCTCCAGGCGATAGTTAAATCTTTAATTAGATTTGAACGTGAAATGGTAATTGAATTTACCGATAACACTGTGGTGTTAGATATGAAGTATTACCAGTTTTACTTCATGGGATGAATAGGTTGGGATTGGGAAATAAAATAAATGATTACTTCGGTGTGGTTCGCTAATCCCGACTAGTTTGAATTGATATTCAAAAATAAGATTAAAGAATAAATTTAAAGAATTTATCTTTGATAAAATTAATGGGAACCTTTCCCAAAATATAAGAATATTTGAATAAAAAGAATATTCTAAAGTGGAATGAGGCATATGTTGTGTTTGTGTAACACTTTTATAATATATACGCGAGTTATTCAGAAAGACCGGGTTTATCCCATTCTGAATAACTGATTCGACGTGGTGTCGAAGATGAAGACGGTGGTAGAAGACCGAAGGTCTTCACGTCGTTTGGATAATTACTGATGATCTTGATTGGGCTGTACACCCAAGAAGATGGAAACAGTTGGTGATCGTCCAGACGTACTTGGAGATCGATGGATATGCGGGGTACTAGGTGCCTCCGGTTTCGTTCAGACCCAGAACGGACTTGTAAATGGACTGTGTGTCTGACATTGGATTTTTGTCTGTGTGATTGATTTCTATTAAATATATATTTGTTTGGCGGCGGAGATTTTATTCTCTTGCTTAACGCCCTTCTCTGAGACGTACGAGCTCAGGGGTTATATACAGATGGATATCAAACGCATAGAGTGAATTGCCTGTGTGGCATGCCTAAGTGGCAAGTGATCAAGGCTTCTGTTGAAAAGAAAAGTCTTGTGGTTGATGATCAAAGCATGGCCTGTGTGGCATAGCTTTGTGTAACGTGAATTCGCGAGCCTCACACCCCAGTTGTGAACTAGAAACGGGAGAGGACCTCAGGGAGGGCATGCGTTTCCTTCTAGCTAGGGTAGTGTCAGTGACCTACCAGCCCTGACATTTATATACTTTTCATCTGTGTGGTTGTTGCTGTTGCGAGGCGCCTCGATTTGATCGGACGATCCGGGTCCGATGGAGTCATTTGTTGGCTCATTGACACCCCAAAGGGTGGGGAAACACAGTGTTCAGGAATTTTAATCCACATCAGTGGACCGGCCCTGACGATCCAAGGGTCACTCGAGCTCTGATCCTGAGACACGGGCTAGAGCGTCTCAAATCGGTTGAGGACTATCTTTTGCCTCGGTTCATAGATGGAAATCCAATTTCCAAATACGTGACATTTGCGGTTTTATTTGTAGACCTATATATGGCGACATAGTGGCATGTGACGCTCATGTCGCCTATAATTGATACTTATGATTTAAAGTTGTTTTATACACTATACACTTATAATAGTATCAAATGATTTGTTTTAAACGTATCAAGCATTCTTGGCTATTATAAGGTAGAAACCCTATCCTCCGGCTTGCGTTGCATTGTGTGATGAGACCTGGGTCTTATAATAGCTTCATTTTTTTTTATTTAGCATTGCGTTGTTTGTTTTATGCACTGGTATTCTTGGGAGGAAACCCGCTCTGTGTTATACGGCGTGGTCCCTTGATTTACCTAACTTTAAAATAATTAAAGATTAATAACTGTTTTAGTTCTCACACCAGTCCCATGACTGACCTGGAGTTTATTGTTTTAACCTAAACTCTGGGTGCCCTTATTTTGACACGGGCAGCTAGTAGTTTTGGTTTTGCAGATTTATATTCACAGGATCCTGGTTTACAGCTAGAATGATATCCGGAAAGCTTTGTATCCGTATATCTCTTCTAGTTGTGTATTGTATTATTTCCGCTGCGATATATTTAAATGTAATTTAAATCTCTGATATTTCTGTGTAATATTTATTTATGCTCTATATATTCTTGTATTCTGATGGAATTGTTGTAATATACAATTAAATGTTCTTCCGTCTGCGTTCTGATTTGTCTTGTCCTCACAGTAATTCGTTCTTTCTCATCTCTTCGGAGACCGGGGAAGTTCGGGTCGCTTCAACTTCTTTTATAAAAATATTGGTTATAACGATAACGTTATAATCCCTACTTTCGAAATATCTAGCTTCAAATATAACTGTTATTCTTTAATTTGAATAAATAAATAAACACCTAATTTATAAATAAATAAATCTTGATTTTAACATCGGAAAGTATAAGTACTTTCCCGAATTCGATATAATCGAATTTTATGATTAACTCTCTTCGAATAACTAATATTCGATTAACTCACTTCGAATAACTAATATTCGATTAACGCACTTCGAATAGCTTATATTCGATTACTCTCTTCGAATAACTAATATTCGATAATTCTTCTCTTCGAATAACTTATATTCGGTTTAACTCCATTCGAATAATTTATATTCGATTTAACTCCTTTTGAATAAACTATATTTGATAACCCCTTCGAATAACTAATATTCGACAACCCCTTTCGAATAACTAATTCGATAACTCCTTTCGAATAACTAATATTCGATAACCCCTTTTGAATAACTAATATTCGATTAACTCATTTCGAATAACTAATTCGATAACTCCTTTCGAATAACTAATATTCGATAACCCCTTTCGAATAACTAATATTCGATTAACACATTTCGAATAACTAATTCGATAATTCCTTTCGAATAACTAATATTCGATAACCCCTTTCGAATAACTAATATTCGATTAACTCATTTCGAATAACTCTATTCGATAAATTCTTATCTTCGATTAATCAATACTCGACGAACTCTAACTCGATTAACTTACACTCGACTAACGCAAACTTGATTAACTCTAATTCGATTAACTCATTTTGATTAACTTCTTTTAATTAAGTGCTTCATTCTATTCGAATAATTATATTCGATTAAATATTTTAATTAAATTCGAATAAACTACGTATGTTTTAACTTTATTTCGAATTGCTAATATTCAATTTAAGTCCATTCGCTTGACTCTAGATCGCAACGATCACAATGGTTACGCCTGATTCCCTCAGGAAACATCCGACCGCCGTAGGCTATCTACAGCCCAGCGAATTACGCTAGCAGTCATACGAAATGGCAACTCATCCAGAGTAACTATGTTTGACTAACTTTATCCCAAATAACTATATTCGATTAACTCTAATTGAATAACTAATATTCAATTAATCCTATTTCGATTAACTATGTTCAATTAACTCTATCTGGTTAACTCTTTATTCAAATAACTAATATTCGATTAACTCTAATTGAATAACTCTAACCGATTAACTCTAACTGGTTAACTCTAACTGGTTAACTCTAACTGATTAACTCTAATCGATTAACTCTAATTCGATTAACTCCTTTGGATTATCTCTTTTTCGATTAAACTATATTCGATTAACTCTTTGTCCATATTCAGTTTCAAATATCGATGTTGAAATCGATTCTTACTTCCCTATATAAGTCCCGACTTATATATTCCGTTTATCCAATGATAAAATATTTTATTTAATTTATAAAACAATATTTATAAATTAATCTTCTCTACCGTATGCGAAGCACGGGTCTAAACCTTTCAAATGTAAAATTCTCTTCTTATAAAATTCTACTCGTTTTATAAATATTTCCTTTTATAATTCTTTTTATTTTCTAGATATTTATCTCCCTTTTGATTCTATTTATTTAACAAATAATTTTCCCATTTTGATTCTATTTTTTTAACAAATAAATATCTCCCTTTTGATTCTATTAATAATTTCTTTTCAATATATACTTTGAAAATTTCCTTTATACATTCCAGTTTTTCTTATGGTATTTAAAATTACATATAACCATGATCCATATCATCCAAACAGAGATAATCAATAATAGATTATATATCACACCATATATCACAATATGTTAAAAACAGTAAAATAAATGTTGAGGAATCCTGTTGGATCCCTCCAACCTGTTTCCCTGCATCACAGATGTTAAACAATATAATTAACATCGATTTCATTTCAATATGAAATATTCTGCTAAACAGAATCAATATTTGATTAACGATATATATATATATCGTTATCTATATTTTCAACCAAACATAAGCAATTCAACCAAACAGTTAACACACAACAATCAACAGATAATGATCAGTTCTAAGAATACGTCATAAAAATATAACTGTTCAGAGTTGGTGAGTTTTACTTACATTGGACGATCATCGTTAATAACGATAACCATCGCTTGATTCAGACGGACAATTTATTTCGCTATAAATTGTAACGACCTCCAATCCACTCCCAGTCAGTTCCGTTGGGTAGTGTCCGTCCATACGATCCTAACGGATCCAGTTTTATCCAATTCTGATATCGTATGGAATAGATATTAATTATACAAGTTATAATATATATTTACATAGTTTAATTAAAATAAATAACGTTAATGGGCCTCATCCATTACCCATCGGCCCGCCATCTACCAACCCGCTACCACACCCCTTTCTTCCTTCCCCGATTCCTGCTGTTGCTTATGCAACAAAGAACCCATGAACGCCTCTTTCCCTTGATTAATTCACCATCTCCGTCCCATTATAAAATACTGAAAAATCACCACAATTCCTCTCTTGCAATGCTCTACAATTCCATATCAAATGCACCTAACTCGCACCCATAACCCATCTCGCGTCCCTGCGGTTTTCTCGAGCACCGTATGCAGTCCATCGACATTTTTGTGTGCAAACTTAATCCTAAAATCATACACAAGCTTTATTTCATAAGCTGGACCCAATACAACAGCTATAAACTTGAATTAATGCCTAAATGTTTGCATACCTTGAACCCTAGTCTTCTACTGTGTAAAATTGAACTCGCGAAATCATGTTCCCACCCAACAAGAAGGGTACCAGCGTGAAGCTCCCCTCACCGTGAATCCATCTATATATTTTTCTGAATTTATTGACTTTGTTTTTTATTTCTATGATTTTCTGAAGGCTACGTATTTTGTTTGAGGCCAAAGAAAACGACCGGATGAGGAAAGGAAATCGTGGCTTGAATTTTACCTTTAGCTAAGGCACTATTTAGGGAAAAGAAGAAATATTTTATTCAATTTTATATTTAATTTTAAATCGATCGTTGCTTGTACTTTTCAATTAAAAATTCCTGTGACCTCATACGATACCCAAAAATCACAAAAATTGGAATGCAGCTACAGTTTGACATTACGAACCCAATGAAACTGGTTTCGTCGAGTTCCGACTCTATTTGCTCACACAACGTATTTTTAACCATCGAAATGCTTACTATTTTACACATTAAAATCTCGTACGATCACGTACGGACTCTAAAATCACGAAAATTGAAATCTAGCAATAATTTAATATCGCGGATCCAACAAAATTAGTTTCATCGAATTCTGAGGTCGTTCGCAAAACTGGCTATTTTTAAAGCTCTAAATAACCCTTTTAAATACATAAATATATTTAAAAATAATTAAATCAAATATTTATAAATAAATATTATCGTATATAATATCATTCAGCTCTGAAATAACCATATCGGAATTTATAACTCGATATTACAAATCAGTGTTACATCGATATTCGATTTATATTTAAAATCCATTAAAAATATAAATAAATCGATATAAATTATAAAGGAATTCCATAATGACTTTTCTAAAATTTGATTTGGACATAACACACAATCTACACGACGGAATCTCGATTTTTCTCTTCCAATAGTACTTCACCAGCTCCGAACGTTTCTTGTTTCACGGAAATCTGATTTAAAATGGCTTCTGTATATTCGTTTAAAGTTCGAATCGCCAAATTACGAACTACAGCACCATTTTGTGCTCGATTATATTTATAATATAATTTATACTTTTAAACTTCGTTTAAATAATATCTTCGTTATTATAATTCAAATTCTAAACTGAATTATATATTTTGAATTTCCCAATTCACACCGTGTTGCCATTTCAGCTAATTCTGATTATTTCAGAATTAAATATATTATTTAATTATTATATTAATTAAATTTTCAATATAAATTAATTAAACGGCCATTTAATTCTCTAAATCACTATATAAATAATTAAATTAATTAATTATTATATCGCCGAAAATACGGGTCGTTACATTTTATGTTGCCTGGCCTTAAAATTTATGCTGTATATATACCTATATACCACCATGCTTTAAAATATTTGTTTCTCCCTGTAGTTGAGTTACCGGTAAGTTTAGCATTCGGGTTTTTTCCCCATGTTTTAGCTACTACATGTTTAACAAGATAAGGATGGTATGGTTAAACCAAATTGCATGAAGTGCCTAGCTGCCACAACTCCATATGTGTGAAAAATATACAGCATACTCCCCCTTGCATATTCTGATATTAGGTTGCATAACAGAAAATTTATGTTACTAGAAGCCACCTATGCATATTATATTATTGCCATTTGTAGTTGCTATAGCATTTTCCTTGCTTGTGCTGACTATTTTGGTTCATGCCCCTCACTTGAAACCATACCTGTATGTTATGTGCTTTGATATGTTCGTGAAGTTTTTCGGCAATTTTTCGTGGGTTATTGACGCTTGAATTGTTTAATATATTATGTGGATTAATTATATTTATGTGTTTATCGAAGTAATCTTACTTGAAATAAGTTTAATCCTGACTCGTGTGTTTTATGTTTTGCACGGAATGCTTGGATCAGATACGAGCACTGCAGATTTTAATTACAATGTCATACACACAGTCCATTCAAGTCCGTTATGGGTATGATGTAACAACCCGAAAATCTGGGCCAATTTAAAATTTTTATTTTGGCAATTTCAGCGAATTTTGATTATTTAAAATGAATTATTTTAAATAAAAACGACGAGAAATTTATTTTGAATAGAATTCGAATGTATATTTATATAGATCGTCGTTAGAATATAAATAATTATTTATATATATAAAAGGAATTGAAAATGGCGCGGTAGTTCGATAATTCGATTTCAAAATTCAAATGAATGTACCGGGTGCAAAATAAATCGGATTTTAGTGAAACCATAAATAATAGGATCTATTTAAGGATATCTTTCCAACCAATCCGAAAAATTGAAATTTCATACCGGGGATCAAAAGATATGTCCAGTTGAAATTTCAGAATAGTCGCTATGGAATTCAGGCCCTTAAAAATGGAAATTTTGCAAAGGACCTCGGATTTCGACGAAACCACTTTTGTTGGATCCGCGATGTCAAATTATTACTAGATTCCAAATTTCATAATTTTTCGAATCAATATGTGAGCGTGGCAAAGGAAAATGTGTTTGACCAGTTTTAGTTGATTTTAATCGACTGGAAAATGGCCATTTTTCAAACGGTATCAGAATTCGACGAAATTAGTTTTGTTAGGACCGTATCGTCAATACGAAGCTAGAAAATATTTTTCGGGAATTTTTCGAGTTAGTATGTGACCCCGGTAAATTGAAATGCGCGTTCAAATTCAATATATAGAGTTATATGTTGGTTTTGGCGAAAACTGGTCGAAACAATTGAATTAGCCTACGTGGCATATCCCATTGTGTTCGGAATGGGGGTAATTAGCTAGGGGCGACAGTCGTTGGGTCTGATTTCGAACTCGGATCAGTAAACAAATAATTGGAGAATAAATTAAAATAAAATATTTGTAAATAGCCCCCCCAAACCCTAAATTCACAAACCCGCCTCCCCTCAGAAATTAAAAAAATCGCGATGCTCCTCTTCCTGAAACCCTCCGCCATCGTGAACGCCCGCCACCCCCTTTCCTGGCCGGCGCGCCTCCGGCCAACATCACCCGCGACCCCCCCTCCTCCATCTGCCGCCTACGAAAACCCCCCCCTCTCTGTTGCAAACCGCGACCCCCTCCACCAGAAAAGCCACTGCACCCCCCTAACATCCTATACCCGACGTCGACGCCACCCAGGCCACTGCCGGCGAGATTCCGACTTCCCCCACCCCCAGCGACGCAGACGAAACTCCCCTCCTCCCTCTTCTTTCTTTTATCAACCATGAGTTTTCCTTTTTAATTTATTATTTTATTTCTTTTCTTAAGAGTTAATGTAGAGATAACACCCTTGTTTAATTTCAGTTTTCAAATTAGAAAACATAGCAAAGTAAAAATTCGATTTTTATATATTGAATAGCGAAGTAAAAATTCGATTTTTATATATTGAATAGTGAAGTAAAAATTTGATTTTTACATATGTAGAGAATGCGGGCAAAGAAAGTGACAAGAGGCGAGAACGGCGAAGATTTCTACAAAGAAGAGTTGTGGGATTGATTTAGCTAATCTATGAGAATTTCTCACCTTTAATTTATTTTTCTAGTTGAAATATATACTAGGATGCAGATGGTGCTTAGTAGCACCCGACACCCGTCGTCCACAGACCATGGACGGCTTGTATGCTTGTTTGATTGATTTTGCTGTGTAGTTGATTGTGTGATGTGAAATGAAAATAAAACATTTATATAGTTGAAAATATTTTATAGTTAAGAATATAATTTTTTAACGTTTTTGTAAAATGAAATAAAAATAAACAGATCGGACGATTTGTTTATATACACACATTTGACTGATATTGATTGAGACGATAAATTTTACACATCGCCCAACTGCACCAATAAAATCTATGTTTTATTGTTTGAAACCCCACACGGGTATTGGGGTGATATATGACATACACTAATCCCAATAGTTAGTTGTATGTCGATTGATTGATTGACAGGCTGTTATGAGCGTTAAATATTTATATTTGAGGCTTATACAGTGTAGAATGCACTTTGGATGATGGTTGATTATTCATCGTTGTTATTGTATACCTATGTTAGAAAATCCATATAATTAACATTATATGGTAGTTGATTGTGCCTCATTCCAGTTTTGAAAAGAAATATTTGAAAATAGAAATATTTGAAAAAGAAATATTTGAAATAGAAATATTTGAAATAGAATATTTGAAAGTAGAAATATATGAAGCCGTGTTGATTAGATTTACGCCATTTTGACATGAACGATATTTATATCGATTTTATTCATTTTATGGTGAATATCGAAAGTGATTTCAAAATCTGATATTTTGAAAAAAATTGAAATTCGAATTAAATTGAATATAAATGAATTCGAATTAAATTGAATATAAATGAATTCGAATTGAAATCGAATAGAAATGAATTCGAATTGAAATTGAATTGAATTGAAACAAACTGAAATTGAATTAGAAATCGATTTGAATTGAAATCAATTCGAAATGAATTTAAAACGAATTAGTGAGGGAAATTCAATTTTTATTTGAATTTGAAAAAGAAGTTGAAATCGTTTTGAAAACGAATTTAAAACGATTTATTAAATACTTTTTAAAAGGAAATCGACGAAGTATATATTATATGTATATTATATGTATATAATATAATGGCCTGAATAAAATGCGCCGCGCCGCGGTAGTTCGCGAATTTCGACCATTGACTTCGAACGGATATTAAGGGAGATCGACCGTCGGATTCTCCTAAAACTGGAACCATTGGGTTCGTATCGAAAAGAGATTTCTAATGAATATTAGAAATTAGAAACCTAACGGTTGGATTTGGAATTATGTCCAAATCAAATTTGGAAAAGGTCGCTGTAAGTGCAGTTCGATGGCCATTGATGGAAATCGACTGTACGGGCCTTGATAAAATTATTAAAAATAGTAATAATTTGTGTAAAATCATAAGAAATGATTTGTGAAGAGCTGGGATGAAAAAATCCATATTTGAAAAGATAAAAATAGATTTTTATTGAAATGAACTTGTTTTGAACTAGAATTATAATTCTATTTATTTCTAAATAAATAAATTGGGTTTGAAATGGTTTTGAAAATAACCAGAATTTCCAATATTTATATTGGAATGGATTTGAATCGAAATTGTCTTCGGAATATTTCGATGTTGGATTTCGTGATGATACAGATATTGTTATGGGAATTTGAAAGATATATTTATATCGTTATTTCCAATACGATATTTGTTGGTCGTAGAATTTGATATTGAATATAAGCCGGTATATTTTCTATTCAGAGCCTTGTATTTAATATCAAATGTGATTTGGGTTTGTCGTGAATGGTGTCTTCATTAACCCTGTTCTTGAACCCAGTTGAGAAAAAGATTAAATCTTTTATTTAGATTTAATGAAGTATACCAATTAAATAATGTTTAATTGGAATTGAATTCGAATTGATTCTTGGGTTTATCGTGAATGGTGTTTTAAATAACACTCGTTCTTTAACCCGATAATTAATAGAATGTGATTTTGGGTTGTCGTGAACGGTATCTTCAATAATACTGTTCTTAGACCCAAGGGAGTTAAGAAAATCAGAAACTAACTGGAGATTAGTTAAGTTGAATGGTTTCTGAGGTATTGATTTGATGTTGGTTTCGGCCTTCGGGGTTAATACTTAGGGAATGGCTCACTTGCTAATTTATGGTTAGGGTCTGATTGAAATGGAATGTGATTTTGGGTTTATCGTGAAATGTGTTTTTAAATGACACTGATTCTTTAACCCAGTCAAAGATTAAAACTAAGTGGAGTTTTAATGAACCTTTAATTAGATTGTAAAGATCGAAAATGGAGTATCACCAGTTTTACTCCAGGCGGTAGTTAAATCTTTAATTAGATTTGAACATGAAATGTTAAGTAAATTTACCGATAACACCATGGTGTTAGATATGAAGTATTACCAGTTTTACTTCATGGGATGAATAGGTTGCGATGGGGGAATTAAAAAAAATGATTACTTCGGTAAGGTTCGTTAATCCCGACTAGTTGAATCGAAATTCAAAAGAAGATTAAAGAATAAATTTAAAGGAATTTGTCTTTGATAAAATTAATGGGAACCTTTCCCTATGAATGTGAAATTTAGAAACTAACTATCGGTTAGCTAAGCGGAATGGTTTTCTGGATATTGATCTGATGTTGGTTTCAGCCTTCGGGGTTAATATTTGGGGAATTATTCTCTTGTTAATTTACGGTTAGTGACTGATGAATTGGAATGAGGCGTATGTTGTGTTTGTGTAACACTTGTTTATTATATACGCGAGTTGCTCAGAAAGACTGGGTTTATCCCATTCTGAATAACTGAATCGACGATAAGAAATCGAAGATGAAGACGGTGGTCGAAGACCGGAGATCTTCACCTCGTTTGGATGGCAACCGAGGTCCTGATTGGGAGGCATCCCGAAATATGGATAGTGAGTGGTGATCGTCCAGACGTACGTGGTGATCAATGGGTTTGCGAGGTATTTAGTGCCTCCGGTTTCGTTCAAACCCAGAACGGACTTGCAAATGGAAAATGTGTCTGACATTGGAATTTATTCTGTGTGATTGATAGCCATCAGTTGCACGGTGTGAATTGCCTGTGTGGCATGCTAAGATGCAGTGATCAGGGCTTCTGTTGAAAAGAAAAGTCTTGTGGTGATGATCAAAGCACCGCCTGTGTGGCGTGGCTTTGTGTATAACGTGAAATCGCGAGCCTCACACCCCGGTATGAACCAGAAACGGGATAAGGACCTCAGGGAGGGCATGCGTTTCTTCCTAGCTAGGGTGGTGTTAGTGACCTACCCACCCTGACATTTATATACTTTTCACCTGTGTGGTTGTTGCTGTTGCGAGGCGCCTCGGTTAGATCGGACGATCTGGGTCCGCTGGAGTCACTCGTTGGCTCGCTTACGCCCCAAAGGGTGGGGAAACGTAGTGTTCAGGCATTTTAATCCACATCGGTGGACCGACCCTGACGATCCAAGGGTCGATGCGTTCTGATCCTGAGACTCGGGCTAAGCAGCCTCGAATTCAGTAAGGACTATCTTTTGCCTTGGTTCATGACGGAAATCCAATTTCCAAATACGTGATTCTGCGATTTTAAATTGTAGAACTAGTATGGTGACATGATATATGGTACCCATGCCGTCTATGATTGATACTTATGATTTGAAATTGTTTCGACACTATACACTTATAATAGTATCAAATGATTTGTTTTAAACGTACTAAGCATGTTTGGCTATTATAAGGCAAAACCCTATCCCTCGGCTTGCGTTGCATTGTGTGATAGGTTCTGGGTCTTATAATAGCTTCATTTTTCCAAAAAGTATTGCGCTGTTTTGTTATATGCACTGGTATTCTTGGGAGGAAACCCATTCCGTGTTATACGGCGTGGTCCCTTGATATATCTGATTTAAAGTAAAGTTTTAAATAACTGTTTTAGTTCTCATACCAGTCCCATGACTGACCTGGAGTTTATTGTTTTAACCTAAACTCTGGGTGCCCCTATTTTGACACGGGCAGCTAGTAGTTTTGGTTTTGTAGATTTATATTCACAGGATCCTGGTTTACAGCTGGAACGATTCTCGGAAAGCTTTGTATCCGCATATTACTTCTAGTTGTGTATTGTATTATTTTCCGCTGCTATGTAATGTATTGTAATCTCTAATATTTTTTGAATGTATATTATTTGTTTATACTCTGTATATTCTTGTATTCTGATGAATTGTTGTAATATACAATGAAATGTTCTTCCGTCTGCGTTCTATTTTGTCGTGTTCTCAAAATAATCAGGCATTTCGAACGATCTAGATCGGTTTAGCGACTGATTCAGATCGAGCAAAATTCCTTTTCGTCACAGTTGGTATTAGAGCTTTGGTTTACAAAGCTCAGAGAACAAGACACATTAGAACCATACGAAAGAATTCATCAGATATTGGATTAGTAATATCCAATTAGAATGACTCGTTAGAGATAGGATCGGTAGTATCCTAGAACGAGAGTGAAGAGTATATTTTTAAAATGAAAACAATTTTTGTTTTGAAAATCTAAATCAATTATTCGTATTTGATTATTATATATTGATTTGGACAATCCAATATATAAAGATTTTGCATATATGTCTTGCAAATGTGTATTCGATGTTTTAATGTATTGGATAGTTATAGAATCGCACTCTAGTGCCCGGGGATAATTCTGGTGGCGGGGCACCATTGCCAGTATTTATTTTCGAGTTTCGAAAGTGAGATTTCTATATATTTCCAATTGACTAGTGTGAGAACCGAAACTAGATAGGGCTTATTGTTGTGATTCGACATCAAAAATCTGATTTTTTGGCTATATATCAAAGTTATTGAAACACCCCACCTCCGTTAAGGTCACTCTCAAAGGGAATGCCCTAATTTTGGTGGAGGTTTATAAGTATAAGTCACAGATATACAAGACAGATATAATAACACATATTTTTGAAACAGCGGAAAACAACAACTTTTATTTCTTCAAAATACGTGTTACACAAACCATGCCATAATACTTCCCAAAATCATAACTGTCTTGATTACATTATTTAAAGAAGCATGAAGAAAACATAAATAAACTGCAAAAGTCCCCTAATTGTTGTACAAAGCCATAGTCCAAAACGGAAAAGATCCAAGCAGTACATTCTTTCTCTTCAAGCTGGATGTGAAAACTGGTCAAGCTGCGGTATTCCCTCCCTGAGAACCTGGGGGGGGGGGGGGGGGGAACGGCAGAAAAAGAGGCGAAAGGGAAAAAGGGTCAGTCATAAAGACTGAGTAAGTTCCAGTGACTTTCAGTGTAAAGACGGTTAAAACATCATGTCATGTATGAACTGGAACTAAACTTGAGAATAGTGTCAAGGTGGACAAGATAGACTAAGGTGATCGTGATAAGTCAAGACAAGTCAAATAAAGCAACACATATTCAAGATTCGTTGCATCGACCGTACTAGTATACTAAGCCCATGTCACTAGTTAATCACGAAATAAATCCCATGGCCCAATATCATGAAATGACCCTGAAACGGGGTCTGACCCAAGTACGGGGTCCTACGGAGCGATTATCTAGTCGATCGGCTCCCTAAAAGTTCTAGCTCGTCAAGTGTCCGTGTCATACGGCTAATCACGAATGTAGTCACCTGTGTTGGGTCCACCTTCGGGTGTATCAGCCCTAGGGTGTCAACCCCTGACATGATTCAAGATGCACAGATAAATCTATGGATACCCAGTGTCTGCCCTGGATACGTGCACGATCGTAGTCCACCGAACCTACACTGGCGTACCCCACTGCCGTCATTCACCTCTTATAATCAGCCTAGTAATCGTGCCCCACCCGGCCTAGCCCCCGGGTACCTTGATACTTCTAGAGGGTTACTGCTGAAAGGGGTCGTGTCTAGGGTTTCGCCTAATAGATTAGGTCATGTAATTCGTGACCTAACTCGCCTAAAAGATTAAGTCATGTAATTCGTGACTTAATCCTTTTCCAGTCTAGTCATGTCAAGATGGTTAAGTATGTCATTTCAGTTCATGACTTAACCCGCCTACGTGTGATGTCTAGTTGGCTAAATGTTGTCGTTTTCAAGTTCATGACTTAGCCCTACAAATCGTGTTCAAGTTGGTTAAGTTGTCTTTTCATGTTCATGACTTAACCCTAATTGGCATTAATTGATTCGTTAATGCACCGAACCACTCACATTGGGTCCTATTGTTCGTAGCCACTGGATTTGCCGGGCGGTTCCGGGCAGGTTTACGCTACGAACTCAACCCAACCTCAGGTTTCAAGCGCGATGTGACCAACTACCCACATTGGATCCTATTGTTTGTAGCAACTGGATTTGCCGGGCGGTTCCGGGCAGATTTACACTACAAACTCAACCCAACCTCGAGTTGGCCACTTTGTTTTCTAAAGTCATGCCCATGTTCTTATCAGATTTTGCTATTTCCACATCATGTTCATATATCAACTTCGTGCCCAACTAAGGCATGTTTAAAGTCAAGTTATGGCATGTTCAAGGCAAGTTTTCGTGCCATATTTCATGTTCTACTTATGCCAAATTTCACAGTTTATGCTTATAATTAATTCAAGTTTTGCCTATTCTACCCAATCGTATCCCCAACGTATATAAACGTACTTCGTTCACAAGCATAAACAATTCAAAAGATAAAGGGGAATAACACCAAACATGTGATAGGCATATGTGACAATTCCAACATTACTTGCATAATAAAACGGCTATAACATTTCACATGGTTTCAATACTAGTATGATGGTAACTTGGCATAGCAATGATTCCAACTTAATTTAACATGATGATTTCAACTTTACATCATAGGCATAACAATCATTGCGGGCATAATAATAATTTTATTATAAACATGAAACATTAAAGGCATAGTAATCCTAATAGGCATAGTGGATTCCAATTTAGCATTTTTAACATAATAATTCTCATAGACATAATGATTCCAATTTATCATAATGATTCACATCTAACATTATAAACATATTGGTTCCAACTTAGCATTTTTAACATAATGATCCACAACTAACATTATAGACATAATGATTCCAATTTAGCGTTTTTAACATAATGATTCTCAACTAACATTATAAACATAATGGTTCCAATTTAGCATTTTAACATAATGATTCTCAATTAACATTATAGACATAATGATTCCAATTTAGCATTTTTAACATATCTAACATTATAAACATAATAATTCCAACTTTTCATCATAACCTAGAAATACCCAATTTTTCATTAATCATGATGGGTATATTAACATCACAGGCATAATTCCATCAATAGTCATAGCCATGGTTTAATTAGCATCATAGGCATGGTTTAATCAACATAAAGATTTCAATAAACATAGTGATTCCATGGACATGTATTAGTCCAACTTGCCAAATAATTAAGCCCAAGTGATTCATAACAACATCAAAATCATGACAAGTTTAACTTGCAACGTTGCCATAGCAATATCCCCAAATTATAATTCAAAGATAAACAATATAAACAATGGATTAACAATAGTTCCTAAATCCGGTTTCAATTCATGGCATGTCCATATTGTTTTAACGTTTTTGCCTAAAAAGTAACATAGAACTTACAATATGAAGCAAATAATCCAAATAAAAATCCCAAATCAATTAGTCCCAAATTCGTTGTCTAAAGCGTCGTAGTTGTTGTAGCTTCTAGTTGTAGCCTTCAAGAATCGTCCTCCATCTTCTATAATTTTATTCTTTGTATTTTTAATTCAGAGCTCTAGGTTTAATGGCGGCGGCCTGAGGCTAAAATGAGATAGTATGATTTAGGCTAGGTCTTAGGTCCTTTATATAATGTTTGTGAGTTGTTTTAGACCGTCGATGGATCTTGATTCAATAATATCCGTTCGTTTGAAGGAGAGGCCAATCCGGAGCTGACACCTAGCCCTAGTGACAAGGCAAGGCTCAGAAAATCGACCAAACATAGACCAGGCCAGCCAAGACCTGACCAGCCAGCCTATTCTGACCTGGGCGCACCTGGCAGGTGCGCCAGGCTAAAAATGCACTGGCGCACTTCCCAAGTGCGCCAGTTCATTTTTGTTCTGGCGCACTTCCCAAGTGCGCCAGTGCATTCTGACCCGTTTTTTGGTTTTTCGCCCAACTTCGTCTGTCCATATCTTCTTCATACGATATCCGTTTTACGCAAACTCAGAATCTATCTCAAGCAGAATTCCGAGACGAACGCAATGGCGTATCCTGTTTCCCTTAATTCTTTGATTTGAAATTAGTTATACTTTAATTTGTGAATCTCATTGTTATAGAATACACGGGGTGTTACAATTATGCATTTGAAATGATAATCAACTAATTGATTGATGGTTGTGTTGTTTGATTATTGTTTGATTAAATTAAATGTTGAACGTATAGCCAAATTGTATCAAATAGTGAATTGTACAGGAAATTTATCGCATTTGCTTGCATATACATGTACTTACATTGAACAGGTCATAGCAAAGAGGCTAGAGCAGAAGAATAAAATTGTTTGCCCGACAAATAGGTACATGTTTATCATAATTCACTGTTTTGTTTGGGTGATGATGATTTTATGAGCCGATTGGCTAGCCGCTTGGCTTTTTCTTTTTTTTTTTGAGATCAGAAGGCCTATATGGCAATTTCGGGATTTTCCCGTGGCTCCCGGTGCAGGGGGGGTTATGGCGAAATTTTTCGAAAATTTAGGGTGTTAGCCAAATTTTTGAAAAATTTGAAAAGTTCTTAGAAGCCGAAAAGTTGAAGAACTTAAGCCGTAGTCAAAATACTGGAAGTTGAGTTGATTAGTTAAACAACTTTCGGCTTCATTCCTTTTCGAGGACGAAAAGTTTTAAGTGGGGGAGATTGTAACAACCCGAAAATCTGGGCCAATTTAAAATTTTTATTTTGGCAATTTCAGCGAATTTTGATTATTTAAAATGAATTATTTTAAATAAAAACGACGAGAAATTTATTTTGAATAGAATTCGAACGTATATATTATATAGATCGTCGTTAGAATATAAATAATTATTTATATATATAAAAGGAATTGAAAATGGCGCGGTAGTTCGATAATTCGATTTCAAAATTCAAATGAATGTACCGAGTGCAAAATAAACCGGATTTTAGTGAAACCAAAAATAATAGGATCTATTTGAGGATATCTTTCCAACCAATCCGAAAAACTGATATTTCATAGCGGGGATCAAAAGATATGTCTAGTTGAAATTTCGGAATAGTCGCTATGGAATTCAGGCCCTTAAAAATGGAAATTTTGCAAAGGACCTTGGATTTCGACGAAACCACTTTTGTTGGATCTGCGATGTCAAATTATTGCTAGATTCCAAATTTCATAATTTTTCGAATCAATATGTGAGCGTGGCAAAGGAAAACGTGTTTGACCAGTTTTAGTTGATTTTAATCGACTGGAAAATGGCCATTTTTCAAACGGTCTCAGAATTCGACGAAATTAGTTTTGTTAGGACCGTATCGTCAATACGAAGCTAGAAAATATTTTTCGGGAATTTTTCGAGTTAGTATGTGACCCCGGTAAATTGAAATGCGCGTTCAAATTCAATATATAAAGTTATATGTTGATTTTGGCAAAAACTGATCGAAACAATTGAATCAGCCTACGTGGCATATCCCATTATGTTCAGAATGGGGGTAATTAGCTAGGGGCGATAGTCGTTAGGTCTGATTTCGAACTCGGATCGGTAAACAGATAATTGGAGAATTTTATATTGAATATAAGCCGGTATATTTTCTATTCAGAGCCTTGTATTTAATATCAAATGTGATTTGGGTTTGTCGTGAATGGTGTCTTCATTAACCCTGTTCTTGAACCCAGTTGAGAAAAAGATAAAATCTTTTATTTAGATTTAATGAAGTATACCAATTAAATAATGTTTAATTGGAATTGAATTCGAATTGATTCTTGGGTTTATCGTGAATGGTGTTTTAAATAACACTCGTTCTTTAACCCGATAATTAATAGAATGTGATTTTGGGTTGTCGTGAACGGTGTCTTCAATAATACTGTTCTTAGACCCAAGGGAGTTAAGAAAATCAGAAACTAACTGGAGATTAGTTAAGTTGAATGGTTTCTGAGGTATTGATCTGATGTTGGTTTCGGCCTTTGGGGTTAATACTTAGGGAATGGCTCACTTGCTAATTTATGGTTAGGGTCTGATTGAAATGGAATGTGATTTTGGGTTTATCATGAACTGTGTTTTTAAATGACATTGATTCTTTAACCCAGTCAAAGATTAAAACTAAGTGGAGTTTTAATGAATCTTTAATTAGATTGTAAAGATCGAAAATGGAGTATCACCAGTTTTAATCCAGGCGGTAGTTAAATCTTTAATTAGATTTGAACGTGAAATGGTAAGTGAATTTACCGATAACACTGTGGTGTTAGATATGAAGTATTACCATTTTTACTTCATGGGATGAATTGGTTGGGATGGGGGAATTAAAACAAATGATTACTTCGGTAAGGTTCGTTAATCCCGACTAGTCAAATCGAAATTCAAAAGAAGATTAAAGAATAAATTTAAAGGAATTTATCTTTGATAAAATTAATGGGAACCTTTCCCTATGAATGTGAAATTTAGAGACTAACTGTCGGTTAGCTAAGCGGAATGGTTTTCTGGATATTGATCTGATTTTGGTTTCGACATTCGGGGTTAATATTTGGGGAATTATTCTCTTGTTAATTTATGGTTAGTGACTAATGAATTGGAATGAGGCGTATGTTGTGTTTGTGTAACACTTGTTTATTATATATGCGAGTTACTCAGAAAGACCGAGTTTATCGCATTCTGAATAACTGAATCGACGACAAGAAATCGAAGATGAAGACGGTGGTCGAAGATCGGAGATCTTCACCTCGTTTGGATGGTAACCGAGGTCCTGATTGGGAGGCATCCCGAAATATGGATAGTGAGTGGTGATCGTCCAGACGTATGTGTTGATCAATGGGTTTGCGAGGTATTTAGTGCCTCCGGTTTCGTTCAGACCCAGAACGGACTTGCAAATGGAAAGTGTGTCTGACATTGGAATTTATTCTGTGTGATTGATAGCCATCAGTTGCACGGTTTGAATTGCCTGTGTGGCATGCTAAGATGCAGTGATCAGGGCTTCTGTTGAAAAGCAAAGTCTTGTGGTGATGATCAAAGCACCGCCTGTGTGGCGTGGCTTTGTTTATAACGTGAAATCGCGAGCCTCACACCCCGGTATGACCAAGAAACGGGAGAAGGACCTCAGGGAGGGCATGCGTTTCTTCCTAGCTAGGGTGGTGTCAGTGACCTACCAGCCCTGACATTTATATACTTTTCGCCTGTGTGGTTGTTGCTGTTGCGAGGCGCCTCGGTTAGATCGGACGGTCTGGGTCCGATGGAGTCATTCGTTGGCTCGCTTAGGCCCCAAAGGGTGGGGAAACGTAGTGTTCAGGCATTTTAATCCACATTGGTGGACCGGCCCTGATGATCCAAGGGTCGATGCGTTCTGATCCTGAGACTCGGGCTAGGCAGTCTCGAATTCGGTAAGGACTATCCAATTCCAAATACGTGATTATGCGATTTTAAATTGTAGAACTAGTATGGCGATATGATATATGGTACCCATGCCGTCTATGATAGATACTTATGATTTGAAATTGTTTCGACACTATACACTTATAATAGTATCAAATGATTTGTTTTAAACGTACTAAGCATGTTTGGCTATTATAAGGGAAAACCCTATCCCCCGGCTTGCGTTGCATTGTGTGATAGGACCTGGGTCTTATCATAGCTTCATTTTTCCAAAAAGCATTGCGCTGTTTTGTTATATGCACTGGTATTCTTGGGAGGAAACCCGTTCCGTGTTATACGGCGTGGTCCCTTGATATATCTGATTTAAAGTAAAGTTTTAAATAACTGTTTTAGTTCTTACACCAATCCCATGACTGACCTGGAGTTTATTGTTTTAACCTAAACTCTGGGTGCCCCTATTTTGAAACGAGTAGCTAGTAGTTTTGGTTTTGCAGATTTATATTCACAGGATCCTGGTTTACAGTTGGAACGATACTCGGAAAGCTATGTATCCGCGTATTACTTCTAGTTGTGTATTGTATTATTTTCTGCTGCTATGTAATGTATTGTAATCTCTGATATTTATCAAATGTATATTATTTGTTTATACTCTGTATATTCTTGTATTCTGATGAATTGTTGTAATATACAATGAAATGTTCTTCCGTCTGCGTTCTATTTTGTCGTGTTCTCAAAACAATCAGGCGTTTCGAATGGTCTAGATCGGTTTAGCGACTGATTCGGATCGAGCAAAACTCCTTTTCATCACATATGAACAGAACAACAATCTGAAAATATCCAAATATATTCAGATCTCACACCACTTATAACTTTGTATCAGGTGTACGGCCCAATCCGAGATTCAACATTCAATCCAGACAATCCGGAAATTCACGGTCTTCACTCGTTGTTTTCCAAGTCATCTGTTGTTTATAACATCGTATTATTACTTGGATTGGTTTTTCGGACATACTTCTGATTGAGGTCTTCCCAAGTAATAAACGTATTTTTAAAACGATTATGGATTTCACACGATTTCAATTCAAATCTCCTTCCGAGTAGTTACCGATTCATTCTTGAATTATATTTTACAAACATAGTTTGATTAATTCAACATTTCTTAAGCTCAATTACAATTTGAACTCTTCCTTAAAAACCCAATTAAAATTTCGTATCAAGATTATTCACTTTAATAACCTATATCTTCCAAACGTAATTTTCCGTTTTCAATAACCTTACCTTAGATTTGCAAATTTTCAAATTCCAAATACCTCTTTGCTTGGATCTAAATACCATTTACAATAATCCAAAAATCAATTGATATTTAAACATAAGTTTATATAGAGTTTTAATCGACTAATATTCCATATCAATTCACAAAATCGGCTAATACTATAAGCGAAAACTCAATATGATATTTTCCAAGTTTCCTTATCTAGTAGTCATCCAATAACGGAATTCCATGTCGAATATTGGAAGATTATCTCTATCCAAACTTATTCAAATTTCAAGTTTCTGTTTTAACTCAAAAGTTTGTTAAATCCCTTTTCATTATTAAATATAATTAATTTAAAATTCCATATAAATTATTTTATCGATTTGAGATCCTCCAAATATTTCACAAGTCTTTCGAAAGTGATTTCTTAAAGTTCAAATATAAGTTCATGGTTATAAACTTCAGAGTAGATTATTTCCAAATAAATGTCATGATAGCATTATAAAAGTGCTGCAAATAGCTAGTTACCTCAAATGGATTTAAAATCCATTCAATACTTCTTATTTAAATACACTTCCAAATAATAAATAATGAATTTTAAACCTTTGAAAATACTTCACAAAATCATTTAAAAAAATCATTACTTATAATTCAGAAAACAATTTACGGGTTAAATCTTCAAAACGAGTTCATTTTCAAAGGAAACGTTGCAATATCATTTTAGATGCGTTACAAATAGTTATATTGACTAGCTTGATCAAAATAACATTTATATTATCCAAATCTTAAATTTACAATTCAAAACATTATTAATAAATTTATAATGATAAAAAAATTCCATTTTAAAAAATATATATTTAAAATAACTGTTTGTAGTTATGGTCGGCGTACTGCACTTACAGCAATCTTTTCTAAATTTGATTTACACATAGCTTGAAAAATGTGTGTTAGAATTCAAAAATTCTTTTACTATTTAAAAACTATCGTTATTAAAAATCCAACGTTTTTCGTTTCATGTCGATCCATTTTAAAACGTACAAGTTATAGTCATTTGAAAACTTTAATTGATATTAACGAACTATCGCTACGCGACGCGTTCATTTCAAACCATATAGTGATTTAAATTATAATCATCCAAATCTTTTCTAAAATAAAATAAATTTAAATTTCCATAACTTCAATCCAAGATTAAATATTTTCCCAAACTCGTGCAATCATTTCCAGACTTGCCGATAATGGAACCAATTGCTCTTATACAAAACCAATGTTTAAATGCATAACTCAAATCTTTTTACTAACTAAGTTTCAAAACTCGATTTCGAAATTAATTGTAACGACCCAATTTTTTTTAATTTATTACAAATATTTAATATTGTTTTAAATATTGGGTCAATTGTATAATTGGATATTAATATGGGATTTATCGATTTATAATCAAATATGATTTAATTCAAGTATATTGAATTATCATAAACAATAAATAATTGAATTATCATAATACAAAAATGAATATAATTTAATTTGAAGTTAATACTGAATCAGAAAGATTGAGATAATCAATATATATCCTATTTTAGTAGAATCGATAATAATAATAATTTGTCGAGGACTTGATTATTTTGAAATTGATTATAATTTATCGATTTAATTGGAACTCGTGTGTGGTCATACCAGTGTAAAATGTTTAATGGAAAATACGTAGCAATATAATATAATTTAATTTGGCTATCTTCCTTAGGAAGCCAATTTTAATCTTCCCTTAGAAGCTATTCTAACCGTCCTTAGGAAGCCAATCCTATATCTTCCCTTGTAAGCTATACTCATGTTATATAAACAGGCCATACCCTTCCTTTACTTCTAGAAAAAAAAACGAACGAAGTCAACACAAATCAAAACATGAAATTTCCTCTTTCAGATTCTTCTAATCTATATGAAACCAAATTCGCTCTTCTTTAATCTAAGCAAAATCGAAGCCACCGTTTCTTCACAAATAAAATAAAATTCGCGTTTCCCTCTTTCGCAACTTAATCCTTCCATTCAAAGTTCTTTGAGGAAAAAAAGAGAAGGGATCGAATTCGAAATCAATTTCGAATTCTGAGGAAAGACTTTGCGAGCGATGGAGACAGTGTGTAGGCATCGCGGTAGTCGAACTTAAGGCTCGATCTTGGTGGCAACGGTGTGTGTAATTTTTGGATAATGATAGCAGATTTCGGGTTGTAGAATTTGAGAGATTCGATTGTGATATTATTGAGAAGGTTGGTGGTAAAGGAGTTCACTTTTTGCTGTAGCCATTTAATTGACAGTTGTGATGGCAATCTGATGTAGTAGTGCAGCTCGCGATATATGGGTTGCGTGATTTCTATTATGGTATTTTTACTTAGGTAAGGAAGGTGGCATGATCGAAAGCAAGATGGACATCAAAGGGGAAGTCAATGAAGGGTGTTGGAGATTTGGGATAAGGATGGAGGGTGTCAGGCAGAGCACGCACTGGCACAGTTTAAGATGAGCAGCGTTACTATTTCCTGGAGTTAATAAAAGGAACAACCACTTTGGGGAAGTTTCGATTTGTTCCCAGTTACAGGAAAGCGTGTTGTTCATTTGAATGGTGAAGTTGGTGTCTTAGCATGAAAAATGGATTAAGGTAATTAAATAATTTACTTAGTTAATAATGTTTTAGCTTGATCAAAATTTAAAAAATATCATTCCTTTGTGATCAGTTATAGTTTCAGTGGGGAATATTTCTATATTTAAAATTTAATTGCAAGTTAATTTGTTTATTTAATTAGTTTATATAATTGGTAATTTAATTTATATAATCAGTTATATAAGGAGAATTAGTTAGTAGAGAAATAAAGTGTGTAAACTAGTCGTTAAGAACGGAATTAAGAAAATGTAAATTTTTAGTTTTTTCGCTAGGAATCGTTGATTTAAATAGTGTGTATTTTATTTATACAAGGTTCAAAAATCTTGAAAATCAGACGGGTTAGTCTGTAGCAGTGAGATATTTGAGCTAGAAGTGGGTTGAGAATTTCGGCATAACTAGAATTCAGATTAAACCAATTTATGGTCTTGATAGTCGACGAATAAAAATCACATTGAGTAAACTCACTCTATGGATTTTATTTAAATAATTTTTATATATTGTTCGTTGATTATTTGGATGCATTTAAATATTTTTGTGGTTATTATAAATATATTAGTTATTTAGGCTAGGTGTTTGTGGCTACTATATATATATATATATATATATATATATATATATGGCTGGTTAGATATTTCCCGTAGTACCGTTAGCGGATGCCCGTGGTATCATTAGCGGATGACCCTATATGCCCCACTATATCATAGTGGACGACCTTCTATACCACGATATCCTGCCTCGAAGCAGGATGGATATTATTTATGTTGGGTGACGTCCGTGGATGCAGAAAAACAGGTTGGAGGGATCCAACTGGATTCCTCAAAAATATTATTATTGGTTTGTTTTCATAAATATTATTATATATGATGTGTTATAAAACCTGTAGTTGATAATTGTGCGTTTTTGATTGGTTGAATATCACTGGGCCTGAATGTTGATTTATAAAAATATCATGAAAATGATATTTCAAGATTAAAAAGAAAAAAAATCTATTTTTCTAAAATAGAAGTTGAATTTCAAATGGGTTAAGAAATATTAACTTGTTTTGAATAATAAAAACAACTATTGAATTTATAAATGATGTTTATAAATTAAATAATGCGGGAAATAGAAGTGAATTTATAAACGGTGTTTATAAAATGGAATAATATTCATTGGATAATGCAAAAATTGAAATGTATTTATAAACGGTGATTATAAATGAAATGGATAAATATCATTGGATAATTAGGAAATTTAATGTGACGACCCCAAATCCCGTACTGACGGTGACAATAACAGAAATAAATAAATACACCAGATAATCTTCAACCATAAACGGGTATTTTTCAACTACAATCAATCAATTTCAACCAATAACAATTCTAATCAACCATTCGCTATCAACCAATTTTCACACCAATCACAGCCAATAAATATCGTCCATGGTTTGTGGAAGAGGGGCGTGTATATATATATATATACATATACATATATATATTTATGTAAGAATTTCACTTCTATTTCAACACATATATAATTTTTTCAATGCATATATAACTTATACATTGAATGTACAACCTATACAACGCTTATACATGAGGTGTACAACGCTTATATAACTCATACATCGACTATATAATTTATACATCGTCATTTTCCATATCGTTTACAAATTAGAAATCTCACATTGGGTTCCACTCCACCAAAAATAGAAGAAGGCTCAGAAAAATATGCGGTCTCTTCTAGAATGTAGAAGACGTCCACACGGTCCCGGTGTCTCCTGTTTCATCGAATTTCATTAACACATGAGAAAGATACGATTTTTCAAAGTTTGCAATAGTTTAAAGGTGTTAAAACAGTTGAAAATAAACAAAGCCGTATACCTCGTTTTGATGTTCAAAACTAGGTTTGCACTTTTCTTGTAATCCGCGCAGTTAGGGGCCGATCGGCCTGCGCCATAGCGTTGGGGCTGGAGAGGCGCGCCTGCACCTCGAAGGGGGAGGAGTTCGACGCAGCAGGGTTGGCGAGGTGGCGATTTGAAGACCGTGACTTTGGAGAGGTGATTTGCGCGAAATAGGAGGCGAGGAGGGGGGAGACGGGTATGGATTTGGAGCTGGAGAGGAGAGCTTCAAAAAGCTTAACTGGAGGGGGTGTCTAACTCAGCCTGGATTAGTCGGAAATTAGCTGGGAAAGAGGGGATGAGTTTCGCCGTCGACTTCAGGGGGTTATCGGGGAAGAAGAACAATGATGGGCCAATAAGATTTTTTCTTTAATTTATATATTTTTAAATTTCGAAAATACCCCCTTTCACACACGAACCCCAATCCAAACCCAACGATTGTCGTCCCTAGCATTTTACCCCCATTCCGAACACAATGGGATATGTTTCGAAGGCCCATTCGAATGTTTTAGTCAGTTTTCCTTCAAATTAAAATATAAAACATTCAATATTTAATTTAAACGTATATTTCAATTTGCCGGGGCCACATACTGATTCTAAAAATTCCCGAAAAATAAATCTAGCTATGTTTTGACAATACGGTCCCAACAAAACTAGTTTCGTCGGATTATGAGACCGTTTGTAAAATGGCCCTTTTCTGGTCGATCCAATTTAACTATAATTGACCAAAACACATTTTCCTTTGCCACGCTCACATACTAGCTTCAAAAATTATGAAATTTGAAAACTAGCAATAACTTCACATCCCAGATCCAACAAAAGTGGTTTCGTCGAATTTCGAGGTCGTTTGCAAAATGGCCATTCTCACGGGCTATATAAATTCCATAACAACCTTTCTGAAAATTCATTTGGCCATAACTTTTGCTTCCTGCTACGAAACTTCGATTTTTCAGATTCGTTAGAAAGGTATTCACTGACAGATTTAAATATTTTTGGTTTGACTCAAATCCGTTTTGCTTTGTACCCGGTACAGTCAGTCAAAGTTTGAATTTAAATTTTGAAACTACCGCGCCATTTCAGGCCTTGTTTATAATTGGAACTAATTATATTTATTTTCAAACTTCAATTTAAACATACTTTTCATCGTTATTATTTAAAATATTTATTTTAAATATTTAAAATCCATTTAAATAGCCAAATTAAATTTTTTTAAATTGGTTCAGATTTTCTGGGTCGTTACATTTAAATTCAAATGTGAATTTAAAATGAGAATTGGGCATCGTTTTAAATAGAAAACGATGTAATCTATTCCAATGTTTGGAATGCAAATTTAATCAGATAATATGATTATGATGAACTTATAAAATAAATTATATCTAGACAGGATATTGGAATTGTATCAATTAGAAATTAAGATTAAAATTTAATATTTAAAATAGATTCTATATTATATATAGATAAGTTATAATAATGAAATAGTCCAAGATAGAAATTTAGTTTCAAATGGATATTTGAAAGGGAAGCTTGTTTTAATATATAAAACAAGGATATTAAATTTAAACAATGTTTATAAAAGAGTAGAGGTAATTATCATTAGATAAATTTGGAATTTTAAATTCATGCACGAATTTAAAAAGGGATTGAAAATCGTTTCGAAAATGGAACGCCAAATTCAAAATATAAACCAAAGTGAAATAAATTGAAAGGTTTTTTAATTAAAATTTGATTTTTCGAATTTTATAAAATAATTTACATTAAAAGGAATTGGAATTATGTGTAGAAGGTTGAATTATAAATAAATTTATAACTAAATTATGAAATAATTGGCGATTATGGAAAATCAGAAATATTAAGTTGAATTGGGAAAATTAGTTTAATATATATCAAAATATACTAGAATGAAGTTGAAATTTACTTATAAACGAAGTTTAAATGTTTATATTTAAATATAATTTAAAACGAACTCGCCACAGTGCGGTAGTTCGTAATTTAGCGTTTCGAACTTCAATTGAGTATATAAGACTTAATTTAAGTCGGAATTCTTTGAAACAAGAATCGTCAGTACTGATTGAACAACAGTTTTCTGATGGAAAAGTAAATTTTGGTTTTCGTCTTATAGATTTTGAGTTTGGCCAAAATCAAAATTTCAGAAAAACAACGCCATAACCATTATAAAACCACAACGATTTATTTGAATAAATAAAGGAATTTTAAGTAAATAAAAATCTGATTTTCCATTAGAAAAATCCAGAATTGAGATATAAAACAAATATGAACTCAATTGGAGTAAATGAACTGATTTTTGAAACAAAAATCAGATTTTTAATTATTAAATAGAATTAACTAATTTGAAGAATAATTAGTTATCGAGTTTTGATATGAAATTGGGTTTTCATAATGTAAATTGAACTGGTGAATTCATATTTGAAACCGAATATGAAATTTGAATTAAAAATGGAATTCAATTGGTTTATAAGCAAATTAAATTTGTATACGAACATGATATGTTCAATTAAAAAGTGGAATATGCAGAAGAGCTAATTAGAGAATAAATTAGCGAGTTGAGTAAAAATGATCGGATTGAGTTGGTATAAATTAGAAATGGACTTATATGGGTTAGACAGGTATGAAATGAAGTGTATGAAGATTATAATTCGAGTGCTCGACAAAAAGGTACACGTTTAAATTCCACAAGAGATTTTATGTGCCGAATCGGTAAGCCGCTTGGCATTTTGATTTTCTTTTTGAATGGAAAGGGCCTAGAGAAGTGAGACAGGGTTTGAGCTATTAACTAGTACAAAGGAGGTGCTGGCTAATTTTTTTGAAAATTTAAGGAGTTAGAATATTTTTAAGAAATTTTGATATATATAAATCAATATATCGATATATATAGAATCCAATAAGGAAACGAACCTAAAATAGAATATTATAACCAAAAAGGAAATCTATAAATTAAATTTAGTAAAAAATAGAAAGAGAAACGTATACATGTTTTAAAAACGAATAATTGGTTTTTATGGTGTTGATTATTCGAGGTAAGTGGTCTTGTCTGTTTTGAAAGTTAAAGATGTTTTCAGTTAAGTTCTAAGAGGTAATTGTACCCCAACTTGATTGATTTCATTTTTAACTGGTAAATAAGAAGATTCAGTCTCCAAGATCAATGTTTAAAGAGTTTTAGTTGAATAAAATATTTTGGGTTGTTTGTAACGATGCTTTACACGACAGCCGTTTTAACCCAAGTAAGTGGAATTTGGAAATATAAAAATAATAAATATTTCCTAAGTATAGAAATGAATGGTCGTGAAAGGGAGAAGAAATTGGAAGTGTTCTCCAATTATAAATAGAAGATATTTTCTAAGTACAGAAAATAAAAGAAGGAGATGTAAGGAAATGTTTTCCCAATATCGTAAGATGCTAAGTTAATTATTGAAATATTGAGTTAACAAATATTGATAAGGAAATAGAGAAGTGATATAATTAATGAATTATTAATTAAGGGGCCCAGTGATTGCTGGATACTTTGAATGAATGTTTGTTTTTCTTCGATAGTTAAATAACCGACTATCGAAGTATTGACCACTATCATTGTCAATATAGAGAGACCGATTGGATTATTATCCGAGAACCAATCCGTATTGGTAGTAGCGTTGCGAATCAGATTATTTGAAGACAAATCGGAGATGGAGTAAAGTGCAAGCGCTTTTTCTGTTAATATTAGGTAGAAATTGCCTAAAATGGATTAATGGAAATTGTGTCTTCGGTTTCGTTCAGTCCTAGAACGAACGTATACGGACAGATGTATGACAGAGTATTTTCAGCGATCGCATATGTTGGTCTGTACAAATTTACATCTGGTGGTGGAGAATTTATTCTCTCAGCATAATATACAGAATATCTTTGTGCAAACCAATTAGTGATAAACGGATCTGACATTGTGACATTCAAAGTGATTGTGTTATTAATGAAAGGTAAGTAATCGTAATCTCAAGCCTCACAACCATAAAATGGTCAGGTAGGTCGCATGGCTAAGTGGGTCGCACCCAAGTAGGGTGTATTGTCACCTGATCCAATGAAATTCCATTTGCTTCTTTAATCTTTCGATGCTGTCCCTTTCGGGAAATAGTTGCTGATCCGAACCTTTGGTGACAATACATTTGGTACTCTCAAGCGAAACGAGGGGCCAATCATGTTTAGCCTGGGTTGCAAGATGTTATTGTTGAACCCGGTATATTCCCCTCTAGAGATACACTGTCGGAAGGTGGTCTCATACCTTGCCAGTAGGAATCCATTCTCCAATAAGAGCACGCAGTTTTGATTATATACTATATATGTAGAGCGTGAGATGCAAGCGTTCTGCTAGATTGTTATTTCTTGTTTTAGACACTATTATAATATCAGAAAAGTATTGATTTTAAAGAATGTTTTGGGTTATCGTAAGGTAAAAAACATCCGTGTTTATGTGTGGATCAGTCTTACGATTATCTTTTCTTTCGAAAAGGATTTTTGAAAGTTAAACCAATGATTTGAGTTTACTCACACCAGTCCTATGACTGACCAAGAGTTTATTTTGTTTTGTTTTACCCTAAACTCTTGGGTGACCAAATTTGTACGAGCAGTCAAGTAGTTCAGGTATTTTCAGATATACTTGGAGGAGCTTGGAGCAGGAGGCTTCAACATTATATTGATATTGTTATTTCCGCTGTGTTGTAAGTGTTATACTCTGATAATGTTATGTATATATAGTTAAAATTTTGTATTCCAAAAGCTGTTATATATTATATTTTATTCCGTTGCGATGTGAGATTCTGTGTTGTTGTTTCCGTTCTTCTTCTATCAATTTCCTTCTATTCTAATTTTCTTTCTTTCTATTTCTCATCCTTGAACTTCTTTCTATTAATGATCTGGTAATTTCTGGTGTTTGGTTAGTCTATATGGTATTTATATCGATAATCAGGATCGGGAAAAATGTCGGTTCGTTACAGTGGTATGTGAGCTTAGGTTGAGCGAATACCTAGGTTTTGGTGGGGTTGTACTCATTAGAGATAAAGTCAGTAGTACCCTAGAATGAGTTGAGTGTATATATATGAGAGTGTGTATTTGTAAATTCATATAAAAACTGTTTTATGTTATGTTTTTTTGTTTGTTGAGTGGTTTATTAATTTTAATTGAATCGTGGGACGCCACGAAGTCGATAGGAGTTTGTAAACACTTGAACATAGAAGTTCGATATGATATTGTTTTAAAGTAGGTAAATGAAATAATTTTACCCAAAATTCTATTTTGATATAGAAAGAATAAGTTTTTGGAATTATTATAATTAATGGATGTTTTAGTTGTTATTATTATAAATAAATGAGATTATGGAAATGAAATGGTTATATATAACCAAATGGAATCTGTATACGAATAATATATACAAATATGATAAAACGGAATTGAGTTAAAATTGGATTTAAAACAGAATATGGAATTTAAATTCTGGGTGTTTGAAAAGGATATTTTTCTGAATGAATATAAAGTAATATAGCATTACTTTGAAGAATTTGAATGAAAATCATTTTGAATAGATTTTGAAAGTGATAAAGCACTGAACTCACTTCAGTCACTGGAAAATAATTCTGATGATGACTGCAGCATCATCAGTGTTCATATTTGAATTTCTAAGTGATGGATTGCTACATTAGAAAAGTTTTGATAGATATTTGTCTGAAAGAAAATAGTTGGTTTTAAAATTAAAATGTTTTGAATTTGTGATGGTTATAAATATATGTATATATTTATGTGATTTCTAAGGGATCTGAAATAGAAACCCGGGAATTTGAATTCTGGAGTTTAAGTTTAACTTAAGCAAGTTAAATGGATCGAAGTGAATAAATTGAATTGGAATCAATTTGAATAAATATGAATGAAATATGATTTGGATATGGATACATTGGTGGTAAATAATTCAGATTAAATGAATGTAAGCATATATGGTGTGCCATATGAATGAGAACTAAAAGTTTTGTTGGAACTAAGTTTGTGGAAATGTGAAGTGTTGAGTTTCAACACAATTGGATTTTAGAAAGATAATGAGTTTGTAGCATTTTCTTACCCTAGTAATTTCGGGAACGAAATTCTTTTAAGGGGGAAAGAATGTAACGACCCGAATTTTTGGTTAATTTATTATAAATATTTAATATTGTTTTAAATATTGGGTTGATAATATAAATGGATATTTATATAGAATTTATCAATTTGTAATCAAATATGATTTAATTCGAGTATATTGAATTATCATAAACAATAAATAATTGAATTATCGTAATACAAAAATGAATATAATTTAATTTGAAGTTAATCGGAACGATTGAAATGATCAATATAAATTCTATTTTAATAATACCGATAATAATAACAATTTATTGAAGACTTGATTGTTTTGAAATTGACTGTAGTTTATCGATTTAATTGTAACTCGTGTGTGGTCATACCAGAGTAAAACGTTTAACAGAAAATATGTAGCAATGTAATATAATTTAATTTGGCTATCTTCTATAGGAAGCCAATTTTAATCTTCTCTTAGAAGCTATTCTAATCGTCCTTAGGAAGCCAATACTCTATCCTCCCTTGTAAGCTATACTCATGTTATATAAACAGGCCATACCCTTCCTTTACTTTTGGAAAACAAAAACAAACGAAGTCAACACAAATTAAAACATGAAATTTCCTCTTTTAGATTCTTCTAATCTATATAAAACCAAATTCACTCATCTTTAATCTGAGCAAAATCGAAGCCACCGTTTCTTCACAAATCAAATAAAATCCGCGTTTCTCTCTTTCGCAATCCTTTCATTCAAAGTTCTCTAAGGAAAAAAGAAGAAGAAGAGAAGGGATCGAATTCGAAATCAATTTCGAATTCCAAGGCAGGACTTTGCGAGCGATGGAGACAGTGTGTAGGCATCACGGTAGTCAAACTTAGGGCTCAATCTTTATGGCAACGTCATGTGATTTATGGATAATGATCACAGGTTTAGGTTGTAGAATTTGAGATATTCGATTGTGATATTATTGAGAAGGTAGGTGGAAAAGGAGTTCGCTTTTTGCTGTAGCCATTTAATTGACAGTCGCGATGGCAATCTGATGTAGTAGTGCTGCGCGCGATATATGGGTTGCATGATTTTTGTTGTGGTATTTTTACTTGGGTAAAGAAGGTGGCACGGTAGAAAGCAAGATGGACATCAAAGGGGAAGTCAACGAAGGGTGTTGGAGATTTGGGATGAGGATGGAGTTTGTCGGACAGAGTACGCAATGTCACAGTTTGAGATGAGCAGCGTTACTATTTCCTGGAGTTAATACAAGGAACAACGATTTTGGGGAAGTTACGATTTGTTGCCAGTTATAGGAAAGAGTCTTGTTCATTTGAATGGTGGAGGAGGTGTCTTAGCATGAAAAACGGATTAAGGTAATTAAATAATTTACTTAGTTAATAATGTTTTAGCTTGATCAAAACTGAAAAAAAATCATTCATTTGTGATCAGTTATGGTTTCAGTGAGGAATACTTCTATATTTAAAATTTAAATGCAAGTAAATTAGTTTATATAATTACTTATATAATTAGTTTATATAATTGGTAATTTAATTTATATAATCAGTTATATAAGGAGAATTAGTTAGTAAAGAAATGAAACGTGTAAACTAATTGTTAAGAATGGAATTAAGAAAATGTAAATTTTTAG
Organism: Allium sativum; assembly: GCA_030737875.1. Lineage (NCBI taxonomy): Eukaryota > Viridiplantae > Streptophyta > Magnoliopsida > Asparagales > Amaryllidaceae > Allium > Allium sativum. The sequence goes on along the minus strand of CM060911.1, from coordinate 99,549,865 downwards.
TTTTATCGTTAGGAATCGTTGATTTAAACAGTGTGTATTTTATTTATACAAGGTTCAAAAATCTTGAAAACTAGACGGGTTAGTCTGTAGCAGTGAGATATTCGAGCTAGAAGTGGGTTGAGAATTTCGGCACAGCTGGAATTTAGATTAAACCAATTTATGGTCTGGATAATCGACGAATAAAAATCACGTTGAGTAAACTCACTCTCTAGATTTTATTTAAATAATTTTTATATACTGTTCATTGGTTGTTTGGATACATTTAAATATTTTTGTGGCTATTATAAATATATTAGTTGTTTAGGCTTGGTGTTTGTGGCTATATATATATATATATATATATATATATATATATATATATATTGGTGGCTGGATATTTTCCACAGTACCATTAGCGGATGCCCGCAGTATCACTAGCGGATGGCCCTATACGCCTCCATAATATGATAGTGGATGACCTTCTATACTGCGATATCCTGCCTCGAAGCAGGAGGGGTATTATTTATGTTGGCAAAATTCGGTGGATGCAGGAGAACAGGTTGGAGGGATCCAACTGGATTCCTAAAAAAATATTATTACTGGTTTGTTTTCATAAATATTATCATATATGATGTGTTAGAAAACCTGTAGTTGATAATTGTGTGTTTTTGATTGGTTGAATATCACTGGCTCTAAATGTTGATTTATGGAAATATCGTGAAAATGATATTTCGAGATTAAAAAAGAAAAAAAATCTATTTTTCTAAAATAGGATTTGAATTTCAAATGGGTTAAGAAATATTAACTTGTTTTGAATAATAAAAACAAGTATTGAATTTATAAACGATGTTTATAAATTAAATATTATGGGAAATAGAAGTGAATTTATAAATGGTGTATATAAATAAAATGGAATTATTTTCATTAGATAATGCAAGAATTGGAATGAATTTATAAACGGTGGTTATAAATAGAGTGGATAATTATCATTGGATAATTGGGAAATTTAAATTAAAATGTGAATTTAAAATGAGAATTGGGAATCGTTTTAAATAGAAAATGATGTTACCTATTCCAATGTTCGGAATGTACATTTAATCGGATAATTAGATTATGCCGAATTTGTATAATAAATTATATCCAGATAGGATATTGGAATTGTATCAATTAGAGATTAAGTTTAAAAAATTAATATTTAAAATAGATTCTATATTATGTATATATAAGTTATAATAATGAAATAGTCCAAGATAGAAATTTAGTTCCAAATGGATATTTGAAAGGGAAGCATGTTTTAATTTATAAAACAAGGAAATTAAATTTTAAACAATGTTTATAAATAGAGTGGAGATAATTATCATTAGATAAATTTGGAATTTTAAATTCATGCATGAATTTAAAAAGGAATTGAAAATCGTATCGAAAAAGGAACGATAGAATTTTCATCCCGAAATTCGGAATATAAACCAAAGCAAAATAAATCAAAAGGGTTTTTAATTAAAATTTGATTTTTCGAAGTTTATAAAATATTTTATATAAAAGGGAATTGGAATTATGTGTAGAAGGTTGAATTATAAATAAATTTATAACTGAATTATGAAATAATTGGCGATTAAGGAAAATCAGAAATATTAAGTTGAATTGGGAAAATTTGTTTAATATATATCGAAATATATTAGAATGAAGTTGAAATTTATTTACAAAACGAAGTGTAAATGTTTATATTTAAATATAATTTAAAACGAACTCACCGTAGCGCGGTAGTTTGTAATTTGGCGTTTCGAACTTCAATTGAGTATATAAGACTCAATTTAAGTCGGAATTCTTTGAAACAAGAATCGTTTGGACTGGCTGAATAATAGTTTTCTAATGGAAGAGAAAATTTTGGATGTAGTCTTATAGATTTTGAATTATGTCAAAATCATTTTTTCAGAAAAACAGCGTCATAATCATTATAAAACCACAACTATTTATTTAAATAAATAAAGGGATTTCAAGTAAATAAAAATCTGAATTTCCATTCAAAAAATCCAGACTTAAGACATAAAATAAATATGAACTCAAGTGGAGTAAGTGAACTGATTTTTGGAACAAATATCCGATTTTTAATTATTAAATAGAATAAGCTAACTTGAATAATAATTAGTTAATCGAGTTTTGATACGAAATTGGGTTTTGGTTAAGTAAATTGAACTGGTGAATTCATAATCGAAACTATGAAACTTGAATTAAAATGGAATTCGATTGGTTTATAAGAAAATTAAATTTGTATATGAAGGTGATTTGTTCAATTAAAAAGTGGAATATGCAAAAGAGATAATTAGAGAATAAATTAGCGAGTTGAGTAAAAATGATGGGATTGAGTTGGTGTAAATTAGAAATGGACGTATATGGATTAGACAGGTATGGAATGAAGTGTATGAAGATTATAATTCGAGTGCTTGACAAAAAGGTACACTTTTAAACTCCATATGAGATTTTATGTGCCAAATCGGCTAGCTGCTTGGCTTTTTGATTTTCTTTTTGAATGGGAAGGGCCTAGAGAGGCAAGTTGGGGTTTGAGCTATTGACCAGTATTACCACCAATATTAACATGGAAGAAAGTTGACAGTGACGGGGTATCGGATGACCAAAAGTTCGCAGAAGGGTAAATACAAAGCGAGGCCTAACGATGTGAAGAAAAAGGGCAGGAAGATGTAATCCGAAAGATCGTATCAACCACAACCTTTTATTCCTCCTAAAGGAAAAAGTCTGGAAGGACTAGAGAGAAAAATCGACAGGACCCCTCTGCCTTAGTCAGTCGGACAGGACTCCCTTGACAGAATCAACCCGATGAAAGATTCTGCGTAAAGAACCACTCTGAGCTAGGAGCAAAGAAATCAGAGGCAACTAACCCGACAGACAAAGCCTGAGAGGAAATCTTCAATAATAACATATCCATACACCGATACATCCGAAGGCAAAAGCACTAAAAGAACTAAACCAAAGGTGCCCGTGGGCCACCCGGAACCAACCCCCAAAGCATCTATCATATGGATACCGAAAGGATGAAGTCACAAATAACAAGATTAACATCAGAAGCCACTCCCCGAGAATCCAGGCTACCGCAGAGGCCCTACCGAAAGGCCAACCGAGACCCAAGCAGACATGCAGGCTACCCGTACTAATCCGCTTAGTACCGAAACACGTGGCTATTTCGAGCCGGCAGATATCAGCCTACGTCACGAGGCCCAGTCCCTCCGCGTATTCATGATAAAGTCGAAAGCCTACATCTGAAATCTCATTCCCGCAAGCCTATATTTGCGAGATACTTTCAGAGATTCAAGTATCATCCAGGGACCGTGATCGATGCATCGAAAGCGATCAAAGGTCCCATGCCCGAAGCCGAGAATAAAGCGACCGACAAGGATCCTTGCAGGCCCACTGGCCCATCGACAGAAGGAGTCCTAAACTATTATAAATAGGACCCCAGAGGCCACCCTAAAAGGGGACTTTTCCTTACTTTTTGTACCCTCATAAATAACTTAGAAATGTCATTAATGGAGAATTCTTTCTCTACAACATCTATGTATTCTCGTTAAAAGATTAATAAATGGAGAACATCCGATAATTGCTCTGTAAGTGTGTATATTTATTTCTCTAATTGTTATCACCACAATCTATTATCAATTCTGCAGAGGAGCTCAGGTTTACACCTATCACCCCCTTTGAATGGTGACCGAACTCCATTCGTTGAACCTATATCCAATTTATAGATTACAGGGAGCCTACATCTAATTGCTTTAATGTCCCAATCCATCATTAAAATCGGATGGGAAAGAGAAACAATCCAATTGATTTTCCCTCGGGATTTACCCCCGTTGATCCATTTCCGGTGTTGACAAAAAATATCGTTAGCATTTTGGCGCTAGAAGGAGGGCCTGAACCTCCGACCTTGTGGTTAAAAGCCACAAATTTACCTGTGCTGTTCCGTCTTGGATTGGACTAGCTGTGAAGAAGAAAGGTCATGTGCAAGAGACCTAGACGAAGATTATTATTATCTCGAACGGATAAATCAAGAACTGCTAGCCATAGGCTGATGGAAGAGCAAGAGCTAAGGATAGAGGCTTTACGAGTAATAAAGGGGAAGACGAAGATGGAACTACATGCCTGCGAGGTAGGGAATAACAACTTTTCCCACATGGAACAAACCATGGTGTTCTCACCCATTAGATCTACATCAGAAGAAATTCGCATTTTCCTCTACATGAAGGATGCTCTCTACAGGAAAGTCAAGGGAATAACGCTCGAACGCGAAATAATGGATGACTTCAATTGGTTCGCCGACAGATGGACTAAAGAGGTGATAATTCAACCCCGATATGTTCCGGAAAGAGAGGGCGAGAGTATAAGAACCATAACTGAAATGATTCACAGAAGGATTCGACAAAAGGGGGGAGACATACGCCTAAAATACCTCAGGAATGCCACCTCACTACTCCTAGAAAGAATGTTTATTTCCTAACCAAACATGAACTCAACTACTGAACCTCCACGAAGAAGAAACCTAAATATGAAAAAAAGACTGAAGGGCCTTACTATCATTATCACTTTATGAATGGACGCGAGACTAATCATTGTAGAACTCTCGGGGAAGCCAAGCCATTATCAGACTCATCAGTCAAGGCCAACTATAGGAATTTATCGAGAAATTATGGTGAGTTTAAGAAAATCCTTAGGAAAAGGGTTAATGCATGTATGCGAGTGTATAGAAGGCCCATCCCCTAGATATTTAGAAGGAAAACCCAAAAGGGGTCCAGTTGTCAACGGATTAAATCCCTCGTCATCACCAAATTGGCCGGGGCGAGGCATCATCCCGAAGGGGGGATGATTGTGTTAGTCTTTCTCCCTGCCCATACCAGAGGGGGCAGGGTTAAAGCATCGAAAGCATAAGCCGCTATTTCACACCAGGAATGGTCATGACGGTGCATTTAAAAATTAGCACGCCCTGCCTCTTCTCGTAGAAGAGTATGCCCTGCCTCTGCTCGAACTAAGCATGTCCAACCTCTACTCGCATAATAGCACGTCCTCCCTCTGCTTATGTTCTGCATTACCCACAGAAGGGAGCGCAAACCCTATCATCGCCTACAATGGTCAGGATAAGGCACCCTTAAGAGGGGTGGCATATAAGCCTCTATCAGCGCCTTCGTAGGTCTGTGTAGAGCGTCAAAAGAGTAAACCTTAGTTCTGTTCCTATGACTACCTCATCTATGTTTCTAATCCCTCATCATCGCCTACGATGGTCAGGATGAGGCGCCTCCTGGAGGGAGGTCGGGTAAGTCCTTGGGCCCTGCTTGTGGATAAGCTAGCCAAGCGCACTGGATGCACATGCCCAGAGAGTGGCCAACAAAGCACGCACATCCTTTGCTTTGATGACGAAAGCCCAAGGAGAGGATCAAGAAGCACGTACAACCTCTACTTCCTAAATCAAATCCGAAGGGGATACTCGAACTATTAATACCGAAAGAGGTTTCGGTTCTCTATGCTAAATATCCGAATCTGGGTCGATTCAGCACTCTATTAATACCGAAAGAGGTTTTGGTTCTCTATACTAAATACCCAAATCTGGGTCAATTCGGTGCTCTATTAATACCGAAAGAGGTTTCGGTTCCCTATGCTAAATACCCGAATCTGGGTCGATTGAGCTCTTCATTAATACCGAAAGTGGTTCCGGACTTCTATGTGAATACCCGAGTCTTGGTCGATTCAGCGCTTCATTGATACCGGAAGTGGTTCCGAAGTTCTATGTTAATACCTGAATCTGGGTTGATTCGGCACCTTAGTAACACGGGAAGTGGTTCTGGCCTCCTATGCTAAAATACCCGAATCCGGGTCGATTCGGCGCTTCATTAACACCGAAAGTGGTTCCGGACTTTTACGTTAATACCCAAATCTGGGTCGATTCGGCACTACAGTAATACTGGAAGTGTTTACGGTCTCATACGCTAAATACCCGAATATGGGTTGATTCGGCGCTCTATTAATACCGAAAGAGGTTTCGGTGCTCTATGCTAATAGCCGAGTCTGGGCCGATTCGGCGTTCTCTTAATACCGAAAGGGGCTCCGATCCTCTGCGTTGATACCTAAATTTGGGTCCATTCAGCTCCAAACCGAAGCTGGAAGGGGTTCTGGTCACTCAATACCCAAGTCTCGGTTGAATCGATTTCTCAACGAAGTCTCAAAGCAAGCTGACGATCTCATGTGTCATAAACCGGGGCAATCCCACTGAAAATAAACTCCACTAGATATGGAGTCACCAAGGCTGCACCAAGCATATGAATACAATTCCCAACTCAAAAAGAAAAGGAGTCGCTTGCCCCTCTCAGGAGTTCCAGCGAGAGTTCAATGTTTGACACCAATAGCGGGTTTACAAATCCCTCAGGGAAGTACCTTCAACTTGAATATTCATTAGTTATATTCTTTTTCAAGTTTATCAAATCGTTACACAACTCTGAAAAACGACATCGTATCATAGCGCTAACTCAAAGAGATATATTTCAAGAGCAGTTGTTTCAAGAAAGAGCCCCTTTATAGACACATAGTAAAGGTCCACTGGAAATCATAATCACTTCCGGTCCAATAAAGCTATAGCAGACTACTACAGCATCGAAAGCAAATTGGCCATATCATACGCATTTTACAACCACGTGATCAGTAAAGTGAATGGTGATGCAAGTATAGCATGCAAAATACAGATAACAGTGTAATAAAACGAAGTGAAAGGCTGCAATATGATAAACAGAGGTACTGTCCCATACTAACAAAGCCACAACACAGACCAACACAAAGTAAAAAACGCGAGGATCGGTACTCGCTTATACAACCGATCTAAAACATAGTTTGCAAAAAAGGCAATCATCGGCGGGATAAGAAGGCTACAAACCTTTTTTCTTCCTGGGCCTACCAACCTTCCTTTTGGCCTGAGTAGAGCAAGACAGATGTTCACCAGCCAAGGGCTTTCCGCGTTCTGGACCTGCCAACTCAATGTCTTCTTGAGTGAAGGAGGCAACAACACTATCCGTGGATCAGAGAGCTTGAATTAACTTCACCTTATCTTTCTCTAAGATGGAGATGCGCTCAAGATTATCCCTGTGTAAACTCCGAAGGTCATGGGCCAGTGTGTGCCAATCGCTCATTTTCTTTGCAGTATAATCCTTAAGCATGTCCATGTGCTGCACAAACTGATGCATGGCAGTCTCAAGTCTAGCAAGCATCTAGGACTTCGTGATGACCATCTCACTGGAAATTGTTCGTTGGTTAGATGGAGAAATATCAATGTTAGAAGATATTACCTGCAGGTCCCAACCCCTGAATCGCTTGGCAAGCTTGGGATTACATGACCCTGGGGCATAGGAGGGCCTACCAACAATTGTTTGAAGCTCCACGTAGGTAGGACTGACGGAGGGGGAATCTACGGATGGCTCGGCGGTCGATTGAACTTTGGTTGTTTGGGCACCTAAATCAAAAAGCTTCTCCCGCTCACAGCACTTCTAAAACATGTCCATCCTATACAAATAAACCAATGAATAATCATGCAATTCAAGGGTTTAATGGTTAGCCAAGATGAAAACAAGCTTCAGCAACCACAAGAATTGAACCAAAAGCGCAAATGACAGTAACAATGTCAAGCCCAAACAAGGCTATGTGACTCAACAGTTTGCACTCCTTCGGATTCAACGGCTGGGGCCAAACCGTGTGCAACTAATCATAAGGTAGGAAGTCGTATAGATTGAAAGGCTATTTAAAGTGTTTTAGCAAGCATACCATATGTACAAAACTCAAGATCAGAGAAGAGAGGGATCGACAACAATGCAAACTTCATTTGATGACCATAGAAAAAAAAATTCAAGGGAGCACAAAGAAAAACTTATCTCGATTAAACCATGTATTACAAATTCAAAGGACATCAAGGATTTGTAAACACACGTTCCATAAAATCAACAGTATAAAAAGGAAAAGAAAACGAATTAAAGGCGAGGAGCAAGCTAATAAAGGTGAAAGTCACTGCACCAGCTACGAATGGCCGGGTATGCGGAAAATCCTTCTAGGAGATACCTAAAGAAAGTTGGAAAAGCAACAATCCTAGCAACCACGCCAATTATGCCAAAACCATCCGATATGGCATCCGCGGGCTATTAGATAAAAGCAAGAACGGCTCGGACGCAAATGCCTGCTCCATGGCTGAGCTTCTATATGACATAATTTTTCCAGGTAACAACGATTCATAGTAATACGATCGGTACACGTAACCCTAAGACAAATACACATGCCACGGGCTGTTTTTTTGGTGTTATCGAACGTCATCACATCTCGATTAATGGAGGTCAGGTAGGCGGAACCTAAATCAAAGCTAGATGAGATGACGCAGGGAAAATCACGATCTTTTATACCCTAACTAGTGTATGATGGTACCCAGGGCGAATATCTTAAAGAACAAAGCATAACCTTAGCTAACCATTATTTATAAAGGATGTAAAAATACTTACTGATAATCAAGCTCGAATCTTCCATAAATGAGGAGAATTCAAGTATTTTCTTTTGTAAGAACAGAAATCTTGTTTTAAAGTTTGATTTGCAAATAAAAGACAGGAATAATGTAGTAGTAAAAAGTTAGGTTCAAATTCTAAGACCAATCTGGGCCGCAAAAATAAAAGCCAATCGACGGTTCCAATTGGAGAAGATCAGGAGACTCTGACATGACGTTCCGAAGAAAAGACAAAAGTTTGACTTGAGAAGTCGAAAACACCCCTTCACTAGGGGGCAAATTTTACTACCAAAATTAACATAGAAGAAAGTTGACAGTGAAGGGGTATCGGATGACCAAAAGTTCGCAGAAGGGTCAATAGAAAGTGGGGTCTAACGATGTGAAGAAAAAGGGCAGTAAGATTTAATCCGAAGACCGTATCAACCACAACCTTTTACTCCTCCTAAAGGAAAAAGTCTGGAAGGACTAGAGAGCAAAATCGACAGGACCCCTCTGCATTAGTCAGTCCGACAGGACTCCCTTGATAGAATCAATCGGACGAAAGGCTCCACGTAAAGAACCAATCTGATCTAGGAGCAAAGAAATCAGAGGCGACTAACCTGACAGACAAAGCCCAAGAGGAAATCTTCAATAATAAATATCCATACACCGATACATCCAAAGGCAAAAGCACTAAACCAAAGGAGCACGTGGGCTACCCGGAACCAACCCCCAGAGCACCTATCGCATGGACACCGAAAGGATGAAATCACAGATAATAGGATTAACGTCAGAAGCCACTCCCCGAGAATCCAGGCTACCACAGAAGCCCTACCGAAAGACCAACCGAGACCCAAGCGGACTCACAGGCTACCCGTACTAATCTACTTAGTACCGAAACCCGTGGCGGTTTCGAGCCGGCAGATATCAGCATACGTCAGGAGGCCCAGTACCTCCGCGTATTCACGATAATGCCAAAAGTCTACTGTAAAGACCCGCAAATTCCCACCCTTTGAATCGACCATAAACCACACAGGTCTGATCCAAAAAGCGGAAACCTACGAATACTTTAAATTTGGGCATACAACACATCAGAACAAAAACACAGACTTTTATAACATCAATAATAAATGTTACATCAGAGTACAGAATATACATATCAGAGTACATTGGAAAATAATTACAGCGGAAGAATAAATTACAATAAATGAATACATTGCAGCGGAACAAATCTCAGTGGAAGGCTATCAACACTATGGCCACAGCTTCAATCTTCAATCCAGGATCTTGTTTTATCTATCTGTCAAATAAGCTACTCGACTGCCCGTGTGGAAAGAGGGCACCCGAGTTTGCAAAGTGAAACAAACTACAGGTCAGTCGTGGGACTGGTGTGAGAATTCTACTTAACCTATATAATATAATAAGGCTAATCACAGGACCACGCCACTTTCGCGGAACGGGTTTTCTCCTATGGATTGCCAGTGCATGACTAAAGTAAATCGTCAAAATAACGCAATGCTTTTTAGAAAAATGAAACCATTATAAGACCCATGTCCCATCACACAATGCAACGCAAACCGGAGGATAGGGTTTTACCTTATAATGACCAAAAGATGCTTGATACGATAAACACGGTAGTATATAATAATAGTGTGCAACCAATTTGAAATACATTAAAGTAAATATATCAATCCTAGACGGCATGAGTGCCCCATCTCACTATGTCGCCATGTATAGGTATACAATCAAAACCGCGTGATGTCGTATTGGAAATTTGGGTTTCCATCTGAGTCAAGGCTAGGAGCGAATTCCTTACCGATTCGAGACACTCTAGCAATGCCCCAGGATTGGTACTCTGTCCAACCCTTGGATCCTGCAGGGCCGGTCCGTCCCCGTGTTGGTACTCTGTCCAACTGGTGCAATGGACTGGATTAGTTATTCCTGAACACACGTTTCCCGATCCTAACGGATCTATGATTGGCCACAATACGACCAATATACCTGAGGTACCTCAAATCCAACAACCACATAAGTAAAATGTCAGCCAGTTTAAGCACCGACACCACTTCTAGCTAGAAAGAAACGTGCGCACTCCCTACGTTCCCTTACTCCGTTTTAGACTCAACCGGGGTGTGAGGCTCGCGAAGTAACGTATTACACAAAGCTATGTCCATACCGGACTATGCTTTGATCATCATACAAGGCTCTGCTTTGCAACAATAAGCTTTGTTCAATTGCAACTTGGCGTGCCACATCAACAACTCATATCATGCGATCGGTAATTATTTAACATACAAAAGGGTGTTAAGCAAGAGAATAAATCCTCCGCCACCATGCATTTATATATTAAATAAAAACCGATTTAATTACATGAAATAAATTTCAATGTCAGGCATGCTATCCATTTATAAGTCCGTTCTGGGTCTGAACGAAACATCGTGTCCGTCGATCTCCAAATGCGTTTGGACGATCATTACCAAATACCTTGTCTTGGAAGGCCAATCCCAATTCAAGATACTAGTCATCATCATCCCAACGATGTGAAAATCTTCGGTCTTCAATCATCGTCTTCGTCTTCGACTCTTGATCGTCGTGTTGATTATTCAGAATGGGTTAAACCCGGTCTTTCTAAATAACTTGCGTAATTTGGGATTAAACAAATGTTGGAAAATCACACATTTCGTCACATCTCAACTCAGAATATTCTTTTAATAAGATATTCGTTTTTGAAGATTCTCATTAATTTTATCAAAGATAAATATTTAAAATACAATCTATAAATCAATTTCTAAAAATATGGAATTCCACAGAAATCCAATCAATACATAATCGATATAGATTTCTGTATCAGACTAATAGTATAAATGGAATAACGGCAAAGCCTCTTAAACTCCATATATAATATCGGTCTTCTTTTACAGAAGCCCATCTCAATTATTACCAATAGAATTTCCACTTAGTTCCTATTTAATATATTAGTTGAAAAACTTGATTTATAGAAAATGTCTTTTTAATTCTATAAAATAGATTTATAAGTTCCAAATAATGATTTCAATGCAAATTGGATTAAGGGATAGATGTCGTTTAAAACATCGTCCACGGTAAACCCACTTCACATCTCAATTTATTACATATCACAAAATATGATTGCAAATGCTAGTAATCTCTTTAAAAACATATTTTAAAATAATCATAAAAATATTCTTTAGATAAAAGATTCTAAATGAGAAGTATTCTTTATTTTACAAATCTTTATCTTCTACAAATATTCCTTGTTTTTAACATATACTTAATTAAAATTCTATATTTTTTTTTAAATATATATACTTTATATAAAAAGGATTTCTAATGTAAAAATAGTCTTATTTAAAAGAACACTTGAATCGAAATGCGACTCAAAACATTTACCATATAATTTGGATTATATGGATTTCACACACATCATATATATGACAATAACAGTACAATCATCAAGTCATCCATTACATCCAAAGTGTAATTTTCCACTGTGTAAGCGTTAAAATTAAATAATAACGCTCATCACAGCCCGTCGATCTAACGATCAACATACAACTAATATTGGGATTAGTGTATGTAAATTTTCATCCCAACACCCGTGTGGGGTTTTCAACCAATCAAGCAAATGATAAACTAATTTGTGCACTTGGGCGATGTGTGAAAATTATCGTCCCAATCACATACACAAGTCGGATAACTTGTGAATGGCAGTGTAATACACAATATATAACACGACGATAAAAATGTCTCTTTTAATTATATTTCTTTTATTGCCTATAAACGGTCAATAAAAATGTGATCTTTATTTCTATACTTTTTATTGTAATTTACATTTTTACTTAACAAAATGTCCTTTCTATTCTAACTTACATTTTGAATGTAATTTTTCTTTTTATTGTTTATTTACATCAAAATGTAAATGTTCCCATTTCATTTTTTTATTTATTATTAACAACAAAAGTCTCGTCTTCTATATTTATTCTTTTCAATGAAAGCAATTTTACATAAAATTGTAATTCTTTAATTTTATTCTTTTTATTGTCTCTAGAAAGACAATAAAATGTAACACAAAAATATATTCTTTTTATTGCATCTAAAATGATGATAAAAATGTAACATTAACATTGCTATTTTTATCGCATCAAAATTTGCCGATAAAAATGAATTACTAACATTGTCTATTTTTATCGCACCAAAAATGTCGATAAAATGAATCACTAACATTGTCTATCTTTATCGCACCAAAAATGTCGATAAAATGAATCACTAACATTGTCTATCTTTATCGCACCAAAAATGTCGATAAAAATGAATCACTAACATTGTCTATCTTTATCGCACCAAAAATGTCGATAAAAATGAATCACTAACATTGTCTATTTTTATCGCACCAAAAATGTCGATAAAAATGAATCACTAACATTGTCTATTTTTATCGCACCAAAAATGTCGATAAAAATGACAACATTAACCATTCTATTTTCACCGCATCCAAAATGACGATAAAATATTCAACATTAACAATTCTATTTTTACCGCATTCAAAATGACGATAAAATATTCAACATTAACAATTCTAATTTTACCGCATTCAAAATGACGATAAAATATTCAACATTAACAATTCTAATTTTACCGCATTCAAAATGACGATAAAATATTCAACATTAACAATTCTAATTTTACCGCATTCAAAATGACGATAAAATATTCAACATTAACAATTCTAATTTTTACCGCATTCAAAATGACGATAAAATATTCAACATTAACAATTCTAATTTTACCGCATTCAAAATGACGATAAAATATTCAACATTAACAATTCTAATTTTACCGCATTCAAAATGACGATAAAATATTCAACATTAACAATTCTAATTTTTACCGCATTCAAAATGACGATAAAATATTCAACATTAACAATTCTAATTTTACCGCATTCAAAATGACGATAAAATATTCAACATTAACAATTCTATTTTACCGCATTCAAAATGACGATAAAATATTATCATAAGAAATGAAAGCAAAATGTTCTTTTTATTACCAAATGGAAAAACAACAAAGATGCTTCCTTTAATGCTAAAAAGAAACATGACATAAAAATGTTCTTTTAATGTTAAAAAGAAGAAGCGACAAAATGACCCTTTTCATGTTAAAAAGAAAAGAGTGACAAAATATGTTTTTTTTTTTCTAAAAGAAAAAGCGACAAAAATTATCTTTTGCAATATCTTAACAAAAGTGTTATCTTATTATCAATGCGAATTTTCAATTTCTTACTACATATAAAAATGTAAACTTTATTTTACAATTATATATCCCATTATAAATTACATATAAAAATGTAATTTTATATTTTATTGCAAATTCCCTTTCTAATTACATATAAAAATGTACTTTTTATTTTCAAGTTCTATTTTCATTATAGTATGCAAATAATAAAAATAGCTTTATCATCAAGTTATATTCACATCATGAAATGTTAACAAAAATGTAAGTTTTGTTTTCAAGTCTCATTTGCATTATAATATGCAAATAATAAGATAAGTTTTAGTTTTCAGGTCATATTTACATTATAAAATATAAATAAAAAGGTAAGTTTTATTTTCAAGTGATATTTACATTATGAAATGTAAATAAATAAAATAAAGATAAAAATTATGTTTCAAGTTCATTTGTGTCTTGAAAACACAAATAAAAATATAAATTTTAATGTAAATCTTTATTTCAATACTTTGTTCGCGTCAAGGGATGCAAAACAAAATATAATTCTCTTTTTATTTAAACATTTTGTTTGCATTGAGAAATGCAAGAAAAATAAAATTCTTTTTATTTTAAATGTAAATCTATATTTTGTCATTTTGTTCGCATCAAGGGAAGCAAACAAAATACAATCTTTTTATTCCTTCGTACATTTCTGTTTGAGAAATGCAAACAAAACACAAATTTTTTTCAACATTGAATTGATATTTCACATCAATTCAAATAAAAGGAAAATTCCTTCTTCTTTTTTTTCATTTTCTTTTTTTTTTCCAATGAAAAAGAGTATGGATTTTTGTTTCATCTATATTCAATGACAGAAATATCAGTTCTCGTTTCATTTTTTCTTCGGTGACAAAAATATGAATTTTTGTTTGTTAACTTTTAATGCAACAAAATTGAGAGTTTTTGTTTTCTTTTTATGCAACCAAAAATGAGAACTTTGTTAGTTAACCTTAAAGGCAAACAAAAAGAAATATATTTTATTCGTTGTTCATAGTCTATTGTAAACAAAACAGATAAAAATAATATTCTATTTGTCGTTCAAATTTCATTGTAACATCAACAAATAAAAATAAAGTTTTATTTGTCGTTCCATTTCTTTGTTCATTTCAGAAGAATGAAAATGACATTAAAATAAAATAAATTAGAACGTCTAAATTTAGATTTAATTTTCCAACTGCAATTTAAACTCAATAACATATACAATTTAAAGACGGATTAAAGCATAACATGAACAATAAGCACACCACAAGCAACAATCGATAATTCATACATACCAAACACTTTAGAACTAAATCATCATCATCATACAATTATTTTCATGTGGGAAAATAAATTAATAATTAATTAAATAATAAAGATTTGAACTCTCACCTCAAATTTTGGCTGAAAATCAACTATCTCAGAATCAGGTGTGGTCTGCGCCATCGCGAAGAGCTCGGAAAGACGAGTCCAGCGCAATTTACGGTTTGTCAAACGGACCTCGTATGAGAGAGTTATGGATTTTTAAACATCGGATAATTTAAATATTTAAATAATAAAATAATAATAAAAAAAAGAAATCGGGACCTTTCTTCCCCGTCGCACGTACATGCCGCAACCTATGACCGCCGTTGCTCCTTCCGTGCGCACCACCCCACGGACCACCAACCGCCGATCCGACACCGCCACCGCAACCGCCATGCCGAGAGCAACCTACACCACCAACTCCTTGAAACTCGGCCTCCCCAATCACCCGCAAATCACTGAAAACCGCAGTGACTTCTCGGCCAAAATTCGCGAAATCCGAGCACCAAAATCCGATCTTAGCCGTATAGATTGAAAGGTCTCTGAATTCTCTTCGATTTGGTAGGTCATACGTCAAATTTCGTCGAACGGATTGGGAGATATTAGCGTTTGAAGTTGGAGCAATTCTGGCCTTCCATTTTCTGGGCGGCGGCCGCCATGAACAGTGTTAGGGTTAGGGTTTTCGGATTTTTATATTATTTTAATATTAAATTCCGAATTTCGTGAAATAAAGTGGATTTTTGAACTTTCTCGGATTTGGGCCTGCTTACTGTCGATCTTAACGTTTTGAGGCCTTCTGAACGCGATGGGCTATGTCCCAATGTCCAATTCTGATGTCTACACGTTTTATTTTCGGTTTTAATTGAAAATACAATATTAAATTAATTATTTAATTCCTACCGTACATTTAAATATGCCGGGGCCACATACGACCTCAGAAAATTCTAAAAAAAATATTTTTAGCTTTCTTATGACGATACGAATCCAACAAAATTATTTTCGTCGAATTCTGAGACTGTTTGAAAAATGGCTATTTTTAAGGCGTTCAAATTTAACTGTAAATAGTCAAAACACATTTTATTTCGCCACGCTCACATATTAATTCGAAAAATTCTGAAAATTGAAACCTAGCAATAATTTGACATTCCGGTTCCAACAAAAGTGGTTTCGTCGAAAACGGAGGTCGTTTGAAAAATGACTATTTTTTAAGGCCAATATATTTAATATTAAAAATACATTTTTAAACAAATAATTTTCGAAACTCACAATATATAAGTGTTTACTATTTTTCAATGCAGAAACGTCATTCCGAACTCAATGGAAGTGGTTTCGAGTTCAAATTCCTATATATGTGAAAAGTAGCCTTTCGGGCCCTATATATTCTACAGCGACCTTTCTAAAATTTGAATTGGCCATAACTCTTGATTTCCACTATGAAATTTCGATTTTTCAGATTCGTTAGAAAGATATTTTTAAATAGATTCTAATATTTTTGGTTTCACTAAAATTCGTTACATTTTGCATCCTGTACGGTCAGTCAAAGTTCAAGTTTGACTTTTCAAACTACCGCGTTATTTCTAACTCTTTTGTTAATTAAAATTAAATCATTCATTCTAACTTCGATTTAAATCAAATTTGTGATCATTATTATTTAAATAAATTATTTTATATTGTCAAAACTCATTAAAATTTTCTAAAATAAAATTTTAAATTGGTCCTGATTTTGCGGGTTGTTACAATCGCCCCCACTTAAAAACTTTTCGTCCTCGAAAAGGAACGTAGCTAAAAATTGTAAAATTAACTATCTCAATTTTAAATTTTAATGGTTGATTATCTTTTCAAAATATATATAAAAATCATATTTCAAAGAATAGATTATAAATATCAAAAATACGTTAATTATAAATTCGTAACTCTTTACTCGTCCTAGGGCATTACTAACCCCATCTCTAACGAGCTCACTCATTCTAGGATACTGCTGATCCTATCTCTAATGAGTATTCTTATTGGATATTACTGATCCAATCTCTGATGAGTCTTCCGTTCAGTTCTAACGAGTTGTACCCCAAAGATTTGAGCTAACCTAAGCTCTGATACCAACTGTAAAGACCCGCAAATTCCCACCCTTTGAATCGACCATAAACCACACAGGTCTGATCCAAAAAGCGGAAACCTACGAATACTTTAACTTTGGGCATACAACACATCAGAACAAAAACACAGACTTTTATAACATCAATAATAAATGTTACATCAGAGTACAGAATATACATATCAGAGTACATTGGAAAATAATTACAGCGGAAGAATAAATTACAATAAATGAATACATTGCAGCGGAACAAATCTCGGTGGAAGGCTATCAACACTATGGCCACAGCTTCAATCTTCAATCCAGGATCTTGTTTTATCTATCTGTCAAATAAGCTACTCGACTGCCCGTGTGGAAAGAGGGCACCCGAGTTTGCAAAGTGAAACAAACTACAGGTCAGTCGTGGGACTGGTGTGAGAATTCTACTTAACCTATATAATATAATAAGGCTAATCACAGGACCACGCCACTTTCGCGGAACGGGTTTTCTCCTATGGATTGCCAGTGCATGACTAAAGTAAATCGTCAAAATAACGCAATGCTTTTTAGAAAAATGAAACCATTATAAGACCCATGTCCCATCACACAATGCAACGCAAACCGGAGGATAGGGTTTTACCTTATAATGACCAAAAGATGCTTGATACGATAAACACGGTAGTATATAATAATAGTGTGCAACCAATTTGAAATACATTAAAGTAAATATATCAATCCTAGACGGCATGAGTGCCCCATCCCACTATGTCGCCATGTATAGGTATACAATCAAAACCGCGTGATGTCGTATTGGAAATTTGGGTTTCCATCTGAGTCAAGGCTAGGAGCGAATTCCTTACCGATTCAAGACACTCTAGCTATGCCCCAGGATTGGTACTCTGTCCAACCCTTGGATCCTGCAGGGCCGGTCCGTCCCCGTGTTGGTACTCTGTCCAACTGGTGCAATGGACTGGATTAGTTATTCCTGAACACACGTTTCCCGATCCTAACGGATCTCTGATTGGCCACAATACGACCAATATACCTGAGGTACCTCAAATCCAACAACCACATAAGTAAAATGTCAGCCAGTTTAAGCACCGACACCACTTCTAGCTAGAAAGAAACGTGCGCACTCCCTGCGTTCCCTTACTCCGTTTTAGACTCAACCGGGGTGTGAGGCTCGCGAAGTAACGTATTACACAAAGCTATGTCCATACTGGACTATGCTTTGATCATCATACAAGGCTCTGCTTTGCAACAATAAGCTTTGTTCAATTGCAACTTGGCGTGCCACATCAACAACTCATATCATGCGATCGGTAATTATTTAACATACAAAAGGGTGTTAAGCAAGAGAATAAATCCTCCGCCACCATGCATTTATATATTAAATAAAAACCGATTTAATTACATGAAATAAATTTCAATGTCAGGCATGCTATCCATTTATAAGTCCGTTTTGGGTCTGAACGAAACATCGTGTCCGTCGATCTCCAAATGCGTTTGGACGATCATTACCAAATACCTTGTCTTGGAAGGCCAATCCCAATTCAAGATACTAGTCATCATCATCCCAACGATGTGAAAATCTTCGGTCTTCAATCATCGTCTTCGTCTTCGACTCTTGATCGTCGTGTTGATTATTCAGAATGGGTTAAACCCGGTCTTTCTAAATAACTTGCGTAATTTGGGATTAAACAAATGTTGGAAAATCACACATTTCGTCACATCTCAACTCAGAATATTCTTTTAATAAGATATTCGTTTTTGAAGATTCTCATTAATTTTATCAAAGATAAATATTTAAAATACAATCTATAAATCAATTTCTAAAAATATGGAATTCCACAGAAATCCAATCAATACATAATCGATATAGATTTCTGTATCAGACTAATAGTATAAATGGAATAACGGCAAAGCCTCTTAAACTCCATATATAATATCGGTCTTCTTTTACAGAAGCCCATCTCAATTATTACCAATAGAATTTCCACTTAGTTCCTATTTAATATATTAGTTGAAAAACTTGATTTATAGAAAATGTCTTTTTAATTCTATAAAATAGATTTATAAGTTCCAAATAATGATTTCAATGCAAATTGGATTAAGGGATAGATGTCGTTTAAAACATCGTCCACGGTAAACCCACTTCACATCTCAATTTATTACATATCACAAAATATGATTGCAAATGCTAGTAATCTCTTTAAAAACATATTTTAAAATAATCATAAAAATATTCTTTAGATAAAAGATTCTAAATGAGAAGTATTCTTTATTTTACAAATCTTTATCTTCTACAAATATTCCTTGTTTTTAACATATACTTAATTAAAATTCTATATTTTTTTTTTAAATATATATACTTTATATAAAAAGGATTTCTAATGTAAAAATAGTCTTATTTAAAAGAACACTTGAATCGAAATGCGACTCAAAACATTTACCATATAATTTGGATTATATGGATTTCACACACATCATATATATGACAATAACAGTACAATCATCAAGTCATCCATTACATCCAAAGTGTAATTTTCCACTGTGTAAGCGTTAAAATTAAATAATAACGCTCATCACAGCCCGTCGATCTAACGATCAACATACAACTAATATTGGGATTAGTGTATGTAAATTTTCATCCCAACACCCGTGTGGGGTTTTCAACCAATCAAGCAAATGATAAACTAATTTGTGCACTTGGGCGATGTGTGAAAATTATCGTCCCAATCACATACACAAGTCGGGTAACTTGTGAATGGCAGTGTAATACACAATATATAACACGACGATAAAAATGTCTCTTTTAATTATATTTCTTTTATTGCCTATAAACGGTCAATAAAAATGTGATCTTTATTTCTATACTTTTTATTGTAATTTACATTTTTACTTAACAAAATGTCCTTTCTATTCTAACTTACATTTTGAATGTAATTTTTCTTTTTATTGTTTATTTACATCAAAATGTAAATGTTCCCATTTCATTTTTTTATTTATTATTAACAACAAAAGTCTCGTCTTCTATATTTATTCTTTTCAATGAAAGCAATTTTACATAAAATTGTAATTCTTTAATTTTATTCTTTTTATTGTCTCTAGAAAGACAATAAAATGTAACACAAAAATATATTCTTTTTATTGCATCTAAAATGATGATAAAAATGTAACATTAACATTGCTATTTTTATCGCATCAAAATTTGCCGATAAAAATGAATTACTAACATTGTCTATTTTTATCGCACCAAAAATGTCGATAAAATGAATCACTAACATTGTCTATCTTTATCGCACCAAAAATGTTGATAAAATGAATCACTAACATTGTCTATCTTTATCGCACCAAAAATGTCGATAAAAATGAATCACTAACATTGTCTATTTTTATCGCACCAAAAATGTCGATAAAAATGAATCACTAACATTGTCTATTTTTATCGCACCAAAAATGTCGATAAAAATGAATCACTAACATTGTCTATTTTTATCGCACCAAAAATGTCGATAAAAATGACAACATTAACCATTCTATTTTCACCGCATCCAAAATGACGATAAAATATTCAACATTAACAATTCTATTTTTACCGCATTCAAAATGACGATAAAATATTCAACATTAACAATTCTAATTTTACCGCATTCAAAATGACGATAAAATATTCAACATTAACAATTCTAATTTTACCGCATTCAAAATGACGATAAAATATTCAACATTAACAATTCTAATTTTTACCGCATTCAAAATGACGATAAAATATTCAACATTAACAATTCTAATTTTACCGCATTCAAAATGACGATAAAATATTCAACATTAACAATTCTAATTTTACCGCATTCAAAATGACGATAAAATATTCAACACTAACAATTCTAATTTTTACCGCATTCAAAATGACGATAAAATATTCAACATTAACAATTCTAATTTTACCGCATTCAAAATGACGATAAAATATTCAACATTAACAATTCTATTTTACCGCATTCAAAATGACGATAAAATATTATCATAAGAAATGAAAGCAAAATGTTCTTTTTATTACCAAAAGGAAAAACAACAAAGATGCTTCCTTTAATGCTAAAAAGAAACATGACATAAAAATGTTCTTTTAATGTTAAAAAGAAGAAGCGACAAAATGACCCTTTTCATGTTAAAAAGAAAAGAGTGACAAAATATGTTTTTTTTTTTTCTAAAAGAAAAAGCGACAAAAATTATCTTTTGCAATATCTTAACAAAAGTGTTATCTTATTATCAATGCGAATTTTCAATTTCTTACTACATATAAAAATGTAAACTTTATTTTACAATTATATATCCCATTATAAATTACATATAAAAATGTAATTTTATATTTTATTGCAAATTCCCTTTCTAATTACATATAAAAATGTACTTTTTATTTTCAAGTTCTATTTTCATTATAGTATGCAAATAATAAAAATAGCTTTATCATCAAGTTATATTCACATCATGAAATGTTAACAAAAAGGTAAGTTTTGTTTTCAAGTCTCATTTGCATTATAATATGCAAATAATAAGATAAGTTTTAGTTTTCAGGTCATATTTACATTATAAAATATAAATAAAAAGGTAAGTTTTATTTTCAAGTGATATTTACATTATGAAATGTAAATAAATAAAATAAAGATAAAAAGTATGTTTCAATTTCATTTGTGTCTTGAAAACACAAATAAAAATATAAATTTTAATGTAAATCTTTATTTCAATACTTTGTTCGCGTCAAGGGATGCAAAACAAAATATAATTCTCTTTTTATTTAAACATTTTGTTTGCATTGAGAAATGCAAGAAAAATAAAATTCTTTTTATTTTAAATGTAAATCTATATTTTGTCATTTTGTTCGCATCAAGGGAAGCAAACAAAATACAATCTTTTTATTCCTTCGTACATTTCTGTTTGAGAAATGCAAACAAAACACAAACTTTTTATCAACATTGAATTGATATTTCACATCAATTCAAATAAAAGGAAAATTCCTTCTTCTTTTTTTTCATTTTCTTTTTTTTTCCAATGAAAAATAGTATGGATTTTTGTTTCATCTATATTCAATGACAGAAATATCAGTTCTCGTTTCATTTTTTCTTCGGTGACAAAAATATGAATTTTTGTTTGTTAACTTTTAATGCACCAAAATTGAGAGTTTTTGTTTTCTTTTTATGCAACCAAAAATGAGAACTTTGTTAGTTAACCTTAAAGGCAAACAAAAAGAAATATATTTTATTCGTTGTTCATAGTCTATTGTAAACAAAACAGATAAAAATAATATTCTATTTGTCGTTCAAATTTCATTGTAACATCAACAAATAAAAATAAAGTTTTATTTGTCGTTCCATTTCTTTGTTCATTTCAGAAGAATGAAAATGACATTAAAATAAAATAAATTAGAACGTCTAAATTTAGATTTAATTTTCCAACTGCAATTTAAACTCAATAACATATACAATTTAAAGACGGATTAAAGCATAACATGAACAATAAGCACACCACAAGCAACAATCGATAATTCATACATACCAAACACTTTAGAACTAAATCATCATCATCATACAATTATTTTCATGTGGGAAAATAAATTAATAATTAATTAAATAATAAAGATTTGAACTCTCACCTCAAATTTTGGCTGAAAATCAACTGTCTCAGAATCAGGTGTGGTCTGCGCCATCGCGAAGAGCTCGGAAAGACGAGTCCAGCGCAATTTACGGTTTGTCAAACGGACCTCGTATGAGAGAGTTATGGATTTTTAAACATCGGATAATTTAAATATTTAAATAATAAAATAATAATAAAAAAAAGAAATCGGGACCTTTCTTCCCCGTCGCACGTACATGCCGCAACCCATGACCGCCGTTGCTCCTTCCGTGCGCACCACCCCACGGACCACCAACCGCCGATCCGACACCGCCACCGCAACCGCCATGCCGAGAGCAACCTACACCACCAACCCCTTGAAGCTCGGCCTCCCCAATCACCCGCAAATCACTGAAAACCGCAGCCACTTCTCGGCCAAAATTCGCGAAATCCGAGCACCAAAATCCGATCTTAGCCGTATAGATTGAAAGGTCTCTGAATTCTCTTCGATTTGGTAGGTCATACGTCAAATTTCGTCGAACGGATTGGGAGATATTAGCGTTTGAAGTTGGAGCAATTCTGGCCTTCCATTTTCTGGGCGGCGGCCGCCATGAACAGTGTTAGGGTTAGGGTTTTCGGATTTTTATATTATTTTAATATTAAATTCCGAATTTCGTGAAATAAAGTGGATTTTTGAACTTTCTCGGATTTGGGCCTGCTTACTGTCGATCTTAACGTTTTGAGGCCTTCTGAACGCGATGGGCTATGTCCCAATGTCCAATTCTGATGTCTACACGTTTTATTTTCGGTTTTAATTGAAAATACAATATTAAATTAATTATTTAATTCCTACCGTACATTTAAATATGCCGGGGCCACATACGACCTCAGAAAATTCTAAAAAAAATATTTTTAGCTTTCTTATGACGATACGAATCCAACAAAATTATTTTCGTCGAATTCTGAGACTGTTTGAAAAATGGCTATTTTTAAGGCGTTCAAATTTAACTGTAAATAGTCAAAACACATTTTATTTCGCCACGCTCACATATTAATTCGAAAAATTCTGAAAATTGAAACCTAGCAATAATTTGACATTCCGGTTCCAACAAAAGTGGTTTCGTCGAAAACGGAGGTCGTTTGAAAAATGACTATTTTTTAAGGCCAATATATTTAATATTAAAAATACATTTTTAAACAAATAATTTTCGAAACTCACAATATATAAGTGTTTACTGTTTTTCAATGCAGAAACGTCATTCCGAACTCAATGGAAGTGGTTTCGAGTTCAAATTCCTATATATGTGAAAAGTAGCCTTTCGGGCCCTATATATTCTACAGCGACCTTTCTAAAATTTGAATTGGCCATAACTCTTGATTTCCACTATGAAATTTCGATTTTTCAGATTCGTTAGAAAGATATTTTTAAATAGATTCTAATATTTTTGGTTTCACTAAAATTCGTTACATTTTGCATCCTGTACGGTCAGTCAAAGTTCAAGTTTGACTTTTCAAACTACCGCGTTATTTCTAACTCTTTTGTTAATTAAAATTAAATCATTCATTCTAACTTCGATTTAAATCAAATTTGTGATCATTATTATTTAAATAAATTATTTTATATTGTCAAAACTCATTAAAATTTTCTAAAATAAAATTTTAAATTGGTCCTGATTTTGCGGGTTGTTACATCTACATTCGAAAGCTCATTCCCGCAAGCCTATGTTTACGAGATACTTTCAGAGATTCAAGTTTCGTCCAGGGACCGTGTCCGATGCATCGAAAGCGATCAAAGGTCCCACGCCCGAAGCCGAGAATAAAGTGCCCGACGAGCATACCTGCAGGCCCACATGCCCTCGACGGAAGGAGTCCTAAACCATTATAAATAGGACCCCAGAGCCCACCCTAGAAGGGGACTTTTCCTTACTTTTTGTACCCTCATAAATAACTTAGAAATGTCATCAATGGAGAATTCTTTCTCTACAACATCTATGTATTCTCGTTAAAAGATTAATAAAGGGAGAACATCCGATAATTGCTCTTTAAGTGTGTATATTTATTTCTCTAATTGTTATCGCCACAATCTATTATCAATTCTGCAGAGGAGCTCAGGTTTACACTCATCACCCCCTTTGAATGGTGACCGAACTCCATTCGTTGAACCTATATCCAATTTATAGATTACAGGGATCCTACATCTAATTGCTTTAATGTCCCAATCCATCATTAAAATCGGACGGGAAAGAGAAATAATCCACTGGATTTTCGCTCGAGATTTACCCCCGTTGATCCATTTCCGGTGTTGACAAAAAATATCGTTGACAACCGGTACAAAGGAGGTGCTGGCGAATTTTTTCGAAAATTTAAGGAGTCAGAATATTTTTAAGAAATTTTGATAATTAAAAATCTATATATCGATATATATATATAATCTAATAAGGAAACGAACCTAAAATAGAATATTATAAACAAAAAGGAAATCTATAAATTAAATTTGGTAAAAATAGAAAGAGAAACGTATACATGTTTTAAAAATAAATAATTGGTTTTTATGGTGTTGATTATTCGAGGTAAGTGGTCTTGTCTGTTTTGAAGTTAAAGATGTTTTCAGTTCAGGTCTGAGAGGTAATTATACCCCAACTTGATTGATTTCATTATTAACTGATAAATAGGAAGATTCAGTCTCGAAGATCAATGTTTAAAGATTTTTAGTTGAATAAAATATTTTGGGTTGTTTGTAACGATGTTTTACACGACATTCATTTTAACGCAAGTAAGTGGAATTTGGAAATATAAAAATAATAAATATTTCCTAAATATAGAAATGAATGGTCATGAAAGGGAGAAGAAATTGGAAGTGTTCTCCAATTACAAATAGAAGATATTTTCTAAGTACAAAAAATAAAAGAAGGAGATGTATGGAAATGTTTTCCCAATAACGTAAGAGGCTAAGTTAATTGTTGAAATATTGAGTTAACAAATGTTGATAAGGAAATAGAGAAGTGATATAATTAATGAAATATTAATTAAGAGGCCCAGTGATTGTTTGATGCTCTGAACGAATGTTTGTTTTTCTTCAATATTTAAATAACCTACTATCGAAGTATCGACAACTATCGTTGTCAATATGGAGAGACCGGTTGGATTATTATCCGAGTACCACTCCGTATTGGTAGTAGCGTTTCGAATTAGATTATATGAAGAAAAATCGAATATGGAGTAAAGTGCAAGGGATTTTTCTGTTAATCCTAGGTAGAAATTGCTTAAGATGGATTAGTGGAAATTGTGCCTTCGGTTTCGTTGAGTCCTAGAATGAACATGTATGGACGAATGCCTGACAGAGTATTTTCAATGATCGCATTTGTTGGTCTCTACAAATATAGATCTGGTGGAGGAGAATTTATTGTCTTAGAATAATATCAAGAATATCTTTGTGCAAATCAATTAGTGATTAATGGATCTGACAATGTGGCATTCAAAGTGATTGCGCTATCATTGAAAGGTAAGCAATCGTAACCTCAAGCCTCACAACCAGGAAATGGTACAAAATCGGGTAGGTTGCATGGCTAAATGGGTCGCACCCAAGTAGGGTGTATTGTCACCTGATCTAGAGAAATTCCATTTTCTTCTTTAATCTTTCGATGCTATCCCTTTTGAGAAATGGTTGCTGATCCCAACCGTTGATGACAATACATTCGGTACTCTCGAAATGAGGGGCCGGTCATGTTTAGCCTGGTTTGCAAGATGTTCTTGTTGAACCCGGTGTAATCCTCTCTACAGATACACTGTCGGAAGGTGGTCCCATACCTTTCCGGTTGGAATCCATTCTCCAATAAGAGCTAGAGGTTTTGATTGTATACTATATATGTAGAGCGTGAGATGCAAGCGCTCTGCTAGATTGTTATTTACTTGTTTTAGACACTGTTATAATATCAGAAAAGTATTGATTTTAAAGAATGTTTTGGGTTATCATAAGATAAAAACCATCTTTGTTTATGTGTGGATCTGTAATAACCCGGAAAATGTGAACCAGTTTAAAATTTTAAATTAGGTTATTACCAAGAAATTTGAATAATTTAAATAGCCTATTTCAATAAAATATAGAATTTGGTATAATATCGCAGTTTGAAATTTTGATTACAAACTTTGTCTAACTGTACCGGGTGGAAAATATAACAGATTTTAACGAAACTAAAAATATTTAAATCTGTTCATCAATACCTTTCTAACGAATCAGAAAAATCGAAGTTTCATAGCGGAAATCAAAAGTTATGGCCAAACGAATTTTCAGAAAGGTCGCTATATAGTATGTATAGCCCTTGAAAATTGAGATTTTGCATACGACCTCGGAATTCGACGAAACCACTTTTGTTGGGTCCGGGATTTCATAATTTCATAATTTTTGAAGCTAGTATGTGAGCGGGGCAAAGGATAATGTGTTTGGTCAAATTCTGTTAAAATGGGTCGACCTAAAAATGGCCGTTTTGCAAACGAGCTCAGAATTCGACGAAACTGGTTTTGTTAGGACCGTATCGTCAAAACAAAGCTAGATTTATTTTTCTGGAATTTTTCGATTAAGTTTGTGGCCCTGGCAAATTGAAATGTACGTTTAAATTAAATATCGAATGTTTTATATTTTAATTTGAAAAATAACTGACTGTAACAGTCGAAATGGCCAACGAAACATATTCCATTGTGTCCGGAATGGGGGTATTTAGCTAGGGGCGACAGTCGTTGGGTTTAAAAAGGAGTCCGTTTGCAAAAACACTATTTAAAAACTTTCTATAAATACTGGCCAATAGGAAATTTTCTTTAAAAAAAAACCCTAAAAACCCTAGCCGCCAGGACGAAACGGATGATCCCCGTTGCTGCACGCTTTCCCTCCTTTTTCCGATCGCCTCAGGCCATTTCGCCGCCGACCCACGTTGAAGTTTTCGTTCGTCGTACTCCCCTCTCCACATCCGACCCAGCCTCGCCACCAACAGAGCCGCCGTCGTCGAGTTCTGGCGCTTCAAAGTCGGCACGTTCAAGCCGCCGCCCAGGGTTCATCTCGACGTCGAACTGCTGGAGACTGGTGGCGCCGGAGAGCTCTTCCCTCCCTCGAGGACGTCCAATGGTCTGATCGTCCTATAGAGCTATGAATCAAGAGAAAAATCCAAACCTAGAATTGAGCAGGTTTGAAAACTAACGGCATATATAATTTTAAACTGTTTTAACACTTTAAAGCGTTGCAAAGCTTTGAAAAATAATATATTTTTCGTTCTTTAACGAAATTCGATGAAACAGGAGACACCGTGACCGCAAGGAGGCTCTCTACATTCTAGAAGAAGCCGCGGATTTTTCTGACCTTCCTACGATTTTTAGCACCGCAATAACCAATGTGAGGAATCTAAATTATCTGTGTGAATGTACATGTGTTGTATAAATTATATAAGCGAAGTGTAAATTATATAAGCATTGTATACCTCATGTACATGTGTTGTATAAGTTATATTAGCGATGTATAAATTATACAAGCGTTGTTTGAAACATATATGCTTTGAATTGTGATGAAATGCAAGTGAATTATTATATTATATAATATTATATATATATATATATATATATACTCCCCTCGTCCACAGACCATGGACGATATTTATTGCTTGTGATTGACGTGATATTATATGGTATGACGAATGGTTGGAAATAATTGTTTGTGGTTGATATTGTGGTTGAAAAATACCTTTGTGGTTGAAAAATACCTTTGTAGTTGAAAAATACCCTCTTGTGGTTGAAACAAAATAGAGTAGGATTGTGGAATTGAAAATAAAACATGCCGCCTGCGTGCGAACTAGATGCATGATCCCCATTGTCAAAAACTGCGAGGTTTTAAGGTAGAGCGAGGAGCCGTACTAGGGACGGTCCCGGTTTTAACTACCCTGCCGTTATGCTGCCGAAATTTTCTGAAATATTTATGTGTTAGAATAATTTTCATTCATTGGAATTATTTGCATATGCTATATAGAATATTCATGTGTTGAGTTGCAATTCATTCGTTGAGTTGAAATTCATGTGTTGAATATTATTTGAATTTAAACAAGTGGCTTTAGCAATAAAAATCACATTTTTATATATATACAAACTATATAGAATATTCATGTGTTGAGTTGCAATTCATTCGTTGAGTTGAAATTCATGTGTTGAATATTATTTGAGTTTAAACAAATGGCTTTAGCAATAAAAATCACATTTTTATATATATATACAAACTATATAGAATATTCATATGTTAAGTTGCAATTCATTCGTTGAGTTGAAATTCATGTGTTGAATATTATTTGAATTTAAACAAATGGCTTTAGCAATAAAAATCACATTTTTATATATATACAAACTATATAGAATATTCATGTGTTGAGTTGCAATTCATTCGTTGAGTTGAAATTCATGTGTTGAATATTATTTGAATTTAAACAAATGGCTTTAGCAATAAAAATCACATTTTTATATATATACAAACTATATAGAATATTCATGTGTTGAGTTGCAATTCATTCGTTGAGTTGAAATTCATGTGTTGAATATTATTTGAATTTAAACAAATGGCTTTAGTAATAAAAATTACATTTTTATATATATACAAACGATATAGAATATTCATGTGTTGAATTGCAATTTGTTCGTCGAGTTGAAATTCATGTGTTGAATGTTATCGTCTTCTAAAAATAAAATGAATCGACAATGAAAACTATATTTTTATAGTGAATATGAAGTGTTAAAAATACACATGTGTCGAATAAATATTTTTGATGATAAAAATATTCCTTTTATCATGTATACGCTTAGCTAAAAATACACATGTGTCGAATAAATATTTTTGATGATAAAAATATTCCTTTTATCATGTATACGCTTAGTTAAAAATACACATGTGTCGAATAAATATTTTTGATGATAAAAATATTCCTTTTATCATGTATACGCTTAGTTAAAAATACACACGTGTTGAAATAAATAATAGTTTGCTAGAAATATTATTATTAGCCTTGTTCTGCATATATATACATGTGTTGAACAGGAAAAAAATGGATTAGCTGTAGAGTAAAGAAATTATTTGCGTGCCCGACAAATAGGTAAACCTTGATGAGTTGGCTGCGCAATTTTATTTATATATCAACTCCTGTGAATGCCAATGGATGCGGAGTGCTGGTTTTTCTGTGTGAAATAATAA
The DNA here is from genome assembly GCA_030737875.1 of Allium sativum. Classification (NCBI taxonomy): domain Eukaryota; kingdom Viridiplantae; phylum Streptophyta; class Magnoliopsida; order Asparagales; family Amaryllidaceae; genus Allium; species Allium sativum. The sequence continues at coordinate 99,519,916 of CM060911.1, read as the reverse complement.
ACAACGCCATAGGATAGTAACAATTAATTTTGAACTACACTACATGGCATACTTCTTGATGATAGGCATACTTCATCATATTCCACATAAGCAATTGGAGCTTGTGTGACGAGGTGGAAGATTTACCATACAAGCAAGAGGCTTGTATGGCGATGACTATACACTACAGGTTGAACTGATGACTGATATGGACTATATAAATTATAACGATAAATTGCCAGATTAATAAAAACCCCACACGGGTCTAGAGTTGACAATAATCATGTCGCTCTAGTTATTAGATACGGCACATGGACTATTTATTTCCACACGGAAACGGGGTGACGGGAATTTATTCTCTGGAGTGATTATCAGTACATGCTCCCCCGTAAACACCAAAATATATCACTAAAAATATGTGAATGCTTTTTAGGATTTATTGGGTACCTAATACGGCCCAATAAATTTCCAAACCCCTTCCCGTACAAAGGAGGTTATGGCGAAATTTTTCGAAATATTAAGGCGTTAGTGAAATATTTGAAGTGAAACGAAGTTGAAAATATAAAATGAGCTATAGTTGAAATTATAGAATGAACTATATTTATATATATTAATATAAATATAATTAAAAGGAATGGAGGCCGTGTAGTTCACGTTTCAAAATCGTAATTTGAAATAATTAGTACGAGAAATCCGACCATCGGATTTTCCCGAAACCGCAACCGCTGGGTTCGCCTCGGAAATATCTTTCTAACGGCACCAACCTTGTAAAAATCCAACGGTTGGATTGTCCGGAATGTTTAATTCAAATTAAGGGAAAAACAACGCCAGAATCGTTTATATTTATATATAAATATAAATATAATTAAAATAGAATCGAATAACGACGCTGCAGTTCGAATTTTGAAACCGTAACCTCAAACGACTAGTGTGGAAGATCCGACCGTCGGATTCTCACGAAACTGGGACCGTTGGGTTCGCTTTGGGAATATCTTCATATTGATATAGACTTTGTAGAAATCCAACGGTTAGATTTTCCGATATGTGTAAAACAGATTAAGGGAAAAACAGCGCCAGTGCCACGACACGACCTGAAACGTCGTTTAATTAAATATGGCCATTTTTAAATAAATAAAAATGGCGAAAAATCATTATAAAATGTTATAAGCAACATAGGTTGAAAATAAACCAATTGGGCTTGAATTGTTTGATATTTGATGGCTATATGTGTATGACATGAAATAACACTAAATAACTGAAAGATGGATGTCGAATAACATAGCCATAAAATGAATCGATTTAAATTCTAATGACGTGAATTATTTGAAAAGGCCGAGCTAACCGCATTTCAAATAATTTATCGAGCGATTCGAATTGGAAAATGCAAAGACGATTCAAGACCGACGATCTTCGTATCGGTTGGATGGGCGCTGCTGAGGTTCCTAACCGGAGTAGCTACCGGAAAGGGACGGAAGTAGTAGCCGTCTGAGCGTATGTGTTGATTGGACGGATATACGAGGAATTTGACGCCTCCGGTTTCGTTCAGACCCAAGACGGACTTGTAAATGGACTGTGTGTCTGACATTGGATTTTGTTCTGTACTGATTGATCTCTATTAAATATATATCTGTTTGGCGGCGGAGAATTTATTCTTTTGCTTAACGCCCTTCTTTGAGACGTACGAGCTTAGAGGTTATATATCGATGGAAATCAATCGTATGGAGTGGACTGTCTATGTGGCATGCCAAGATGCTGTGATCAAGGCTTCTGTTGCAAAGCAAAGTCTTGTGGATGATGATCAAAGCAAGGTCTACGTGACCTAGCTTCGTGTATTTCGTAGATTCGCAAGCCTCACACCTCGGTATGAGTTAAAAACGGGATACAGACCGCTGGGAGAGCACGACGTTTCTTTCTAGCTATGGTGGTGTCAGTGACTTACCAGCCCTGACATATATATCTACTTTTCACCTTTGTGGTTGTTGGAATGCGAGGCGCCTCGATTATAGGTCTGTAAGGACCGGGGAACGTGTGTTCAGGCATAATTAATCCTCTAACGTAAGTGAGGACCGGCCCAGCCGAATCCAGGGTTGCCCAGAGTGTGTAGTCCTGAGGCATTTGCTAGAATGTCTCGAAGCGGAGAGGAGCTTGCCCCTTGCCTCGACTCATGACGGAAATCCAACTTCCAATACGAAATAACGGTCTTGATTGTAGAACTAGTATGGCGACATAGTAGATGGTAGCTATGCCGCCTATGATTGATATTTATGATGCTATTCGTTTTGAAACATATATGCACTAGTCATAATATAAAATGATTTTGCTTTATACGTATCAAGCATATTTGGCCCTTATAAGGTAAAACTCTATCCTCCGGCTTGCGTTGCATTGTATGATGGGACTTGAGTCTTATACCGGCTTCATTCTTTCTAAAAGCATTGCGTTGTTTTAAAAAGAATTTACTTTGTTTTAAATGCACTAGCAATCACTGGAGTAAACCCGTTCCGCGAAAGTGGCGTGGTCCTATGATTTGCTATTACTGTTGTTTAACTGTTAACTAGATTCCTCATACCAGTCCCCATGACTGACTCGTTGTTTGTTCACTTTGCAAACGCGGGTGCCCTTATTTTCACACAGGCAGCCTAGTACACAGGTGACAGGTGGTTTTTGGTTCTGCACAGCTGCATAGAGTGCACTTTTGGCTCATGGCGAGGCTGACTTCATAGAGATTGTAACACCCCATGTCCATTAATGTCACTCACAAAGGGAATGCATTAACTTCCATGGAGGTTTTAAGTGAATATAGAACAGTAAAATTACAACAAGACAGATATAAAATAGTACTTGGAAATTCAAAAACTTTATTTCATTGTAGCAGAAATCAAAACATGTTTGATTACATCATAACACCATATTCAATGTCAAGTAATATATCTATCTTGATAACACAAGTACATAATCCCATTACATGAATAGCCATTAAAAAGAAAGATAACAAGCTGGACTTTACTTCAGCAGTCCAAGCTTTCCAGAAGATAAGCGATCCAACTAGACTCCACTAGAACTTGGCCCAACCTGCGGACCTGAAGGGAGAAAAAGGATGGAAAAGAGGGGGTCAGACATAAAGTCTGGTGAATATGATAATTCTACAATACTATTACCAAAATAACTGGACTAAGGCATAAGCTGGAAAACAAGAAAATGTCTATGAAGAGCAGATTAAGGACATAGACAATCGCTAAAGGCAACGTTGTAGGCGCTCCTAAATACTAAAGGATAAACACTATACTGCACCACACCAGTCACCCTAAAGATTCATCCCACTTAGCTACACTTAGAAACTTTCCCAATGGCTTTACGTACCCCTAGCTGACTACATAGGTGCCGCCTGCCCCTATCTCCACTAGGTGTACCCTACTTCCCATTATTCGATCGGCTCCCTAACTCGTAGATACCCGTGCTGGCCCCACAGTGGGGTGTATCACTCCCCTAAAGTGGCAACCTGATACAACGGACATGCACGGCTTATACCTACACGATGCAACAACGTCTTACTTACCAGCCCGGGTCCACACACGCATATGAAACCCGTTGGACTTGCGTTGCCACCGCTCCCTGTTTTGGCCTCTTATAGTCAAACCCAGTATGCGTGTCCAGTCCTCGACTTGGGTCGAGCCCACAAAGATACGTTTTGGGATACTGGTTGAAATGGACCCCCACTATTTACCACAAGCATTCCACCTAAGCTTGTCCCCATTAGTCCATCCCACTTAACCCACTTAGTCATGTTCATTTACATGTGTGTTTGGTTAAGTCTAATCGTATTTCAAATGCCTCTAAAGGCAACCACCAGATTCCTCATGCCACCCAAGGCACCTACTTAACCCCCATGTCCCACCTTACATGATTATCTGGTTAAGTATTTCTTAGTTCATTAAGGCCATAACCTCATAAAGACCTCTCACATTAGACTGGCATTTATGGCAGCTGGATTTGCCGGGCGGGTCCGGGCAGTCTTACACCATAAAAGAGTCTAACCTCGTGTCTTTACAACTGTTATACTTTAGTTTGGGCCTAGGACCTCTCACATTGGGCCGACATTTGTGACTACTGGATTTGCCGGGCGGGTCCGGGCAGGTTTACATCACAAACGGGTCCAACCTCGTGTCCTAAGCATTGATTATTAATAATAATCCACTTTCCCCCAATTTTAGTAATTCCCTACTTGAATTATTAATTACTTCCAATTTTTAACAATGTCCATAATTGACTCAATTATGGACATTCATTCATGGTATGCAACATCTTACAAAATTGCACCCAATTTATTAATTCCTAATATTACCCCTACCCCACGTTTGAACGTTTATTCGCAAAATATATGTTAGACTCAAATAGCCTAACTCATAGCATAAAAGAGATTATCATAATAATAACATGTATATGTGACCAAATGAATCATAATAAGGGGTGAAACTTGCATATGTCCAACTTGCATAGATTATACATGTCATGGATCTAAAGGTGTCAACTTGTTCAAAATTCACCTAATATGATCTCAATCAATTTTCATAAACTTACATATGAACATGTGTGAATCAACATCATCTAATTTTTTTACAACATGGTTTTATATGGGTACACCTAACTCAATAGGCAAATTCCCATAATCAAGTTTTATTTAATTATAGTTTCAAGTTTATGGGTACACCTAACCTAATAGGCAAATTCCCATAAACAAGATCCATTTAAATTAAAAAAAATCATAACTTTAAGCATGTTCCAACAACATCATGATTTTACAACATAATATAGCATGATTTATAACATGGCATAGTATGATAGTATAACATAGCTTGACATGATTCTCAACATAGCACGACATAGCATAAGAGAATTTACAACATAGCATGACATAGCATATATAATTTACATCATACGACAACATAATAACATAATAAGAGATCCACAATATATAGAATTTACAATTACAAATCACATCACTTTCTTGTGATCCATTCATAACTGAGTCAAATTAGTTTGTAATAGTCTTGTGAGAATCATCATACTCACCAACAAAAGAAGAGAATCAGAGAGAGAGAGTTCTTTGGTTTGATTTGTTTTGTTGAGTAGAATTTAGTTGTAGTAGATTAGGCTTCCTCTTCTTAGTTTGTGACGGCTATGCTGAACTCCATGGCAGCAGCATGACGGTAGCTTCTCTAATTTTACAAGTGATTTAGGTCTAGGGTCTACCCACTTATTTATAGATTTTAGAATTCATTTAGGCCATTAGATTTATCCTAGAAATAACCGCAGCCGTTCAGACAAGATGGGGTTTATCTTGTTGACTCAGCAATGAGTCAGAAGTGACTCAGCAAACACTCAGCATATTAATAAACTTCTATTCATGTCATAAATATATATATTTTCTACAATGTACATATTAGATAAATCCCCCTTTACTTATTATTGTTTTTATATACATATTAGATACATCTCCTCTCTCACACACTTATTAATATTTTTATATTAATATTAGATACATCCCCTCTCTTACACACTTATTAATATTTTTATATTCATATTAGATACATCCCCTCTCTTACACACTTATTAATATTTTTATATTCATAATAGATACATCCCCTCTCTTACATACTTATTAATATTTTTATATTCATATTAGATACATCCCGTCTCTTACATACTTATTAATATTTTTGTATTCATATTAGATACATCCCCTCTTCTACACACTTATTATTATTTTAGCAACTTTAGTGTTAATAGAAAATTCGGGGTGTTACATTCTCCCCTCCTTTTAGGATTTCGTCCCCGAAATCTTCAAGTCTGGAAGAATGTATATATCCTAACATCCAAACGTCCATCTACTCATCCATCATACACAGGCATCCATTGTCCTTACAGACTTCTAATGCTTTCATGTTTAAATGCACAGTGTGTGTATATGTCCGTATCTAATGCAAAATCAGGCGGTCCACTGATTCAGTTGACCTCCTTAATGCAACTATGATCGTGCCATGCATCCATTATGTATGCAAAAGATTCTTAATGCTACATAATACTTCTATATGCGTGCACAACCATCATCTGAATGCAGCATCCACATGATAATACAACCATCGTTCATCCATTTTACTAAATACATCCATATATATGCAATATGCAATATGTAGTGACTGAGCCGATCTAGTGCCTAAAGTGTGTGTATATATGCATCCACGAGCAACCACTAGCAAACACTTGCATCCATTTTGCATCCATCATACATAACATGTCTCAAACACATGTTTCAACCATAGGATTATCCTAACTAAAGGTCAAAGATACTAATGAGAGGACATACTAAAGATAAGATAAGATAAGCTAAGCGATAAAGGAGAAATTAAAAGACATACCCTCAAAAAGAAAAGGGTACAACGAACGCATCTTCTCTTCTGTCTCCCAAGTTGCGTTGCTCTCATCATCTCCCCATTGCACTTTAACCAGTCTGACCTCTCGATTCCTCAACTTTTTGATCTCCGACCCAAGAATGCATGTAGGAGCTCGTCTAATTGTTGCATCACGCTCTATTTCCACCTCTTTAAGCAAGCTCGGCTCTACCACCTCCGCGGTCTTGTGCAAACACTTCCTCAAATGTGATACATGGAATACGTCGTGTACTCCACTAAGTTTCTCAGGCAACTCCACCCTATATGCCATCTTCCCAATCCTGTTTTTTTTACAGGAAACGGCCCTACAAACCTTGGTGCTAATTTCCCCACGGACCCAAAGCGAACAACATTCTGTAACGGAGATACTTTGATAAAAACCATGTCCCCAATGTCAAACTCAAGATCTGTCCTCCTCTTATCAGCATACGATTTTTGCCTATCTTGTGCTGCTTTCATCCTCCTTCGAATCAACTCAATCTTCTTCGAGGTTTCCCTAACCATATCGGGCCCAAGTAGGATTTTATCGGTAGATTCCCACCAACATGTAGGCGAACGGCAAGGCCTTCCGTAAAGAGCTTCGAAAGGTGCCATGCCAATACTAGACTGAAAGCTATTATTATATGCGAATTCTACTAACGGAAGGTGCTCTTCCCATGTACCCCCAAAGTCTAGGATACAAAGCCTTAAAAGATCCTCTAGAATGCGATTCACCCTCTCGGTCTGGCCGTCTGTCTGAGGATGATATGCGGTGCTCAAACATAGCTGAGTCCCTACCACCTCTTGTAAACTCTTCCAAAATTCGCTAGTAAAGATGGGGTCACGGTCGCTTACTATACTAGAAGGAATACCGTGCAAACGAACTATCTCCTTAATGTATACAGAAGCCAACCACGGAGCAGTCCTCTTACTTTTCACGGGAATAAAATGGGCGCTTTTAGTAAGTCTATCTACTATAACCCAAATTCCCGTGTTACCCTTCCTTGATCTTGGTAATCCATCCACAAAATCCATTGAGATGCTTTCCCATTTCCATAGTGGAACTTCTAATGGCTGAAGCAACCCACCGGGTTTCTTTTGTTCTGCTTTAACTCGTTGGCACACCAAGCATCTAGCGACGTACTCGGCCACATCCTTTTTCATACCGGCCCAAAAGAAAACCCGCTTCATATCTTTGTACATCTTATCCCCGCCGGGATGAATGGTCATTTTTGAGCGATGAGCATCATCAAGAATGGCCTTCCTTAAGTCTTCGTCTTGTGGTACACAAAGTCTATTATCCCTTAGTAACCAACCCTTATCGTCTAGGGTATACCTACGAAGATGGCTTGACGACTCCCCCCCTTTGAGCTTTTCTACTATCTCAACCAACCGTGGGTCGTCTCGCTGTGCCTCACCAACCCGTCCTAGAAGTGTAGGTCTAACCTCCAAGGATGCTAACAGACCGGGTACTAAGTCAACGGAGGGTCTAAAGTCAAACATAGAGATGAATTCTACGCTTTGTCGTTCAACAAACAACGGACTCAAGGACAACCTTTTCCTACTTAAGGCGTCTGCCACCACGTTACCCTTGCCCGGGGTATATGCTATTTCAAAATCGTAGGAGGCTAAGAATTCCATCCACCGTTGCTGCCTTAAATTCAAATCCTTCTGAGAGAATAAGTATTTTAATGATTTGTGGTCAGTGAACAGTTCGAATTTCTCACCAAGAAGATAGTGACGCCAAGACTTAAGCGCGAAAACAATTGCGGCTAGCTCTAAGTCATGCGTGGGGTAATTCTTTTCATGAACCCTCAACTGCCTTCCACCATAGGCTATTACTCTTCCCTCTTGCATGAGGACCGCGCCAAGTCCCGTCCCACAAGCATCAGTATAGATGGTAAACGGTTTATTCCCGTCTGGCAGCACTAAGACTGGGGCTGAAGTTAAGGCTCTCTTTAAACGTTGGAACACATCATCGCAATCTTTGTCCCACGTAAAAACCAGGTTCTTCTTCGTTAACCGTGTTAATGGAGCTAATATTTTTGTGAAGTCTTTGATAAACTTCCTATAATAGCCAGCCAACCCCAAGAAACTTCTTACTTCGGTTGCATTTTTAGGGACCTTCCAATCTTGGATGGCCACCACCTTTGCGGGATCCACTGCTATCCCTTCTTTGGAAACCACGTGCCCTAAGAACCGTACTTCCTTCCTCCAGAAGTGACACTTAGAAAATTTTGCCTTAAGGTTATGCGCTCGAAGGGTTTCCAACACTTCCCTAAGATGTAGGGAGTGCTCTTCTTAATTCTTAGAAAAGACTAAGATGTCATCCACAAAGACTACCACGAATTTGTTAAGGTATTCCCTAAACACCCTACTCATCAAATCAACAAAATATGCAGGGGCGTTTGTCAAACCAAAGGGCATCACTAGCCATTCATAGAATCCGTCAGGAGTCCTAAAAGCAGTCTTATCTATACTATCCTCAGCCACTCTCAGTTGATGAAAGCCAATGGCTAAGTCCAACTGCAAAAACACTGAGGCGCCAACTAACTGATCAAAGAGATCGTCAATCCTCGGCAGTGGGTGTCGGTTCTTTTTAGTAAGCTTGTTTAGTTCTCTATAGTCCATACAAAGTCTAAGAGACCCATCCGCCTTTGTGGCAAAAACTACTGGAGCACCCCACTCCGATATACTACGTCTTATGAACCCCTTCTCAAGCAACTCCTTTACTTGCTTATTGAGTTCCCTCCTTTCACGAGGAGCCATGTGGCGCACTGGCAAAGATACGGGTTTAGCATTATCCACAAGATAAATTCGAAAGTCTATCTCCCGCTTTGGAGGTAAGCCCTTCACCTCCTCAAACACATCCGGATATTCCCGGACCACTTCTACCGATCGCAGGTTCTCTACAGACGCGTCAAGCGATTCAAGATAACTTAGCATAACGGAATTTATGGGATTACAAAAAATGTCGAGAGCATTACCAAGGCGAGTCACAAGCCTAACTACTCTCCTTTCACAATCAAGAATGGCCCTATTTCTAGACAACCAATCCATTCCTAAAATTAGCCCATAGCCCGTGAAGCCCAATACATAAGCATCACATCTAAATTCAACGCTAAGTATAGAGATTTTCAAATCCAAACATATCATGGTCAAATGAGCCGAACCCCCAATTGGATTTGAAACGACCAAGGGATCCTCTACTAAACCGGTGTTCAAGTGCAGTGATTCAACTAATGATGCAGAGATAAACGAATGAGATGCGCCAGAATCGAATAAGGTACGGACAGGATGATCAAACAGAAAAACTAAGCTTTCAACAGAAATTGTTCTACCTCTTTCTTGCAGCGGTGGGGCCGCAATAGCCTGAACTTGCCCTCTTACCTGCCCTGGTGCCATAAGAGCCTGCACCTGTCCTCCTGAGGTAGACCCTGCCCTCTGCCCCTTCTTTGGACAGTCCTTTACTAAATGTCCCGCATCTCCACAATGAAAACAACCAGTCTTCTTTTTCTTTCTATAATCTTTGCTGAGATGGCCAGGCGTCCCACAATTGAAGCATTTCTTCTTCCCTTTGCCATTATTGTTTTTACCACCCTTCTTATTTTGCTGTTGGGGTTTCTTCTGATCCCATTTCTTTTCAACTGCCTTATCCTCATGCATAAGTGCCATTTCTACTAGCTTTTCAAAGGTGGCTCCCATAGGGATGTGGGTCATAGCCAACCCTTGCAACGGTTCATTCAAGCCTCTAACGAACCTCAAAGCTTTCTTCTCTGGCGTATTCACGAACTCCAAGCCAAACCTTGCTAACTGATTAAATTTATTGACATATTACTTTACTGATGAGCTCCCTTGCTTTAGTGCCAGGAATTTTTCCATATTTAAGTTCTCCTCTGCCCTTGAAAGAAACTTTGCCTCAAACCTTCGTCTGAAATCCGCCCATGAATCAACTGGACGTTCCCCGTTAGTGACCTCCCACCAAAACAAGGCCTCTCCCTTCATTAACCAAGCAGCTAAACGGACTTTCCTCCCATCTTCCACTTCAAAGATATCCAACAATTCCTCAGTCTCCTTAAGCCAATCTCTGGCCTCCACAAACGTCTCAGTCCCTTGAAAAGTTTTTCCTCCCATAGCCTTGAATTCCTTGCACGTCTTTGCAAAAGTGTCAACACGAGGAGGAGGAGGAGGAGGAATGGGTGCAACTAGGGGTGGAGGAGTATCCGCTGGGCCTGCAGTGGTGGCCCTAGCCTCCAGGTATCTCCTAAACCACCCTGGAATCGTCACACCTTCTGGGAGATTAAGATCTTCAGCCATGCTGAAACGAAAAAGGAAAGATTCAAAATGGAGAATTCGAAAGATAAAGATAAGGATGTGGCTATTTGGGATTATGTTTTTCATAAAAACTCTCTTTAAATAACATGTTTTTTTTTGAAAGCACTTCTTCCAAAAATACTTTAGAAAAAAATATTTTTCTAAAATTTTTTTTTATCTGTTCTGGTAACCTTATGCTCTGATACCACATGTAACACCCCACGTCCATTAATGTCACTCACAAAGGGAATGCATTAACTTCCATGGAGGTTTTAAGTGAATATAGAACAGTAAAATTACAACAAAACAGATATAAAATAGTACTTGGAAATTCAAAAACTTTATTTCATTGTAGAAGAAGTCAAAACATGTTTGATTACATCATAACACCATATTCAATGTCAAGTACAATATCTATCTTGATAACACAAGTACATAATCCCATTACATGAATAGCCATTAAAAAGAAAGATAACAAGCTGGACTTTACTTCAGCAGTCCAAGCTTTCCAGAAGATAAGCGATCCAACTAGACTCCACTAGAACTTGGCCCAACCTGCGGACCTGAAGGGAGAAAAAGGATGGAAAAGAGGGGGTCAGACATAAAGTCTGGTGAATATGATAATTCTACAATACTATTACCAAAATAACTGGACTAAGGCATAAGCTGGAAAACAAGAAAATGTCTATGAAGAGCAGATTAAGGACATAGACAATCGCTAAAGGCAACGTTGTAGGCACTCCTAAATACTAAAGGATAAACACTATACTGCACCACACCAGTCACCCTAAAGATTCATCCCACTTAGCTTCACTTAGAAACTTTCCCAATGGCTTTACGTACCCCTAGCTGACTACATAGGTGCCGCCTGCCCCTATCTCCACTAGGTGTACCCTACTTCCCATTATTCGATCGGCTCCCTAACTCGTAGATACCCGTGCTGGCCCCACAGTGGGGTGTATCACTCCCCTAAAGTGGCAACCTGATACAACGGACATGCACGGCTTATACCTACACGATGCAACAATGTCTTACCTACCAGCCCGGGTCCACACACGCATATGAAACCCGTTGGACTTGCGTTGCCACCGCTCCCTGTTTTGGCCTCTTATAGTCAAACCCAGTATGCGTGTCCCGTCCTCGACTTGGGTCGAGCCCACAAAGATACGTTTTGGGATACTGGTTGAAATGGGCCCCCACTATTTACCACAAGCATTCCACCTAAGCTTGTCCCCATTAGTCCATCCCACTTAACCCACTTAGTCATGTTCATTTACATGTGTGTTTGGTTAAGTCTAATCGTATTTCAAATGCCTCTAAAGGAAACCACCAGATTCCTCATGCCACCCAAGGCACCTACTTAACCCCCATGTCCCACCTTACATGAATATCTGGTTAAGTATTTCTTAGTTCATTAAGGCCATAACCTCATAAAGAACTCTCACATTAGACTGGCATTTATGGCAGCTGGATTTGCCGGGCGGGTCCGGGCAGTCTTACACCATAAAAGAGTCTAACCTCGTGTCTTTACAACTGTTATACTTTAGTTTGGGCCTAGGACCTCTCACATTGGGCCGACATTTGTGACTACTGGATTTGCCGGGCGGGTCCGGGCAGGTTTACATCACAAACGGGTCCAACCTCGTGTCCTAAGCATTGATTATTAATAATAATCCACTTTCCCCCAATTTTAGTAATTCCCTACTTGAATTATTAATTACTTCCAATTTTTAACAATGTCCATAATTGACTCAATTATGGACATTCATTCATGGTATGCAACATCTTACAAAATTGCACCCAATTTATTAATTCCTAATATTACCCCTACCCCACGTTTGAACGTTTATTCGCAAAATATATGTTAGACTCGAATAGCCTAACTCATAGCATAAAAGTGATTATCATAATAACAACATGTATATGTGACCAAATGAATCATAATAAGGGGTGAAACTTGCATATGTCCAACTTGCATAGATTATACATGTCATGGATCTAAAGGTGTCAACTTGTTCAAAATTCACCTAATATGATCTCAATCAATTTTCATAAACTTACATATGAACATGTGTGAATCAATCATCTAATTTTTTTACAACATGGTTTTATATGGGTACACCTAACTCAATAGGCAAATTCCCATAATCAAGTTTTATTTAATTATAGTTTCAAGTTTATGGGTACACCTAACCTAATAGGCAAATTCCCATAAACAAGATCCATTTAAATTAAAAAAAACATAACTTTAAGCATGTTCCAACAACATCATGATTTTACAACATAATATAGCATGATTTATAACATGGCATAGTATGATAGTATAACATAGCTTGACATGATTCTCAACATAACACGACATAGCATAAGAGAATTTACAACATAGCATGACATAGCATATATAATTTACATCATACGACAACATAATAACATAATAAGAGATCCACAATATATAGAATTTACAATTACAAATCACATCACTTTCTTGTGATCCATTCATAACTGAGTCAAATTAGTTTGTAATAGTCTTGTGAGAATCATCATACTCACCAACAAAAGAAGAGAATCAGAGAGAGAGAGTTCTTTGGTTTGATTTGTTTTGTTGAGTAGAATTTAGTTGTAGTAGATTAGGCTTCCTCTTCTTAGTTTGTGACGGCTATGCTGAACTCCATGGCAGCAGCATGACGGTAGCTTCTCTAATTTTACAAGTGATTTAGGTCTAGGGTCTACCCACTTATTTATAGATTTTAGAATTCATTTAGGCCATTAGATTTATCCTAGAAATAACCGCAGCCGTTCAGACAAGATGGGGTTTATCTTGTTGACTCAGCAATGAGTCAGAAGTGACTCAGCAAACACTCAGCATATTAATAAACTTCTATTCATGTCATAAATATATATATTTTCTACAATGTACATATTAGATAAATCCCCCTTTACTTATTATTGTTTTTATATACATATTAGATACATCTCCTCTCTCACACACTTATTAATATTTTTATATTAATATTAGATACATCCCCTCTCTTACACACTTATTAATATTTTTATATTCATATTAGATACATCCCCTCTCTTACACACTTATTAATATTTTTATATTCATAATAGATACATCCCCTCTCTTACATACTTATTAATATTATTTAATTGGTATACTTCATTAAATCTAAATAAAAAGATTTAATCTTTTTCTCAACTGGGCTTAAGAACAGTGATAATGGGGACACCATTCACGACAAACCCAAATCATATTTGATATTAAATACAAGGCTCTGAATAGAAAATATACCGGCTTATGTTCAATATCAAATTCTACGACCAACAAATATCGTATTTGAAATAACGATATTAATATATCTTTCAAATTCCTATAACAATATCTGTAACATCACGAAATCCAACATCGAAATATTCCGAAGATAATTTCGATTCAAATCCCTTCCAATTCAATCATTGGAAATCCTGGTTATTTTCAAAACCATTTCAAATCCACTTTATTTATTTTAAAAATAAATAGAATTATAGTTCTAGTTCAAAACTAGTTCATTTCGATAAAAATCTATTTTTATCTTTTCAAATATGGAGTTTTCCATCCCAATTCTTCACAAATCATTTCTTATGATTTTACACAAATTATTACTATTTTTAATAATTTTATCAAGGCCCGTACAGTCGATTTCCATCAACAGCCATCGAACTGCACTTACAATGACTTTTTCAAAATTTGATTTGGACATAAATCCAAATCCAACCATTAGATTTCTAATTTCTAAAATTCGTTAGAAAGCTCTTTTTGATACGAATCCAACGGTTCCGGTTTTAGGAGGATCCAGCAGTCGGATCTCCCGTAATGTCCATTCGAAGTCAATGGTCGAAATTCACGAACTGCCACGGCGCGGCGCATTCTATTCAAGCCATTATATATATATATATATTATATTTCATCGATTTCCTTTTAAAACGTATTTTATAAATCGTTTTAAATTCGTTTTCAAAACAATTTCAACATCATATTCAATTTCTAATCAAAATTGAATATTCTAATATAAATTCGTTTTAATTTCATTTCAAAACGATTTCAAATCACTTTCAATTTAATTCGAATTTCAATTCATTTCAATTTAATTCGAATTCATTTCTATTCAATTTCAGTTCGAATTCAATTCATTTCAATTTAATTCGAATTCATTTCTATTCAATTTCAGTTCGAATTCAATTCTATTCAAATTCAATTCGAATTCATTTCTATTCAATTTAAATTCGAATTCAATTCAATTCAATTTCAATTCGAATTCAATTCTATTCAAATTCAATTCGAATTCATTTCTATTCAATTTCAATTCGAATTCAATTCTATTCAAATTCAATTCGAATTCATTTCTATTCAATTTCAATTCGAATTCAATTCTATTCAATTTATCAGATTTTGAAATCACTTTCGATATTCATTGAAAAATGAATAAAATCGATATAAATATCGTTCGCGTCAAAATGGCGTCAATCTAATCAACACGGCTTCATATATTTCTATTTTCAAATATTCTATTTCAAATATTTCTTTTTCAAATATTTCTATTTCAAATATTTCTTTTCAAATATTTCTTTCAAATATTTCTTTTCAAGTATTTCTTTTCAAATATTTCTATTCAAATATTTCTTTTTCAAAACTAGAATGAGGCCCAATCAATTACCATATAATGTTGATTATATGGGTTTTCTACAACACATGCATATATCACCAATGACAAATAATCAACCATCATCCAAAGTGCATTCTACACTGTAGAAGCATCAAATATAAATATTTAATACTTATAACAGCCTGTCAATCAATCGATCGAGATACAACTAACTATTGGGATTAGTGTACGTCATATATCATCCCAATACCCGTGTGGGGTTTCAAACAATCAAACACAGATTTTATTTGTGCAGTTGGGCGATGTGTAAAATTTATCGTCCCAATCAATATCAGTAAAATGTGTGTATATAAACAAATCGTCCGATTTGTTTATATTTATTTATTCACATTCATGTCAAAAATTATATTTTCAACTATAAAATATTTTGAACTATATAAATATTTCATTACATTTCACATCACATCACACAATCAACTACACATCAAAATCAAACCAACAAGCATACAAGCCGTCCATGGTCTGTGGACGACGGGTGTCGGGTGCTACTAAACACCGTCTGCATCCTAGTATATATTTTAACTAGAAAATTAAATTAAAAGTGAGAAGTTCTCACTGAATAGCTAAACCAAATGCCACGACTCTTCTCATGTAGGAAATTTTCGTCGTGCTCGCCCTTTTGTCAATTATATTGCCCGTAGCCACTGCATATATAAAAATCACATTTTTATTATCTACATTATATAAAAATCATATTTTTATTATCTACATTTTATAAAAATCATATTTTTATTATCTACATTATATAAAAATCATATTTTTATTCCGCTACTATATAGATAAAAATTCTATTTTTACATCGCTACTATATAAAAATCCGACCTTTTCTATTCGATTAACTATATAAAAATCCAACTTTTTCTATTCTATTAACTATATAAAAATCCGACATTTTCTATTCCATTAACTATATAACAATCCGACATTTTCTATTCGATTAACTATATAAAAATCTGTCCTTTTCTATTCGATTAACTATATAAAAATCCGACCTTTTCTATTCGATTAACTATATAAAAATCCGACTTTTCTATTCGATTAACTATATAAAAATCCAATTTTTTTCCAAGTAAAAATTCTTACTTTCACATGATAAAATAAAAAAAAAATCAAATCTTTATGTAATTACAACTCCATGCTAATCAAACAAGGAAGAAAATCAGGTTTTTTTCTTTATTTATTCATGTAAAACTGAAAATTAAATTAAATAAAAGGCTTACTTTTTGAGTTTTCAGAGTGGTGGAGGGAGGAGCTTGCTGTCGACGGCTGCAAGAGGAGAAGGCGTCGGAGTTTGGAGCATAGGGGAGGGGGTCTTGGTTTTTGCGCTCGCTGGGGGACTTGCGGGTGGTTTTGGGGGTTTCAGGCGAGGTGCACGAGAGGGAGGGGGCCTAGTTTTCTTCCTCCATCGATCTAAGATTTGGGGAGACCTAGGGTCGCGGAAATCGAAGGGGCGAGGGGCAGAGGAGGGTGACGCACTAGAGAGGAGAGAGGGGGGTGGGGGGTGCTCGCGCTTGAGGCGGCGCGCTGCAGGGCGCGTCGGTGGAGGAGGCGGTGGCGCGTTATTTATTAATTTTTTCTTCCTGGCTAAACCGATTGTGAAGAGAGAAAGTGAAAGGGGAAAGCTCTTATAAAAGAATTATATTATATTTTAATTTTAATTTCAAAAAGCAACTTTTTATTTCGACTTCGAAACGAGGCCCATTGACTTCGTCCATAGCTAATTACCCCCATTCTGAACACAATTGGATATGTATCGCAGGCTGATTCGACTGTTTCGATCAGTTTTCGTCAAAATCAAAATATAACTCTATATATTGAATTTTAACGCGCATTTCAATTTACCGGGCCCACATACTAACCCGAAAAATTCCAGAAAAATATTTTCTAGCTTTGTATTGACGATACGGTCCTAACAAAACTAATTTCGTCAAATTCCGAGATCGTTTGAAAAATGGCCAATTTCCAGTCGATTAAAATCAACTGAAACTAGTCAAACGTGTTTTCCTTTGCCACGCTCACATATTGATTCGAAAAATTATGAAATTTGAAACCTAGCAACAACTTGACATCACGGATCCAACAAAAGTGGTTTCGTCGAAATCCGAGGTCGTTTGCAAAATTTCCATTTTTAAGTGCCAGAATTCCATAGCGACTATTCTGAATTTTCAATTGGGCACATCTTTTGATTCCCGCTATGAAATTTCAATTTTTCGGATTCGTTGGAAAGATATTCTCAAATAGATTCTATTATTTTTGGTTTCGCTAAAATCCGGTTTATTTCTCACCTGGTACGTTTAATTGAAATTTGAAATCGAACTATCGAACTACCGCGCCATTTTCAATTCCTTTTATATATATAAATAAAATTTATATTCTAACGTCGAGCTATATAAATATGTACGTTCGAATTCTATTCAAAATAAATTTCTCGTCGTTATTATTTAAAATAATTCATTTTAAATAATCAAAATTCATTAAAATTGCCAAAATAAAATTTTTAAATTGGCTCGGATTTCCGGGTTATTACAATCTCCCCCACTTAAAACTTTTCGTCCCCAAAAAGGAACGAAGCCGAAAGTTGTTTAACAATTCAACTCAACTTTCAGTATTTTCACTACAGCTTAAGTTCTTCAA
Organism: Allium sativum; assembly: GCA_030737875.1. NCBI lineage: Eukaryota > Viridiplantae > Streptophyta > Magnoliopsida > Asparagales > Amaryllidaceae > Allium > Allium sativum. Next base: position 99,501,855 of record CM060911.1, on the reverse strand, counting down.
CTTTTCAGTTTCTAAGAACTTTTCAAATTTTTCAAAAATTTGGCTAACACCCTAAATTTTCAAAAATTTTCGCCATAACCTCCCCTACACCGGGGACTTCGGGATATTTCATATAGCCTCCCATGGCCTTCTTTAATCCAAAAGAAAAAGAAAAAGCCAAGCGGCTAGCCAATCGGCTCATAAAATCATCATCATCCAAACAAAATAGTAAATTATGGTAAACATGTACCTATTTGTCGGGCAAACAAATTTTATTCTTCTGCTCTAGCCTCCTTGCTATAACCTGTTCAATGTAAGTACATGTATATGCATGCAAATGCGACTAATTTTCAATACAATTCAATATTTGGTTCAGTTTGGCTATATGGTTCAAATTTTAACTAATTAAACTATAATCAAATAACACAACTAGCAATCAATTAGTTGATTCGCTTTTCAAATTCATAATTTTAATATATAGTCAAAAAATCAGATTTTTGATGCCAAATCTTAACAATAAGCCCTATCTAATTTTGGTTCTCACACCTGTCAATAGGAAATATATAAATATCACACCTTCGAAACTCGAACCCTAATGATTGATGTTGTACAGTCATCAATAGTTTCATCTCCGGGCGACTAGAGTGTGATTCTATATCTACCCAATATATTAAAACTTCGAATACACGCGGATCAGACGTATAAGCAAATCCTTTATATACCAGATTGTCCAAATTCAATATATAATAAATAATCAAATACAAATAATTAATTTAATTTTTCAAAAAAAAATCGTTTTCATTTTAAAAATATACTCTTCACACCCGTTCTAGGATACTACTGATCCTATCTCTAACGAGTCATCCTCGTTGGATATTACTAATCCAATTTCTGATGAATTCTTTCGTATGGTTCTAACTGTCTTGTTCTATGAGCTTTGTAAACCAAAGCTCTGATACCAACTGTAACGAAAAGGAATTCCGCTCGATCCGAATCAGTTACTAAACCGACCAAGACCGTTCGAGACGCCTGATTGTTTTGAGAACATGACAAATCAGAACGCAGACAGAAGAACATTTCATTGTATATTACAACAATTCCATCAGATTACAAGAATATACAGAGTATAAACAATATCACACAGAAAATATCAGAGATTACAATACATTACATAGCAGCGGAAAATAATACAATACACAACTAGAAGTAACACACGGATACAAAGCTTTCTGAGTATCGTTCCAGCTGTAAATCTTGATCCTGTGAATATAAATCTGCAAAACCAAAACTACTAGCTGCCCGTGTCAAAATAAGGGCAACCAGAGTTTAGGTTAAAACAATAAACTCCAGGTCAGTCATGGGACTGGTGTGAGAACTAAAACAATTATTATTCTTTATTTTAAAGTTCAGTAAATCAAGGGACCACGCCATATAACACGGAACGGGTTTCCTCCCAAGAATACCAGTGCATAAAAAAAACAGTGCAATGCTAAATAAAGAAAAATGAAGCTATTATAAGACCCAGGTCCTATCACACAATGCAACAGAAGCCGAGTGATAGGGTTTTTACCTTATAATAGCCAAGAATGCTTGATATGTTTAAAACAAATCATTTGATACTATTATAAGTGCATAGTGTATAAAACAACTTCAAATCATAAGTATCAATCATAGACGGCATAGCATCCCATGCTACTATGTCGCCATACTAGGCTCTACAATTAAAACCGCACTTGTCACATATTGGAAGTTGGATTTCCATCTGTGAACCGAGGTAAAAGATAGTCCTCTACCGATTCGAGACAATCTAGCCCATGTCTCAGGAACAGCCGTAACTGCCCCACGGATCGTCAGGACCGGTCCACCGATGTGGATTATTATGCCTGAACACTACGCCTCCCCGCCCTATGGGGCGTAAATGAGCCAATGAATGACTCCATCGTTCCCGGATCGACCGATATATCCGAGGCGCCTCGCAACAGCAACAACCACATAAGTCAAACTTGTCAGGGCGTTTAAAACCATTGACGCCACTTCTAGCTAGAAGGAAATGCATGCCCTCCCTGAGGTCCTCTCCCGTTTCTGGTTCACAACCGGGGTGTGAGGCTCGCGAATTCACGTTACACAAAGCTATGCCACACAGGAGGCTCTTTGATCATCAACCACAAAACTCTGCTTTTCAATAGAAGCCTTGATCATATTGCCACTTAGGCATGCCACACAGACAATTCACTCCATGCGTTTGATATCCATCAATATGTAATCCCTGAGCTCGTACGTCTTAGAGAAGGGCGTTAAGCAAGAGAATAAATTCTCCGCTGCCAAACGGATATATATTTAATAGAAATCAATCACACAGACTAAAATCCAATGTCAGACACACAGTCCATTTAAAAGTTCGTTCTAGGTCTGAACGAAACCGGAGGCACCTAGTACCCCTCATATCCATCGATCTCTAAGTACGTCTAGACGATCACCAACTGATTCTCTCCTCTTGGGTGTACGGCCTAATCAAGATCATCAATAATTATCCAAACGACTTGAAGACCTCCGGTCTTCAACCACCGTCTTCATCTTCGACACCACGTCGAATTAGTTTGAGACGACCCGATTTCCCGTTCTCACGGAAACAAGGGTTATCTTTGGAATATAACACAGAAACATATAATAGCAGAACAGAATTAAATAAATACACCAGAAATGAACAATAGAATATACTGGATAAAAGTAATCATCAGAGTTACACAGTATACAGGATCTTACTTAGTACAAGTACAGTTCAGCTATACATAAATGTCTACAGCGGAAATAAACAAAATATGTACAATAGGAGCTGAACAGCAAAAAAAAGAAATAAATGATAGAATCCATCTTCAGCTCCAGCTATCCAGAAAAGAACCAGCTAAACCTGAATACAAGGCTGCCCGTATAGAAAAAGGGGCACCCGAGTTTGAAAGTGAAACAAACTACGAGTCAGTCATGGGACTGGTATGAGAAATCTACTCAACACATATATAATTGGCTAATCACAGGACCACGCCACTTTCGTGGAACGGGTTTACTCCATTGGATTGCCAGTGCTTTAAAACAAATCTTTCTTTTAAACATCGCTATGCTCTTTATGAAAATGAAACCATTATAAGACTCAGTTCCCATCACACAATGCAACGCAAACCGGAGGATAGAGTTTTACCTTATAATGGCCAAAATATGATTGATACGAATAAAACAAAGGCATTTGATATTATTGCTAGTGTTTATATGTTTTGAAAACAATTTCAAATCATAACTATCAATCATAGACGGCATGGGTACCATATATCATGTCGCCATATATATATACAATCAGAATCGCACGATGTCGTATTTGGAAATTGGATTTCCGTCATGAACCAAGGCAAAAGATAGTCCTTACCGAATTCGTGACTCTCTAGCCCGAGCCACAGGACCCAGACTCAGCTGGACCCTTGGATCGTCAGGGACGGTCCACCGATGTGGATTAAAATTCCTGAACACTGCGTTTCCCCACCCTTTGGGGTGTAAATGAGCCAACGAATGACTCCATCGGACCCGAATTGCCCGAACAAACCGAGGCGCCTCGCAACAGCAACCACATAGGTGAAAAGTATATAAATGTCAGGGCTGGTAGGTCACCGACACCACCCTAGCTAGAAAGAAACGCATGCCCTCCCTGAGGTCCTTCTCCCGTTTTAGGTTCATACCGGGGTGTGAGGCTCGCGAATTCACGTTATACACAAAGCTATGCCACACAAGCGGTGCTTTGATCATCACCACAAGGCTTTGCTTTTCAACAGAAGCCCTGATCACTGCATCTTAGCATGCCACACCGGCAATTCACGCCATGCGATTGATGTCCATCGATATACAACCTCTGAGCTCGTACGTCTCAGAGAAGGGCGTTAAGCAAAAGAATAAATTCTCCGCCGCCAAACAGATGTATATTTAACAGAGATCAATCAACACAGAATAAAATCCAATGTCGGACACACAGTCCATTTACAAGTCCGTTCTGGGTCTGAACGAAACCGGAGGCACTAAATACCTCGCAAACCCATCGATCACCACGTACGTCTGGACGATCACCACTCATTATCCATATTTCGGGATGCCTCCCAATCAGGACCTCGGTTACCATCCAAACGAGGTGAAGATCTCCGGTCTTCGACCACCGTCTTCATCTTCGAATTTCAATCGTCGGTCAGTTATTCGAAATGAGAATTAACTCGGCCTTTTCAAATAATTCACGTATATTTAGAATTTCAAATCGATTTATTTCAATGGTTAAATTATTCGACAACACCAATATTGTTCTTAAATGTAATTTTCACACCAAACACATTCAACCATCAGAAGCCACATAAATCAAGCAAATTCAGTTTATTTCCATTCCATATCGCTTATGATATTTTATAACTATTTATCGCTATTTTTATTTATTTTAAAATAGCCATTTTATTCAAAACGACGCTTCGGGCCATAAGGCGGCCGTGGCGCTGTTTTTCTTCAGATTTGATTTACACATATCTGAAAATCTAACTATTGGATCTTCGCAAAATTTACATCATTAGAAGGGTCTTTTCAAAACGAACCCAACGGTTCCAGTTTCGGGAAATTCCGACGGTCGGATCTCCCGGTACAATCGTTTGAAGTTTCGATTTCAAAATACGAACTGCAGCGTCGTTATTCGATTAAATATATAATTATATTTATATATATATATATATAAATATAATCGCTTCTGGCGCTGTTTTTCTTCAGATTTGAATTAAACATTCCAGACAATCCAACCGTTGGATTTTTACAAGGTTGGTGCCGTTGGAAAGATTATTCCAAGGCGTACCCGACGGTTGAGGTTTCGGGAAAATCCAATGGTCGGATTTCCTGCATTAGTTGTTTGAAATCACGGTTTCAAAATACGAACTGCACGGCTTCGTTATTCGATTTAATTTTATTTATATTTATATATTTATATAAATATAGTTCATTCAATGATTTCCATATCGTTTTCACTTCAAATATTTTTCTAACACCTTAAAATTTTGGAAAATTTCGCCATAACCTCCCCTGCACCGGGAGCATCGGGAAATCGCAAATAGCGTTCCCGGTCCTTCTAATCTCAAAAAGAAAAAGAAAAAGCCAAGCGGCTAGCCAACAGGCTCATAAAATCATCACCCAAACAAAACAGTAAATGTGTACCTATTTGTCGGGCACAAAATTTTATTCCTCTTCTCTAGCCCCTTTGCTATAACCTGTTCAATAAATATGCATGTACATATATATACAGTTCTTATTATTTATCATTTTCTATTCAACTTCATATTTGATTTCTGTTTGGTTTAAAGACACCATTTATTCTAATGTTACATACATAGGTGCAAATCATTTCATTAGCTAATTAATGAATATTTCATCTCATATATGTTTATTTTGAACAAGTGGCTATTTTTAACACTTCACATTTCAACGATTTATGCATACAATAAAAATGTGATTTTTATTATCAAACAATTTATTTCAAAACACTATTTTTCTATATAGTTCAAGTTGGTGATAAAAATGGGATTTTTATCATAAAACAATTTCTTTTAAAACGAGATTATTTTACACAGTTCATATAGTCGATAAAAGGTGATTTTTATTATCAAACAATTTATTTCAAAACACTATTTTTCTATATAGTTCAAGTTGGTGATAAAAATGGGATTTTTATCATAAAACAATTTCTTTCAAAATATGAATACCATTCAACACATGAATTTCTAATCAACGAATGAATATCAATTCAACACATGAATGTTTTCTATTCAATGAATAAATATAGTTTAAGCATATGAAAATAATTCAAACACACGAATATTATTCAAAATTTCGGCAGCATAACGGCAGGGTAGTTAAACCGGGACCGTCCCTAGTACGGCTCCTCGCTCTACCTTAAAACCTCGCGGTTTTTGACAATGGGGATCATGCATCTAATTCGCACGCAGGCGGCATGTATATATTTATTTCATTTCCACAAACTAATCCTATGTGGTTTCAACCAAATATTTCTCAATCACAAGCGGGTATTTTTCAACCACAATCAACCAATATCAATCACAAACAATCCCAAACAACCATTCGCTATCAATCAATTTTCACACCAATTTCAATCAATAAATATCGTCCATGGTTTGTGGACGAGGGGCGTATATATATATATTTATATTTATATATAGCAATTCACTTTCATTTCACACACATATATATATTTTTAAATCAGAAATCTCACCAATAGCTATCCAACTACTACGACTCTTCTTCGCCAATCTCTCTTTCTATCGCTTTGTTGCCCGTATTCTCTACATATGTAAAAATCGAATTTTTACTATGTTATTCAATATATAAAGATCATATTTTAAAAACAAAGATTATATTTTTAATATTCCTATGATGTAAAAATTATATTTTTATTGCTTTAAAAATATAAGAATCATATCTTACTTCTTCTACTTAACAAAAATTCCGTCTTTTCTATTTTAAAAATATGATCTTTATTTTTGATTTTTTTCCAAGTTCAAATCCTTTCTATTTTAAAGCTCAAATCTTTTCTATTTTAAAGCTCAAATCTTTTTCTACTTAAAATTCAAATCTTATCTATTTTAAATCTTAAAATTAAAAATCGGTTTAAAGTCCAAATCTTTTTTTCTATTTAAAGTTCAAGCCTTTTTCTTTTTAAAGTTTAAACCTTTTTCTACCCTAAAGTTTAAATCTTTTTCCATTTAAAATCTAAATCTTTTTCTTTTTAAAATCTTAAAATAAAATCAGTTTTTAAAACCTTTTCAAAATCAGTTTTTAAATGCTTTTTCAAAATCAGTTTTACATCTTTTCAAAAATCTGTTTTACAACATTTTAAAAATTAGTTTTAAATCATTTTAAAAAATCAGTTTTTCCTAATTAAAATCAGTTTTAAATCTTTATAAAAAAAACAGTTTTAATCTTTTACAAAAAATCAGTTTTTTTTACAGAATAAAAATAAAAATAAATAACCTAAAATACTCACCGTAGTCTGCGAAGGGGGGGGGGTACTGCTGCTGCTCTTGGCGGCGTCGGGGAGGTCGCGGTTGGAGGAGGGATGTAACGGCGGGGAATTTCGCGACTTTGGTTATCGCCATAAACACGACGACGACTAACCAAACATCAAGAAATCCCGGTCGTTAATGAAAGAATTTAGAAGGTGAGAAAGAAAAGATAGAACTAATAGAATAGAAGAAGAAGAAGAACATCAGAATCATCAGAGTAACACGAATCTCACAGCGGAATGAATAACATATAATATATAACATAACTTTGAAGTAAACAGTTATATATACAATAGCACTTATCAGAGTACAACACTTACAACACAGCTGAAATAACTATAGCTATAGAATCTTGCAGCCTCCTGCTCCAAGCTCTCCAAGTATATCTGTAAATCCCGACTACTTGACTGCCCGTACAAATTTAGGCACCCAAGAGTTTAGGGAAAACAACAAAATAAACTCTGGGTCAGTCATAGGACTGGTATGAGTAAAATAGTTTAAAACAGGTATAGGATATCTCATAAGACCACGCCGTGAATATGGAACGGGTTTTTCCCTTATGAGTATCTGAACAACTTTGACAAACAATATCATTGTGATATTATAATAATGTCTAAGTACAAATAGGTATCAATCTAGCAGAAACGCTTGCATCTCACGTTCTACATACATAGTATAAAATCATAAACCGCAGGGCGCTTATTGAAGATTGGATTCCAACAGACAAGGTATGGGAGCACCTTCTGAATAGTGTACTCTAGAGGTGATACACTCAGGGTTCAACAAGAACGTCTTGCAACCCGGCCACACATGACCGCTCACTCATTTAGCTTGAGTGTCGCGAATATATTGCCACCACGGTTATAGGCCATCAAACCGTCATCCGAAGATACAGAATCAAAAAGAAGTATAAATATGGATATTCCCTAGATCGGTGACAATACACCCTGCTTGGGAATGACCCAACTAGCCATGCTGCCTAGCCCAACTTTTGTTACTTCCTGGTGTGAGGCTAGAAGCTACGTCTATCTTCAGAACATCTGATCACCATTCACTTTGAATGCCACATCGTCATACCCGCCAAATCACAAATTGACTTATCCAAAAATAACACGGGTATACAACTAAGAGAAACGAATTCCTCCGCCACCAAACGTGAATACGTTTGAACAGATCAACTTACGCGATCCATTGGATATACTCTGTCAGACCTTCTTCCATATACGTTGTCCTGGGACTGGACAAACCGAAGGCACTATTCAGTATATCCATTTTAGTCACTGTTATCTAAGACTTATACAACAGCCCTTGCACTTTACTCCGTCTTCAATTTATCTTTGGCAGATATTGCTTGCACCGCTTATGCCAATACATAGTGGTTCTTTGGATAATAATCCAACCGGTCTCTCCATATTAACAACGTTAAAATGGTAAAAACTTTGATAGTCTGTGATTCAACTATCAAATGGAAACATGTCGGTGTACAAACAACGATCTTATTTCCAAATGGAAATTCGATCGATCAATCATCATATGTTCATATTTCCTTATTTCATATATTTAGAAAATATATGTTATTAATCATTGGAAAACATTTCCATAGTTTATTTTCACATCACTATTATTTCGCAACTATCAGTCCCTAACTGTAACTAGTATGAGAACAATTCTCTAAGTATCAATCCGGAAGGTCGAAACCAACACCAGATCGTCACTTAGAAAACCGTTCAACTTACCCTCTCCAGTTAGTTTCTGAATTTGCTTAACTCTATTTCTTAAATTCTTATCATGAAAACATTTCATTTTTTTATGTTTAGAAAACATATCTGACTATATTTGGAAAACGTTTCCAAAACTCATTTACGGATTTCCAATGAACGTTGTATAAAACATCGTTACGCTTAATCCATTTATCGCTTATTCCTTAACTTTATTTCAAATCAACCTTTCCTATCGAACCGCAACCATTCCTTTGTCAATTCTGAAGTCAATCAAGTTGGGGTATAATTACCTCTCAAACCTTAATTTAACAATGTCCTTTACTGTGAAATAGATGAAGCTCACCACTCACTTTTTACAATCATCTGTTTACGTAAATTCTTGGATTCAGGTTACGAATCCATTTCTCAAATGAAAACGTTTGATTATAACTATAACGTTATAATTTCTACTTCTGCAATATCTCCTAAATTATAACTTTATCTCCTAACTCGAATAATTTAACAGACGCCTAATTTCTAAATCAATAACTAAATCTTGATTTAAACCCTGGAAGGTAAATAGTACTTTCCCGAATTCGCTATAATCGAATTCGACGTATAACTCTCTTTCGAGTAATCTCTATTTGATTAACTCTTCTTCGAATAACCTATATTCGATTATCTCTCTTCGAATAACTCATATTCGAAATCTCTCTCTTTCGAATAAACAATATTCGATCTCTTTCTTTCGAATATGCTATATTCGAAAATCTCCTTTCGATTTACTAATCGATAACTCCTTTCGATCAAACTAAAATCGATAACTCCTTTAACTCTATTCGAATAACTAATATTCGACTTACTCCTTTGGGTCAACTCATTTGATTAACTCCTTCGAATAACTAATTCGAATAACTTACCTTCGAATAACCAATATTCGATTTACTCTAACTCGATTAACTTAATTCTAATCGATTTACTCCATTTCGATTCAACTTAATTCAAATCGATTAACTTAACTCAAATTGATTAACTCCTTTCGAATAACTAAATTCGATTTAACTCTTTTAACTTTACTCAAATAACTATATTCGATTAACACCTTCTTTCGAATAACTATATTCGATTAATCTCTTCGACTAACTCCTTTGGATTAATTAACTTCGAATAACTCCTTTGGATAACTAACTTCGAATAACTCCTTTGGATTAACTAACTTCGAGTAACTCCTTTGGATTGACTAACTTCGAATAACCAATATTCGATAACTACTCTTCGAATAAATAATATTCGGTAATTCTTCTCAAATGAACAACATTTGATTTCTCCACTCGAATAAACTATATTCGATTACTCTTCCCTCGAATATACTATATTCGATAACTCTACTTCGAATAAGTGATATTCGGCAACTCTACTCGATTAAATCCACTTGGATAACTCTAACTGGTCAACTCTAACTGGTCAACTCTAACTGAGTAACTCTAACTGGTCAACTTTAACTAGTCAACTTTAACTGGTCAACTCTAACTGTTTATCTTTAACTGGTAAACTTTAACTGGTTAACTCAAATGGTTTAACCTAACTTGATTTACTTGTCTCGATTAACTGAACTAATCCACTTAGTTTAACTTAGTTTATTCACTTTGATTAACTCTAACCAATTTAATTAGTTTAACTCAGCTAATTCACTTTGATTAACCCAACTAATTTACTTCAATTTACCAATTAGTTTAACTTGACTAATTCACTTAGTTTGACGCAACTAATTCACTTTGATTTACAATTTAGTTTAACTTAACTAAGTCACTTAGTTTGACGCAACTAATTCACTTTGATTCACCGCTTAGTTTAACTTAACTAATTCACTTCGTTTAACTCAACCAATTCACTTGGTTAACTCGACCAATTCACTTGGTTAACTCCTATTTATTTAACAAATAAATATCTTCTTTAGATTAATTCTATTTATTTAATCTCTAAATAAATACCCTTTATAATATTCTATTTATTTAATCTCTAAATAAATATCCTTTATATTTGTTCTAACGAATATAATTCCTTTATATTTTGACTAACAAATATATCCTCTTATATTCGATTAACATATATATTCCCTTATATTGATTTAAATAAAACTCTTTTATATTTGTTTTACCAACTATATTCCTTAATATTCAAAACTCCCTTTCCTTATATATATATATATATATATATATATATATATATAAAATCCCTTGATTTTATATAAATAAACTATTTTCAAAATATACTTTGAAAACCCCTCTCCTACAGTCTGGTATTTCTCATGGTATTTAACACACCATATAACAACGATAAATATCGTCCCACCACACATAATTACACAGATTATATACATCACATATATATATCACAATATAAAAATCACAGTAAAATAACTGTTGAGGAATCCAGTTGGACTCCTCGAACCTGTTTCCCTGCACCACAGATGTTAGACAATACAACAACATCGGTTTCACTTCACTGTGCAATATTCTGATAGCAGAATCAACATATGACTATTTAACGGTTTATATATATACGTAAATATATATATAAAATCTCTACTAACTGACTAGCAGTTCAATTAAACAGTCAACACACGGTCAAACAGTCAAACAGATAATATTTTAACAGTTCTAAGAATACAACGTGAAAATAAAACTGTTTAGAGTTTGTGAGATTTACTCACATTTGCAGTTCGTCGTTAAAGAACGATAAACCGTTATTTGATTTGAATCAAACAGTTTATTTCGCCGTAAATTGTAACGAGCTCGGATTCACTCCCGGTCAGTCTCATTGTGGAGTGCTCGTCCATACGATCCCAACGCAACTTACGGTTCGTCAATCTGATCTTGTATGACCAAGATATTTGATTTTAAAGTTTTGAACAAAAATGAATTAAAACTTGAATTAAAATCTCGTTGGGCTTTCACCTTAAATCTCGGCCCACTAACCTTGCTTCAAACCCAGCCCGTCCCTTTCCTTTATCTTCCCCGAAACACTGCCGTGGCCTGCTCCTCTTCATTGCCATCACCGCCCCTTCTGGCCTGTCGTTCTCCTCCTCCCTTGCACCGAACTTCAAACCGAGCATTCCACAAACCTCCTCATCGAAATCCGCTCCTTCCTATACCCCGACGTTCGAACTCGAACCACCTTCACAACCTTCGACTTCGGTCTTTCCGTTGAGCCACCAGTAAACGCACGACACAAAGTATGGCCGAAATCCACAAAACCTTCACCACAGATGCAGACAACCACCAGCAACTCAAATCTAATATCAAAAACACAATTTGATGCTTGGATTTCAACTAGGATCGAACCCTAGTTTACTGGACCCCAAAACATCACCAAATAACAGACGTCGAACCCTTTATATTGGGTGTAGAAGTGAAGCATACATCCATACAAACTCGAAGATACTTGTTTTGTATTTTATAGAATTTGTTATGCATTTTCTTTGATTCCCTTGAAACTTTCTTGCTGTGTTTGGGATATACGGGTTATATAGTCTCCTATGGGTTGGTGGCATTTGTGGACGGGAATACAGGCTATGTGGCCTTCTGATGATCCAAAGAAAATGGGATGGATATTTTAAATTTTGTTTTTATTTTTATTTATATTGATTTCTACTAGTATCTACCTTCTAAAAATCACAGTGGTTACATACGATACCTAAAAATCACCAAACTGGACATATAGCTAGAGCTCGACATTACGGTCCCAACAAAACTGGTTTCGTCGAATTCCGACTCCGTATGTTCAAACTGCATATTTTTAAAGGTCGATTTCTCGTTTGTTTCTCACTCTAAAAATCCGTACGACCCCACAGTGTCTCTAAAAATCACGAAATTTCACATCTAACAATTATTTGATATTGCGGATCCAACAAAACTGGTTTCGTCGAATTCCGACTTCGTATGCTCACACAGTGTATTTTTAAAGCTTTGGATAACCCATTTAAATATATAAATATATTTAAATATTATTAAATTAAATATAAATAAATTAATATTAACGTATATATCCATATACGATGTCGTCCGGCTCCAGCATATCACCTCAGATTTTATGACTTGATTTCCAGACTCCAGATTATCCCGATATTCAATTCGTATCGAAAAATCGATTTATAACGTATATAAAGCGTCGCAAATTATAAAGGAATTCCACAGCGACTTTTCTGAAATTTGATTTGGACATAACTCAAAATCTACCCGACGAAATCCCGATTTTTCTCTCCCACTAGAAAGATATACTCAACCAGCTCCACACGTTTCTTGTTTCATAGAAATCCGATTTAAAACGAACCATGTATACTCAGTTGAAGTCTAGATCGCCAAAAAGCGAACTGCAGCGCCGTTACGGGCTCGATTATAATTAAATTATAATTAATACGTTTTAACGTCGATTTTTAAATCGATTCGTTATTCAAATTTAATTCTAAACTGAATTAAATATTTTAACTGATCCAATTCACACAGTATTGTGAATTCGGTGATTTCCGATTATTTCGACATTATAATATATTATTATATTATACACTTTAATTAAATATTCAATATTATTTAATTCAAGTCATCGATATCGCCCAATCGACATTTAATAATTAAATAAATTAATTATTGGACAGCTAACAAAACGCGCCATTACAAGGGACAGGCGGAGGCGGGTGGCTCGACGTCGGAGGTCCTAGGTTAGGGCGTCGATGCTTCGGGGGAGGGGGGGGGCTGCTCGATTTGATTCGACGGGGGGGGGGGGGGGGTTTGGGCTCGTCACTGGTTCGACGAACGAGGGGAGCGGGTGCGGTGATGGGCGGCGGTGGCGTCGCTGCTGCTCCGTCCTTCTTTTTTTTTTTTTTGTTTACCGATTAATGAAATCGGGGGGGAGGGGGGGGGGGGGGCAGAAGGAAGAAAAGGGAGGGAGAATATATTATTTTATTTTTTTATTTTTTATTTAATTATTTATATTTTTGCAAAAAGGTTGACTTTTACATATGACCTCGAAACGAGGCCCACCGCCTGTCGCCCATAGCGTTTTACCCCCATTCCGAACACAATGGGATATGTATCGCAAGCTGATTTGATTGTTACAATCAGTTTCCGTTGAATTTACATTTAAATCACTATATTGAATTTTAAACGTACATTTCAAATTACCGGGGCCACATACTGACTAGAAAAATTCCAGAAAAATATTTTCTAGCTTCGTATTGACGATACGATCCTAACAAAACTAGTTTCGTCGAATTCTGAGACCGTTTGAAAAATGGCCAATTTCCAGTCGATTAAAATCAACGGAAACTGGTCAAACGCGTTTTCTTTTGCCACGCTCACATATTGATTCGAAAAATTATGAAATTTGAAACCTAACAATAACTTGACCCTGCGGATCCAACAAAAGTGGTTTCGTCGAAATCCGAGGTCATTTGCAAAATGTCCATTTTTAAGGGCCTGAATTCCATAGCGACTATGCAGTATTTTCAACTGGACATATCTTTTGATTCCCGCTATCAAATTTCGATTGGTCAGATTCGTTGGAAAGATATCATCAATTAGATCCTAATGTTTTTGGTTTCACTAAAATCCGGATTGTTTTGCACCTGGTACAGTCCGACAAAGTTTGAATTCAATTTTTGAAACTGCCACGCCTTTTCAGGCCTTGTTTATAATTATAATTAATTATATTCGTTTTCAATTGTCGATTCAAACTTAGTTTTCATCGCCATTATTTAAAATATTTATTCTAAATATTTAAAATCCATTATTTTAGCCAATTTAAAAATTTTAAATTGGTTCAGATTTTCTGGGTCGTTACAATCTCCCCCACTTGAAACTTTTCGTCCCCGAAAAGGAACAAAGTCGAAAGTGGTTTGATAAATCTACAATCACACAACACAACAACCAATCCAATTGTTTTTAACCTTCAGAGTATAAAATAAATAGTGCACATCCATGGGAAGAAAATAGCAACAGAATAGAGAATTGAATGGTAGTGCAAAGTAGGGTAAATGTACCTGGCACCGGAGTCAATCAGAGATATCCACTCGGCATCTAGGATAAGCTTTCTGAATGCTCTCCTCAGTTTCCCATGTACAATCTCGCGGATCTCCACTCCATTGCACTTTGACTAAGTGAACCTTCTTGTTCCTCAGCTCTTTGGTTTCCTTGCCGATAATCTTTAGCGGCTCACGTCTCACGGCCAATTCTGGAGTAATTTCAATGTCCTGCTGAGCTGCTTTTTCCACGATCAAGTCTGGATCATGAACGTGCTTTCGAAGTTGAGATACATGAAATACATCATGCACTCCAGGCAACCAGTCAGGCAGTTTGACCCTATAAGCAAGAGTCCCAATCCGTTCCAGAATAGGAAACGGACCAATGAATTTGGGTGCCAACTTTCCAGTTTTACCGAACCGGATAACTCCTCTCATCGGCGATACTTTCAAATATACATAGTCGCCAACTTCAAATGATAT